>OY756392.1:14136958-15336958 GCA_963576865.1 Anania hortulata | reverse complement strand
TGGCGTGTCGAGAGAGATCCCCAGAAAGAGCGTTCACTAATTTAAGAACCTACTACTAGGACAGATTCTGGATGTCATTCCGTTTTAGGCGTTTGCATTAGTTTATATTAGGTAACTGCATGGCTAGTTAGTTTGTGTGTATTGTAAGACAAGTTTTGTACTTTTCAGATACGTAGTCCTATCTCTTTCTTAACAGTGTTGACTTAAGAGCTTCAATGATTTCTATGTTGAATAAAAACTACGGTACATTGGCAATATTTAGGAGTATACCATTCTGAAAGCATTGGATGATGTTTACGCTGGAGTTACTTGCACTCCTGTTTGTTTGAATGCCAGGATGGATGGCATTCAGGTTTGAGAATAGTTTAAATATAAGTAGCTTGTTGTCAGTGGATAGAGTTGCGAGCCATCCGCCAGTACGTCATGTTCTTGTATCGCATATTCAGCTCGTTGTGCTTGCTTGCTTTTATGTGCTGTTGCTAGGTCTGCTTCTTATCAAGATGAATGCCGAGATATCTGTACGAGTCATTTTAAATGCAATGTTACCACCAAGTGTCACTGACGGGCAGTGTCCATTTCTCAGGGTAAAGGTTATGCGAACTCACTCATTTACTCACTCATAAATTTGGTATAGGCTCCGCTGCAATGTATTGAAAGCTACTGTGGGGTTTGTGCTGCTTGCAAGTACCTACATCAGTATCGGCAAAGATTTGTGTTTTTGAATGCTATAATACTCTTCAAAGATTTAGGTCAAATAAAAGGAGAGCGCATGACCCATCACGTCCCATTTTAGATGCTTTTATAATACAAATGTAGTCATCTTTGTCGAGGGACTATTGAGTCAAATAACGTACTGAACCTAAACTATAGAGTGTTTTATCTTTAGAAAACAGCAGACGCACCCCTGGAGTTGGTTTGGAGATCCATTCAATCACATTCATAAAACGTGACATCATTCAGTATCTCGGACAAAATGCACAATGCGCGATACAAATCTTGCGACAGAACGCCACAAACATACTCGGTACACCCCTCATTTCCTGCATTGTAAGTTACAGACGTCACATAGGTAGGCAAAGTTATCCTTGCACTCCCAAATAAGATATTGAACCTTAGGGCGTAGACGATAAAATTCCTATTCCTGCAAATTTTCCTCTGGATGCAGAAGCAGAAAAGAGTCGTACTACACTGAGCGTCAATCTACCGAGAGGGAACGCTATTTCGGGCCACAGAGGCATACACAAGTAGTCTTTGAAATTTTAATCGTTACATTCACCCTGCCCCTATGGCACACTAGAGACATGTTTCCATGTTCGTCATCAGTAAAAATACGGTGAAAATAGGAAATGGGAAAGGTCCCTCGTCAAAACGAATGAGTGTGGGAAAACTTTGAAAGCATTGTCGTTAGAGAGTTCAATTAAGTAGTACGAACGAAAGTGCGAACTAGATTGTTGGATATATCATAGCATCTTTAGAGAGTAGTTTTCTAATGAATTGACTCAACAATAGTGATTCGCCATTAAAACATTTGAAATATTTTTGTGAACTTATCACATTTAATTTAATTTGGATTTATGACACAATACTTAATCAAATTAATCACTTGTAAATTTATTGCCTAAATGTTCTGATGAGATGTAACTTTCAAAAGAGTGGTTTAACGCCTGTGGAGATAAAATCGCGGTAAACAGCTAGTAAAATAGAGCTTCTTGGACAACCGAATAAACAAAATCTTACTACTAAAATCCTTCTAAGTACTATAAGTATGTAAGTACGTACGTAAGTATAAAGTTCAATTGAATTTTTTAACCCTTACAGATTTTATAGTTATTGTAGGGATAGCGAGCCGTTATCGTGGGGACATAGGTTTTGCGTTCAAACTGCGTATTATGGGGGATTGGATGCGGAGATTATGCTAAGTGCCTATATTGTGCTGATAAACTGCTGAAAGGACATCAAGTGGGACATAAGACATAGGAACTTAATAAAGGTTAGATTATATCTAAACCTATTCAAATTAAAACATGGAACTATAGAAGTACCTATTAAACTTTGCTGAAATGGTGCAATTTATGTTAGACATAATGTGATACGGTAAAACATTAATTAACTTTTAGAATTGGCCATTCCAAATAAAACATGTTAGGTTATCTTAGATAATGTTGTTTACTAGAGACTACAATTTTTGAAAGAAGAATAAATGATAAAGGACACGATTTCACAAATTTCCTAACCCTCAATCATTTTCCTAAATTGAAAAGAAATGCAGTGAGATCTGACAGGCAGGCACAATGGACGATATGACGAAAATGTTCAATTAAACAAAACAAAACGCGGCTTCGAAGCATTGTCCTCACGGAGCCAGGAATGGCGCGTGGCGGACGTCCGGAAGACTAGGGGTGGCCATTTTGAGTTTTATTTAACGTCAAATAAATGACTGACAGTGACAAGTCGTAAAGAGTGATATATTCTTGTTTTTGTTGGGCCAGGAAAATCTTGGCAAGAAAAAAGTACTAAATTTTGCTGATAGATCCCCAACTGAAACGACATTCAAAATTGAGGCAAAGTTGTTTATGATCATTACAACATAGTATAATGAGTCTTTTAGACAAGTAGTAAGATAATTAAAGTATTGAGACATTAAACATATTGAGACATTTACATACGTATTCATAACACACGTTCAAGAAATCACACTTTGTCTTGGCGGTCTTAACAAACAAATGTGAAATTCAAGTCAGTCTCAATTCTGGGCTATACGTGCTTTTTAGAGTTATGGTTAAGCCAAGCCAAGCCAAGCCTATTTTAGACAAGATTATCTATTATATGACAACGATGATGATGCAAAGATGCACAATTCTAAGTAAATATAAATTTATATCCTAAAGAAAGAAAGAAACCTTCTGTTGTTTCAGGTATTGAAAAATAAATTTTAACTGGATTCAAATCTTATTCACCTCGACTTCATTATATAGACGATGATATGACGAAAATGTTCAATTAAAACAAAACTTGAAGGCATTGCGCGCAGCGGAGCAGCGTGGAACGCGGCGGACATCCGGCCCGGCGTAGAGATGAAATAGGGGTGGTGATTGTCCCAGAACAGACATCTCTATTCAATAAAATGATTTTTTTAATGCTAGACCCTTGTTAAAAGAAAAATAAGCAAGCCGAGGTCGAGCAAATTTTGGGCTGTTTTAGATGCGCTTGCAAAAGATATACTGAATTTCTGAGTTGTCGAGTAGCTCAGAACAGTCAATATAATTCGAATATTTAATTATTTAAACAGTAATGATTTTAATTTTTTTATTTTATTTGCCATAACACATTTCTAGGAAATTTAAAGGCGCCATCTAGTTTTAAGCAGGCCTGGTAACGCACGGCAGTCGCACGATTTCCGGACGATGAACGAAGGGCAATTGGTTAATTAATGAGATTACCGCGATATATCGCTTGCGAAAGCTTAAAATCAAATTCGTAATGAGAGTGCTGTTGCATGAAGCTTGATGCATGAACATCAAGCTTCAAGCCAATGAATATTAGGATTAAATAATAAGAGCTAAGGCTTACTTTAAAATAGAAATAATCTAAACATTCACACTAGATAACGCCCCGATTGACTGTCACTGTTTTAATCTGGCGTCCCTAGAATACCGGAGCCAGGCGTCAGAATGGCACGCCGCGCGTCATTACGCCGCGCCACCACGTGAAGCAGATTACGCGAAGTGATATCGCACGGAAGTGACGTCTCGGAATGCCGTACTTGGAACTAATACCATTTAAAATAGTTCTTAATATAAACAATTAAATTATAAACTGCTGGATAATCGGCTCTCCTAAACTAAACTACAGCAATCGATCCGTTCGACTTGGATTAAAAATGAAACATTTTCTGTTGTTTTCTTACTAATTTATATTTTAATGTAATCTATTTCAATGTAATGTGATCTAAAATACCAGAATCAGATTTTGAGTAGAATGACTCATGTGCCGCCCAAACGTTAAGTCTGCCGCAGATCACTAATTAAATAGGCTAGTTCTAAATATAAACAGGGTTTTACTGGTAGGTTTATTGGCAAATATTAGGTCTTTAATTTAACTGTTATCCCCGGCTAAACATAGATATCAAAATGTACCAAAGCACAAGATCTCGTTCCCTCCGCATCCCGTCATTTCTTGTGACCAAGTTTAGAGAGGTCAGGGACTTTTAAATTAGCATGTTTCCACTGTCAATTCATACATGTAGCCATCTTTGAATACCAAGGCCAAATGTATTGCAAAGTAAATATATAATTTAATATTACGCTAATCTTCGCGCCAACTCTAAACGTAAAATATTAAACCTAGCCTTTATTATACTCGGAGAATTGCAAGTTTTCTCGGAACGGTGCATGCATCAGGGGCGTGCATCCCATATAGGCTATTATGCAGAGCCTACCTTCATAAAAAAACCGACAGAACAGCTGACCATAATTATTAATTACGTATTCAACAATAAACAATAAATATTCTGTAACCATTTTGTCATCTACCTGTACTTATTCCTTACTAAAGCGCGCAACTTAGATCGTTACTGTGCAATTTAACCAATGTTAGGCTGCCGCGAGATCGCCTACTGTTTCACGCAAACTTACTCAATTTTCACTCACAGCCTACCCCCATCTGAAACCAATGCACGCCCCTGGCATGCATATAAGCAACAATTAAATTAAGAACATAGGAACTATCAATTCAAAGTTCAAACATTCAATTCACCTTTTAACCTACCTGTCAATGTTATACGAAAAGCCAGGGTTAAAAATGACACTACGGGCTATTGCGCAAATACTGGCATAGTGTATCCAGCCGGTTAGATTTTGCATTGAGAAGTGACGTCTTGGAATGCCTTTACGGGGCTAATTCCATTCAAACCCGATCCAAATCACTTCCGAAGGTAATCGGTGGCTCGACGCTTGGTCGAGCATCAAATAGCTCTCAAGTAGCTAATTTAGGGGTTTACCTTTTGCGGTCGACCAAGGAGACCGCTACTATAAGTGTTATTTATTCGTGTATTTATTCTAAAATACGAGTACGTAGTGCATCCGTAGGCTTTAAGTCGACCCATTAAGGAAGAATTTAGCGTAACATGGTTTGTGATTGTAACCGCAAAAGATTGTCAAAAAAGTACTATGTGATCAAACTGATTTCTAGTAGTAGTTGATAGCAGGAATGAATATTTATTAATAAAAAAGAAACACTTGCTCAAGGACATCGTAACAGCTGATGCGGTCATTTTAATGGGAAAGTGTTGTTCGATGTTGCTCCCATATTTATAGTTGTTGTAACCCATAGTAAAGATTCACCGTGTATACTTTCTGATCTACGATGTTAGTGAAATATTAAACGCACAATAAAGACGGGCTATGGAGGCGTAACTGTCATTGGTCAGTGGTCAGACGCCGCTGCTCGGCGTAGTGTGGTGTTTTATTGTATGACGTCGTCCCAATGCAAAGGCTTTTAGTAGTTAGCAAACTCTAAACATGATTCTATACTAAACTGAGTTCTAAAAGTTTATTTTTAAATATAAAAATAAAACACTAAATGTCAATGATCTCAAAGTGAGGAGTTAACATTCTTTGTTATGAGGTACCAGACAGTGAATTTTGCCAAGCGTCTCTCGGCGAATCATCAGCACAAACTAGACAGGAATTAATTTAGAAAAGATCGTTTACTGAATTTACCTGAACCGGGAATCGAACCCGGAAGCATTCAAGGCGAAACACCGCACGACTACCCAAATCGGGTTGCCAATTTTCGATAGCTGGTTTTATTAGGTTGTCATTTAAAGTATATATTTTGAACGCAAAATCAATTTACTTATTGTTTCTAGCGCGCTATCCCATTTCTAGTATAGCATATATTATCATGTTTACAGCGATTATCATCTCACGTCTGACGTCGATATGTAATAATACCTATACCATGTTACTTTGTTGAGCTCTAGTCTCCGCGATCCAGTATAGAATAACTTACGGAGTTTAACATCGGTTTAGGTTTTAAAAATAAAGTAAGGGTAGTTTTCCTCCAGAGCTGTGCAAGGAAAAAAAGGAAATGTAAGAAGACAACTTACGTGCGCTTGAGATTCGGCCTTAAAATGACCTATAGCAAGCAACTTTGCCTAATAATTTGAATAACATACTAACCTTTTTTTATTTGCTTAAAAGGTAGATTATCCAAAAGTATTGGACACGTATTTCTTCCTTTTTCATACTGATCAAAATATTACAGAGATATATTGATTTGGAATGTCGCATGACGTCACATCTTTGTAAATTTTTTACTTAGAAGTGACGTCACGATCTTTGACTCGCTTTATCTTTGTCTTTTTTTGGTTGATTGACAAAAGAAAAAATGTTTCTTTTATTTTCTGTTAATCTAAATAGAATTTCCTTTTTTTACCCAGTCGTCATCCCTATTATAAAACTCATCGTTCCCGCTTCAGCTTATGCCTCACACATCGTCATTCAAGCACATCGTTGCTTATCAACCGGCGACACGCGGCCACTGGAGGATTTGACGCGAGATGCACGCCTATTATGCTGACCGTACCCGAGCTATACCGTAGACAATCGATATCTAGCGCTCTGACGGTACTTTATTACTTGAGAGTGAATGATGGAAACAACGCAAGAGTATTAAATGTGTTTATTTACTTATTTAAACCTTTTTTGCATAAATGCTTACTAAAAGTGGACTCATTGCTAGACAATGGGCTTAAAAGAAATGTATTGTTGGCAAAAATTTTATGTTTTTAAATACATAGCATAATATAAATACGTCTGCAACAAGTACGAGTAATGAGAAATAACACTGCATATTATCAATAATACACGAGATTAAAATTGCAAAAAAAGTAAGCATTTTTCGGGTTCCGTAGTTTTTGACTAATAGGTTTTGCTCGTTTATTAGTTAAATCCGGGGTATTAATGCACCTAACTATTATAATATTACCTATAAAGCTCAACAATTTGGTTAAACATGCTTATATCTCAGGAACTACTGATTCAAATTAAAAAAAAAAAAACTTTTTGTGTTGAATAGTCCATCAATTGAGAAAGGCTTTATGCTATATAAATTATAACATCACAATAAGACCATTAGAAGCAGAACAACAATGAAAAATGTTACAATAACAAAAAAAAAAAATTTTTGGAGCTTCCGTGAGTGCTGCGTAAACGGTAGAAGTTACGCAAAAGTCATGTGTATGACGGAAATGTTCCTATTTAAAAGTTCTGAAAAAAGTCCGTGACAGCATTCTTTTAAGGTTGACTTAATAGAACCCTTTTTATGATAATATTTATTTATTTAAACTTTATTGCACAGGTAAGTACAGTTGGCGGACTTAATGCTATACAAGATTCTCTACCAGTCAACCTTGAGGTAATGCAGATAATGTAGTAGTAATCAAATTTGTTCTAAATAATGCATTATTTGGTTGTTAAAAAGACTTTAAGTGACATACCAAATTACACGCAGGCGAAGCCGCGGGCGGAAGCTAGTTTAATAATAGACGACTGATGAACCAACAATATTTTCATTACTTAGGAAACATTTAGCGTTTTCTGAAAAAACGACACAGGGGACTTGTATTTAAATAAAAAGTACCATTTTATTACCAAAATTAATATCAAACGTATTCAAACCTACAAACTTTCACATTTATAATATTAGAAAGATAATGTCTACTACTTTTGTTTGCGTTCTGACCAGTATCAACATACACAAGGCAAAACAAACGCCATGCCATGCGATAGACGCTCGCTTTGAGCACGCTATTCGCAGGGGAGTGCTTGTACCTTCGTCGCGACAAAGCGACTGGCTTATGTAACTGGCTATGATTCTAGAGCACAGCACACGCTATGTGTATAATTAATATTTAGTCGAGCCATTTGGGACTCAACTTGGTCATAGTTGTATAAATAACGAAACAGACAATGAAATGGTAAGGTAACTTACATGATTCAGAAAGAAAAAATTAAAGTATTTTTGAAAATGACGCCATAATCATAATTTTGAGGGCTTTTTTGCACTTGTCACGATTTAGTATATTGCTTTATATAATTTTGGTTGTTTGTTAAAATATCAGCCATAATATGCGAGTCGGACTTACGCATCAAGTTCGGTTCGATTCTGTAATCACTGTTTTCTTTCATTTAGTTTAAGATAGTTAGCACAAGTCTGACTCAAAATTGACGCGTTTTTATAGCTTGTCGTTGTTCAAAATCTTAAAATAACTTAAAATGTATGTCTTTTTAACCTTGATTCTCGCTAAATTTGATTATTCCAAGTCAACACAAAGTACCCTATAGGTTTTCTGGTATGCAATTATGTATCTTAAATTGCATTAACTTAGAATCATGATTTTTATAACTTCAGGAGACTTCCAATCTCAGTATATTCGATATAAATTTCAACTTGATACTTCTACTCGTACCTAAGAAAAAGGGTCTTGCTTGACAGACAGACGTACAGCAATGATCCTAATGTTGCTTTTTTTCTTTTAAGGTACAAAACCCTAAGCATGATAAAACGTAGATATTATATCTTAAATCTCCGTGTAATCTTAGACATGAAAAGTTCTTTTAACGACCAACTTTCTTTGTAAGTATTACAAATTTTACTCTAGTTTCAACATTTCAAGTTTCTGCTAGACAATGACAAGTTTAACAAAAATATTAATACAATCTAAACTACAGCAATCTCCTCGGACATAGTTACTTCACCACCGTCCCAGTAGGCCAAATTATGATGCAACTTCTTCAACATTGAAAACTACTATTCAACAACTAAGTTTCGACTGTAGTTAGTAGTTACCATCCAAGAGCAATGAGCCGTATTTTTCTTCACCGCCCATGGGAAATTATTTTAATATATCTGTTGTGAGACTTAGATCCTCCTCTCGGGTACCGAGAAATATTCCAATTATTTATTTTTCGGTTCTGAGTCTCACTAGGGGATGGGTGTCACTCAACCATTGTCGAGGTAACTTTTGACTTTCATTTAATTAACTTTTTATAAAATAAAATCCGGAGCAATATGGCTGGAGCGCCAATCATTCTTGTTTTTGTTGAATTTTCAACCAAGTTATTTGACAAAAGAATTTTATTGTTATGTATGAGTTAAATTAATAGTAGGTATTGTACCAAAAGATTTCGGAGCATACGTTTACACGGACAAATTATAATTATTTATGTCCATAAACAATGTTACCGATTCATCACATCTAAGTATTTTTTTCTCGGAAACGTTACAAGAATGTTAAATCTCTCGTTTTATGTTCGACATTGACGAACGAGTTTTTAGTCCAAAAGGAAATTGGGATAAGATGATACCCATTCGTTTAATTAATGACGTTTCGTTTGTTTCAGGTAAAAACCCACAAAATCCGACGACGGTAGCTGTAGTACTTAGACAAAAAGTAATCGCCGCCGCGATCATTAATAATTTTAAATGAAATTGACGAGTCAAGCCATCGAATTCTCGCATATAGAACGAAGATCCATAATTCATCGTGATCCTAATATGAACCTCAATCTATTATCTCTTAAACGATTTTGCACTGAATGAATATTCATTTAAGAGTAATACCAGCCCAAAATGGCATTACGAGAAAAAAAGCTTCTCGTGGATGGAGGAAACTCATTTAAATTTTTGATTGTGAAAGAAAGCTGGCAAGGGCGGGCCAAATAGCGTCCTAATCGGAAGGTCAATAATTTGTTTTGCGAGCATTCCTTTTGTTTAATTCGCGGAAAACTTCTTTGAAAAGTGTCACAAAGTCTAAAGAAATTAAATCTCGCAACTTTGTGTGATATGAAAACTTGTTACAAATGTTGAAAGTTGTTGATGAATTAATGAAAAGGATAAACGTGATGTGCTTCATTTAATTGAATTTTGAAGTGGAGGAGTGAATGAGATCATTTATAATTTTTGCCGGGTGGTCTTATAACCATGTGCACACGTCGACTGTTGCAAGACGAATGACCAAGTTTAGCGCAAAAAGGTCCGTCGGTGTCATTAGTGGGGGTACGTAACGAGGGAAAGTTTGTATGGACGGGTACATTCTTCATATCGCGGGCCATTGCTCTGTTTAGGGTTCCGTCCGTAACTGCTCGTCCCTTTCATTATCTCGCTTTGTGCCCATTCGTAACTATCTTTGATGTTTAAACCGCAATAAGCTTGTTCGAATTGAATTTTATGTCCGTTTATAAAGCGGTTATGGGGAGGCATCTTTTGATACGCGGTTGGGTCGGGTCTGGCTTAGTGCCGTTTTTATATTATATTTAGTATTTTGGAACTGTTTTATTTAAAATTTCTGAGTTTGATGTTTCTATTGACCATTAAAACACGACAACGTTAATACCAAAAACTTGTTAAATAAATGATTGTTTAGTATTTACAACGGCTAAAATGTCATCTACATAAACAAAAGTACTTCTATTAAATTTTATAGACCCATCACCCGTATAGCAACTGACCCCAGAAACAATCTCAATTGAAGTCGAATTCCTCGTAAAGGCACAAGTGCGGGGTAGGAAGCCGATTGTTCAATTGATCACGTATCATTGAGCCGACGTGGCCGCGCCCTCGCCGCACAAAGAGCGTATTTATGACACTATTGATCGATGATGTGCTGAGTTTAAAGTCCAAATTCTGCAATCAATTAATGCTTCAGGTATTGCAGGTGAAGAATAACACCATGCCCCGTAACCATGTTTATATCTAATATTACTTCAAACTTGTTTTATTTTTTCTCTATTAAGTTTGACGTAACAACACAGCCTGCTTACGTAGGTTACTGCTAGGCGTTCAAGGTAAGGCCCCGGATGAGCTACAGAAATTTCGATTTTGAATAGTTCAATACTTTTGTCTATTTCCACAAATTTTTAACGGCGGGGCGTTCTGCATTATTATCATGGCGTTGTATGAGAAATCTGCTTTAAAAAATGCCCAAATTGTTTAAGACGCCAAAAAAGAAGAAGAACGCTATTTGTTTTTATAAGGCTAATGCCTGCTGCACGCTCCGCGCCGTTCTATTTATAATTTACTACTTAGTGACTAGAAGTAAAAATAATACTATCTTTAAGTACTTATAAGGAATTATTAGTTTTAAGGCATAATATTATAAGATTAAACGAACTTACCTTAAGTGAAGTTCAATCTTAATTATACGCAGCTGATTGTTTGAGATATATTTACGAGTAGTACCGATGTTCTACAACAGCGTCGGGTCACAATGTTTTAAAGCTGGAAAAGAAAAAACATTTATCCCTGCAAATGGCAACATTTGTTGGTAATGTCATTACGTTTAAAGACAGCCATATGAGCAACCCTCTGATATACTGGGATAATACAAAGTATTAGTGGGTGGGTTTTTGGGACTGTTATATCTCAAACAATCAGCTGCGTATAATTAAGATTGAACTTCACTTAAGGTAAGTTCGTTTAATCTTATAATTATACTTGCTGATTGTTTGAGATATATTTACGAGTAGATGTTTGAAGTTCGGTTGCGAATAAGTTGCTTATTAGTTTAGAAAATGCAAAAAACATTTTGAAAACTAAGTACAAACCGGAGACGTTTGATGGCAAATCAAAACAAAAAAGGTACTTATATTTAATCATATCTTTTATGTTTAGTGCTAAGGCTGAGTAACTAATGAATTCACGTAGAATGTCTGAAATTCTGAATGCGTCAAGAGTAAAATCACGTTCCATTTAGGTCTCACATAATATACTGCACAAGCCAGGCCACAAAATAATAACTAGTCTATTACGATAGTGTTACATCACACTTTTTTTTTTTTTTTGTAAATATATATATTTTTTATTATCTGATTATAACAACAATGTCCATTGTTAGCCAATTCCATAATTGAGTGATAAAACATCGAAAACAATTGTTCCTGAAGACCGGTTGCAAGACAAATATGTTGTTATAAGTACTGTAAATACTTATTTCAATAAAGTGTTCTAACAAAAAAAAAAAAACAAATAAAAAGATTAAAATGAATATAACGAAAGGAGAGTATCTTATTTTTAAAAAAATGCAGGTGCGCAATCATAATATCTTAGCGTATGATTACAATTAATATTTTTACTAAAGGTGGCAATAATGATTAAAAATATTTATACTTTAAATGATAAAAGTCTTTGACTGCCACAAACTAGACACAATAGAAAATCTATTGTTTGCGGCTCCGCGTAGCGCTCAACGTGTTAACAATCAATTATTATATTCTTTTATTTTTTATCTCAGCTAAGGCCGGTAATCTATAGAATCAGTACGGGAAATTCCAAGTAACTGACCTATGTAATTAAGTTGGCATATTTGTTATTGTTGAGGGTTCATCCTGTAGTTTTTTTTTTTTTTTTTTTTTTTAAATTTGTTAAAAACATCAATCGTTATGCATTGTGCAACTTTTAATTTAGTCACTTAATGAATGGGTGACCGTGGTCAAACAACTTCAAATTTAATCACTTTAGTCACTTATTGGATCAACCTCAGGTTTGGTCACTAAATGGATGGGTGACCGGGGTTCTAGAAACCTCAATTTTGGTCACAAATGTACGGATGACCATAGTTAAGATACATCCTTATTGCTACCGAATGTTAATATTATGGAAATAATATTGCATTATTTGGTTGAAAATATCGATTGAATTCAATACGGTAGCTTATGCTTTATATTTAGCTTTATTCGAATGCAGCAATGTAGGCATAATTTTCATAAATGTAACATTAAGTTATAATGTGAAAGAATGTGTTAATTTTTTTTTTAAATTTTTTTTTTTTTATTTTTTTATTTTTTATTATTATAATTTTTTTTTTTTTTTTTGCTATGGTAGAAAATATTATTGAATACGATAAATGTATTTATCAGTTCGACTTATCTGTTATAAGTTATAACTCTATATTGCCCATCTCTTATTTTTATTGACAGTTATTGGGCAGTCAACGGGTTAAGTGTTTACCAACAGGGAATGGTTCTATCTGAGACATGTTTCTACATGTACAGGTTAATTATGGTATCTACTAAAATGTCTGGTTACTAGGCTTTGTTTTTGGAATTTACTTCCATATTTTTTATTTATACCTAATTGATTTAAATTAAGTTTTCTACATGAATTAATTATTTGAAGTACAATTATTCTTAATGTATTATTTTCCATCACACATTATTGTCAAGATTGTCATCTTTAGTAATTTGTAATTACAAGAATACTTTGTTCAGAAATTTAGTTTCAATATGTCATATTTAAGGAAATTCAAGCCCTGGCATTATGTAATTTTTATCAGGACAACAGGTATTAGACTGTTCCTGTTTTAGTGACTCAAATGAAATAAAAGTAATCTCTAAGATTATATTTAAGGTGATATACCATTAAGTACATATGTAGGGGTACCTACTATGTTCTTATTGTGAATTTATCTATTCTTAATTTTGAGAAATGTCTGTCTTAATGGTAATTTAAAAGGGATATTTCAATTTTAAGAAATTGAATGGGTATAATGATTTTGTTAGATTATGATCAGAACTTTTAAGTGATTAGCAGCAGTTCCTTAGCATGTGATAGGGGTCACAGCGTTATTTTATTTTATTATCATAAATATATAAAAAACAAAAGATCTATTGAAATTACTAAATTAGTATTAGGTAAATGATCATCACATAGCCTTTATGTTAATTCAGCGGTACAGAAGTCTACCTTAATAAGGTTTTCTTACATTAATTTTTTATAGTCCTCAATTAATCATAACAAGATATTCAGAAGAAGGTCAGCCAAAGAAAAGATGGTTCCACACATATAGCTTGGGCTCGACTGGAAAAAGACTCAGCACAAAAGGCTTAATAAATAATAAATAAATAGTTATATACATATTACTAATCTTACAGACTTTTGTCCATCTTATACTTATTTCATATCGTTATGATGGAGGACTTAACAAATCAAGCATTCCCAATAGTTTTAAAATGTATCTTATTTTGAATAATGGTACTTATGTAAGTACATATTTATAAATAGGTATTCTTAGTACATTACATTGTTTACCACAATGAAGTAAAGAAAAGGAATCTGGAATATCTAGGTTATTATTTAATTAAATAATGTAAGCCCAATATTTTAAGGGTTTTTATGGTACTTCCATAACACCTTTACTTTTGAATTTGTTTGTGGCATTAACTTTGGATTAGGGTTAATAAATTTTAACCTTAAGGATTTCTATGCAAAAATTCTTTGACATGAAGTATACGCTGATAAGATGGCATCTGATTTGTCACAAGCTGGATAAGCTGGATTTTATAAACGTTGTCTTGTCAAAATCCTTGTTTCACTGCAATTTTGCAGGACTATTTATTTCTTCCAAGAATTGCATAAGTGCAATAATACCTTTAAATACTAATTAATTAGTAAAAGATTGGGTTAGTTATATAATTTCTTGATAAATTATTCAGTAGTGCAACTTCATTATCTGACTATGGTAAAAACCAAGAAAGGGTTATTTTGGAGTTTTGAACCAAACAATGGATTCATTAGCGCAATGGCTAAGACTTTATAATAGAGATTTGTGATTAATAAGATGGCCAGTAAAGTAATCCATAGCTTTGATAAGTAAGTATCTGTATCTCTATTGTAACCTTCTTTCTTGAGGTAAAGGGCTTTTCACAATAATTCCGGTTTGAATTTTCTATCTCCATCCAATTCCTTCCGCTTCCAACCGGCCAATCTGGAAGTCAATGGGGGAGGCCTATGTTCAGCAGTGGACGTCCTATGGCTGAAATGATGATGGTGATGATGATGATCCAATTCCTTAGGAAGTAGTTAAAACCATCTTTGTTTATTTGTAATAGTATTTATCAGATATTAGCACTATTGTCTGACAATAATAATATTATAGTGTTGTGTTGATTTTGTACAATTGGTTTTACAATTTTATATAGTATTGTTTCATACTGTCATCACATCAGCTTACAGTGCAAGATTTCAAATAATTTGTTTGATTTTTCATTTGTTATATATGTAATATAACACTAATTGCATAGCAATAGGTTAGTTAATATAACAAGTGAGCCTGCTTGTTTGTCCATAATTTCTTTTTATTCTCTTAGTATATTAGCGCTTGTTTAATAATGAGTGAGCCTGCCCATTTCTATATACTGTCTATTTGCTTAGTAACAGTAGGACTTGGTGTTTAAAAATGAGTGATCCTGCTCATTTGTCCATACTTTGTTGTCTCATGATAGTAGCGCTAGTTGATTGAAATTGAGTGAGTATGCTTGTCTGTCCATACTGTTCTATCCACTTGGTGGTAGCGTTAGACATCTAATATTTTTGTGTACTTGTTCAAATTTAATTTTCATGGTATTGCAACATATACTGTCATACTGTCTTCCCGCTTTGTGAAAGCGCTTAATGTCAGGTCATTAGTGCACCGGCTCAATTTTTAGTTTTCCTGGTATTGCAACATACTGTCTATCCGCACTGTGATAGCGCTAGATGGCAATTAATTGGTGCACTGGATCAATTTCCATTTTCATGGTATAGCAACATACTGTCTATCCGATAAGTGATAGAGCTAGATGTCAAATAATGGGTGCATTGGCTCGATTTTCATGGTATTGTCTATTGCCCATTATGTATATACTACCCAGGCGTTTGAAGTTTATTTCAGTAGGTAATTTGTAAAGTTTTCTCAACACCCAGCCATTGCGTTTCCACTTCAATTTCATTGATATAGACTGAAGCCTGAGGAGGCTGCTTCAATATTTGAGTCTCCATACTTGTGTCATGGTTTCTTCATCTTGCTGTTTTCTAAATTTCTTAAGTTTTCCTTATTTTCATAAATTGTATATTTACTAGGTATCTTCAGTTTTGGGGCGAACTGGAGCTTAAACTTGATAACTCTGTATTTCATTCTCAACTTCTATGAAGTTTTTTAGAAGAAAAAGTAACAAGATTATAATTTAAAAATGACTTTTAGGTTAGATTCTATCAATCAATTAAACGTTAGGTACCTAAGTAATTCCTCCATAGGAGAATATCTATAATTCACAAAAGGAAGTAAAGTATTTGATTGTACATACCTGTAACTGGAACTAATGAATATATAAGTTGATTCCATTAATATAGCGTTAAAAAACAAACCATAACCGCGCCTGATTATGGCGCTCATCCCTTGTTGATTTTTGGCTGAAATTCACTATAAACCTTATTGTAAACACAATCCACATAGAGAACTGTATAATAGCATTCTAAACACTAACTTTTAAGCTACAAATAGAGTAAATAATAGTTATTTTACACATTTTATTGCAAGGACTACGTGCCCGCGCTGTCACAAACAATCGTAAAATGACATTACCAACAAATGTTGCCATTTGCAGGGATAAATGTTTTTTCTTTTCCAGCTTTAAAACATTGTGACCCGACGCTGTTGTAGAACATCGGTACTACTCGTAAATATATCTCAAACAATCAGCAAGTATAATTTACCAACTTAAAGCGTTTACTCAGTCATGGCCTACATCTTAACAATTATAATCAATAAATCAGGGCACCATCATCCACCTCCCCAATTTTTACCAAAAATATTTCTTCAAGACGTCCTTCCACGGTTCACGGGTATCACTCCGGATTCGAGTTCATCCACTCGTATATTGCAGAATTTCAATAACTCCCCGTGAATGGCTGAGTAGGGGAAAAAGGACTGACCACTTAAAGAAAATCACATAATTGAAGAACAGTAAACGGTGCGTAAAGTGGGGTGCCGCGGAAATAATTCTCGAAATCGCGAAGACGTGCCTTTCGGCGAAGGTCAGGGTATAGGGTTGCCAGTAGTCCGGATGAAACCGGACATGGCTGTCCGGATTCCGGACTTATTGGCCTATATACAGTCATAATCGTTTGCGTCAAAAGCTGTAGTTTGATAGCATCAGGTCACCGTAACCGTAGCTGATACTTTATTTATACTTCTAGTCTGTTGCTGATGGTACTAGTTAAATTAATGTAGTTTGAAGTCACGTTTACTAATTATGAACCAAACCTCTTAAATGTGATAAATGTTTATAAAAAAATACACAAAAGGTTTTATGTTTTTTTTTAGTCTGACAACCCTAGAACCAGACCATACATCATGAGTGGTTTAGGGTGAGCTAGGAAACGTGCATGACAAATGATTTGGCTCGTAACGATGGAATTAAAAACATTTTGCTTTCTTCTTGCCTTTACTGAATTTTCTGATGTGGGTTACTTTTCGTATTGTGCTCCTTTTGTTTGATAAATGATGTTTCACAAAATTAATTAAACATGTTTTGCAAAGGTACCTAACCTACCTACTTAATTAAACATCAAGTTTTTGACGAAACCAGAAAATAAAGATAAAACTTTACCAATAATTTTATTTACGTTTGTTTATTGTGTTTTTTCTCTCAAAAACTAAAGAAGCTTTAAATTAAAAAGAAACGTATGATTCTTTTTTTAAACTAAGTTGTAAACAGTCACAGGTAATGCATATTCATGGCTGCATTTTATGACGTCGCCATATAAAAAGTGCCAATTTAAATGTTAAACGTAAGGTCGTAAACAATAGGTCGTCGTAAACATAGTAAGGCATATAATCCACTGAAGTAGCCGGAGAAAGACGAGTTAGGTAAATGAGTTTACTCATTATTACAGAACCCTTCGCAGATAACATCCAAGGTTTTAAAGCACCAGCTTAGATTAAGACAATATATTGTTATTAAAACTAACATACTGTTACAAATGTCAAAGAATATCATAATTAAATAACTATTACTTGATTGGCATGTCTAAATAACTCATTCTATTCATTTAAATGGGTACTACGACTTACTGTGAATGTAGATGTTATCCGTATTAATAATTTATAATTATCTGAAATAAGAATGTATGGTATTTCATTCTAACGAGGAATAAACATTATTTAACTAAAAATATGATATGTGTATAGAATCCATAGGAAATTAGAATATTATTGTAGCAATAGACTTGATTAAAACTTCGTAGTTGCTCTCGTCTAAAATTTATATAATAAATGTAAATGTAATAGTGTATGCTTCGTTGGTTGTCCTTGAAATATATAAATAGAAGAACTTTTTGTTACGTAAAACTAGTGTCGTGTTTATAATTGTTATACATATCGGGACAAAAATTATCATCATATTGCCCTTAAGCTCGCATCGCTCCAGGGTCTAACCATATTTTAAGCAGTACCTAAGCAGTGTCGTTTTTACGTCTAACAACTAAACGAATAAAAAAAGAAGGTTGAAGTAATTCTGTTTTAAGAGCTTATGGTTAGGCTCCAGCTTATTTTTATCAGCTTTTTATGGCTCCGCATCCGCGGTGGACTGAAAACCTTAAAGTCTGTTAAAGCAAGCTTGCATGTTATTCCACATGTGACATTCAGCAAGTCGGAGAACTCTCCTGAAACGTGTTTCAGCTCAGATTCCAGTTATTTTCGTAATTGTAATTAAGTATTTGTTTTGGCAAATATTTGGAATTGGACTGTACGAGTTTTTGGGTGTGTAAACAAACACAATGCGTTTTGTTTTATTGTTTTCTATTCCTGTCGGGATTAGATGTTGTTTGCTAGTGTAAAATGAGTCACACGAGATTCCATTGAGTAAAGAATAAATCACAATTTCAGATCTAAACATAATTTTTGTGTATAAAATTTTATGAATATTAAACATTACTCAATAATCATACCTTTTACTGTAAGTACTTGATGAAGACACTAAGGATGAGTTCACTTTAAATTAACTTTACCTAGTTCCATTTTCAATTATCGAATAATAAAAAGGTAATGCCTATGAACTTATAAAAAAGGAAAGCACTACAAAACCTATGTATATAACTATGACCGCAGTTAAAAAACAACAGGCAATAAAAAGAACAAATTAAAAAAGAATCAGTATCAAAATAAATCATAAAGAATATACCTATATATATATATATATCTCCAGTTAACAACAATACTCGATTATTCGCATATCATAAAATGGCACACATATCCTCAATGCAAATACACGTATGTATATTAGTCGTAGCAAGCCCCTAGCCCATTGCGACGAGGTCGAATTCATTGCTCTCAATTGACTAGTCCTAAGAACCGAGCGACACTTGTGACGATCACGAGTCATGTACAAATAAGAGTAAATATAGTAAGCAGGTCCACTCTCCACTTCTTCTTCGATCCGTCTTCACCCCATCTTTTACCTTTCTCCCCGATACTTCAACCAGAGGCCCAATTCCCGTAATTTGAGAATAGTCGCAATCCGGTGTCGATCCGCTCCCAGTAACGAGCGATGAGCGATCACAAACGGTATTCTCGTAAACCCAAAAAATGCATTATAGTTCGCAATGCGACTGAAAATGGAAAAAAACAAAATTTATTGGGATAGTTTAGATCATTTCACGAGAATACCGTTTGTGATCGTAATGTTACTGGGAGCAGATCGACACCGGATTGCGGCTATTGTCAAATTACGGGAATTGGGCCTCTGATCGTCAGTTCACCTACCGCGCGGCCTGCATTCTACTACGTTCAGTTCTACGTTTCCACTTCAACACCTTTGTGCGCCATCTATTTTCGGTTCGGTAGAAGAAGGTCCACTCACTATTTAGGTATTAGATATTATAGCAAGCAAAGCGTAAAGTTTGTTTCCTTGTTACCTCTCTGTCAAGCCAATTCTGGGCCGACCGGCTGGTTTTCTCCAGGATTTCCAGGGGTCGACACTCAACCTGTCGAATCATGTAAACAAACGATTGATTTTGGCGCACTTACTTTCATTTCGTGTCTAGAAAAAGGGTCTTGACGGACGGATAACAAAGTTATCCTATTAAGGTTGTTGCTTCGTTTTTTTTTCTTTGGAGGGACGTAACGTTTAGTAGTCTTAGATATTTTCAAAAGAAAACTGTAGTGATAATGCTTTCAAGGTGGCCCTTGTTTTATCCGGTGAAAAACTAACAAAAACTAAATAAAATTGACAATCCTAAATCCAACCATTGCATCGACATGCGAAATTCTTGTAAGCCTACGACATAATTTGTCTATTGCGATTGCGACTAATACAATGTAATGTGTTGATTTGGTTATACGTCTACATGCAGCGCTGTTGGCCTATTTTGTACTGTTAGTTCTATTTAGTAATCTATTTCAGATACGTTACGTACGTTAGTAACATCCTAATGTTGTAAAAACAGGCTAAGTAAATTGTTCAAATTCCCAGTCGTTTAGGAGCTACATTAACGTAGCAACTTTTGGTTTCCTGTTGCGGCAATTGGCATCTTTCAACTAGCAGTTTTTTAAAAATTTTATATAATTGTGAGCAACTGCGCAAACGTAGCAACCCTTGTTGCGAGTTTCGGCTATTGCAACTATTTCCGGTTGCTGCAATTAATAGTGACTTAAGTTGCCCCAACTAGCTACTGACAAATTTGTGCCAGTTTTGACGAGTTGCTGGTTTCGACAACTGGCAACGTGTATCTCCAACCAATATGATTGGAACTCACAAAAATAACTACTGTTTTTAGTAACTGCAACCAGCAACTACTTAAAAAGTTGCTCCATGTGCATAGCGCCTTATTGTTATGTTTTATGTCAATTTAAAATCTATCAACCTCTAATGTAGCGAACAGTGAGAGCGACTGTATATCGCAAACATCGCAAATGTGTGACAAATTTTCCATGCAAAAATTTGTGTCTCAAGAGAGGTCAGTTTAGGTAATATGATTACATTTTTATAGGCGTTTAAGATAATTCTCAAACGCCTTTAAAAATGTAATCATATTACCTTAACTGACCTCTCTTGAGACAAAACATTTTGACGAAAACCATGTGCAAAATACTTAAAGGTCTAATGATCTTTAAGTATTT
Organism: Anania hortulata; assembly: GCA_963576865.1. Lineage (NCBI taxonomy): Eukaryota > Metazoa > Arthropoda > Insecta > Lepidoptera > Crambidae > Anania > Anania hortulata. The sequence continues at coordinate 15,316,020 of OY756392.1, read as the reverse complement.
TGCACATGGTTTTCGTTATATTTTATATAGAATATGATATATTCTTCTTGGCGTATCAATGGCAAAAAAGTTAGATGTGAACCCAGTGATTTGCTACCCGAATGGCATTTAAAAGCTCTTCCCACGTACAAGTGTCATGGGCACGTTAAGCAAGTTGTTAGGTGGACCAGATCATGCTTTGCGGGGCGAATAGGCACTCGCAGGTCAGATCTGGGCTATGAGTGAAACCTAATCTGGGCTGATTTGCTTGCACCTGCCGATTTGGGTCCGGAGTCGATAGCAGAATATATATCTGTGTTTAGTAGGCGTGTCTTCTCTATATGCGATGCCAGCCAAGGTCACACAAGGTCATTTAGATAGATTCTCCACAAACAATGAAAACCAAAGTGAATCTTTACCTATTTAAGCCAGTTAGCTCATTACAATCATATGCGCTATGAATAATGAAAGAGATTACCGGGGTTATGTCGAGTGGGTTTAATTAAGTATTTACGCATGGCCAGTGGCCGCATGACCGGATACTGTATTCGATATCATTTCGCGGTTTGCGCTTTTACCCCGTATGATATTGTTGTGATGTGAAATGTTTGTGGAGGTTTGACTTTACGGAGGTGGAAACGTTAATTAACTATTTGGAGATAATTTAAGAAGAAGAAGTTGTCTGGAGACGTTGTCCCGCTGTGTTGAGTGGTGAGGAACAGAGAAACACCAAATGTTTTAGGGTTCGAGTCAGATGAACGTCTTAAGTATATTTTTTCTCAGTGTCAAGATTCCGTCATGCAGAGTCACTTGGTTAGATTTAGGACCTGGCTCCCGAATCAGAATCTTTCGGCAGCAAATTGTCGACCGAAAAGCCACGTGACACTATAGTAATAAACATTAGTGTCACGTGATTCACCGATTGACAACTCGTTGTAGAAACGTTCTGAATCGTGGGCCAGAACTGCGAACTGCGAACCTAAAATGCATAAAATTTTATCGGTATTTAAAACAGAGACTTTAAACATGGTTTTGACAGCATGTACCTATATATTATGCTGTTCCTATTAAACCAGCATCGTTTTCCACAGATGGGCTTAAAATGTTTTAAAATTTAAAGGTTGAGCTTTAAGGTACGGGTCCGAAACTAACCTTTCTCACTCAGAAATAAAAAAAAAAAGTATTTATGTAATCTTTGGATAAACCTTTTGGAAAAAGAGATATTTACTCGTATCTCCGACTTTTACTTAATATCAAAAGGTGCCCGACTTATGAATACTAATGTTAATAAAATATATTTAACCGTATAATCTAGTATAGAACATATTAAATTCTAATGTTCTAATTATATTCTTGACTATCCTGGAAAATCTGATTGAAATAAACGAAATAAAAACAGGGTGCCAAAATCGTAACTATCATTTTTGCTCTCGGTAAAGTCGGGCAAAAAAGGGTTTCGTCATCCGCTATGGACAATTTGCCGAAAGCGTGTGACCGTAATAATAGTATCGTATATTTTGTGAAAAATTAAACAACGACGGACGTGGACGGGGTGAAAATTGTCACACTGAAAAACGTTTTTTGTGTTGCTACAGTCAGCTGGAAAATTATTTCAATTGACTACGTATTGTCTACCTTTATTTAACTAACAAAAGAATGTAATTTTTTCCCGACAGGTAAAAAAATATTCTATTTTTGTGTAAGACTGACACAGCACACACTAGTGAGATAGAATATCTTCGGCCTTTCGAAGTACCTAATTAGTACTTACTCGTAGATTTATTTGCAGTTTTTTAGTAACTTTTATTTATTTATTATTACCGTACTGATACTATAATATGTACTAAATATTATTGTTTGTTACTTACAACATTGAATACTCAAAATTAGATATTGAACTGGTATGGTCAGCGATATGCTTTCATCGACGTCACTTTGTTAAGCATTTTCTAATTACTCTCAACATTGGAGACCGGAATCAACAATCTATTAGGATTAAAAATTTTCAAATAAATCTTTAACTAGGTATAGTATTACCCAGCTGATCCCTGAAGCGCTTTAATATGAGTTTATGTGCAAACAATATTGCGGCGAATCGGTGAAGTTTTGCCAAATTTGATTGCGTTCGTTCTGTTTATTAGAAATTCTGTTGTTGCAATATTAATATTGATTCTGTAAACGTTTTTTTATTAAGACATAAACACATAAAATAATAAATAAAATAAATATTAAACAGCATCACATAATCTACTTCAGCTGAAATCAAATGTCACACTAGACTCCATTAATATCAGTCATTGTAAAAGGTATCGCCTCAACTGATAATGATGTGGCATTTACAAGACATGCAAAAGCAAATCATACGGTTTCAGAAATGACAAATGGTTAGACTAAAAATAAATGACACGAGATCATAAGCTGTTAAAGTATTGTAGGCATTTCTATATCTAGATGTGACGCAAGATTATGACTAGGACGTTTGAATATTGTTAACGTAATTGCTGAGCTCAGTTTATCTAAGGTGACCGCAACTTCTTTTTTGTGGATTTTGAAGATCAAACAAACTTAGTTCTTTTTATTTTATGAGTGTGTTTGAAATTCGTTTTCTATTTATTAAAAATATTAAACATCAAGTATATAGGTAATTAAAAATCAAAACATTAATAAATATTGCTTACAGGTAAAGTTTGAACAATAAAGACACATGTAAGTAAATATTACAAAGTCGAGATGGAAATTCCTCCGAGAATCATATCAAGGAATGTAAGAAACGTTGCCAAAGCCAAGAAATCAATTGAAACATGTGGACCAATGAGTGTTAACCGGGGAACGATTCCTTCAACCATTGTTGCTCGACCACCCACTCTGGGTGTCACGTGAGCTGAATTACAAGTAGGTAAAACTACTACTATCGTTTCTGTTGAAGAATTCTCACGTCCTTCGGATTTTTTGTGTTTTCTATAAATAAAGTGTAGGACCCAATGATGTGCCTTGCTACAGCACTTAGCACTCTCGAATGTAAAATTTTAAGTATTATAGATTCCCTCTTATTATACTAGTATTTGCTTTAATTTACGAATAACCCCTTAGCAAATCAAAACGAGTTTTCCTGTTTCCCTGAACGATTAACCGTCTGAGTTACTTAAGAAATGTAGAAATGTCTTTTATATGAATTGAGAAAACATCTTACAACTCTCATTCAACATAGCATAAATAAGTATCACAAGTATTAATATTCTGAAGATGTTTCGCGGGTAAATATGAAAAAAAAAAAAACATTCAACAAAAAACTCTTCGCTCAACAAGTAGCAAGAACGCGATTCGCGCCAGAGCGGCTCCGTGCACATAAAGTGCCACTTTGTAGTGTATGAATCGGACCGAAGTACCTATACCCGGGAAGAGTGTCCGCTGTAGGCCGCGGCAACCAGTCTGTTCGGAAGACATCTTTCTTTATATATTTTTTTATTTAATCCTTTGAATATGTTCAAAGGTGTTTAATTTTATTATAAAAAATCATTTTTTTATAAAAAAAATACCGACTTCAAAAACACTAAAAAGCTAAAAATAACTTTAAAACAATCATACCAAACAGTTATTTTTGGAATCGGTGCAAACAACCACATTCAAACATTCCACGGCTGGCACCGACTCCAATAATAACTGTTTGGTATGATTGTTTAAATGTTATTTTTAGCTTTTTAGTGTTTTTGAAGTCGGTTATTTTTTATAAAAATTAGTTTTATTTGTCAGTCTTTAGTGTTTTTTTACATTCTAAATGGCGATCTGTGATGTAATTATAGCTAAATTGCTTCTCATGACGATTCAAATAAGTCCAAACACGGCTATGACACATTGTTTTATCACAGAGTTCCGGTGCTTACCCTCCGCCTTCTTCATCAGATCAGTTTGATGGTATCATTCTCACCAGAATCATTTATTAAAATTTGATTTGTCGACTATGGCAAGGCTTAACTGTCATAATGAAAATATCTTATCGCGTGGATACCTTACTCGTGGAAGGCTATTGTGGCCAACTATGGTCTCCATCAGTTCCACCTCAGAAAATGATACTTTCTGAATGCAAATGCTTGATTTGTTGTTAAATATACTAAAATCGCTATATGTATACCTATAATATTTTAGGAGTTCCCTCAATTCCTCATGGATCCCATCATCAGAATTAAATTTTGAAAAAAATGGGACCAATCTGGAGGTATACCCTTTCAATAGAAAAAAGAATTTTTCAAATCAGTTCATTAATGGCGGAGTTCTGAGGTAACAAACATTAAAAAAAAAACATACAACCGAATTGAGAACCTCCTCCTTTTTTTTGAAGTCGGTTAATAAAATAATGCAGATCCGAAATTAAACAACGTAGATGTAGATGTATCTAATGAAGTACTGAGTGCCAAAACTGGCAAGGTTTATTTTTTCTAGAATCTTTTAGTTCTGAATCTATCTTACTACCTCAGTACACGAAACTCCTGCTATCGGATGGAAAAGACTAGCCGGGTTCAGTGACATGAATTGGGAGAGGACTATCTAATAGCAGATTGACGTGGGATGATCGTGATGATATTTCTGACAAGTGATATTCTTGAGAATAAAAAATAGTAACTTAACCATAAAAAATGCTTATTCAATTCACTGATACAGATTTTATTTCTAATACTGAATCCTGCCCAAATATTTGAGTAAATTTATTTTTGGTAAAAGAAAACATATTTGAGTCTATCCACGTAGTTTTAAAACTCGAATTCGTTTATATTGCGTTGGAACTCGTAGTAAAATATATTGCATTTCTTTGAAACCTAACTGAAATGGAACTAACCAATTTGGAGCAAACTGTCGGATAGCTTTTAGTAAAGCTAAATTTCATTCCACAATTTGTACCGTTGCTGTATAAATGTATTGGTAAACAAAGTTGAATGCTTGAGTAGTATCCTACGACTGCTTCTCATACTGTTTAGACTGTAAATGTTTTCCCCCATCGAATATAGAGTTCTGTATTTGTTTGTGCTGTCGCTGACCTGACTGCAAGTGGAAGTTTATATAATTTTATCCATCCATCATTGCTTAAATGCACAAATAGTAAAATACAATAGTAACAAAATTATAATTATTTTATATACCTATTAGTTTGTACACCAAGAAAAACAAAGAGATAGCAATCAGAAGCACAACAAGTGAAACTATCTTTCTTGTAGACGTACATTTATCTGATCATGATTTAAAAATGAGAGTGATATATACAAACAAACTGATCTTGATTGGGGTCGGTTGAACGAAAACATTCAATCTCTGACCAGCTGGCACCGACTCCAAAAGTAACTGATTAGGTACATATGTGTTAATATTATTTTTAGTTTTTTTGATGTTGTTTTTTTATATAAAATTTACTATTTTCATCAATTTTTTTTTATAAGTCCTCATAAAAACGAATAATAAAAGCTACTGAATAAAAAAAGAAGTAAGTATTAAGTCGAAGATATTGGGTAACATAGATACAAAATCAGTTGTTGTGGTATGGAGTTCATGCAATGTTTGATGTTTTTCTTATACTCGTAGATCCCATCATCAGAACTTATCTAAATTTATATGGTACCATTTCGAAGAGTATTATCTTTTCAACAAAAAATAATTACTTATGAATAAGTTTTAATTTTGAATCGGTCAACAACATAAAAAAAAGATTGCGACAAATTGAGAACCTCCTCCTTTTTTGTAGTCGGTTAAAAAAGGGCAAACAACCTTGAGGGGCAAATACACAAGATTTAAAATGCTAGATGCAACGTGTAAGCGAACTTAATGTCTGGGGCCGACCGAACCTGACGGGTACAGATGAAGGAGGTTAGACTTCAAGCGCTTGCAACTGGCGTGCCCGTATGAAATGCGCTTTATATTTTTACCAGCGGAACTTTTAACTTTCAGAATTTGTATTAGCTCTATAACTAAAAGCTGGCGTAAAAACCAATGGCACTAATCAGTTTTAAACCTTTAGTAAAATGATTTTCAAATCAAGTATAATTTTGACCCACACGATCCACTTTGGCTTTACACAGGTAGCACCAGTATCTACAATTATCCATACACAATAAATTATAGGTTATTCTGAACGTCCATTTTAGATATTAGTCAAAGAATTTTTTGAATGTTCGGAGACTTTAATCTACATTGAAACTTTACTGTAATTAATATATTATTTATTACCAATCCAGTTACTACATGGACTTAAAGTGATTATTGTTTTGCCCAACTGAAATGTTAACTTAACCATACCAGTGTCAAACTATTCAATACTCATGCCAATATCCCAAAAAATTACGCAATATTTGGTCAATATTTTATTTTTAACCAAACAAGGATCTTCAACCTTGACTTAAGTCTCGGTATTTGAATAAAAATGCTCGAAAATGTTCCGAAGCTTAAGTTTCGAGCCCCACGGAGTTATTTATAATTTATAGAACGAAAATGTCGTGTAAAATGTAAAGATTTTATCGTCGTTTTAAGGAAATGGCCCCGCTAAGCTTCTGCTCGCGTGGATTAAAAATGTTCATCGATTACACTTTTTGCCTCATTCTATGGACTTTGCGAGAATGTCGTAAAAAGGTTAGTACTTGCATCCTTTGGATGATTTCTTTATGGTGTTTTATACTTACTGTGTTAATGTATTTAAAGTGTTAATTTTGACGTAACCCCCGGAAAAAATAGGGAGGTGTTGTAAGTTTCACCTCTTTGACGATGGCTGTGTATTTGTGGCATCGTAGCTTCTAAACGGAGGTGTTTATTATTATTTGAAAGGGGGTTTGATCGAGTTGTTTCATAGCTATGTTTAATCAAAATATGTCCAGTCCTTTATAGAACACCAGCAATTCTCAGCAGTCCAGTGTCACAGTGTATGAAATTACTGTTTTTTTTTTCAATTTTATAAAAAAATGGTTTTATATTTATGAAAAAAAAAACTTTAGGTAGAAGTATGTACTTCCTTTACCCTGTGTATTACAAGTTAGGCTCATAAAACGGGCTAACACTGGTTGACTTATACGAGTTTACCATACCGCAAAATCTAAATCCACTTTGCCGCTAATAGCTACATGAGAAAATCTTTATAAGCTAATCAAAGCAATCTATCTAATCTATGACAATATGTACCGTATTCTTTATGCAACTTCCTTATTGTATAAAGTTCAATGGTCGTTATTTATAGGCAACATTGCAGCAATAACTTCCAATATGTTGCTGGGTGCGCCCGAGACTTGGATATTAACCAATTGAGACGACCGGAGGTTTCTATAACGTCGCATGTGGTCCATGCTATATCCAATTGTATCTACTAGGAAACAAATGGCTTAGTGTTGAGAAACTATCGATAACTTGAATGATGATAGCTATCGATAACATTATTGTTATCTGTCTAATACTAGTAGTACTAATAGTTATTTGCTATAGTAAGACCGGCCAAGTACGTGTCGGGTCACCTGCAATGTAGTACCGTAGTTGCCCGTCACAATAATATGCATATTATTAAATCCTGCAGGATTTGCTACCTGTTTTACATACTTAACAACTTCATCGAAGTAATTTTCAAACCCAGTACATTTTATTAGTTTAGTCGGTAACTTGTAATGCCTACATTGTTTTGATCCTATGGTATAGAAATCAGAAAAAATGACGCTACCACAACACCCAAACCTAACCCAACATAAAAAAGTTCATTGACCTGACATTGACCCGACCGAGAATCGAATCAAAAATGTATACTAGTGCGAAGCTGGGGCAGGTCGCTTGGTTATTATAAAACCGTATTGAGCAAAACTGTTAATACATAAAGTACTTAAAATAGTAGCAAAAAGTTCTTTGTTCGAGGAAAATACCGGTTCCTGTTATAATTAGTCACTTTTATAGGTTTCCCAGTTCTGAAGTTGCCAAGGAGATTCCTGGAAATCAATTAAGAATTCTCTTTCAGCTTAATCAAATTATTTCAGTGAGAATGTTTTATAAATGCCATTTTGTTTTCTTACTTACTTTTTCAATAATTTATCTCATTTTTAGCCTGCCTCGATCAGAGAAAAAAAATAATGAAACGGACATTCCACAAACGGCTATTAATGACTCTTTAAAACTTAAAGGATTCCATTAAAGTTAATAATGGTACAGCAATAACGGTCCTCTTCTAGAGATCGAAGCACAACAAATGTGGGCACAGTAAGTTCATTCCTATTTTAGTTGTCTTCCCCAAGTTACATCAACTGGCTGCTACTGGTTTCAAATAAACATAACCGAATGAAATGGAAATAGTAGTGAGCTGTTGTTTATTTGCGACTGAGTTACCGCTTGACTTTAATTGGATAGTTAATAATTTAATAGGTTAGGCCTTCTAGTTTTTCTTTTCGGAACACAGCAAAGCTCTTTAGCGGTAAAACTAAGTAGGACAGTGGAATCCACGCTGCCTTACGAACGTTCACGGGTAGGTGAGAGCCTTGTTGGCTGGACGGGCAGGAGCTATTGTATACAGAATGGGATAGCTCTCATCACTGAATTGCACAGGCGAGACATACTAAGTTTAAGGACCAAATGGCCATCATCATCATTATCATTTCAGCCATAGGACGTCCACTGCTGAACACAGGCCTCCCCTAATGATTTTCATTGGGGGGGGATTGCCAATACTCGCCACGCTTGGCAGGTGGGTTGGCAAGCGCAGTTTTTTTATAAGGTTTCGCACGCTGACGCTGCTGCCCGTCTCGTGCTACAGGAATTAGTCGCCTCTTACGACACGCCTCCTGTTGGCGGTAGGGAAGTGTGTTCTTTACACGACACCAATGGCCATATTACCTCTAAATCTAGCAAAACGATACCCAATAGACATTTTATTGTTGCGACCGCTACTCGGCAGCCAATATTGAGGACATAATAATATAATCATTGTTAGGCACTTCAATAAGTTAAACCAACAACCTCCGTATAAAAAGTGTTACTCAGTATGCCGGTTTGACCGGAGCAGGCTTTGGTCCTGACTGGGCAAGTACCTCGTGTCGTATATAATAGTATAGTATCGTATAACAACCGAGATTTGGTGGGGACTATAGAGAGAGTGAGTCTACTGGATTACGCTCTTTGTGATCCAAGTACCATTAGTTTTGATCAAGACCGTATGCTTCGAACACCCTACGCATAAATAATTTATCGACTGAGCGTTCAATTGTTTAGAGACGTTTATATTGGTCTCATAATTGATAGAGAGAGACCATTTAGTGTAAGTAGCAATTTATTGGACGCTATAAACTATGAAAGAGAAGTGAGCACTTGTGATCGACTTGTTGACACATTTATACGTGGCATAAAATATGGAGACGTGTAGACAGTTGTTAGATTAGTGTTTAATAACTGTGATTGTTTAGTTTGATTTACCGCAGTATTTTGTACAGCTTTAATTGTTATTTATATCTACGGAAGTTAATATAGTTACTGCTTAAGAAGCTTATTTTTCTCATTATTTTCTGGTATATAACACTCTAAAAATCACATTACAATACGTCGTTAAACATGTTAAGGCCAGTTTTTATTGAAGTTTGTTTCAGATCGTAGCTATATTGGCTTCAGTCAGTTCTAAGACATTTTGTCTTAGAAGAGAAGGGGAAAGAAAGGAGGTAATACTTTAACTGTTAAAGACTCAATATTTTACCTTAAATATGTCTTCTATCTCTCAAAAACCAACCAATAAAGACGCAAAGTTATAAATATGTACCTATGTTTTAAATATCACCTTTGCTCAAAAAACACTCAGATAAATGAACAATAATTCTCTGATAGGGAAAGGGATGGATAATCACGTAAAGCGTTTCACCATCATATTTTACAACCCCTATTAGCCATCATGAAATAAGGACATAAAAAGTATTATTGTTTACTAACATCGAAAGATAACTACTGAAAGTCGGGAACAGTTCTCGGAAAACAGTTATCGAGGATGCTGTTATTAAAGTAACACGATTCTATATTTAATTGAACGTTAAATATCTTTATGTGCCAAACTTTTTTTAAAACATCTTTAATGTCACTATAATTATATCCATTCATCATCATTTCAGCCATAGGACGTCCAATACTGAACATAGGCCAATGGAACTCAATGGAAGAGCTATTGTCTTCGAGATTGGCCGGTTGGAAGCGGCCTGCATCCAGTGTCTTCCTGCGACCTTTACCAGGTCGTCTGTCCACCTTGTGAGTGGACGTCCTACGCTGCGCTTGGCCGTGCATGTGCCCGTGCCGTGTGGGGACGGCCGTAAATAATACACTTCCCCACCATCAACAGGAGGTGTGTCGTAAGAGGCAATTAATTCCTGAAGCACGAGACGGGCAGCAGCGTCTGCGTGCGAAATATTGTAAAAATCTGCGCTCGCCAACCCGCCTGCCAAGCGTGGCGAGTATCGGCAACCCCCCCCCCCCCCCCAAATGATAACCATTCAAGTTACGATAATTTTACTCGTGCTTAGTGACATTAAAGATATGTATCGATCCAGCGTGTTCCGAGATTTCGTGTCCGTGAGATCCTCTATACCCATAACTGTTATTTATTCTGTATCCACGGCGAAGTTGCGAAGTTACAGTACATGATTCAGGGCCACTGCCTACGTCAGTATTTTCATAGGTTCAATAATCGTTTCGATAATTTCGGCGTCTTTTATCACCGATTTTTGTTCCGAATAAACGCACACGCTGATTTGAGCTGATTTTCAGTAAGTAGTGTGCGTTAGCGCATGCATTTTCGAACTGTTCATTTTCTAATTATTTTCTCTTCGAAAATTTTGGCCTGACGTTTTGTAGGACGACTTGCTCGTTTCAATATGCGGTAGGCAAGTGTCCTAAGTAGGGCTACCGCGACTCGCGTGGCTAATAAAATTCACGTAGTGTGCAAGCGCTTTTAACTTCCTAAATTTAAGACTTCATCTATCAAAATCCTCAGTTTTGTTGTAATCAAAACAGACCCGGCACACGGTCGTTAGTTAATAAACTCGTATAATCAAGCTCTCACCGGTCGTCGCGTCGCTTATCAGACGATGAATTAATTACGGGCGATCAATCACTGCCGACAAACTGCTCGATGTATTCATTCAAGTACTAAACGTCGTCGCTAATGTGCAAAGGATTAATGTCTGGGTGAAGTGCCTAGGTGAGCAAGTAGATAATATACCCCCAAAAACTAATTCGTGTGGCCAACTTTATCAAATAAAAATGCGAAAGGAAACTATATAAATATCTAAATAAGATTCTGAAACATAAGCCGAGCAAGTAGTTTATAAATAATATAAATCCGTACATAGATTTCGAAAAAAACTTGATATCTTGATAATAGAATTAAAGAATCCACGGATGGGAGGCAGGACTCGGATCTTTGAGCTTTACCACTCCTTTAACCCATCGTGCTCTTTGTATATTTGTTTTCGTTCTAACATCATATACCCGATTGGTGGAGAGGCGCAGTTATTCACCTTCAATGCAATGGGTCCCGGGTTCAATTCCCGGTTAGGGTCTAGTCCAAAACGAATTTAAATTAGCTCGGGTATGGGTGTGCTGGGAGACGCCCCTAGTAAAATACATTGTCTGGTAGTTTGTAACACAATGTGTTTATTTTTTACTTTGAGACCAGGCCTATGATTCAGAACCGTCTGATACCGAACTGTCGATCGAAAAAGCACATGACACGGTATGATTTAACATTAGTGTCACGTGATTTACCGGTTATTAATTCTTTATCGAAGGGTTCTGAATAGGGGCCTGATGTGAAAAGTGTAGTGGAAAAACGAGAGAGCTCGCTTAAAAAAACTATTGACTCTTTTGTGAGAACAGAATAGCGGCCTATGAGGCCAGATCACAATCAATTAGAAGACCCTTAATATAAAAAGAAGTACGAATAAAATACCATCAAGTTGTCATATCACTAACCGTTTCACTGCCATGCCTGTTTACGCACCATTGTCATAGCTGTAGCGTGGCTATCATACTTAACCGTAATGGACCTATCGGCCCTCGCATAGTCACAATACCTCCACACAGATCCCTTAATTGAATAGCCGTTCATGACGGGTTAACTCTAACATTCCAAAACAGCCATCCAAACATCGACTCTATTCTCTAAAACATAAGAACATCGAGAATTTAGCGCTGATTTGTATGCACAGGTAGTGTATTGATTGTATTTACGGACGAAGATGGGTTCATGACTGTGGCTCGTCAAATGTCATTGACTTTTAAGACCGGTGGCTTTATAGACCCTATTGCTCTTTGAAGTTTATTTTTAATAATTTTTCATGGAAGAATACTGCTAGCAACATTAAATATTATGAGATAAAGTTAAAAAACGGTTTAATATTTTATTGTGGTTCTAGTATTTTTTGTTAACATTGATAAGACACCGTTAAAAAAATATAATAAATTATTTTACGTCACCTTAAATAAAACATAAATAGAAATATTTTATGTGCTATTAATTTTAGCTTCGAGCCACTTATCCCAATTTTCGGAAACACAATTCACGTTTATGATTATTGCCCATATAAATGGTGTAGTTATTACTCTCGCTGACGTCTGGCACACATTCGATATCGATGCAAAGATCACTGAGTCACTTTATTACATCAACTACTGACCAAATTACGTGCATTCCCCGATCCGTTTGAAGTATTAACACAATAGAGTATTATAAACAGTGTGTTCTTTCTCTGGTTAGTATTTGCTAGTCGTGATCGTGTTCCTCATTGATAAGACTCGATTGTTATGTTAAACGGAAAACTTTACTTTTCTCTTGACGACTCTAAAGAAGTTGATAGTTACTGTTTGTTTTTTTACACACACATTATCAACAACCAGTGTACGTACAGTGTAAAGGCATCGCAGGTGAGAGCAATATCTTTGAATTAAACACACGACACTGTTTAGTTCGAGGCGTGCAAAACAATGGGCAATACACGTATGTGGAAAAGAAAGGCACTTAAGCGTAACACACACAGAGAGCGTGCGCGGGACGGCGACGGGACGGGTCGGTAGAACGGCGGGTCTATTAACATACGTTTAAATGGGCGCCTTCAGACAGCGGGCGTGAGCGGGACGGCTCGCCGCGCACGCCGGCTGTGTGTGGGCGCCCATTTAAACCAATGTTAATAGACCCGCCGTACTCCCGTCGTGACCCGTTGCCGTCCCGCGCACGCTCTCTGTGTGTGTTACGCTTAAAGGTTTCTTCCTCACCAAGTATACAAAACGATACAGGCATATTTTAAACGAGAGTCGCTCAAATAAACACGGCACATACGCCATAGCAAGTCCCGTTGTGATATATGTATAGTTTCACCGGAATATTTACTAGTAGCGGTGCGTTCCGCGGTGATTATTGCTGTGTGTTATTTTGGCGTAAGTAAGGCAAAGTAAGTAGATTAAAAGCAGCAGCACGGGACAACACAGTGTGGACGGCACACTAGACTCGGCTACTACCGTAACCGCGTCATAAAGCGTGTGCGACGGGTAAGTAGGTGGCTATGGCCACCTTCATAGTGATACAACAGTGCTGCACTACAAATCCGCTGCGCACGCGCTGCTTAGTTAGTCGAGCAGCGCAAGGCAAAGCAGTTTACTCGAGGGAAAACTGCCTCAGTATCCTCTGTGTGTCGTTTATTATATACTCGTAGTAGCTTGCGCTTTTGCTGTGCTGATTTTGGCCTGCACGATCTTTACTAAATCCTTAGTTCATCTTACCAGAATGAGTCTACTGCTACTCCCTATTTTGTGGTATCAAAATCTCAACTGTTTCCAGATTTTGGATCCAGTGTAAATAGAACAAAAGCATTGCCAAGGAATTGCGTTGCTCAACTCGACAAATGCATGTGAATCACGGTCACCCACACGGTACAGTCTAGAGCAGAACACTTGACTTTATTTTTACAGTCGGAAGAGTGCAGGCATGTGAGAGCAACAAGTCTCCCGCTATTCAAAAATAAAGACGCAGCGCTCGGGAATCTCTCAATGGTTTGCAATTAAGATTCTTCACGACCCCAGCGTGCCTTCCCGCATATAGAGCAGGCAAGCACACACCTCGAGCGAGCCCTGCAATCGCAATCCGCCATAAATCTCAGCTCACACCGCATTAAACACGACCGTATTTTGAATAAAAACAAACATCTAACAGACGAAACCAAACCCAATCCTAAAAGTGGAATGACCTAAATTTCAATAAACAATAAGCCATCCGTTTAACGCTTCTCACGTCAGCGAGCTATCTTCGGTGCGTAAAAGTCGCTCTCAAAGCGATTTTTTCTGAACTTGACCTTATCCCCGTGGGTTAAGAACCATTATGCTGTGTTATTTCAGGTGTGTTACGAACGTTTTCTGTAAGTTTCAATGTCAACGTTCTTTCAATTCAGACGAACGAGACTATATTATTTATGACGAGACAGTATTTTGAATTTAAATAAATAACAGGTAATAGTGAGCGAGGCGAAATCGTTTCCAAGCGATAATTGGAGTGGTGACAGACAGTCATCATTATACTCAGACGTGTATGATGATTGACGTGACGCGAGACGAGACATTTCATGTGCCACTTTAGATTTTATAACCTAGTTGCGTTTGGAATAAGTGCCGTTTCAAACTAGTATAAAAGTCTGATAAATCTTCTTTTAAGGTACGATAAATGCTTGGCCAAATTGTTCTTGATATTACTATGCATTCGGAATAGCAGCTTTTCCAAAATGTTACATTAAAATCCCTGGAGAGCCACCAACTTTAGTATCCAAAGTTTTACAGACTCGTACCGCGAAATGTCGTTGCATCTGACACCAAACTCTTCTTACTATTTTTTCTTTTTACTTACGTATTCCTCGAAGTTTCATTCCGCGCTGAAATCCCCGACTATTCCTTGTATTTATCCACATACATTGCTACATTTCTGACCCGCTTCCTAGTTGCGCGTTCAATCTGCCAACAATCCCAGCAATGTACGACTGTTTCTGTAAATATACTTTGATCTGAAATGAACAATGGGCTGACGCAAGTGGTCACTGAGTCCGGAACAAAAGACGGTTAAAGTTGTTTATGAAATGCGTCCCGATATGGCAGTTACCGCATCATGTAACAATGAAACGAAAGGGAAACAGATACACTTACTTTCGATTGTTTTCGTTTGAGCGTGATACGACGCTCGGAAAACGTTTGATAAGATTGACCAATAAGTAAGTAAATTGGAACGTAAAAATCACATTTCATTTCACGACTAATTGTCTCATGGAAAGAGACATCATGTTAAAATTAATACCAGATACAAAAAGTCTAGTCTGCTACTTAAAGATGTACAAAATAAAGCTTCTCAGTCAATGCAATCAAATTGTACGGCCATTTAAGAAACATTTATTTTGACACACACTCGCGTAAGTACTTGCTTATTAAAATCTACAGGGTACATCCCGGTGACCGAGAACCAAGAAATTTTATGGGAAGCAAAAAAGCCATTAATACCTTAGGTACATAATTATGTTGTAAAAGTACAGAATGTAAACTGTAGTATAAAATGAATTACATTCGTCTTAATTAAGTTAGCCAGAAATTCTGGGTGGTCCTCAATTCCTAATTACAGAATTATTCAGAATAGTAATGAAAATATTTTTTTTTTCCTTTGAAACCGGATTAACATAAAAAAGTAGATTTTTGAAATATTTGTAGCGGCTTAGAATAAAATTTATTACACCATGCAAATTACTAAACTCTATTTCTTTGTTGTTTTCATGTTCACAAAGTGAATTTGCAAAACTCACGTTTGTTCTCTAACATTATGGGCAAAAATTTAATGTTATACACTGATTATATTTAAATTTCTTCATTTAAACTTTTACAAATCTATACAGCAAAACAAAGCCGCTTCCCGTCGTCTGTACGCTTATCTTTTTAAATACGCAACGGATTTTGATGCGGTTTTTGTCGTTAGGCAGAATGATTCAAGAGGAAAGTTTATATGTTAAATACAAGCATATTATACTATGAATAAACTAAAGACCACGCGAACAAAGTCGCGAGCAACAGCTAAAATAATGTTAGCGTCTGTAAGATGAAGAAAAAAAAAGAGATATCTCAGATCACAAAAACATGTCCTTGACAGCATAATGGTGTACTGAAAATTCGAAATAAGCCAAACATATTTATCTATATTCTTTCGCCGACAAACACCGACTAGCTACTTAGCATATGAATGTGTGTGGCCTATTAGCATATTAGCCTAATGAGCGGGTCTGTCTGTCCCATTCAAAGCTAATGTAGCACTGCATTGGCTTGATTATATTTTGAGTGCTTTTGTAGGCTTTTAAATAATTTTTTTTTAACATAGATTACTAACTTATACTCCTTCTCGCATCATTTCCTCAGTGCTGAGGGTCATGATTGCTTCGATGGAGTACTCTGTTGCTGACTATCTGGCGCCATCTGCTTCGGTCAATCGCATCATGGATGATAGTGTCTAGGGTCTTTCGGATCGGGTCTGTCCAACGGGTTGGGCTTTTTTTCTCTTGGTCTCTTGCCTTCGACTCTTCGACTTTGCCAGTTTGTCACCGTCTTTTCTGGCAATGTGGCCAAAGTATTCTAGGATTCTTTGGAGGCAGATTCTGGAGATAAATTTTCAGCTTTTGTAAAATCGACACATTGGTCAGACAGATAACAGCTTTTCAACCTACCACAATAAGTCAAATTTTATTAATTGATATTAATCTCTCTGTGTCGGAGTTAAAGTTGAAAATCGTTTTAATGACCCTTAACTTTTTGCGTAGGTTGACCTTTCGTTGACCTGACCTTGATGTTGTTGATGAGCTGACCAGTGTATGTTTAGCATTTTCCGCCAGCGCCACATCTCAAAAGCATACCTACATTCGTGTCCGTACCAAAATACAGTAAAGTACATTTTATTATAGTAGTAGTATTAGATACTTAGTCAGCATAAAGTAATCGTGCCGTTGTTGATTACATTAGGCAAAAGATGTTTGGTCAATTTACTCAATTGGTGACGTTGCACAACTTTAAATGTCAACAAAAATTGCTTCTCAGTTCTGACGGAACTAATTAAGTAATTTTGTCAGTAATAGTATAGAAGACCGCGGATAATTAACTATCGGGGTAACCCTATACTATTACTTGTCTTGTTTTGACAGTTCACTGTCAAAACCTAGATATAGTTTTTCATTATTCAACTGGGTGCAAAAACCCCTCTCAAGAATGACGTTACTTATTTTGCAATTTTACATCTACAAATTATTATATTAAACAGCTGATCCGAAATCAGTTTTATTTCCATTTCAATATTTTCAAATAAAATCAAAAATATGACAAAAATAACAAAACAAAAATTTTGTGTTTTGTTTATGCTTCATTCTTCTTTGTATCAATTTACCAAAATTCCTAACAAACCTATAAATAGGAACCAAAACAATGACTCTATTCAGATCCGAACTGCATAGCCGATGAAATTTTGTTATTGTCATACTGCGAACTAAAGTTGGACGCAAAACTTTCCTGACCACTGTGTTTATTAACCCGAGTTTGCGCTTTCGAATAAACACCTGAACTATCCGGATACGTCTACTCTACACTCCGCTTCTATAATCAAAGTATGTAAAATTCGATAAGTTTAAATTAGAATCATCTGTAATGTTATAGATTTCTGCAGAATTCAGAGCAATAGGGAAATGACAATTTTTAAATTTTTATGTCGCTATTAGCTATATAAGTTAGGCAGTTTAAGCATAGTGTTAATTAAGTATATATTCTATAAAGTATAGATACTACCTATAAACGTTCGAAATGACGTACACACATAGACGCACACCTCAACAAGAGCCTTAAGCGATCGTCGCAGTGCTGTTAGTCGCGGGTGCCGAGTACTGCCGACCCGAGACGAGTTGTCACTTTGTCAGTACCCTTTTCGATTATCTCTATAGAATGCCTAATAAACATAAAACTATTCAATTTACAAAAAAAAGGCCAACCCTAACGACCCATTGGAGTGTATTATGTCAAAAAGTAGGCAGAGTTTCGGTACTGCTTTATTTATCTATATTCTGGGGTTTAGGTTAGGTAAAATATAATATCTAGCATTAGTCTTACTTAACGAACATCAACAGTTTTGGTTGAAGAATACGAAATCGCAAATTTTCTTTGTACTTAGTAATACTTTAGTACTTTTTGAATACTTAATTAGTTTTTAATACTTTTTCTTAGTCGATTCGCTCTTGACAGAGCGGTCGTGGTCGTTATGTAAGTAGTACTGTTCCATAGAACGCCTCGTCGTCCAGGGAAAAGTGGCAGGGCACTAGGCCGCGCAGGAGGTCACCCATGCGATGGACCGACCAAATAAATTCTGTTGTAGGTGGCTCCCTTAACGAATGCAGCAGGATGACCTCCAGCAGAGAGAGATGGCGAGACATCGTGAAGCGCATAAAATCTGCCCTCTCCGATACTACTACGTAAAAAGTTGCTGATGTAACTACAAAAGTAACCTTTTGTCGCGATTAAGATTATTCCATACTTGGTTAAATTCGTGCTAGCTGATTATGTAGGTAGGTACTTTTAAGGAATTATATACCTTTTTAATCACTCTGTATAAAATGACATAATTTATTTAGAGAGTTAACTATCCTTTTATGAAGGGGTTGATTCTACTGCTCAAATACAGCAATTTCGAAATTTAAAAAAAATGCTACCCATACTAAACCACTGATCAGCTGTCATCAGTTCGTATGGAGAAGTATTTTTTTGAGATTTTGATTTCGTTCCTATACAAAAAGTTGTTTAATTTGAGTAGTTAAATCACCCCCTAGTAGGAATTTAACCAATAAATAAAATACGGTCAACGGCGGGTTAACCTACCCAAAAAATTAAAGGTCATTGAACCGATTTTCAACTTTAAGTGCGACCCGTAGACTTCAATATCAATTAAGAAAATTTGACGTTTTGTGCTAGGTTGACAAGCTGTTTCTGTACATAAACAACTTTGTAGGATGCCCCCCAGCTCTATGGACCGACGACCGTAGGAAGATGGCTGACCTGAAGAAGTGGATGTATGAAAAAAGCGGGAAATCGTGCTCTTTGTGCGCTCTTTTGCTTACGTCCATTAGTGGACTGCAATAGGCTGACAAGATGATTTCTGATTTAATTTTCAATCTCAGAATTTAAATAAAAAAAATAAATAAAAAAAAACCGACTTCAAAACACTAAAACGCTAAAAATAATCCTAACACTTAAGTACCTAATCACTTAATTTTGGAGTCGGTGCCAGCCGATGAGAGATTCAATGTTTTTGTTTGCACCGACTCCAAAATTAAGTGATTAGGTACTTAAGTGTTAGGATTATTTTTAGCATTTTAGTGTTTTGAAGTCGGTTTTTTTTTTTTTTATAAAATTTACTTATTTCAGCTATTTTAGTGATAAATCCTAATCTAACAGCTGAACACCGATTCATCCCCTATTTTCTTACCCTGAGGGGTGATTTTTATTTTGCAAACTTTTATCATAGCATCTTTGAAGTATAAGCTATTCAATAAAACAAAAATCATCAAAATCGGCTCATATTTGTCGAAGATAGGTAACAAGAACCACAACCAAAATATTATCTGGGTATATATTTGTTGATTTTCTCAAAAAGTTCTACATCAATTTCGATACAATTTATATGGGACCACCTCTGAAGTATGATCTACCAAACAAAAAAAGAATCATTAAAATCGATTCATAATTGGCGGAGTAATCGCGTAACAAACATACAAAAAAAAAAAACATACAGTCGAATTGAGAACCTCCTCCTTTTTTTAAGTCGGTTGAAAACAAAAGTAAGTTTAGTAATCTCTTACCTCACTTTTGCGCTACGGAACAAAATCCAAAAAAGCACTCCGCCGCACTATTAATTATTTAAATAGCCGCGGCTAGGCTGTAAAAACTGCATTTCTTGCTAACAGGAAAAGATAAGTGTGAAATATGTACTTAGATTATTGTATACTGGGCAAAGTTGAAGGCTAAAAATCGACTATTCTTACTATAACACCTAATTGGAATGTTTTTACGAATTCATGATAACTTGGTGCATAATGATCAGTGATCGGAATAGGTAGATTGATTTCGGGTTAATGATCTCAAACATTGATGTTAATATGGACATGCCTCCCGGATTTCGGAATTTCTTTGTATCAGTTTTAAAAAAAAAGACATCCATATTATGCTAGCACTACCAAAGTACATCAAATCAATCTACCTATTCCGATCACTGATAATGATAGTACAGACAACAGCACGTCCACCTACCAGAAAACGTCAAATTGTCTTAGTTGATATTGATCTCTACGTGTGTGACTTAAAGTTGAAAATCGGTTGAATGACTTTAAACTTTTTTATGTAGGTTGACCTGCCGTTGTCTTTACATACACATATCAAACCCAAACCTAAAAACTTAAAATTTTGCACGGGGGATCCTTGAGTAGGTATAGGAACTATGTGACCTCTTCTATAAAACGATTTTTGAAATTTTAAGGTAGTGTTGTGGTTGTGTTGGGTTCTCGAGTGGAGACCACGTATAGGTAAACGATAGTGTAGGACGCCCACCAGCTCGATGTACCCTAGGAAGATGGCTGGCAGTGGCTAGTAGTAAATTTAAAAGACAAATTTAACGTAATAATCGGATACCTACCTTTTTTGCTGATGGTTTTAAAATAACATTGATGACATAAACCGTGACTTACCATTTTACGGTCATAGAAAACTATAAGCCTTTCTGAGTGAATTTACAAATAAATGAAAACGAACCCAAAAATAAATCAAGATGGCGTTAACAGCTAACCGGCAAATTACGAAACTGCAGGCCGATGTAATCAACCCGGTGAAGTTATTACTGAAGACGCTAACGAGCCAATTAGTGGTGTTGGAGACTCAGAATTATTTAATCACCTCGTTGCTAAGGCGTTGCAATGAGAGATAAAGGTGGTGCTTGGTACACAGTATGTTGAACGGTTCGGTGGGTATTGGCGATGTTAAAAGCCAGGATGGGTTTCTTGAGGTCGTTTAGTTATAAGCTCATGGTAATATACTGTAGTAATTTTTGGGGTAATGCCACAGTGTGGTTATGGTAATGTTGTTTCATTGTTTTATTATTCTCTCCTTGTCTAAAATCACAGTTTAGCAATGTCAATATTGTTGTCTTTTTTTCTGAAAATCATTATTCATCATCATAATCGGTCCACGTCAGTCTACTGCTCGATATAGACTGAAAAGCATTAATTTTATTTTATTGTAATACTTACTATTACATTTTTTACCCTATTTATGTAAATAAAGAAATTTGAATTTGAAGACATTTGAAAAAATCACATCAAAATCAAAATAATTTATATTTGCAAATAAGCCATTAAAAGCATTTTACACGTCCCAATTTTTTTTTGCCCTACCACTGCTTCGGGACAATTTGTGGGCTAGTGCCGAGAAGATGCAGTGCAAGAAACTCGGTCACTGTTGTCAGCCTCTTTTAAAATTAATATTTTTACAAGTTTTGGTGCGAGCTAAGCAGTTTTAAATCCACACATTTTTATCATTTATATAATCACTAACAGTGTAATTAATAACTACCTCACCAATTAAATACTTACTCGTAGAATTCGGGAGACTTAAATCAGAGAATGGTAACATACCCCCAGTTGCGAATGATAAATACGACACACATCGTGTCCGGGTGGGCTGGGCGACCCTGGCAAAGTACATTGTCTGGTAAGGATGTTAGTTCCTTACTTCTAGACTATGATAATAATTGCGCATAATTATTATTAAAATCTTCGATTACGGTATATTTACTTTCTTTATTCTTGTTAGTAGCAATAGGCTATGAACTAAAAAAAAAGTTGTTTTGTTTTTTTCTGAGTTCGACTTTTAGAGTATACGAATAGACCCCAGCTTTTCTTTTTTAATGTTTAGGAGAAAGATGAGTTGCTGTTGTGATTTTTTTTAAATATCTTTTGGAAAGCAAAAACAAAAAAAGAGCGCATCTGTGTAATTATGTAATAAAATGTATAAAAAACGTGGTTAAAAAACGGCAGCAGGTACTGTAATAAGACATTCTCAAATCAATTTAAGCAAGATTAGTGTATTTTAGCTACTTTCATAGTATAATGTCATACGGAATATTGTTATGGGGCTCAGCAGCAGATATTGAATCTATCTTTGTACTACAAAAGAGAGGTGTACGGGCAATTTACAACCTTCGACCACGAGACTCATTAAAATAACTGTTTAAGGAAATTAATATACTTACACACTATACCGAAGATATCCCGGACATCAGCCTATACGAGATTAGGATGGCCCTCAAACAGCTCAGGAACAACAAGGCGCCGGGTGATGACGGAATCACATCAGAGCTTCTGAATGCGGGTGGAACACCGATACTGAAAGTCCTTCAGAAACTCTTTAATTCCGTCTTGCTCGAGGGAATAACGCCAAAGGCATGGAACAGAAGTGTGGTGGTGCTCTTCTTCAAGAAAGGGGATAACGCCTTACTGAAGAATTACAGACCCATCTCGCTTTTGAGCCATGTCTACAAGTTGTTTTCGAGGGTCATCACGAATCGTTTCGCGCGTAGGTTCGATGACTTCTAGCCTCCCGAACAAGCCGGCTTCCGAAAAGGTTATAGTACCATAGACCACATCCATAAGCTGCGGCAAATTATACAGAAGACCGAGGAGTATAACTTGCCACTATGCTTGGCGTTTGTGGACTATGAGAAGGCCTTTGATTCGATCGAGACCTGGGCAGTGCTACAGTCTCTCCAGCGGTGCCATATTGACTATCGGTACATCGAGGTGCTGAAGTGTTTATACAAAAACGCCACCATGTCGGTCCGAGTACAGGAGCAGAGCACGAAGGCGATTCCTCTGCAGCGCGGCGTAAGGCAGAGAGATGTTATATCTCCGAAACTGTTCACCGCTGCATTGGAAGACGCCTTCCAGCTTCTGGAATGGAAAGGATTCGGCATCAACATTAACGGCGAGTACATCACTCACCTTCGGTTTGCCGACGATATTGTGGTCATGGCAGAATCGCTTGAAGACCTCGGCACAATGCTCGATGGCCTTAGTCGAGTTTCCCAACAAGTAGGCCTTCGGATGAACATGGACAAAACAAAGATCATGTCCAATGCCCATGTTGCGCCCTACCCAGTATCAGTTGGGAGCTCTACTCTTGAAATTGTTAGCAAATATGTCTACCTGGGACCATCAGTCAGGGACCACCAGTGATCCAGTTGGGTAGGTCAAATTTTGAGAAGGAGGTCAATCGTCGAATTAACTCGGCTGGTCAGCGTTCGGAAAACTACGTAACGTCTTCTCGTCCAAAATACCTCAGTGCCTAAAGACAAAAGTCTACAACCAGTGTGTGTTACCAGTGATGACATATGGAACTGAAACGTGGCCTCTCTCTGTGGGCCTCATAAGAAAGCTCAAGGTTGCACAGCGTGCTATGGAAAGGGCTATGCTCGGCGTTTCTTTGCGAGATCGAATCAGGAATGAGGAGATTCGTAAACGAACAAAAGTTGCTGACATAGCCCAACGGATAAGCAAGCTGAAGTGGCAGTGGGCGGGGCACATAGCACGTAGAACTGACGGCCTATGGGGCAGAAAGGTTCTGGAATGGAGGCCACGTACCGGCAAGCGCAGCGTAGGACGTCCACCTACAAAGTGGACAGACGACCTGGTAAAGGTTGCAGGAAGCCGCTGGATGCGGGCCGCTTTCAACCGACCAATCTGGAAGTCACTGGGGGAGGCCTATGTTCAGCACTGGACGTCCTATGGCTGAAATGATGATGATGATGAATATACTTACAGTGGCCTCTCAATTCATTTATGAAAGTATTATGTACATTCGCAAAAACCTGCATCTTTTCCCTAAGAAAAGTGACAAACATAATTTTAATACCCGGAATAAAGATAAACTTGCTGTTTCAAATTTCAGACTGCATAAAGTGAGTAATTCGTTCATGGGGAAATGTATTCGCTTTTTTAACAAATTACCACAGTCTATTGTTGAACTATCCATGTTTGAGTTTAAATCGCATGTTAAGATTATTTTGATGAAAAAGGGTTATTATATTGTTAATGACTATTTAAATGACAAAAATGTCTGGAATTAAATACTGCCCTGCTCGCACAGGTATACATTATTTTCTTTTCCTTTTTTTTGTGGCAGCTAGTAGTGACTGAATTTGTTCCGGCGGTTCTTCTCAGCACTTGCCAGATTGTCTGTGTCTTGTCTCGAAGCGCTAGTAGGGCCCAAAAAATAAGGAGATATGTTCTGCCCCATATGGGCCAATAATGTTATTATTGACGTTCATAAGTGGCAGTTTTCTATCCTAAACTGAATAAATGATTTTTGACTTTTCACTTTTTTGACAATATACCAATCAATTTACTGAAATGATTGAAAAATGCAACGTTTGTTTTGTTCAGAATATTTATCGGCGTTCCATTTCGCGATGCGATAAGCGCGGTGTTAATTCGCCTTGGCAAATCGTTTCCTGAGAACCACAGTATAGATAAGTGCAGTAGAACTGTTTGGATACATTTACTTCACCTGCCGAAGTGGTATACCATTTGTTTTATTTACCCTTCAGCCCTGAAAATACTACACATAAGAACAGTAAGTAGTCTATTGTTACACGGTCTCGCGCTCGGCATCCATAAATTAAGACAAATCGTCAAATCGAATCTAGGACATCCATTTAACAGCCAGTTATTCGATTTGACGTAATAATATAATATGCTTTATAATAAGCTAGTAAAAGTAGACGAAGACTGTATACCTGCAAGAGTAAAGTGTCGTACACGCTTCCCGATACTTTATCGGGAAGCGTGTACGACACTCTGTCCGCGGTCTGAAGTCGCTGTTTAAGCTACTTTACTGTAACGGCGAAATATTTAGACCTATGTGACTGACGCTTAAGCAGTGAAATATAATACTACTACTTTAATATTGTACTTAATACTTTTTCTTACACTAGAAAAATGCATTAGATTAGGAAAATGCGTTCGATTCTGATCAATGACAAAGCCCCTGCCGCCCGCGAGTTACGTACGACATACTGGCGGCTCTTATTCACCTTTGAGGATCTACTCAATCTTTTTACACTGTGTGTAAACGCTTACCCTATTTACAAACGGTCGGTTATGGTAGCGTGTTACTATTTTAGTGCGTTCAGGAAGTTTGCATTTGAATTGTTGCGTTGGGACTTACGACTTGTTAAAGTTCATGTAGTGTGTATTTTTAGAAAATGTGTCGAATAACATCTGCGCCCTCGTTTATTGTGCACCAAAAGGAATATTAAGATAATATTAGTTTATTCGGACAGAGGTTTATGGAATGATCTGATATTAACGTGAAATCTTTTTAACTGACTTTAAAAAGGAGGAGGTTCTCAATTAGATTTTATTTTTTTGCGAGTTTTTGCTTGATGATTCCTTATTTTATTAAAATATTAGTTCATATTACTTGTCTGGGCTCGTAAACGGAATCAGTTAAGACCTGATATTTAAAAATATTTTGTGTAAAATGTTGAGCATTTTGTTTTTATTATCCTCTCTTCTAGTATTTTATGTTCAGAACTCAGGTAATCATAGTTTACAGTTTTAGAGACTATTTTTGTTACTGGGTCTATAAGTAATACGTACATGCAATCGACAAGCGGCCATAACAAGATTCCGGGCAAGTGCGTTTTCGGCTCGCTGAGGAACGTTAGCTCGCGTTAAGTAAAGTTAGAAGTTACCTCGCGCTAACAAAAGTAAACTCTGCTCAAGAAAAGTTATCTTGCGTTAAGAAATGTTAGTTTGCGTTAACGAAAGATAGCTGGCGCTAAGGAATGTTAGCTCGCGTTAAGAAAAGTTAGCTAGGGCTCAGGAAAGTTTGCTCGCGTTATGGAAAGTTACCTCGCATTAAGGAAAGTTAGCTCGCCTTAAGGAACCCAAGCTCGCGATAAGGAAAGTGAGCTCGCGTTAAGGAAAGTAAGTTCACGTTATGGAAAGTAGGACGACCACCTACAAGGTGGACAGACGACCTGGTAAAGGTTGCAGGAAGCCGCTGGATGCGGGCCGCTTCCAACCACTCACTGTACTAGTCACTGAGAGAGGCCAATGTTCAGTAGTAGACGTCCTATGGCTAAATGTTGATGATGATGATGGAAAGTAAGCTCGCGGTTGTCCTGTATTTTCCTGATGAGGATAGCCTTTTTGAGGTTACCAGGCGGTTTTTCGCCGAGTGGCTGATGAATGATGACGAACTCCTGAGCCGAGAGATGAGCACACCAGACTTGGCGTCGCCGGGTTCCATTCCCGGTCGAATGTAGAAAAGTAACCTGTCTATGTTGTATCGGGTCTGGGTGTTGTGGTACCGTCGTTATTTTTAATTTCTATAAAAAGTAGCCAAAGGGCTACTAACCTTAGGAGCAGAGCAATGTATGTAATGTTGTCAAATATTTATTAATGAAGACCTAGTTCAATTTCAATTCACCACAAAATTTTATTGGACAACTCTTTTTAGTCGTTTTTTAAATGTCATTGTCTGTCATTGTCATGTGCATTGTGCAAATAAAATCAAATCATTTCTGTTTTTTGGTTAAATATTGAAAAATGAATCATGTTTACATGTAATTTAATATCAACCCTGTTATACCGAGGAGTTGCACAAAGCACCCAAGGCCGGTTAATTCCTCGTTTCCCCGATAGTATCAAATTAGCCCGACTAATTGTTTCCTTCATCAGTTTATTGTTTCAGCACAATAGCTGTTGTTGGCTAAGAATGGGTCTGTAATGAACTAATGAGATAGGTCACGTAGGGTCACTTATCACGGTTAGCGTGTTAACACGTGTTAAACGTTGAGTTTGCTTTTTAAATTATATGAAAATAGCTTCCGCCCGCGACTTCGCCCGCGTGGAGTTCGATCTGTCACTTCAAGTCTTTATCAACCTATGTAGTGACATAGTGGGAAGTGTCCCAGCTCAAAATAATTAAAAAATGCAATAAACCACATCAATGCCCCGCTCTAAAAGTAAAAGAAAAAGCGACGCTATCACCGATGGATTATTTTAGAACAAATTTGATTACCATTAAAAAGGTTTAAGTAAGTCAACTTTTTTTTTGAACTTTTAAATGGTAACAATTCCGTCATACATGATTTTTGCGCAACCTTAACCGTTTACGCTGCGCTCGGAACGGAACTCAACGAACCGATAAACTATAGAAACAATACTATTTTCAGACTTTGTCACCACATTTTCCCTTTTTATGAGTTGACTCCTCAAAGAACCTGAAACACTTGTTTACTTATTTATCGTTAGGAATAGGTTTTCCTCTGAAGCTTCAATAAAATAGTCTAATAATCTTGTTTTCCCTTACAAACCTTGGACCCCCCATTTCACCTTTTTTTTAGGTACTTAGGTACATTTTGTTAGGTACGTACTAATTACTTATTAATTCTGAACAAAGGTTGTCTGGAAAAGATCGCTTTTGGCGATAAAGCCGCCTGATTGTACATATCTGTGTCTTGTTTGTAATAACCTTTAATGTTTTTTGTGCAATTAAGTATAGTACCGTCGTTGTTTCTGATTTCTGTTGGCTACTTACCATAGCATCAGAGCAAAGTATGTGCTGTTGTCCAATATTTATTTTATTAATAATTTATCTACTGGGACACTAATATAGAAGCTTTTTTACTATTAATAATAATAAGCATTAAGGTAAAAATGGTTTGTTCAGCTTCCCTTCAATCTATACAGGGTTATTTGAAAAACATCAACAGCCTCCTAATAGGAGCTGATTCTGGTGCTCAAATACAACATATTTTTCTATGAGACCAACATTAAAATTTAAAAAAAATTTTTTACTTCTCCATACAAACTGATGTCAGCTGGTGGCGGCTTAGTATGGAAAAGTGAATTTATTTTTTGCGATTTCAATGTTGGTCCCATAGAAAAAGTTGTTGTATTTGAGCACCAGAATCAGCCCCTAAGAGTTTGTTGATGTTTTACAGATAACCCTGTATAAAGCTTGTATTACTAAATTGAAGATTCATGTAATAAATAATTTTGTAAGAATGATTTCATAAATATTAAACGCTGCCTATGTGGCATCTTATCCACAATCTTTGAAATGAATCAACCTTTTTTAATGAAACTTACTACGCTTACGCTGGATATATAAATTTAAAAACTTACGAAAAAAAATTCCAAATGTTTCTAAAAATTCTCTAAGGTAAATTGGAATCTGTGTTACTATAAAAAATACAAAAACTACCTTTAATACTGTTTCGTAAATGTTGTTTACTGACTTGACTCTTTGATTTATGTAATCCTACATAAGCGTAGTAAGTTTCATTATAATAGGTTTTTTCATTTCTAAGATTATTACTTGAAAGATTGTATGAAATATTAGTATTTTAAATATCTGTATAAATTCTGTTACTGCAAGTGAGAAACATTCTTAAAAAATATCATGTTGCACAACATTAACACCAAAATTTATGAATCATTAAACAATTTACTTATAGCGATATAATAGCTTTAACTTATTTATAGCCGTTAATTGTCACCACATTGCAGCATATAGTTAAGTAACGTACAAAACAATAACCTTTAAAGGCTGGTAAATTAAAAGCATTTCCATTATTACTAAATGCGTACGTGGCTTTTGCTAATTGGTCTCTGTTAATGATTGTTTTGGTTTGCGAAATGAAGAACGTGTATTTCATTCATTTGTTTTTATTAGGGCAAATTTAGCATATCGCTAAAACGTTGTGAGATAATTGAAGGCGAGAGATCGTTTGTGTAGGTACAAAAATATTAATGAAACAGTTATTTCACTCTAGGGAGGCGAAAACGCCAGACTTGGCGCTATCTTTTGGATCCCGGGTTTGATACCCGGTCCGATCAAAGTAGAAAACGAACTTTTACGACCTACCGTAGCCGAGAGGCGAGCATACCGGACTTGGTGTCTTTATCTCTGAGGTCCCAGGGTTCGATTCCCAGTCGATCAATGTAGAAAAATAACTTTTCAATATTATCTCGGGTCTGTGTGGTGTTGTACCGTCGTTGTTTCTGATCTCTGTAACAAGTGCTTTGGCCACTTACCGTAGGAGCAGAGTAATGTATGTGGTGTCGTCCAATATAAAAAAGTTTAAGTAAATTAGAGTGAAGTTCCTATATTAACCGATTAAGAACCCTTGTACGCTACAAGGGTTCTAAATTGTAGTTTAGGAAAACTGAAACCATGATTATTACTTAAGGTTTCTATTCTGACACAAAATATTTTTAACTCATACTGTTTATTAGATGTATAAATATATTATTTTGCCTATGATAAATTGATAACATCACTTACCCGATAAACCGAGTGACTGAATATACCTTTGCTTCTTTTCAATAAGAATATTATCTGTATATTTTCCCATTCTAAACCAATATTGTGCTATATGAATACTGATGCGAAATATGAGCGTTTATTATTTGCGCTTGGATAGTGGGTAAGGATCCATAAACTGGTATTCAGAGGTACACTGAGGGTGGTTTTATCACCTGTTTTACGAGTCTGCAGGGACCGCTGAGAAATGAGATTCGTTTCTTGAACTTTGAGTAGACTTAATGACAGTGGTGTCGATTAGTATATTATATGAGATGACACGTGCTAGTGTGTGAGATGCACGGCTTAACCACGATCTCTAAAAACAATATTACTTCAACTTTGATTTATTTTTTCTATGTAGAGTTTGACGGAAAAACAACACTGCTTAGGTACGTCTAGAGTACATAGTTAGGTCCCAGGTAATTAACTACTTAATAGAATCAGTGTCGAAATAGGTAGGAACAACAGTCGACAATGTTGGCTGTCTACCAGTTAACAATTGACTTAAATCGAACCTGGGACCCTTTGGGTTCAAGCCTCAAGGTGAATTACCGCATTACTACAGCGATACGGTCGTCGAATTTAATTTCGATCCATATCACCAATTTGTTTAAACGATAAATAAACGTTAACTTATGAATAAGACTGTTTATAAACGTTTCACACTATTACTGATGACTATACAACGTATCACTATAAAATTATGACTAGTGATGGGAATGTGATATCGATTAACTATCTGTGTCGTTACGTGACCCAGATCGGTGTAACAAATGGTCTAGACAGGATATGGTAACTTTACTGTCGATAATTCCCACACGTAAGCGTGTTTATGACATAACAGTATTAAAACTTTTCCAGCGCCTATTTTCTATTTGCTTGATAGAATGATAGTACGAATTCTCAAAGACCTGAAGAAGGTAAATCGAACTTGTATCGATATAATATAACAATTTTTTGATGAAAAATGTTTGGTAAAAATTGTAATCTTTAAAAACAGAATAGCATATTTTATGGAAAACGAGTTGTGTCATTTTTGTAACAACAACGAAAAACTGCTAATGGTTTTTTCTTGCTTACTAGATAGAACCCTTACCTACAAAACGACTCCATATTAATGACCAATTGATTGACTGGCGGACTGGGCGAATTTCGGATGCCCACATAAAGATGGGCAATCAGAGCAATCACGCTAAATGCTATCCTTCTACACTAATGTTTGTAACAGTTTACTTAGGTAATACGAAAAAATAATTTGAACATTGGTTTTGTATGAATAAAAATCAATTCGACGACCTCCGTGGCCGAGAGGCTTACCGGACTTGGTGTCGATATCTCTGAGGTCCCGGATTCTATTCGATGTGGAAAAGTAACTTTGTGATAAATCCTTCTACTCACAATAACCACTCATCGAACTCAAGGCCACAGACCCGGCGGCGGATTTGTATATTTCATGTATCCAGTAAATAAACGAATAATAATCAATAAATAAATTGTTTTTACAATCACACCAATTATTATCTAGCCCCAAACCAAGCATAGCTTGTAGTTTGTATTATAGCTCGAACTTGGCTTGACACGCTACCGCGTGTCTAGATGGCGACTAGGTATTGGATGAACATACTTAAATACTTTTATACATCCATGACTTAGGCACAAATGCTCGAGCTTATCACACTGTTTCAATAATTTATTGTTTATTCGTTAAAGTGGACCTACCTTTCATGGTCTACCTTCCTTAGTTCTACGTATTTTTTTTGACAAAAGCCCTTAAATACATAAGTTAATAACTAAGCTTCACGATACCGTCAATATCAACTATTTAAAATTGATAAGTACGATAAAAAAGATGTAAAGAAAAACGACATGTAATTAAGTGAACGATTGACTTGTTGGCTCGTCAAACTTTCAGCCTATACCTAATCTGCTTTATCCTGTATCAAGCATCTCCGCAGTCCAGTTGATGCTGTAATTACTACGTGTGTAGGTGATTCACGCAAACTGTAATTAGTCTGCCATTAAACCGCAGTCGCGATTTGATTAATGGCGGGAGCGTCAGTTCGGTGCCGGTTTTTCGTTAATCGATATCGATGAAGCATCTCACTGACTAATACCGCAGTAATGATAGGATAGGAATGGTAGGATTTATAAAACTGGCGACTAACAACGAGGAAAGCTGAGAGTCCCTGGAGAGCAAAAAAGTAGGCCTATTTAGAAATCGCGTATAGTTAACACAATGATCAAGCAAGTAAAGATAAGCGAATACGATGGCCTCCGTAAGCGAGAGTATACGGGACTTAGTGTCGCTATCTCGGAGATGTCGATTCCTGGTCGGTCAATGTAGAAGAATAACTATTCTATATTGTCTCGGGTCTTGGTGTTGTGGTACCGTCGTTGTTTCTGATTTCTGTAACACGAGTGCTTTGGCTACTTACCATAGGATCAGAGCAATGTATAATTTATTGTAAAAAGGATCACAACCGTAAACCGTAAATACTTAGTGCTTATAATACTTAGTGATTCTATATTTTGTTCCGATAAGGATGTTGACTCTTGCATCAAGGCCATGTTTTGTGCCTTGATGCAAGTATTTTTTTTTAAACCGAAAGTTTTCTTACTAAGTTAATTATCTATTCGTCGACTGTGCTATGCAATAAAATTTAGGAATATAATGTCGATATCGACATTCTTCTCTCACTAATACCTTCAGGTCTTATTACGATAAATCTCAACGTTATTACTCACAAAATGTGGGGCCTATTTTTCAATTTAGTTAACTATTTTCGACAAAGATGTTGACTAGACAGAATGATACGACTGAAGTAAAAATCTTAGACGCAATTGCTGACATAGAGACTTTCCTTCTTATACAGTCATCGGCTCAAACTTCCCAAAAAGTTATAGGTCATTGAACCGATTTTTAACTTTTAGTCTGCCATGTAGATATCAATATCAATAGAGAAAATTTGACGTTTTGTAGTAGGTTGACGAGCTGTTGTCTGTACAAATACCAAATCACAAGGAAATGGTCGGAAGGACAAGATAACTGTTTTGGTAATGTAAACATTAAAATTATAGGTTTTTACCGACCAAGTCCGAATGCATGGGTTTAGAATTTTATAAGAGAGTCATTCGAAACATTTAAAAATCATACATATTTTTTAGCTTTATCATTCTCTTAATTTAGAAGTTACAGGGGGGGGGGGGACACATTTTACCACTTTGAAAGTGTCTCTCGCGCAAACTTAAATTTGACATCTGTTAAAACCACAGTCTGTGTATAAATGAATCAAACAATCTTGTTTAAATAAATATATTACTCGAACCTTGTCTAGTAAAGAAATCATAATTTCCAGGTAAAGTTAGTAAATAGAAGACTTCTAGTTTTAATAGGCTTCATTCAGTGGTAGACGCATGTCGTAGACACGTAATATAGGCGTCAGAAGATATCAATAGTCTATTTAATTTGATTATTCTTAATACATATTTGATATTATCAAATATGTATTTAATATCATGTACATACATGTATCATGTATCATGCAAAAATGTAGATCTTTTTATTAAAAAAAAGTGATATTCATTCATATAACACAAGAAACAAAAACAAAGTTGTAGTCTCAAACTTTAGATTGGCTAAAACCTTTTCAATAATAAACCTTAAAAAATTATATTATATAAAATGTTTTTCAATAATATACCTTACAATGTTATCGAACTTCCTATTAATAAATTTAAGTCACATGTCAAAACTAATAAAGTAGTAAAGAATTCACTTCCCCACCGTCAACAGGAGTCGTGTCGTAAGAGGCGACTACTTCCTGTAGCACGAGATGGGCAGCAGCGTCTTCGTGCGAAATCTTTTAAATAACTGCGCTCGCCAACCCGCCTGCCAAGTGTGGCGAGTATTGGCAATCCCACCGATGATAAGAATGATGATTGGGGGAGGCCTTTGATCAGCAGTGGTCGTCCTATGGCTAACATGATGACAGTGTAACTTCTGAATTTCAAAAAAGAGCGATCCCGCCAAGTTACATCTTTTTGGTATACATATTATGGTAGTACAGAAAGAACCCTTAGTGCGAGAGACCAACTCGAACTTAACCAGTTTTTCGAACATCTCGCTACGCTATATATTATTCATTCCTCGACAAAGGCATACAATTTTGCGACTCAGATCTATAACGCAGTTTTACATTTATCTCAGAGCTATCTTCGTATTAACTACTGTAAGTTTGAAGTGTATATTAGTATAATAGATTTTGTAACACAATATTGACTCGGACGGAAGTGGCTGAGCTGTTTACCGAGATCGTTTGTTTGTGTTAACTCGAATGTAAACAAAAACATCAACATATAGGCGTAAAGCAAATTCGGGGGTAACACTAAGGGTGTTCGTCCCAACTATACCTCATAGCAATACCTAAATCTCATTTATATAGATAAACACTTTTTATTGCACATCATACAAGTAAATAGGCTAGTTTCATGGGTCAAAAAAGATTATTCTATTTAGTCCGTCAGTTAGATTATCAAAAAATATTGGACCCATATTTTGTCTTTTGTCAATCAAACAAAAAATGACGAAGAAAAAGCGCATCAAAGGGAGCACGTGACGTCACGCCTTGCTAAGTGTCGCAAGGTGTGACGTTACGCGGAACTTTAACGGGCTATATCTTCATCAATGTTTGATTGAGAAAAGAAAAAAAACTTGTCCAATAATTTGTGTTAATCAAACTGACGGACTAATTAGATTTTTTTAGGAAACTAGGCCATTATACATGATTTTTACAGAATATAAATTGTACTTATATGTACTACTAGTACTACTTATTTTCTATGTTACACTGATCGGTTGTAGCTGAGTGGTTAGTCACCTCACATCCGTCAGTCGGGTTCGTACGGATTTATATAACTATATTTATACAGGATGTCCCGTAACTTAAGGTTAACCTTGTAACCGCACATGACCTTTGCAAATTTTCATGAAAATATCGACATTTCAAATTAAAATTACCAAACAGCGGATTGAATTTGTATAGAGAGACAAAAAAGGGATATTTTTAAAAGTCGTTTTATAATAAAAGTTGTGGTTACAAGGTTATCCTTGAGTTACGGGACAATAATATAAATGTACCTATAAGTAATCCAAAAATACGTACGTATAAAAGAAAATGGAATGTAAAAGCACAGAATACATCATAGGATAAATCTTAAAAGCAAATATTCAATTCTAAAGTGTTTTTAACAATCCTGATTTAATTAAAGTAAATGTATTTATTTATTAATAAAATCTTCTTTTGTTTTCAGGTAACTACAACGATATTAAATACCCGGTAACTACTTCAAAAACCCCAAGCCCTTCAGTATCATCGCATGAGAGGAGTAATTAATTTGACTAATTGTTATAATTCATTAAAGCCCAGGTATAAGTGTGACGTGCTTATTATAATAAACCTTCATATTTTAATTAGTGTCGCGACTAGACTGTGTGGCTTGTATTTTTAGCTTTATTATTCATTTTGAGACGAGTCAGTTGATATACAGTATGTCCCGTATAACTCAAGGATTACCTTGTAACCACATTCTATATATCATAGTGAACAACTTGTAGTATGACGTTTGAAAATTTGAATGAAAATTTATCGACTTTTCATACAAAATTACCGATTGATTTGTATACAGGTTTACAGTGCAAAGGGGTGCCAAATCTTGAGGAGTGGCTCAGAATCAGTAGCTCAATCGAACTATGCAAAGAACAAAATTTATTTTTTTCACATTTAATTATTCCTATCCGCTGTTAAAAATCGTACGAGTGGATAATTTTACTCATTCGTGAAAAAATTGCACCGTATGTGCACTGCGTAAGGTCCTCGTTGGGTCGCCGTATACCTACGCCTGTGGTGAATGACCGCGCGGCTTTAGTAGTCTCTCTGTTGACTTTATTTTTGTATATAGTATGGTTATTTTTTCGTAACATACGATTATTAAAAATAATAACGATTAGGATGCTTCTTTATATTGTTCCCTAGATCTTATTTTTAAAATTTGGCACCCCTTTGCTATGTAACTCTGTAGAAAAACTAAAAAATAATATGCATATTGTTAAACGCGCCTTTTCCTTTTAGAAAATACAAAAAAAAATGCTAAACAAAAACCCTCTATCAGTTAGTCATCCACAACTAAGTGTTGTATCAGTAAAAGTATTATTTTTTAAAGTTTTTTTTAATTTTAAACGTTACTATGACTAAATGAACATGTTTAAAAATGGCAATGGTTTATTTAAACTGCAATAGTTATTTCCTGTATGTTTCTTTTCTAGCAATGTTTAGTTAAAGATTTTAAAACCTGTTTACAATAAATTATTTTGTGTTCGCGTTGTATAATATAATAACATTGACGTTTAAATACGATCATATTTAAACATTAAATAAACGATTTTATAGATTAATACGTTTCGCGATACTAGCAAATCTATGAATTAATATTCAGGTTTGGTATTTATAGTTAAAGAAATATGTTAGATAAAATGGAGTCGTATTTATAAAACTATTTTTCGACTTAGCTCATTTAAACTGTGATAAACTTATTGTAATTTCTTTGTGTAATTTATTAGAATTTTTAAAAATTAGATTTAAACAATCTGGCGCTGTGACAAAAATCGGTGAAAGGGTTTGGAGGATTCCATTGCCCAGTTACTTATGGGATGTAAGTAAGTAAGTCTGCTTTGACAATGTCATTTTCATCATCATCATCGTCATCATCATCATTATTTTAGCCATAGGACGTCCACAGCTGAACATAGGCCATTGACTTCCATGTAATTTTCACGTCGATCTAATTATGTAACTTCCTTTAGTTAAAATAAAGGGATACACTATAATGAAAATAAAAGTCTAATTAATATAAAAAGTCTTATTAATATAAAAAGTAATGAATTGGAATTCTCCGTTACCTTATTGTGAAACGAATATAACATTTTAAGATCGATTTTCCAATTGTAGTTGTCACCACTGAAATCAGTTGACATAGTGCTTTTTATGTGCGGTTTCTTCCATATAATTTGTTTAGCAATAGCAGGCAATAAAACTCTACCACACTTAACTATTTGTTGATTTTTTTACCTTGATGTATAGAATATGGGGTAACAAGGTCATGGGACAGCCTTTGTAGTGTGGGGTAAAGCAATTTTTTTGCGTTTATGTTTAGGTCCCGAGACACGCGGACAGTCTAAATTGAGTAAACGCTTAGTAGATACAAAGAGAGGTCATCTGAACAAAATGAGAAATTGGCACTCCATAATTAATAAAAAAATATAATTCCCCAACTCAAGTACCCATCGAAATTATAAACAAAGTCGATGCCAAAAGCCTTGCGGGTTGGCGCGTTATTTTTATTTTACCGGCGACACAAATTGGGATTCTTTTTTCCATAAGAATATTCCCGTTACTTCCTTTAACAAAGTTTCCAAGTGCCCTTATTGAATTTTCTCAAGTTTTGATAGGTTTTTCCGACGATTTCTCCTCTGTTGCCTTTCGTAAACTTGTTGGTCCGCCAATTTTAGACGGCAAACATTGTAATTTTATTTTATGTCATTAAACGATTTGCTACTACAGCCTTGAATGCTATTGCGATACATTGTATGGGATCCTCAATAAAATAGTTTCGTACCGTGATGAAGGTAATTTGTGACCATAAAACGAGTGGAATTGCTATTAAACAGTTGCCAAACTTTTTACCAAAATTACGTTGCAAGTATTTCTAAGGGTTTCCACCGATTTAGTGTTACAAAATAATAAAAATCCAAACGAAAAATTGAAGTTGAACTTTTTAATGTTACACGTAACGACTTAAAATTGCAATTCTTTTATAAGTTTAAGGTTATTCCCGTATGCTGTAACTTCAAAGTACAGGCAGAGACATTTCTTATTTACAAACTACTTTTTTCCTAATTAGGCTTTAGGCATTATAGGCATATTGAAACAGATTCTTATACACGGTACATTGGTTTTGGAGCTAACTAAAGATCTATTTGCTGTTACGATGTCTATGGAAATTCTTTTTTTAAGATTTAGATTTTGGTCTAGGTAATGGAGTTGTATTCGAAAAAACTTTTTTGGTTTCAAATCCAAAGGAAATTCACTGTGTATAATTTCTCTTTATAGACTACGTGCCTGAAGTAGAATTGTTGTCATATACGTTTAACCCACAATGCGGGTGTACTACATTTCGCGACTTCGCAAGGATGTTTATTTTAGCCCCAACAATAAATTACCTTTACTCAGCAATTACTCATAATAAGACAGTCGTTGGTGGCAGGCGCGTCTATTTCTGCAAGCGTTGTCCGAGCGATGCATTGCGTGACCATGCCTTTGTGGGTGAAATGGGACGCTTATTCAACTAACTTAGGATCCATTTGAAATTTAGACAATAATGTTGTGTCATTGCCATAAGTAAAGCTTGTTGTTAAGGTAATCCTTCTTTGATGTGTACTCATCACGCAAGCACAGATCAAAACAGGGGCCAAACCGTGATTTCTTAATCCTATGCTTACTTAGGTATTCACTTAACACAATAATGTTCAAAGCGAATTTAAATTTAATACACAAAAGTAGTAGGTGGTGGTATTTTTTCACGTTCTAGATTTCTCCTCTACGTAATTCATAGCGAAGTACATTAGTTACAAATTTATTTAAACTTTATTGCACAGAGTAAAAAAAACATATGAAAAATGGTCTCAATGCCATGAGGCGTTCTCTACCAGTCGCCCATTGGGCTAAACAAAGATGTTTAATTTATTATTACATAGATAACAAATATGAAATGACGACGATACATAAAAAAAATATGTTTAATATGATATGAATATGAATATGACGTCTCATTGTAAAAAATATATAAAAGAGATAATATTTATATTTTATTTTTACCTAATTACTTTAAAAAATGACGACTGCCTCAAGCAATTCCTTGATATTACAAACATGTAAATGTAATGAAACAGTATTCGTCGTTCGACGTCTCATAGATGGTATTGAAACTATCAAATGAATAAATAAAGGTATCGCTTGCGAAGTTTTCAATTTCTTAGTCGAGCCCATCTCATTGATCACGCTTCCGACCTGCGAGTCACTTTTATCCATCTATCTTGTGCGTCACACACTTATTTTATATCTAAAAGAAAAAAGTTTCGCTTCTGAGGTAGTAACTTGCTTTAGTTTTGTATAATTCACGTTTCATCACAGTCATAAATATTAAATAGTCAGCAAAACAGTTTTTCTTAATCGGATAGGTTTTATTTTTATTTTATTTCGTAACGTGTGGTAGCCCTACCACTGCATAATGCATGTCAGTCGCACGATTCCATTACTCGCCAAAATGCACCACGTGTGAAACGATGTTCGTTATTATCTACACGCAATCCCCGCTTTATTACCCTTTACCGTAATCAAGGTTAGAAGGCTCAGAACGGTGTAATACTGACGATAGGGATCGGTTTGTTAATAGGGTAGAATTTTAACCTTCTCATCTATTTACATATATAAAACAAAGTCGGGTTAGTTACACCATTTATACTTGTAAGTCAGGAACGGTTGGACCGATTTTTATAATCTTTGATTTGTTGAATTTGTGTCCACCCCGAATAGCAGAATAACTTAAAAACACGAAAAAATTCACAAAAAAAAAAATGTATGAAGGGGCGGTACGAAGTTCGCCGGGACAGCTCGTTAATTATAGAAAACCGATCTTTTTAAGCTGTTTAAAGTTTTTGACGTATTTGATGCCAGGGCAGACCAAAGGCAGCATTGATGTCATACTAATTATTTCAATTAAAAGCCTAATCGCAAGAAACAAACACGGTTTACCTACACACTTTAGCCAACAGAAATCGAATTATGTCAATAATAATCGCAACCAAATATGCTAAGCGGCTGTTTTAAATACAGAGACATATACATGAACTATGATGATGATGATCCTTCTAACCTATTTCGGTTATAGTGACTGCCATATATGTGTTAGGCACTGTTTACTAGTGCACCCTTGTAAACAGTAAAAACCTAAGCACGCTTCACGTCAAATTTTAAACGGAAAAACAAAACAAGCTTATAGTAATACAAAACGAAACAAGGTCAAGAGCTAATGGTTTGGTCCCAGGTGATCTAAGGGCTAGCGCATTTCTAGCGCAAGTCCTAACGCATCAGTTGGACTATTCTTGGTCTCAGGTGATCGAAGCGATGGCGCATTTCTAGCCCAAGTCCTAACGCATCAGTTGGACCATCCGCAATCCGCATGCACCGTCACCGCACGCATGCGACTAGCCCTAGATTTTAAATTATCATAAAAATCCCAACATTTTTAAAAATATAACTCCAACCTGCCTAGCATGAGCACCAAAACACGATATGATATAGCGATATATCAACACCAACTGTAAAAATATGATAGATATAGCCGCCATATTGAATCGCCGTGCCCGGTGACATCACATATTATGATCACTGTTTCGATAAAAATGTAAAATGGCGGCTATATCTATCTGTAGACTTTCAGTTTCAGGGCGAGGATATTTTTGGAAATAAAATGAAACTATTAATTTCAAGCATTTATTAAAATGTAATCTACATATAAATGAAAATCAACTATAACTTTAAACAATAAAAATCAATCTGTACTTACGTTTTAATATTCGATTACTATCTTTATTCTTTCACCATCGAATCATCCGAAATACAATTCAAAGCACTTTCAGCAGCGACACAATGTTTAGTGCACAACGAATTATCAGAAATACGATTTCAAGCACTTTCAGCATCAATACAGCACTAGTACATTAATACACTTTCTGTTCCAACTACCATGGTCCGCACTCGTCGACGTCTCCAAACAGAATGCCCGTCTGCAGCCGTTGCAAGCTCTGATTATACCGACGAACGAATGAATGAATGAGTAGTAGGGTGAATGGTAATGGACAAAAAGAGTGACTGAGGTACTAAAGCTAACAGCTCGGCCATCCTGCTCAGAGCGTGTCCTCACACTCTTTACATTATATTTCTTGATTTTACATTGTACTGGTACAATAAATAAATCATCGGAATAATTCAAAAAATATAAGTTAATAATTGATTAACAATCATAAAATGTTAAAAAAAAACAAACAAAAACAAAAAGCAATACATCTACCAAATATTATAAATTATATAAAGACTTCTTGACTTAACATTACTATTTATCCTATAATAAGTATTATTTTTATCTAGTAAATAAGTATAACTTACGACTTAATACATATAGCAAAACACAACGTGGGTAGGCAAATAAATTGGTTACGAATGCATTATTTTAATATTTGATTTATTTTAACCTAAAAAAAACTACTTTGTTTGTACTATTTCATTTTCACTATTACTGTTACTATTTTCTTCAGAACTATCTAAATCTCTATCAAATGCTACCCATGGTTGTATCTTGTCTATTGCTACTACTGCCTCATATCGGCGGCCTGCTTTACGAGTCATAGGGGTGTCTTCGATCAAGTATCTGTCGTTTGGAAGTATTTTTATTACGCGATATGGACCTTGAAATTTTTACTACTAGTTTTTGCGATTTACCGTCATGGGGCACTTGTCTTTCGACGCGAACAAGATCACCTACTTTATACTTAGTTCCTACTTTTCTTTGTTTGTTATACCTTATTGTATCTTTCAATTGCTGTGCCTTAATATTTTCGCTTGCCTTGCCTCTTTCATCTTCTAATTTTTCGGAGTCAATGACTTTAGTGGTGTCAGAAATAATATCATTCAAAATACCTTCAGATCTACTAGTTATATTGAAACCAAATAGCAACTCCGAGGGACTTTTTTGTGTGGCTTTATGAACGGTGGTATTAAGGCCTATCTGAATATCATTAATATAACTATCCCATGTTTTGTCGTCTTTATCGTGAGTGGACGTGGAAAGAGCGTCTAATATAGTCCTATTAAATCGTTCGACTTGCCCGTTGGCTCTGGGCGTCGCTACGGCATTAATAATATGTTTGATACCAAATAAAGTTACAAATTCCTTAAAGGAGTTACTCGTAAAGCTTGTCCCTTTATCTGTAATTAGACGAGATGGTACACCAAAATAGCTGATATGATCTTTAAGTACCCGTATACTAGTTGTCGATTTAGTGTTTTTGACGGCCGTTATATTGACATATTTTGTAAAGCTGTCGACCAAGACTAATAAATATTGATTCCCATTTTTGCTCTTAATAAAGGGTCCTAAGTGATCTGCATGCACCGTGTGAAAAGGGACACTGACTTTTTCGATAGGGTGTAGTTCACCTTCTCGTTTGCCACCAGGAAGTTTGTGATGTGCGCATTCTAAGCAAGACCGTACGTATTTTTTAACAAAACGCCGCATTTTTGGGAACCAATAATGTTGCTGAATCCGTTGCAGAGTCTTGTCAAACCCGTAGTGCCCGATATCATCATGGTTTCTTTTTAATATCTGCCATCGCACCCCTTTAGGGACTAACCATCTAAGCTCATCCCCAATAACGCGATAAACACGCCCATTCTTAAGTTTATAGTTTTTGTGAACGTCTATAATCGTATCTGCGCCTTCATCGTTAAGTATTTCTTTAATTCTAAGTACTTCCTCATCAGCATCTTGGACAGTACTGATCCAGCTCTGTTCAGAGCATTCACTCACCGGTAAGATATCTAAGACGTCCGTGCCAGCTGGAACGGGATTATCGACTGGACTGCGACTTAAAGCGTCTACATGAGCCATTCGGGAACCAGGGCGATATTCTA
Organism: Anania hortulata; assembly: GCA_963576865.1. Classification (NCBI taxonomy): domain Eukaryota; kingdom Metazoa; phylum Arthropoda; class Insecta; order Lepidoptera; family Crambidae; genus Anania; species Anania hortulata. The sequence goes on along the minus strand of OY756392.1, from coordinate 15,273,796 downwards.
TGGCACAATCGAACTCTTGCAGCTGAACCCACCAACGTGCAACCCGTGGGATCAGATCGCGTTTTACTAATGTGGATCTCAAAGCACTACAGTCTGTATAGATGGTAAAGTGTATCCCCAGTAAATATACTCTGAATCTAGACAATGATGCTATAACCGCCAGGGTTTCTAGTTCATAGGAATGTAACTTACGTTCGTCAGGGGAGGTTTTACGGCTAAAGTATGAGACCGGATGGAACGTGCCTGAGGAATCGCTTTGTAACAAAATACCCGCAAGTCCATCTTTACATGCGTCGGTATGTAGTTGTGTTGTGGCTTTAGGGTCGTATAAAGCTAATAATGGGCGTACTGTTAGTAGGGTCTTAATCGTATCAAATGCTTGCTCTTGGTTACTACCCCAGGTCCAAGTCATATCTTTCTTCAATAGATCGGTTAAAGGGGATGCAATTATAGCATAATTCTTTATAAATCTTCTAAAAAACCCAGATAAGCCTAAAAATTGTCTAAGTTCGTGCTGATTTTTAGGGGTTGGGAACTTGGATACGGCATTAGTTTTCCTACTTCCTGGTCGTATGCCAGTTGAATTCACCTCAAAACCTAAGAAGTCGATGGTATCCATAAAGAAATTACACTTACTAAGCCTCAGTGTTAGTCCTCCCTTCTTGAGAAGTTTTAGGACTTCTTCTAACCTTTGCAAGCCCTCGTCAACATCTTTACTGGGAATTAGAATATCGTCCATGTAGATAATGGCATAATTGATTTTGGCATCATGAAGAATTTTATTTATTGTCCGTTGAAAAACAGACGGGGCGTTTACGAGACCAAAGGGCATTCTATTATACTCAAACTGGCCGTCCGGGGTAACAAAAGCCGTTTTATGTCGGGACTCTTCAGCGATGGGAATTTGATAATACCCTGAGGCCAGGTCAAGGGACGTAAACATTTTGTTGCCTGCTAGTTGATCGAGTTGATCTTCGACTCGTGGAAGAGGATAGTGGTCCTTTTTAGTTTTTCTATTAAGGGCCCTATAGTCAACGCAAAGGCGCTTTTCCCCAGTCTTTTTCTGGACCAGGACAATAGGACTTGCATAAGGCGATGATGACTCTCTAACTATTCCACTCTCAATCATATCTTGGACCATCTCATTAACAAGGGACCTCTCAGCGTGAGATAAGCGATAGGGTCTGTATACGATAGGTTGAGCGTCCTCAAGTTCTATAACCATTTCTGTGACATTGGTAAAGCCTAGGTCCTTTAAACCTTTCGAAAAACAATCCTGATGTTTGTTTAACAAATCTTGTACGCGCGAGCGTTCTATGTCATTTAATATGTCACCACAATTTACAACTTCATCGGAACTATCAAAAGATAATTTGCAGCAATCTAAAACATGTGTTGAATTTACATTATTAGAATTAATTGCTCGAGCTATCAAAGAAGATTTAGAAATGGTTATATCAACTTGAGATGCATTAAATGCTAGCAATGAACCATGGCCGTTTTTAATATCATATTCGCCCGAAAGGAGGTAATGCTCTTTGCCTTCGCCCCCTCTAAGTGTACCGCGTACGTAGACACTCCCATCAAATACCGGATCTGACTTGACTGGTACGACACATAATGACCCTTTTGATATAACGACGTCATTATCAGATATGAGGTGTATTTTAGGATTATCAATCCTTTCAAATATAACTTTCGACGGTGTTTTAGTAATTACAAGGTCAGGGAGTTCGGTAAAAGAATGACCAAGAAGCGTCGGATGACTCAACACGTAATCTTCTACAACGTATAAATCTATAGTCTCCTTAATACCCTGAACCTCAACTGTAGTGGTAATCATGCCTAAAGGGCTTACTAAATTTGCACCTATGCCTCTTAGTACTGGAAGATCAGAAAGATGGTTAAAGTCCAGATTCAACTTCCTAACTTCACTAAGTCTAATCAAGGAGCATTGACTTCCTAAGTCTATGTGGCATGACAGCGTATGATCATTGACTTTGATATCGAAAATATATTTATCGTTAGAGTTGTCAACTGCACTTAACTTAGATACCTGTTTTTCGGTTCTATCTTTTGTTTGCGTTTCGTTTTTATTCGAGTCAGTGTTTGTTTTTATTCTAAAACAACTAGAAGCTAGGTGTCCCACTCTGTCGCAGACAGAACACTTTATAAGGGGCTTGTCACATTTAAAACTAGGGTGACCTATCTGGTTGCAATTAAAACACCGAATACTTGAGTTATTGACACTTGATTTTGTACTAATAAATCGATTGGTTGCGCTATTAGATTTTCGGTCAAATCTGTTTTTGCTAGTGTCCTGACTCATAAAATCTCTACTTTGGCCTACCTTAACAGACCTAAAATATTTGAGAACCTGCTCAGGTTCACTAAACTGAGCTGCTTGCGCCCCTACTTTGACAGCACGATCGTCCACCCCATGTAAAATACAGTCAACAGCTTGTTTTCCGTATATCTTGCACCGATTTAGTAAGTTAATTTTCGCGTAATAATAATGCTCCAACGATTCGCCGTATTTGACACGTTTAACTAACATTTCTGTCAAAAGCTCGGCATAGTCTTCACGGCAAGGAAAAGACTCTATCAGTTTCTTCTTCCATTCCGTCCATGTATGTAAAAGTGACGGTAAGCCTTGGTACCATGTCTTTGCAACCCCAGTTAATTTAGGAAGTGCATAGTGTATAGTTTCTTTTTCATCCCACCCGTAAATTTCTGCACATTCTTCGACTTTTGTTAACCAAACTAATACAGTCTGTTCCTTGCTCATGGGATCAAAATCAGGGATTACATTAGAGTTAAATGATAATTTGGGTTTTTCTGAACTCCTAACGTTTTCTAAAATTGACAGGAATTTATCTAACATAGCATGCGTTTTAGATCCATTTTCTTTCTTTTTACTCCTAGAAGGTTGTGCTGACTCACCATCACTCGAACTATAGCTTCGGTATCTCCTTCTCTTGGATCCTCGTTCCTGGTCCCGTGATTGCTTTCTACATCTCCTCCTCCTATCCACAGATCTCCGTCCATCCTTTGAGCTATCAGAATCCGTTGATAAGTCCCTTCTTCTTCTTCTCGAAGGGTGCATCGTCCGCACTTGATCATTTCGTTTCATTCCCATGGTATTATTTCCTTTATTCCTTGCTTTCAAATCAAATCCTCTGCCTTCGAACCTAAAAGTTCCGTTGCTCTCTAACCTGAGCACATCCTGGCCCTCTAACCTGGGCGTTTCCCTGCTCTCTAACCTGAGCATATCCTGGCCCTCTAACCTGGGCGTTTCCCTGCTCTCTAACCTGAGCATATCCTGGCCCTCTAACCTGGGCATTTCCCTGCTCTCTAACCTGAGCATATCCTGGCCCTCTAACCTGGGCTGTTCGATAGGTAACAGAGGGGAAGGGTCCCCTCTGCTGTGCCCATCTTCATCCATTGTAAAATCTGAAACTCACAGGTAACAAGCTTAATCCATTTTCATAACGATTTAATATACTTAGCATCTGATGAGGGAAACATAATCCAATTCAATAAGAAATCTGTCTGAGCCTCCTACAAGAATTTTTTTTTCAATTATTCGGATATGTACGTATAATTTAAAATCTGAATGTTGTAAGTGCAACATTAAAAAAAAAAAGATAATAATAAAAACAATGATAACAACTATTTAATAATATTAACCTGTGAAGTTTCAGCAATTAATATATATTAAAAAAAAGACTGTATTACATTCCATGTATCTGATAATAATTATTTTAATTCATTTAGAGATCGTATGCTGTTATCACTACACTAATACAATAAATAAATAAATAAAATTTGAGTTGTTTGGTTCAAAACATCTAATCTAAGAATCATATTTTAAAGCTGCATGTTTATCTCTCGGCTTTTATATTAAGTATACATAATTTGCAGTATATAATATCTCACTTTTGTTGGTTTCTAAGGGAATTCTTAACTATTTAATCTTATCATTCGGCTTTGAGACCAAAATGGAATATAAAAAAAGAAAGGAGAAAAAAAAAAAAAAGATTAGAAATATGTAGGTCTGGCAGCCATATAAAATAGTCAAAAAATATGATGATGTTGATAGGACAGTTATAAAATTAATTAAATCGGTCATACTTATTCGATAACATTGAGTTAACAAGTTGTTATTTCGTAGGGACATGTTATTTTCATCTTTTTTTTTTTTTTTTTTTTTTTTAAATATAGTGTTATGCAAAGTTATTGCATAGGGCAGTATTGTGGACGTGAAAAGAAAGTTATGAAAATTTTCTTTTATCCCGCTTCTGAACTGTAGACTTTCAGTTTCAGGGCGAGGATATTTTTGGAAATAAAATGAAACTATTAATTTCAAGCATTTATTAAAATGTAATCTACATATAAATGAAAATCAACTATAACTTTAAACAATAAAAATCAATCTGTACTTACGTTTTAATATTCGATTACTATCTTTATTCTTTCACCATCGAATCATCCGAAATACAATTCAAAGCACTTTCAGCAGCGACACAATGTTTAGTGCACAACGAATTATCAGAAATACGATTTCAAGCACTTTCAGCATCAATACAGCACTAGTACATTAATACACTTTCTGTTCCAACTACCATGGTCCGCACTCGTCGACGTCTCCAAACAGAATGCCCGTCTGCAGCCGTTGCAAGCTCTGATTATACCGACGAACGAATGAATGAATGAGTAGTAGGGTGAATGGTAATGGACAAAAAGAGTGACTGAGGTACTAAAGCTAACATATCAAATTTTTACAATTGGTGTCGATATTTCGCTTTATTATATCATACCATATCGTGTTTTGGTGCTCATGCTGGGCAGGCAGGTGTCACAATGTTTGGGTAAATTTTTTATTTGTAATTTTTTACAACGCTTTTATGTGGTCAGATTTTAAGTAGTTTTAAAATAGTCTTTAGTGTTGCTATGAAAAATATTTTTGTAATATAGCACATTAAATATTTTTTTACAAAAAATACTTGACTCGAAATTCCTTGCAAGAATTTTTATAACAGGCTATTGTTTCGTCACTACGCTAAATCGTCCAATATTAGGATCCTTATAATACGTCCATTAATGGCGCAGGCCGTCTGCTACGTAATGATCAAATAATTGCGTCGAATTGCCCAAATTCCTGAGCAGATATTACACAATACATGTGGACCTCATATATCAAACGAGTATATGAGTATGTATTACACGAAAATTTTATTTGGACTAACATTCCTGTATAGTTAAATCATCAAATTAGTTAACTGTCTCTTATCTTTAAACAGTTGTTAATTACATCAATAAAAAGTATATTAAGATTTTTTTATCGGTCACTGAGTACGACATGTTTTTAGGTTTCATAGAGATCGATGCGTTGTCAAACTTGTCAGTGCGTTATAGCAAGCGTGTTTTGTATGCAAAAATAAGTTTTACGCGCTATAGGGGGGTTTTTCTTGTTTACATGAAAAAACCGCCTACCCCTCTCAATCCAATTTAACCGTGAATTACCTAAGGTTTTCCGTAGGAGATCGCTACTAGCGATGAGATCGCTTTATTCGTGCAGCTCTAAATGATTTTCTTAATTATTATTTTCTTCGTGTGGTGTGCAATAAGCAGTATCTATCTATTAAAAACATTGTACATAATAGCATTTTTGACTTTGACTTTATTCTTTCACGGACAAATAAAACTAGAATTCAACACTGATTTATTAAAAGAAGAATTGCACAGGGAATTTATCAACTTTTTCGTGCGATTGTTGAGGCGAGGCCTGGGTCTTTTGATGTGCCGAATGGCCCTTGTTACAAATACTTCATAGAACGCAAAATGTCACCCTCATTCTGTCGGCATGAGCTATAAAAAAGCATCTATTGATTAGTGTTGGTATGTTATTATCGACAATTTGATATGTTTCTTAACGCTAAAGAAGTCACAAAATCTAAAAAACCAACTATAAAAATTAGGCACTTTATTTAAATCAATTTCATATAGTTTTCTTATGCTTACTATAGTTTATCCTGAAGTCAAGGAAATTAAGCTTATGACGTAACATTTTGCAACATCCTTTATAGTTATTATAATTGAATATTGCGCTTTAATTCACCCCTGAGTCCAGTCCAAACTCCAGCAAAATGAGACATTCGATTAGACGTGTTTTTATGGGTTGGATCGGGATCCATTCTGCTCATGACTAGAGTAACTAATAAAATGAAATAATTACTGTGATTTGCTGGGTTAAAACTCATTTCAGTTTTTTATGTATAATTCAATTACAACATTCCATTATTACGAAAATTAATAACACAATCGAATTAGTTGTGATGAACAAAAAATCGTTTTATCTTCATTTTAACTGTAAAATCAAAATACAAATGAAGTCATCGACATAAAGCTCTACAGACGTTCCACATCCCTTTTTTACGACCGAACACTGAAACCTATCTCGTATCTAGACCCAACCGTTGTTTCCTATTGTGTTCCAACTTTAAGATGGGACTTAAGAATTTCATTTTTAATCGCCAGATTAATTTTTCATAGTCCTGATTGCTCCGGAAGTCCGGTTAAAACTTTCGCTTCACCGTCTCGGCCTCAGTATAAAGACTTTTTTATTACTTGCTAGTAGAAATCTCTTTAATAAACAAAGACTTGCTTACATTGGAAATGCTGAGGTGCTCGTTGCTGATCTCACCTGACATAAATTCTTAAATCAAAAATATTTTTTGCGATTTTTTCTACGTTTTAATACTTATGTAGATCTAAATTAACAACGCAGTCTTGTCATCCGGAAAATGACAATTATGTTTGATTAACCATAGCAATTGTGTCTTCTCGTCGCCACGCCCATAATACCTGAAGAGCAAGGTGCTCGATCAGTGCATCCTATCAGTGATGACCTACGGACCCGAAACTTGGATCACGATAGTAAGCTGGCCTACCGACTTCACGTCACTCAGCGATCTAGGGATAGGTCAATGCATGAGATCTCGTTAAGGGATACAATTCAGAACAAGGTCATCCAGCAGAAGACCAATGAAATGGTAATAGTCCAAAAAGGTAGCAACCTAAATTGGCAGTGGGCCGGCCACATCAGTCACAGAACTGATGAAAGGTGTGGTAAACGGGTTCTCGAGTGGATAACATCTCGGAAAACGTAGTGAAGGACGCCTACCAGCTCGATGGACCCGCGACCATAGAAGATGGCTGGCAGTGGCTGGATGAAAAAGGCTTCTTTAAAATCTTGCTCTTCGGCGGCGTACGTCTAGCAGTGGAGAGATACCTGAGACTAACCTGAGATAATGATGATGATATATAATTTGTTTATTTATTTCACAATAATTACTGCAAAGAAAGATCAGAGCATTAAAAAGTATTTAGGCTAAACGTAATGAAAATCCTAAAATAACCTTAACTTTATTAAGCAAATCTTGGTTTGTTAGGCTAATCATACTAAATCTCAGAATAAGGATACTAAATATGAACTAACCTTTTTAAATAGTTTACTACGGTACGGACATCTCTTTAAATATACTCGAGATTCGAAAAGGGGTTTACAAAGCCAACTCCCCAACGTCCACCAAATATTTGCCAATGCTAATGCTACTATATCTATGTCAAAAAGCAATTTTATTAACCTCCTTCGCAAGCAAAGACAACTTATCTTTAGACGCCCATTTAAAACGAATCTCTGAATTTAAGGTAGCCTCGATGATCTTTGTATCTTTAAGAACGCCGTTTTGAAAACTAACCTCTGAATTTAATTCGAAATGGTTGACAGAAAAAGCAAAGCGGCACATTATTTACGGCATACTTTGTTCGAGCTTATATTTTCCACTTTTTCTGTTTAAATTTCAGGATTGGATTAAGAGTGTAAACTCACCTTGTCCTTAGAAAGCAATTAAGGTAAAATAACGGCCAGTTTGTTGATCTGTGTGCAAATTAATCCAAATCTGTTCCAATGCGTGATTCTGTAATTAAGAACTAAATATCTTTAACAAAAATCACATTTGTGATGATATGAGATATGGCAAACTGCCTGGTAGCAGGCCATTTTAAAGTCAAAACAAATTGGTTGCACTTGTCACTATTACTACTTGTAATGTTCTATTGTTTTCTTTGGGTTTCCATTGGTAAGTAGTAGTAAATCACTGGGTGAGGCCTCTGATCAGCAGTGGACGTGCTATAGCTGAAATAATGATGATGATGAAGTAGTAGTATGGGGTGAGCCTTAGATAGTGCGAGTTTTACTCGATAGGTTGTGTTTGACAATCGTATTAATGCTTTGGGTAATTATAGTATGTTATAAAACGAAGGCTTTTGCTTATGTGTCTTCAAGTAACGCATCTTTATTTGTTGTAAATATTTGCATTAGTAGAACGCGTAAAACTATGCCTTCAGTTGTCTACAAATACATCTTACTACTTATTTAATATATTATTAAGCCCTACTTTTCGGTATCTATTGTTTTAATTTGTCTGTGTCCGCCAAGGATGTCGTCTCGTCCGGACTGTCAATTGAGTGCCCAACTTTTCCATTTAACTTTCAGAAGTCAAACTTTTCTAGACATTCTTTTGAAGAGTTTGTATTGTCGGGACGCGCTGTCAAAAATGGAATTTGGGCAATTTGATTTTTATCGCCACTTCTCAGTTGAATACTTATCTTCTTCTACTGCTAATTTTATTGTTTGTTTAAGTGTGAATTTTTTGTGGATACTTTTAAATATTGCCTGTAAAAATTCATTATTATATGCTGGTTTTCCAGTATTGACTTAGTTTATTTATTTAATAATTTCGATATTTAAATTCTAATCCAAAATCCAAAGTAGTATCTCTGCCAAATTTCACCTAAATTGTTTAGCCGAGGATGCATCATCGCGTTTTAAGGTAATATTACAATATAGAATAAATATATATATTTTTCTCGTCATTTACAACCTGTCAGTTTAACCTATTGCATTTAGTCCACCTTTTATGTAATAACCCTGAGGGCAGTTTAAAGTTATGTAAAGATCTAACTTTACTTTAAACTGCCTTTATCAGACAGTAACAAGTGGCCCACCTGGTATCAAGTGTTGTAGTCAATCCAGCAACGTCGTGCTGCACTGGCTTATTAATAACATCTGCTATCTCGGCTGTTGCATTCAGATGATTTATTCTATATTCTGATTTATCGCCCAAAACCATTTCCACGCTAAGTTCAAGAGATGGATGGCGTTTAATTACTTAAGGCTTGGAAATTTCGAAAATTATCTTAAAACTTAATCACTTCTTGACCTATATTAATAAAAATAGAACTACTCATAATCATGTCAGCCTATTGCAGTCCACTGCTGGACGTAAGCCTCCCGTCCTCAGCGGAAGATCGTGCTCTATGGCTCTCTTTCTGGGACCAAAGAGCGCCAAAGAGCGTAATCTTCCACTTTTTTTATAAAGCCACTGTTGCCATCGGTCCATAGAGCTGGAGGGCGTCCTACACTACGTTTTCCAAGTCGCTTACTGTGGAGACTCAAGAACCCGTTTACTCCACCATTCATCGGTTCTGCGACAGATGTGGCCTGAACTACTTACTTATAGTTTTTATTAACTTTATCATACTCAACTAAAGGATAAGCCACATATTCTATACATAATAATCTATCTATACTAATACTACTTTTGTTTTATGACTTTTAAAGTATACATAGTTTTTCTATACAAATTGAGTCGGCTATGTGGTAATTTTGTATAGGAAGTCGAAAAATTTTCATGCAAATTTGCACAAGTCAGAACAAAAGTTGTTGACCATGACGTATAGAATATGTGGTGACAAGGTTATCCTTGAGTTACGGGACACCGTGTATATATAAAATACTAGCTGTTGACCTTGCGACTTCATTTGCGTGGTCTTCAGTTTATTCATAAAGAATTCTCTGCGCAACTTTTTTCAATTTTTCGTTCAAAAGAACCTTATCCTGACAATAAATAGCACAACAAAAAAATAATTAGCGAAATTGTTCTATCCGTTTACGCGTGATGCGAAATAGAAACCAGAGAAATAGAGATTCATTTTGTATATAAATAGATGTGATTGCAGCATTAAGCATCGAATATTATGAAACTTATTCACATTCCACGCGTTCCAATTTACGAAGTAAGTATTTTTCTCAAAGCCTGCATCTGTGGCAGACAGACCATCTGAAACAAGTCTGAACTAGACTCGAATCAAGTTTAGCACTAATAGCTTTAAAGCGAAGTTACGGGAATCTTTTGCTTTATTTACAAAGTTGGGTCTAGTTGTGTGAAACTATCTGTGTCGCGTGGGACGCTGCGGTCAATGAGGACAGTGTTAGGTATATGAGATATGATATGACGTTTCGTCTCTTGAGTACGCTCTATAAATTCCTCTATGTCATCAATAAATGAATAAGTAGTTGTGACTTTATATTTTAACCTTTGAGACTTACATTTGGTAGGAGCATTAGCTCATCCTTAGTTAACTTATTAAACGAAATTCAAATTTGAATTTCAACAGTCAAAAAACTTGTATCAATGTGAATAAAAACTATGTGCTCCGGTAAAATAATCCTTTTTATAATGACTCAAATATTCGTCAACAACAAAATGTTATTTTAGAGAACATCGAAAAAAATATCGCACTATATTTTCATGCTGCTATGAAATTTTTATACTAAGTGCACTGACACTCCTAAAAATATGATTGGAATAATTTATGGATGACACCGTAATAGACACTGCAAACAAAATGTTCGAACATGAATTTGTGATATTTTAAATGCTTGTTTCTGGTCATGCGGTATGTTTTCGCTATATTTTTACTCAAAACTAGACTACGCGCTGAACTGAATTAAAATTTCACAATTGAATTTGGAGCATTTTGCGAGAGTATCAGTGAACATTAATAAAATGCAATAAACACGCTTGCCAAGTTCTATAATGTTCAGATTATGACCGGTCTCAGTTTTATGAAGCCGAAATAAATATCCGTTAACGCAATATCCTTTTCAAAAGGCACTCATAGAGAATATCGTTTTTTCTCAACCAAGTCTAAACATTAAACCTGATCCCTATCCCTTTTTTTCGCGTGTATCGGAGTGCTGTAAAAAATCAGTAACTGACATAATTCATTAGGCTAGGCTTATTAATGTACTTTAGAGTAATCTTTTGAGATAAAACTAATTTAACTTTTCTAGTACGTAAAAATGCATTTAGGCCTATTTGCAGAAAAAAATGGTTACATAATTTTATTCCTTGAGGCCTTACTCCTCTGTAGTCTTTCATTATTTGAAAGATTCGGCAAAAGTGGTCCAGAATATGATTTATTAATAAAAGTGAAAGAAATTAAGATCACATCGTCTTTTCTGTGAAATTGTATATCTATATATAAAAGAAGAAACTGACTGACTGACTGACTGACTCACATATCAACGCACAGCCCAAACCGCAGGTTTCAATTTTGGCACGTCACGTTTTCCTTATAAGGTCTAGGGGTGCACTAAGAAAGGGTTTTTCAAAATTCATCCCCTAAAGGGGTAAAATGGGGGCTCAAAGTTTGTATGGAGAAACAAAATTAGTTAGACTATTTTATTCAAAACTTCACAGGAGTACTCCTAACAATAAATGAGTAAACACGTGTTTCAGGTTTTTTGCGAAGTCCACCCCTAAAGGGGTAAAAGGGGTGACAAAGTCTGAAAATCAACATGGGTATTGTTTCTATGGTTTATCGGGTCGCTGATTACGAAAACAACAACGATTTTAAAATCCACAGTTGCGGACGTAAAATATCATCCCTCTGTTGGGGTGCGATGGGGTTGAAATGTCAAAATATCAATATGGGTGTCGTTTTTATGTTAATTACGAAAATGACATCGATTTAGAAATTTAATATTGTGGACATGAAAATTCTTCGAATTTAACCCTTACGTAGGTGAAAAGGGGATAAAACTTTGTACTTCAGTTATCTATTTAAATGAAATGGTACACTAACTAATTGATGATATATCAACGCACAGCCTTACCCCATACAGTATAGACATCCATTAGGGACGGGTTTTTGGAAATTATAGCCCTAAGGGGATAAAATAGGGGATGAAAATTTTATGAAAGCATATCAGTTTCGAAGTAAGAATCTTCAAATATTGTATTTAGGGTGACGATTACAAAAAAAATAATGTATTACAGCGTTCTTGATTATTTAACGAAGGGGTGAAAAGGAGATTAAGTTGTGTCTTAGAAGTCCTTAATTTTTAAAGTAAAAAATATAGTAAGTACCTAAAACTTATTTATGTTTATAGTAAACTAAAATTGATAATCACCAAAAATATTATCTCGGCTTATGGTTGCAAACTAGCCCAACATACATTGTTATTTTCACTCGACTGCCGAAGGAAGGTTAAGTACGAATGTGTGTTTATAATTCTGTGGCTCGCTCTATCTACAGCCTAAGCCGATGTATTTCATCATATGAGATTCTTCTCAGTTGTGCAAGAGATATTAAGTACTTATATCGATTTCCGGAATTCCCATGGCACATAAGAATTACGCGGGAAACGCTGATCTCTAATTCTACTTACCCGATTTCAACCCTCGATGAAGGTCTGTTTTCATAATCATCATGTCAGCCATAGGACGTCCACTGCTGAACACAGGCCTCCCCCAATGACTTTCATTGGGGGGATTGCCAATACTAGCCCACAATATTGTCCCGAAGCAGTGGTAGGGTAAAAAAATATATTGGGACGTGTAAAAGAGCTTAATTTAGGCCTATTTACAGAAATAAATTGGTTTTACTCGCCACGCTTGGCAGGCGGGTTGGCAAGCGCAGTTTTTTATAAGATTTCGCACACAGACGCTGCTGCCCGTCTCGTACTACTCGCCTCCTGTTGGCGGTGGGGAAGTGTATTCTTCAAGGCCGGCCCCACACGGCACAGGTCAGTTTTAGTTTAGTTTAAATGCTATTGAAGAGTTCCAGACACGTCGCCTGTGGTCTACGGGGGCCAAAATTTTGTTTATTTTGAGCTAGGATGCACCGTTTTCGAGATATTAAGGCGCTGCGCACACGACGGGACAGGGCGGGCCAGACAATTGCGCCGCGAACGATAGACCAACGACAATCGTATAATGCAACGCACACGGTGGTCATTCACGGCTGCCGTAAATTCACCCCCTAAAGGGGTGAAATGGGGGTCCTGAGTTTATATGGGGAAACAAGATTAGTCACACTATTTTATTCAAAACTTCACAGGAGTAAGTATTCCTTACGATAAATTAGTAAACTCAATCCCTAAAAAGGCGTGACAAAGTCTGAAAATCAACATGGATATTGTTTCTATGGTTTATCGGGTCGCTGATTACGAAAACAACAACGATATTAAAATTCAACGTGGCGGACGTAAAATACCATTTCCCCTGTTCGGATGCGATGGGGTTGAAATGACTATCAATATGGGTGTATATTTTATGTTTTTTTGGAACTTTGATTTTAAAATTGAATATTGAGAACATGAAAATTCTTAAAATTATTTGTGCCAAATTGCAATTCAATCGGTTCAGTAATTTCGGAGCTAATCGGTTGTAACGGACGGACTGATAGACAGCCATACGTGATCCTAGCACAAAGGTTCTATTTTTGCATTTGAAGTATAGAACAAGACCCGCGTTATCCTAAAATATGAAAGTGGATAATAAACTATTTATCTATCTTCTATCTACGAGTATGTATGTATAAGGCAAAAGTGATTGACTGATGTATCATCGCATAGTCCAAACCGCTGGTTCTAGAGATTCTAAATTTGGCACGTAGGTTCTATATAAGGTCTAGGATAGGGGTGCACTAAGAAAGGATTTTTCAAAATTCACTTTTAAAACTCGGTATCGTTTTATCGGTTATCGTTATCACCAGACCAATAAGAAGTGCATTAATGTCGTGAGCTTCAACCTATACAATACAGCATTGTGATCTATTAGCTTAGTGTTAAGTTTTATTTTAATATTGCAATTTGAGATAATTTATATTGTTCCTTATTTTTCTAATCTAGATAAGCGCCAGCGAAGCCGCGGGCAAATGCTATTAATAATATGCTGTTAAAGTCTTTTGAGGGGGAAGAAATGGTATACATGTCTAATACACGGTGGTCAACATAGACGACGCTACGAATTACCCTGTAGAATTCGAATGGATTCGCTGAAACCTCCGGGTTTGCCTTACCATATTCTTATTTTACGCGTGAGCACCCCTGTTATGTTGTTGCGAAATTTAGAACCCCCTAAATAATGCAATGGAACCAGGCCACAAACAAGTCTCAAGGACATCACGATCAGATTGCTCATATGTAAGCTCGCCCAGTAGTTTAGTGGTTTTTGCACCATTAGTAAAGAATATTGTCTATAAAGAAGTTTTGTAGTTTTTTTTTATTACTGAGTTTGACATTCATACATTCACTCAAAATCAAATCTAACGCGAGCGAAGCCGCGGTCAAAAGCTAGTCATTACATAAGAAACCTTTAAGTCAGCACCAAATCCTCTGAACGTAGAAATCTGAAAATGCCGCAGCAAGGAAACCGTTGCTGTGAAGTCTTGTTCTTGCTCTGTGGTAATCCTCTTAGTTCGGTTGCTTACTGAGACTTGAGTATTGAATTATTTGTGTCCTTATTTCTGTAGTTGAAGAAATTTAATTGTATCTTTTACATTCTTTCCGCTGCTACTTGCGATAAGTTGCGCTTATTGTGTACGTGGATTTGTCTAGTTGTGCCGAACGCTTGTGCTTAAATGTGTTGTAGTTTTATCTATGGTTTCATTATTATTTGTTCTTTATGTTTTTCTGACAATATATTCTGCTTTTGTCACATTATTAGGAACTAGCCTTTAATATCAGATTAATAAATAGATAGAGCCTAACAGGGTTGTAGACCGGGTGAGGCTAAAAAGGTTGCATATCAGTAAACAAGTGAAGCCCAAAAAGGCATATTCTCCTGCTCAGGTACAACTTTTTCTATGGGACCAACATCAAAATCTAACATTTTATCTCTTCCCCATACAAATCGTAACAGATGATGGGTATATGTAGTTATAAAGTGTCCGTCACGTTATAAATGTCTGACCAATATTGACCGAGCAAATTAGACATTTTCTCAATGTGACCGGACATTTTGGACATTTAATGTCATTAACGTCACAATCATTTCTATTAACAAAACATAAAAAAAAAATTGGTCACAAATAAGTGCATTATTATAAGAAAGACAGGCTTTAGTAGTGATAATCTATAACGAAATGAAATCTCTAAAATTAATTTATCTTTCTGCACAAACAAGCTAAAAAGCGTCGTATCGTTACCCTCGAGTTTTTTTTTAGTTAAATCAAGAACCAATTACAAGTTTTATTGTATGTTTTTATTTTAAAAATAAAACTTGTAATTGGATACTTAATATTTAAGACTTACTTTAAAGGTAATCTTCTTTTTTTTTAATTTAGCCTAAAAAAAATATGTGACCATCGTGACAATAAATGTCCAATGTGACCGAGCATTTATCATAAATGACGGACGCTAGCATATGACCGTCAATTTACAACTCTAGATGCCAAACCCAATGAAAACTCACCGTGTATATTATGTCCACTTTACCTCAGTTCATTAATGATTATGACATTTTGTTTTGTGTCATAGCATTGAAGTATTGAACAAAGAGAATATCAGCTACCTACATTGTGTTCAGACTCTGGCTAAACAGTGCTGATTAAGCGCTGCCTTACAAAGTGTACATTGTTAAGGAAGCTTTAAAACTACTAGTACCTTACAAGACTAGATAAATCTTTGTTTTCACTAAGTGCACTGTACGGAATTAGAAGTTCGCAAATACTTTGTCCCGTGTAACTTAATTTAGTTATCTATAATGATTAAACAGTAGCTATCAAACGCATTTAAAAGCTTGACAATGTTAATTTAGATGGACTTCCTGTATTTCATCATCAAGTGGAGTAACCGGGTACTCGATTAGGACACCCCCTAACTCGATGGACCGACGACCTTAGGAAGATGGCAGTCAGTGGTTAGATACTCCATACAAACTAACGTGCTACCTCGATAACAATATTGAGCATCACAATATTAATTCCATTAGTTTAAACGAGGTTCCTTTTGTTTCGTAAACCTTGTGTACACCCAACTGCTGGGCACACGGCTCACTTCAACTATGAGGTATTCTGGGCAATATGCCTGTGGGCCCTGTGCGGATTGGTGGAGGTAGAGAGAGTTCGTAAGGCATGTGTGTATGACTAACCTTAATGTCAGATGCAATCAAGCCGCTGACTTAGCTTAACAACTAATATCAACTTTATTTTTAGTCAGAACCAACTTTTGCCTTTTGCAAAGGTGCTTGTGATATAATATGCTCCAAATATTCACCAATCCACTTACAACAGTTATCAAAATCCTGTGTTGTTTTTTTATATTTATTATTATGAGGATATTGAAATTCGAGCTATTCTGTAAGCTTAATTCATTATTGCAAACTAAAATCAATTGTTCATTTAATTTTAAATTGTTGCCAATGCATGTATGCAGTTTTCAGAATAGACATTTAAATTTTCGATAATTTTGGTTGCGTGTAAAGTTGTCATAATACAAAATTAATGTACTGGTCGTTACGAAGTTCTTCAATGAGAAGTTTATTGTCGAAAATTCTAAGAGTATCTTAAATTTATTGTGCTGCCGCCTCAAGAATCTTTACGACTTGGCATCGCCCTGATAGTGTTCTATAACGTATTTCGATGTGCATCCAATAACTGTTGCATTTAGATTCCATCTAACGGTTAGGGTGGGTCTCTGAGCACAGAGTCTAGCGGTACAGTACAGACGATAAACGACTATAGAAATGAGAAAATGTCAGCGACTTATGAGTACGTTTGACGAAAATAACGCATTGTTCGCATCCCGCTACCTACTTACGTATCGACGTTTTGCTACCTACATTGACAGTACAGATAGGCAGTTTACCTTTACTCAAGCAGTTTACTTGAAAATGAATGAACAATAACTTATTTCCGTTTATGTTATGCGCATAAACTTAACCTGCGGACGTGGTTCATTGTTGAGCAAAATTTTCCCGAGAAGATTTGACGATGATTTGCATACGAAAGAGACATCTTGTTCTTTCATCGAAAAGGGTAAAGTCATCAGATTTCTGACGATGTGTCATGCATTGCACAATTTGCACACAACCCATCGACCCATGCTTTTGTGTGAAATTTTCATTCTCTATATACATAAACTATCCCCCATAGATAGGAGGTGCCAGCTTGCTAGCGTATACCAAAATTAAAGAGGAGATGGTGCAAGCACGTGCTTGCAAACCAAGTTTTAGACCAACGGTCTTGGTCTTTGATGGTAGATATGGCGTTCCTTCACACAATTTTGGAGTCCTCGAGGTTGCAGATTGAGCCTTGTTGCAGATGGGCATCATTACACACTTAACTGACTGTATTTATTACTGAACTTTACCCAATTAGTCAACGTAATTGAAAATTGGTTGGGGTTTGTTATCACCTTCTTGTCAGTAACCTAAACTAAATATCAAATACCTTGGTTCCCTCTTGATACGTAAAATCCCGCTGAAATCCTAGCTAGGACCATTGCACTTTGCAGTAATATTTCTTGGGCGATAAATGATTAAGTGCACACTGTTCTTATTAACCCTGTCAAATTTTATCCGTAGTTATACCTACATGAAACAATAACGAATTAAAAACCTCCCAGTTTCCCAGTCTCTACCTTACTGTTGCTAGGCATGCAAGCGCTGAGGCGGTACTCTTTGCCCGGAACCCGAGTTAATTGCACCATTACATTGTAATGACGTTGTAAATTCATTGCATGCAGTTTATTGGGGGCCACGTGCGCGTTGATCGTGTCATAATTTTGATAGTCTGAGATTGGATTTTGTTATGTTAATTAGAACATACAATGTGTATGATGTGTAGCGGAAAATGCATTACAATTTGCGATTTTTGAATATGACAACTGTGAAAACGTAATGCCCAATAAACAACAAAAACAGTCATAATATAATTGACTTCACTGTGTTGGGGGAATCCTAAACACATCATAGTTCCATCATCATAATAATATCCCTCATCTAAACAGTTTGTGCATAATTAGAAACTCCGTCAAAATTTTCCAACATCCATGAATCAGTGTTTCCGAAGTGCAACCAGCGTGATGCAACTGTAAACATGAAGCGGTTAACAATATCAGAAATAGTTCTATTCACAGCAGTCATGTGCTCATTCAATAATGTTCAACTATAATCCGCATCTTTCATATCATCTGTAACCTATTAACGTCCACGTTTGCAGTTGGCATTCGATCAAAGATCTAAATCGGGTCTTTGTTGACATAAACGTCGGTTAGATCTATCCCACCCCATTGTTCGGCTATTTACACAAACATTTTTACGGCCAAGATAGTGTTAAGTGTGTAATTATTTGTCTGACAGATTACGAGAGCTATTTGCGGATTACGAAACTCGTTAGATTGTTGTTTTACTTTTAATTGGGTTTTGTGATGAAGAAAATTTCACAAGAATGTGGTTCAAGGAAATGTGGTGAATTATTTGATCATTCGACAAATCCCAGACATTATACAGAATGAATCTGCAAAAACTTAAAAATATTTGGGGACCTAAAACAATTGAACAACAACTAAGTTCCAAAGTGAGATAGTCCATCATCTACGTAATAGGGATATTTGGAACAAAATGTTAGCTCATACATCAACACTGTCAGGATACCGCAATGTGTTTGACCCTTGTTAACATCTCAAAGAAACACTAAACTAGGGAGGAACCGCAAAAGTTTTGGAAGATGAATTCTCGCACAACATGATCAACTACTTTACCCTTCACAAAACTGTTTTTCAGTTTGCATATTTATTTCTTCTAGCGCTTTTAGCAAATATTATTTTACGTCACATTTGGTATGACACACAAGTACCTACGTCTGTTATGAATGTATTTATTGAAACTGTCACTAATTTAACGAAACATGGTATGTTCTGGTTATCATCCAAATATGTATATGCAGATGCATCATACATAGATGTGTAAGCAGTGCAAAGAAGCTAAACTTAAGGTTTATCTAGACGTGCATTTTGTGATTTTTAGAAAAGTGTGTGTTATCCCAGATGCTTCCTATCATTAAAAAGAGAGGAAACATTCGTCCAGCGATTAATAATTTGGACACGCTCTCGTTTCGTCACGTATGTACAGTGCCGCATACGCCGGATTTGTTTTGAGCTTTATAATCGTCAGAATAAGGGCGAGGATATTTTCGGTGTAAACGGTAATTATAGAGGAAAAATCCACATTTTCAACATCGGCAGACGGATTTAATCCGAACAGCTGTCGCGGCCCGCTGTGATAGTTTTGAATGGCTAAATCCACGGTATGGTTAGCAATGGAGCGTTTTTGTGGATTTTTTAAATAAACATAGTTTAGATCTATTTTTGATAGATACATCCGAATGCCTGGTTTGTGACAAACTTTTTGTTTTGTTCTGATTTATAGCCAGTTAAAATATTTCAAATTTACAGCATTTTTATAGTCCATTAGCTACAAATTTATATGTATTTTATATCTCTGATTTTGTGGTTTAAAATTAAACAGTTTTTTTTACTAAATGTGATTTATGTTCTTTGTTCCTATTCTATTTAAGATTCTATTTCCTCATGACGAGAAACTTCTTACCTATTATATCAATGGAAAATACCTATGTCCTTTTTTAAAATTTTAGGGTCACTAGTGTCTGAGTAATTTTTGTGGCAAAATTTGAATAAAATTATTTTACATCATTTTGATATTTTTAACTATAATATTACCTTTGGATTTAATTTAATATAATATTACCTTTAAGTAATTTTTTTAATAAAATGAGTAGTTTACTTTGTTTCCGTTACATTTTTGCCAAAAAGCTAGGGAAGTGTGTAGATAGATTTTAAAAACCAACGGAAACAATCCAATCCGAAATCTAAGTATCTTTTAATATGGCATTATAAATAGACACTACAACACATAATATTTGCCTTGCCACTGCATCGCTATTTTATTTACTACTACTTTTATTTCAACCAGCCAATTCATCAATTTTATATAGCCGAGAGGCAAGTACGCCGGACTTGGCGTCGCTATTTCTGAGGTCCCCCTCGGGTTTGATTCTCGGTCAGGTCAATGTAGACGACGAACTTTTCTATGTTGTCTCGGGTTCTGGGTGTAGTGGTACCGTCGTTGTTTTTTATATGTAAAACACAATTGCTTTAGCTACTTACCTTAGGATCAGAGCAATATGTGATGTTGTCCAATATTTACTTATTTATTTAAGTAGGGTAGCGCAGTTTTAACTCTACGTGACTTTACTAAAAAATATATAAAGCCGCTGTTTATATTTTGCAAAACATTTTCTTTACAGGGTGGGAAAGATTGACCACTTCTATAAACATGACGCTACACTCTCTGGAGGTGGGGGGGGGGGGGGGGAGGGCGTATGCGGAGGTGCAAAAAGTCTCGTGGGCTGCTCTGGTTTAGTCGACCAATTTTATTTATGATTAAAAAATTGACCTTTAAGCCTAGTTCACACTGTATTAGTAATTTAGTCATGGGACGGGTGATTTAGTTGCTAATTAACGCTTACTAAACTACTTGACTAAATTTTGTTGCAAACAAAGCAAACGAATTAATTAATAAGTTTTTTACGGTTTAATTTAAAGACCGTATTTTTTGTGATAGAGACGTCATCTTATTATAATCAAGTACTGGTATTCTTATAACATATAATCATATTCCGTCAAATTTACAAACATTTACGATAGAATTAAAATATTAAAAAATATGATTTACGCTGGTACATGAAGTTACTAATTCTGAATCGCTCCTCAAAATTTAGCACTATCTTGCAATGTAAAAAAAATGCCCTGTGTTCTTTTATTACTTTTTTATAGTCGCATTGTTTATATGCTCTTTCTCAAATCTCTTTAGCTTCTGTTATTTTTCTTAAAACCAGGGCTTGCTTGGTTCCACTTCGCGGATATTTGAATTTACATCATTCGGGCACCATGAGCTGCAAAAGACGTAACGTCAATCCTAAGAATTACCGAAACAGTCTAAAAGTATGTAGTTTTTTCAAAGTTAAAAATAAATGAGAACATCAGCCGTTAAACGAGTTTGGCCTCTAATACACATAATCATAAATCATCATGTACTCGTATCAAGATAAACAACAACGAGGCGTATCAAAACATTCCTTTTTTCATGACATAAAATCTGATACATTCGAAATCAATGCAAAAGCAAAACGCTTTTAATGTTCACAGTTCGCACTATTACATTTCAGCATTCTTATTTTATTTCGACCCGCCTTGTGCATTTGGCAAGGAAAGTCGATTAACATTTCTGTGGTTCAAAAGAGCTGTTATAAAGTTCAACTAGTGGACTATTTGTCATTTTGCATAAAACATTGCCGCTTTAATTATATTCTAGCGAAGTAAAGACGAGTGTTTAGGCTAAAATGATATTTTTTTTGTATGGGAAGACTACATCACATATAAGAGGCGAATTAACTGGGGTAACTAATAACTACACATCATACAAACGAAGTAGCTTGTAAATGAAATCTAATAATTTTATTTGCAGATTAAATGACAATCCGTAATGCCGTATTAAATAGCTTTGGTTTGGTTAAGGTTGCACAGTCATGTCAGATATCTACTTCTTATTACTATCATCATCATCATCATCATTTCAGCTATACGACGCCCACTGCTGAACAGAAAGGTTCAGAATGGAGGCCACGTACCAGCAAGCGCAGCTTAGGACGTCTCCACAAGGCGGACAGACGACCTGGAAAATGTTGCGGGAAGACGCTGGATGCAGTCCGCTTCCAACCGGCCAATCTGAAAGTCATCAGGGGATTGGGAGGCCTATGTTTAGCAGTAAATCTGGAAGTCATTAGGGGAGGGCTATGTTTAGCAGTGGACGTCCTATAGCTTATTACTAAATTAGGTCGTATTTTATTAGTAAACAATAAATAAATAAATATTGGACAACATCACATACATTGCTCTGATCCTAAGGTGAGTAGCTAAAGCACTTGTGTTATAGAAATCAGAAACAACGACATTACCACAACACCCAGACCCGACCCAACACAGAAAAGTTCGTTTTCTACCTTCACCCGACCGAAAATCGAACCCGGGTCCTCAGAGATGGCAACGCTAAGTCCGGCGTACTCGCCTCTCGGCTACGGGGGTCGTCCAACTGGATAGTTTAAGGGTCATCCCTTAAGGATTTAAGGGTCACCACCTGCTGCTTTTGCTGGTCAAATACAAGAAGTTTCTCTGCCAATATAAAACTTAGTTTCTTAATGAATGTAGTTGTAGTTAAACAGTTAGAATCATCAATAGGAAAAGTGTTTGTATTTGATTAGTAAAAAACTACATCTAGAAGAAATTTAACCAAAAATCTATCTAGCTTATTGCAGGGGCGTGCATTCCATATAGGCTATTATGCAGAGCCTACCTTCATAAAATACCGACAGAACAGCTGCAGCTGACCATAATTATTAATTACGTATTCAACAATAAACAATAAATATATTGTAACTATTTTGTCGTCTACCTGTACTTATTCCTTACTAAAGCGCACAACTTAGATCGTTACTGTGCAATTTAACCAATGTTAGGCTGCCGCAAGATCGCCTACTGTTTCACGCAAACTTACTCAATTTTCACTCACAGCCTACCCCCATCTGAAACCAATGCACGCCCCTGGCTTATTGTAATACACTCCCTTAATATTAAACTTTTTCATGGATAGATTTTTTTTAAATTGTTTGCCACAAATTTGGCTCACAAATGTGTTCTGAAACGTACTTGGCAGATTTTAATACGATCTCAGTACAGTTCTACAATATTTTGTAAATTGATAGATTTTTCTCTCATAAATTGAAAGTCAATACTGTTACTGATTGGATAACTTTTATCCGCCTTCGGTAAGTCAGTGCGGCATTAAATATTTATGCTCTATCTCGCTGTCCTGTTCGAAATGGAAATGGGGTAATTACCCACTTCTAGGAGCAACTCCAGAAAATGTGGGTGAAAGACAACTGAATGAATAATTCACTGGAATATAAATTTATCTACGCCCACTTAAGTTCGCTGGAATCAAATATCGGATGGTAAAAAATGGACAATAACAGTGGGAGGATACACGAGTAAGGTATAATAGGTATATTTGTAGAGTTTGTTGTAGAAATATTAACGTGCTCATACAACGTATTTGTCTTCGCAAATAATGTTATTTAATATACTTACCTAGAATTTTTTTGGGATTCCGCATTTACTTTAGGCGGCGGTGTGTGATCTGTAAGCGTATCATAACATTACATCATCATTATCATTTCGGCCATAGGACGTCCACTAGCTAAACATAGGCCTCTCATAGTGACTCTTCATTTGGGGGGAGTTGCCAATACTCGCCATGCTTGCCAGGCGGGTTGGCGGGCGCAGTTTTTTTTATTTTTACTTGTATGGTGTGCAATAAAGAGTATCTGTCTATAAGACTTCGCTCGCAGACGCAGCTGCCCGTCTCGTGCTACAGGAATTAGTCGCCTTATTAGTTTTGGAGATATACTTAACGTCTCACTGCGTTACACCTCGCTGAATAAGAACTTTTATTTAATTGCTACTAATTAGACTTAAGATACACGTAGGTAGTCAAATATGTTATAAAGATAAAAGGCAGATGGTTTTCAAAACAGTCGTAAATATAAAAATAACTGCAAATAAACTTTGCTAACGACTTTGAAATTCGATATGTCGGAAACGGGTTGGGACATTTAAAACTTAGTATAGTAACGTATTTAGTTTAATTAACAGCTGCATAATTTTTAAAACTAGAAACACCATAAACATGTTCAGATAAATTTACTTATAAATACTTACTGGATGTCAAGCGGTCGCATGATACCATGTTACAATAAAATCACTTACATTTTCTAAAGTCCATGTAATACAAGATTACGAGATTTTCGAACTCATACTATATATTTTTATATGTATGTTTTATCTGTTCGGTTGAAAAATATAACATTACTGCTATTAAAAATTCGAAGAAACCTTCTGTTGCAAAAATTCATAAAAAAAATCGTAACTCGAAAACTACGAAAAATCATAGAACACACATAGGGGTGATTCAGATCCTTCTCAACACGAGGCACCTAAAAAAATTTTTTTTGACGTCACTTTTCTGACCAACCTGTATAAAGAAAGTTTAAAGAAAGCCAAAAAAGGTATGTCCTAAGACTATGGTAAAATAAAAAAATATATGACATCACATTTCTGACTACACCATATCATACACATTTTTCGGTCTTTTATGAGTATGGTCAAAAAATAAATAATAAATGTATTGTTTTTACAATCGCACCAATTATTTGCCCCAAACTAAGCAAAGCTTGTACTATGGTGACTAGATAACGGATAAACATACTTAAATACTTTTATAAAAATCTATGACTAACGTATAAATGCTCGTGCTCATCACACAAGGGGCCACTCTTGCGGGATTCAAACCCGCAACCGCCAGCTTTGTAGTCCGGTGCGCGAACTATACGCGTACTACACTTAGACGGCCGTCCATAACATAGCATAACACCCTGTAGTTACATAACGAAGTTAAGAAAATAGGTTTTACAAATTACTTTGTACTTGTACGTTAACTTGTAAAATGTACTTGGTGAAGAAAATTACTTACATGATGTTGTTAATTATGTAAAACAGAGGCCCAATTCCCGTAATTTGACAATAGTCACAATCCGGTGTCGATCCGCTCCCAGTAACATTACCATCACAAACGGTATTCTCGTAAACCCAAAAAATGCAATTACAGATCGTAATGCGACTGAAAATGGAAGAAACCATAATTAGATTTTATTTTGCTCTGTTTTCAGTCGTAT
The DNA here is from genome assembly GCA_963576865.1 of Anania hortulata. Classification (NCBI taxonomy): domain Eukaryota; kingdom Metazoa; phylum Arthropoda; class Insecta; order Lepidoptera; family Crambidae; genus Anania; species Anania hortulata. The sequence goes on along the minus strand of OY756392.1, from coordinate 15,248,788 downwards.
TGGGACAGTTTTGATTATTTTACGTCGAATTAAAAGTTTACGAGAATACCGTTTGTGATCGTAATGTTACTGGGAGCGGATTGACACCGGATTGCGACTATTGTCAAATTACGGGAATTGGGCCTCAGGTAGCAATTGCGCGTGGCCATGCACTTGTTCGGTTTTTTTCTTGAATTTCCAATTTTTTCTCAAGTAAAAGTTATTGATAACCAGTGGAACTATCTATATCTATATAATAATATATAAAACAAAGTCGGGTTAGTTACACCATTTATAAGTCAAGAACGGCTGGACCGATTTTTATCATTTTTAGTTTTTTGGATATGTCTCCGCTCCGAATAGTAGAATAACTAAATAAATATTTAAATATCTAAAACAATTAAATAAAAAAATAGATTATGCAATTAGAAATGAGCAACTCTTCAATGGAGGCTACATAATCTTTAATTCTAAGATTTTTTTTGCTTTCATCTTGTAAAATAAATTTCATTTAAATAAAATAAACAGTTTTTTTTTACTAATAAAAAAACTAATGAAAAATTTACAAAAAGAAGGCGGTACGAAGTTCGCCGGGACAGCTAGTATATTATGAAAGCGGGTAATCCCGTAGTGGCGCTGTGACTTGCCTTGAACGCAATAGGGTCCCGGGTTCGATACAATTCGGTTCGGGTCAATTGAAAAAACAGAGTATTTTAAATTACCTTTTTAAAAGTAGAGAAGCCTCTGGTATTTTATATTATCTAGTACCTCATAATACACGGATATTAATTTGTTACTGCTAGACTATGATAATTGGTATATTGTCAGGCGTTATCTAAGTATTTATTTCACTAATCTGTTCTGTTTCTGTTTTCTTTTCTTTTTTGTTTGTCAGAATTAGTTTATTATAGATAAACGATTCCAAAGTTGTTCTAGAAATGACAAACCAATACAAAAACAGTTTAACTCATGATAAACTATCAGAATAGTATAACGTTACATTTATTCCGCGTTGAAACACATTAGTGTCGTCGTATATTCTTTTTAGTTCACCTATTTATACGAATTCTGATACAGGAGGCGTACGCAAATAAATTGACTGTCAAAACACATTCCCAAAACACGGGGCAGTGGCTCGGATTGAATAAATCAAGAGAAAAAAACAGGCAAAGTGTATGTTGCTTTTACACTATCAGTATTCCGTAACCTTTTTCGCTCAATACGGTGTCATCAAAATAAAATAATTGATATCATAGTTTAAAAAGGTTCTACACATATAGACAGACAAACGGACAGCAAAGTGATCCTATAAGGGTTCCGTTTTTTTTCCTTTTGAGGTACGGATCCCTAAACAACTATAAATACACTATAAACAGCACACTTTTATAGTATTGAAATCGTCAAAATCAATCTAATGAGAGAATTGATGAATTCCAGTTTTGATTACATAGTTAGTTACAAGTGAAGCTATTAATAATGATATCATAGTTCAAAAAACTATAAAACATACTGTTTATATGTATAGAACTCGTCAAACCGAATCAAATGACCCCAAACACGAAGGTTTTACAAATAGTTGTTGAAGAGTTCCACTATCTACCTCCTGACTCCATCTACAAATCAGCATAATGGTGTCAAATTATTGTTTTGTCATCCGAATTTCAAATACAATGTGATCAAATTTCAAATACAAGTGAAGCTAGTAAAAGTGTATTTATAATCAGCTTTTTTATACATTTTGGTCGAATATCACTTATTATAAATAGAATGGTTGATTTATTTTTCTTGATTACACTAATTGCTACCCTAGTAAAAGATGTACAGTCAACGACAGGCCAACTACCCAAAAGGTAAAGGTTATTGAACCGATTTTCAACTTTAAGAACATACACATAAAGAACAATATACATTAAGAAAATTTGACGTTTTCTAGTAGGTTTCGTGTTTGTACGTGATAAATATGCGTATAACACTACATTAAATTCTGATAGTGATTATAAGAGTCATCATGTCATTCAACCTTTATTTTAGACAACATTGGTCGGAAATTAGGTACTCCGCAATGGTATTTTTTTTTTTTATAATCTTTTTCTTTTTTTTTTTTTTTAACATTACGATCCCAAACGGTATTCTCCTAAACCTAAAAAATTCAATTATAGTTCGTAATGCAACTGAAAATGGAAGAAACCAAAATTTGATTTTTTTTGCTCTGTTTTTAGTCGTATTGGGATAGTTTTAATAATTTTACGTCAAACTGAAAGTTTACGAGAATACCGTTTGTGATAGTAATGTTACTGGGACCGGATCGACACTGGATTGCGACAATTGTCAAATTACGGGAATTGGGCCTCTGGTGTAGTGGTTCGCGCTCTGGACTACAAGGCCAGCGACTGCGGGTTCAAATCCCGCAAGGGTAAACATTTGTGTGATTAGCACGAGCATTTGTCCCTTAGTCATGGATGTTTAAAAAAGTATTTAAGTATGTTTATCCGTTATCTAGTCGTCATAGTACAAGCTTTGCTTGGGCTAGTTTCCTAAAAAATCTAATTAGTCCGTCAGTTGGATTAACAGAAAATATTGGACCCTTTTTTTTTCTTTTCTAAATCAAACAAAAAATGATGAAGATATAGCCTGTTAAAGTTCCGTGTAACGTCACGCCTTGCGACACTTTCTAGCAACACGTGACGTCACGTGCTCACTTTGATGCGCTTTATCTTCGTAATTTTTTGTTTGATTGGCAAAAGACAAAATATGGGTCCAATATTTTTTGATAATCTAACTGACGGACTAAATAGAATAATCATTTTTTGACCCAGGAAACTAGCCCATTGGTGTGATTTTGGAAACAATTTACTTTTATTATTTATTTATTTATACAATGTAAAATAATTAATTAATTTACTGGGGCTAATGATTAGTGCGACGAGCATGAAACACATACCCTATAGAGTAGAAATGTCATATGATTTGTTCGACAGTTTCCTGCCATTTTTTAAATTGTTTTTATGGGCGAGTGTTGACAGGACTTGTCATTTTATACTAATTGTAAGTGAAAAATCACTTACTAGTTTCGGAGAAAGATGGTTCGTATTGCTGCTCTATAGGATATGTGCTCGATGGTGACGAGAAGATAAGGTATGTCTTCGAACACGCAGTACCAGGGTCGCTGACCTGTGGAGCCGATATTTGACCATCCTGTCATATCGTGTCCACGTTTTGTAAGGTATGTTTTAGTTGAAAGTGTGTGTGATAGACACTAAAGTGACTCCGTTTTAGGTTTCCGTAATCAAAACAGAACCCTTGTATTTTTGCCATGTCCGTATGTCTGTCTGTCCGCGGCTTATCTCACTGACTCTAAGTTATAGAAAACCGTAATATCAAAGGAACACTATCCCCTAGATAGGCTTCACAAGTAACATTTAATTGACTCATAAAATGTTCTTAGAGAAAAAAATGCTTAGTTTGGCTAAAGTAGTACAACAGGTACCGAATATTTTGACGGCGAATTACGGAACCCTACATTGCGCATGGCCCGACACGCACTTGGACGGCTTTTATGTCTTAGTACGGAACACTAAGAAATCTTGTACGCGGCAAAATAAATAAAATTTCATGCTACATAACTTGTTTTCACGTTCAGGTCCTTTGAAAATTTGCACCGTAAGCAGAAGTCGTAAACAAGTGTGTTTAACTGATTAAGGCAAAGAGGTTTACTTTTTGTTTATGTTGGCTAGAGTGTTTTGCATAATGCCTAACCTTATTTGAAAATCTAGATATACTTCTAACCTAGTCATATAAAAAACGGTACTTTGACTTACAGCACTTTATTTTGTGTATTACTTTAGATATTAGCGTTAAGTAAAAGCGAAATTTCCTACAATTCGTTCTTACCACTTATTGGTTCGTTCAAAGCTAAAAGAGATACAAAATAAAAATGGAAACTGTATGGTTATTGAAGTATCATTCCTTTATTATTTTTTTCAGTGACAGTTGGGCATCATTGTTTCTCCTTTCCTGTCGATTTCCGAGTATATCTGTCCAACACTTTTTTAGAAAATATTGCACAAAAAAAAGTAAATCTACTTTACACTTCGTCCGGCCTATAATATTTATTTCTCTCGCAATGCAAACAAAAAATGAAGCGAAACTTGAAAAGAGCAGTTTTTAAGACAGGCATGGAAGTCGGGCGCAAAGTCTTTCCTGATTTTAATGAGATCGCCAATCAGCTGGGAGGGTTGGACCCTCCCTATTTTTCCTATGTAAACGGGGAATGGTGTTAAGGTTATAGATTTTTGGTGCTCTCACTGATTTTCCGTTACAACTTTATATCCTGTCTGAAGTTTTCTGGTTGACTTAACATTTTTTGTAGGGGATAATGTAACAGATAAATAAATAAAGATAATGGTAAATCTTAGGTTATTTTAGGATTTACTAACATCAGCTGGTAAATGTAAGGGTTGATATAAAACAAGGTGATTTTACCAATTTAGTGCATGCTAGGTTTTACCAATGACGGTTAGTAAATGTTGGTTTTGGCGATTAAATAATGTAATATAGTTAGTTCACTTATTACAAATCAAAATTAATACCTACGTTGGTTATACTTATTATTTCTAGGTAGAAAAGAGTTACACACTGCCCACGAGTAAACGCGATAAAAATCCGAACATAAATACGGTATTTTTCAAAATCTACCTTATCTCTCTGAGGCAAAATCTAAGATTTACTGACGTTCATGTTAAAGTTTTAAATTAACAAATCACATGAGTTCGGACTATCATAGACTTCGTAAACCTTAGCTTTTCACCAGGGCCATCTGTAACCTTGAAATTTATCAACTAAAAACTAAAGACTGTAAAAAAGCGGTACTAAATTGGTTAAGGTCACATAATTATAAAGAAATAGAAGAATTACTAAAATAGTTTATAATCATTATAATTCAACCTGTCTAAATAATATCTATAAACTAAAACCAAATTGCACTCTACTTGATTATTAAAAAGGTAAATCGGGAAATCATAAACATAATAATAATATGTATACATTATAAATAATTATTATATATTATATCTATTAACATACATTATATTACTATATATTATTGTGGGATAACGGAACGTAAGTAGAAGGGAGTAAGGAAATGTGAGAGCGAGAGAAAGGATGTGAGTGAAGATGGCGAAATGTGATTTGTGAACGAAGGAAAGGATTTTTGTTGAAAGAAGAAAATACACGGATTAAAAGGAAACTAATTCTTTTTATTTCTTGCCCGATCCCACAAATTGGGGGCTCGTCCGGGATTAAGCAAGAAATCCGTGTTTTACGACGAAAAGAAGCAAATTAACATAAGACGATCGCTGAAAAATTTTCTTTGGGAAGGAAAAAATATTAAGACGACGACGAACCAAAGAAGACCAAAGAACAACGACGGGAAACGACGAATCAACTACACATCATGGCAGAAGAAGGCACGAGCAAGGGTATGGTTACTAGGAGTCAGAACGGCACAGAATCTTCAACGACATCTCCAATGGCGGCTTCAATGGCGGCATTGTGCATCGATGCAGTAACCAAATTCAGCGGCGACGACAAAACCCTATCATCAGTTAGATGGGTTCAAGATCTGGAAGATAACGCCGAGATATTTCAGTGGACAGAACAGCAGAAACTTATCTTCGCACGCAGATCTCTGGTCGGAACAGCGGCATTGTGGCTGAAGGGAGAAAAAGTATTTAAAAGCTGGGACGAGTTAAAAGGTGCGGTTCAGAAGGAATTTTCCGACTCTGTAAACGTCAAAGAAATGCACGAAATCATGGCGGCCAGGAAAAAACGTAAAGACGAAACCTGCTACCAGTACATGCTTATTATGAAGGAACTGGGTCGCAGAGCAAAGTTTCCCGATTATGTGGCCGTGCAGTACATAATTGATGGTATTCAGGATTATGAGTCGAACAAGATGATATTATATGGAGCTACTACATATCCTGTGTTAAAAGAAAAGTTAAATCTTTATGAAAAAATAAAAATGAAATCACAGCGTACTACTAATACCATAGACGGTACAAGTGGTAAGAAAAGAAGTGTTGGCGAAAAAACACCACAAAGAAATTCAAGATGCTATAATTGTGGTGACATTGATCATATGGCAAATGCTTGTCCGAACGGCTTAAAATGTTTTCGCTGCAATAAATATGGTCATAAGGGCATCCATTGTACAGTGCAGAGCGGATACAGCGGCGGCAAGATGGAACCCGCTGCATCGTCGGTAAAGCAGTACCAATCAAGAAGTGCGCCTACAGGTGGCGGTGCAGTCGGACGGTCGGTAAAGCAGCAGGCCAACTTCAACCTGGTGGCACGTCACGGTGACAGTGATGACAACACGATGACAGTGACAGCAGACAACACATCGGAGGTTATGCAGGTTCAAAACAAAGAGCGTGAATGTGTTCAGAAGCCGATGAAAAGTGTTACGATCAAGGAAATAACAACAGATGCTTTGGTGGACTCAGGTAGCGACGTAAACCTGATGTCTCACCAATGTCAAATCGCGGTCGGCGCGAAAGTGACTGAAGAGAAATTATTACTCACTGGACTTGGACTCTCAACAGTGAAATCCATAGGAAACGTTTGTGTTAATATCACTATAGATGGAATAGAATTTACTAACGTGTCATTTCATATTGTAAATAGGGAAGTCATGCCGTTTGACATGATTTTAGGTCAAGAGCTATTGAAACATGTTACCATGGTGATGAATGGAGGCAAAGTGACGTTTTTACCTAAAAGAGAGGAATGGATGCCTAAACTCTCCTTTTTTTCAGATGCGGTTGTCGACATTGGTCATATTATTGATTCAAATGTGAAACAAAAAGTGTTACAGTGTATTGAAGATTATATTCCAGTACGGACTAAGGAGGCACCAATTCAGTTGAGGATTATTCTGAAAGATGATGTACCTGTTATACAAAGACCACGACGCTTGTCTTTGGTTGAACAAAGGTTAGTTGAAGAACAAGTAAAGGAATGGCTTGACGAAGGCATAGTAAGGGTAAGTTATTCAGAGTATTCATCTCCTTTGGTGTTAGTTAAAAAAAAAGATGGTACAACTAGAGTGTGTGTGGATTACCGTTTACTTAACAAAAAGATGATAAAAGATGAATTTCCATTACCTGTGATTGAGGACATGATAGATAAGTTGTGCGGGGTCAAAGTATTTAGTGTCCTAGACCTGAAAAATGGTTTTTTTCATCTAAAGGTAGAAGAAGAGTCGATTCGGTATACATCTTTTGTAACCCATCACGGACAATTTGAATTTCTTAGAGCACCTTTCGGTTTGTCCATTTGCCCGAAGTACTTCATGAGATTTGTAACAATTATATTTAGAGAGTTAATTTCTCAAGGCATTATGATTATTTTTGTTGACGATATTTTGGTTTTAGCGGAAAACGTAGAACAAGCGGTTGAAGGACTTCGAATTGTACTGAAAACAGCATCCGAGTACGGCCTACAAATCAACTGGAAGAAAGCGAACTTGATAAAGAGAGAAGTCGAATATCTAGGCCATATTGTAAGGGATGGAGAAATAAAACCAAACCCAGATAAGACAGACGCTGTCCATAAGTACCCAGAACCATGTGATATTAAACAACTACACAGTTTTATTGGCTTAACATCATATTTCAGAAAGTACATAGAAAATTATGCTCTGATTGCCAAGCCACTTACAGACCTTTTGAAGAAGGATAAAAATTTTATATTTCAAGAAGAACAACGACAAGCTTTTCAGATATTGAAAGAAAGATTAACTTCAGATCCTGTTTTAAAGATTTTTAATCCTAAATTAAAGACCGAGTTGCATACAGATGCATCCAGTGTGGCGTACTCAGCTATACTTATGCAACATTTCCCTGATACAGGACTTCACCCGATTTATTACATGAGCTGTAAGACTAACGACGCACAAAGTCGATATTCTAGTTACGAACTTGAGGCATTAGCCATCATTGAAGGAGTAAAGAAGTTCCGGCATTACCTGTATGGAATACACTTTAAGATCATAACAGATTGCAAGGCATTTGCGATGACATTGAGAAAGAAAGACCTGACAGCGAAGGTAGCACGATGGGTACTATTCCTTGACGAGTATGACTATGAAATTGAACATAGAGCATCATCAAAGATGAAACATGCAGACGCCTTAAGTCGTTGTCCATATGTGGGAGTAACATCGTTACATGACACAGTGAAACAAGCACAAGAACAAGACGAAGGGCTGAATGCCATAAAAGAGATGTTGAAAGATAGGTCATACCTAGATTACTGGACAGAAAATGATTTACTTTATAAAGGAAATAAGAAGCTATTGGTGATACCTAAAACTTTAGAAAAAGAGATATTGAAGAGAGTACACAGCAATGGTCACTTTTCGAAGAAAAAAATGAAAGAATTAATTGATAAAGAATACTACATAACAGGATTAGATAAGAAAATTGAGGACTATATTATAACATGCATTCCGTGCTTGTTAGCGACGAAAAAAGAAGGCAAACTAGAGGGATTTTTGCATCCAATTGATAAAGAGGGTATTCCATTAGATACCATACATTTAGATCACGTGGGACCACTGACACAAACCAGTAAGCAGTATAACTATATTTTGACAGTAGTAGATGCATTTACCAAGTTTGTTTGGTTATTTCCAACAAAATCCACATCAAGCAGAGAGGTTCTGAGCAAACTAAAGATACACCAGCAGACGTTTGGAAATCCAAGAAGAATTATAACTGACAAAGGTACGGCATTCACCAGCCATGAGTTTGCTGAATACTGCACAGAAGAGGACATCTTACACTTGACGATAACTACTGGCATTCCAAGAGGTAACGGCCAAGTTGAGAGAATACACAGAATTATCATTCCCTTATTAACTAAATTATGTATAGAGAACTCTAGCTTGTGGTACAAACATATCAGCGATGTACAGAGAGCTATAAATGGCACATTTCAGAGGAGCATCAAAACAACACCATTTGAACTTTTAATAGGTACCAAAATGCGCACGAGAAAAGATGTTAAAATACAGGAACTTCTTCAGGAAGAAGATATTCAGCTGTATAATGAAGACAGAGAAGAACTACGAAAACAAGCTAAGGAGCAGATTTTAAAGATACAAGATGAGAACACGAAAAACTATAACAAGAAGAGAAAAGACAGTTTTAAGTATGAGATTGGAGATATAGCAGCTATAAAAAGAACTCAGTTTGGATCAGGCCTAAAATTAAAACCTAAATACCTAGGACCCTATAGAGTAGTAAAGGTGAAAAGAAATGACCGATATGACTTGGAGAAGATGGATACCTCTACTGAAGGTCCTAACAAGACTTCAAGTTCAGCTGATCATATGAAGAGATGGCCTAAAGAAGGGACATAGTGAGTATTTTATTTTAGTGAGAAGAATGAAAGATGATGAATGCTTTGTCTATTTAGTTAAAGCTCACTTGCACTTTATTCATTGTCATGGGGTTATATTGTTAAGAAAGCTCTACTCTATCAATTGGTATTTTAATTTAACGAGAAATTTAATATTAAGCAAGGTTTATTAGTATCAGAGAAAGTCTTTGTAGTTTGTGTTTTTGAAAAATAATTATTAAAAAAACGTAGTAAGTTTTGTTTTGGATGAAACTATGTATAAAACAATGTAAAAAGTCAAAAGTATTACTAAGCAAACTTTGTAAAAAATAAGAAGTGTTTTACTTAAGTTTGAGTGCACATTAAATGCTTAATGTACTTTGATTTATGATTCGAAGTGTATACAACGTTATTATAGTCTTACTACTGAGCAGTGTTGTGTGAGAGTGTAGTGAGAGTGTGACGAATTGTAATGAGAGACGAAACATAATAAATGAGAGATGAATGTCCGAGGACAGACATTGGGTCAGGAAGGCCGAGTGTGGGATAACGGAACGTAAGTAGAAGGGAGTAAGGAAATGTGAGAGCGAGAGAAAGGATGTGAGTGAAGATGGCGAAATGTGATTTGTGAACGAAGGAAAGGATTTTTGTTGAAAGAAGAAAATACACGGATTAAAAGGAAACTAATTCTTTTTATTTCTTGCCCGATCCCACATTATACTATATTAATATTTCTATTAAATAGCCGTACTTTCAGTGATGGAATGATGGATAGATAGATAGATACTCTTTGTTGCACACCATACAAGTAAATAATAATAAGATACAGCCATACCAATAAAAATAATAAATAATAATAAAAATAATAATTATAAGATTATTTCGTTGCAAACGTGTAATAATATTGTTATGAAGGAGCGGGGCTACCTGTCACAAGTGTTATTCTTAATACTTACTAGGTAGTCTCAACCACAACCATTGTTTAGTATTAAGCTGTAAACGAAATAAAAATCTTTATCTTATCTTATCTTATCTAACCTATTACAGGGGCCCTGGGCATATTGGATAATGGGGCCCCTATGACTTTGACAGAGGATACTATAAAGCAGAAACTAGGGGGACCCATCGATCGCGGGGCCCTGGGCAAGTGCCCAGAGTGCCCAGTGGGAAAGACGGCCCTGCTTTTTACATAGGTAACACCAAACGCATTTTATGTAGATTTTTCTAGAACTTAGTTTTAAAAAGTTTCTTACACAAGATCAAAATAAACTTTAAAATCCCATTATATGCCTAATAAATATTGTTGTGATAAAAGTGAGCAAACTTAAGCAATATTTTTATGAACAAAGCTCCTATTAACATGACTACTAATACACGAATGACTATTTCTAATCAAAATAATAACTGATAAGCTTCATAACAAAGCGTTCACCTCGATAATTGAGCTATCATGTTTTTCTTATCGAACTAACCGCTTCAATAATATAATTTATCAGGATTTCAGGTTGGTTATGTTTCAAAAGTGGTTAAATGCATTAACAACTTTTTCCGGGTCAGGGTTGCCTCTTATTAAAAAAGGCATTTTTTTTCAATATAATTTTTATTTTTAATAATTTTTTAAGCCCTATTTACTTATGACGAATGTTAAACCAGCTTTCCTAATCTGTTTTAGAGGCATTACAGTATGTTGCTCATTATGTAGATAGTTACAATAGGCTATAAAAGCCTACATTTGCAATGAATGTGTACATATTTATTGTTGTACGATACTCTTACAACAAGACTCTACTTCAAACTAAGTTTAACAATATTTCTCCATCAAAATTTCCCGAACGAAATTATAAAATCCAATCAAACCTGTGTTATTGATACAGCGTAAAATCGAATAACGCTTGCTTACTCTATTAACGTTGACTAAAACAATGCGAGACAAAAATATACATACTATGTTGGTGGAAGCGAGATAGCGTGTCTGATGTGCCGCGGCTGCCTGCATGGACGCGAAATTAAATTGGCCCAAATTGACTTATATTAAATTAAGGCATTCGGTTTTGTGCGCCCCTGTCTCCAGCGTTGTGTAACATCCAGGGTTGACGCTTTTCAGTTATTCTATTTTCGATCGGGAAAATAGTTTACTGCAGTGACGTACTCGTAGTTCGGTTCAGATTTGGCTCAAATTGATATTAAAGCTTATCGACTTCCTCGTTATGGATCGTAATTAAATTAGAGGTTGTTACGGCGTTCGTTCACCACTAGTCTTGGACGGAGTCTTAAACTTGCCTGTCATTGTCAATAATCGTTCCTGTCATTTTTATTGTAAATAATTATTCATGCGATACTTGAAAATTTAAATACATCATGTTTAAAATAACCTTAAATGCGCTTTAACTAATAGTATTTTTTACATATATTTAGTAGGGTTCTTCTACTACTGGATAAAAGACAACAGCCGAGGACCAGTCTCAGACGTCTAGGTCTAGCAGAGGAATAGACGTGGGCTGATTATGATGATGACATAATAGTAGTTTTTTAAAGTCGATACTCAAGCTTCTCTAATAAAATAATTTGAATAATAAAAATGGAAATATTTTGTACAACCCTAGCGATTGGATAGCGTTGTATTTTGCTTTGTTATTCAGATCACTTCTCGTGTCAATTTATTAATTAGCTTAATAAACTGACAAGTAGATTATTTTAATGAGTTCAATCAACTTAAACACTTTTTCGCTTTATACTTAACCAAAACTAGTAAAGTAAACAATTCAGACATGTTTTTTTTTGTTTATCAGGTAAATTCAATCTTCATAGTTACTGCCATTTATGCCTATGTCACATATTTTGATACCGGCATAGTCACTTATCAAAAATAATACTTATGGTGACTTCTGGCTTCTTGGCGCTAGCCCACAATTTTGTCTCGAAGCAGTGGTAGGGTAGAAAGATGATTGGGATGTGTGAAGGAGCTTAACTTAGACCCATTTACAGAAATAAATTGGTTTTATTGGTTTTTTATTGACATCTAAAAAAATATGAAGTTCGATTTTTTTTCTGTTTTGGATGCTGGGGTATATTTAGAATATTAATATAAAAATACCAAGGTCAACCGCGGAGAGGGACTGAACAATAACTGTGTTCGCAACGTTTTTAACTTTCTTTAACGGATTTCATCGAAGACCCTACTAGCGTAGTGGCGCAGTTTTCATCTTTAACGCATATATAATCCCAAGTTTAATTCCCGCTTTGGGTCACATCAGAAAATAGACTTTTCTGGGCATGACTAGCGACGCAATATGTCCAAAGACTTTCTGGACTAATTGGGTCGCATCTAGATGTGCTATGGAGATGCCCTGGCAAAATTAACCATATTGATCAGTCTGGTACAGACAACGCCAGGTCAACCTACCCAAAAAGTTAATGGTCATTGAATTGATTTTTAACTTTAAGTCCTACACGTAGAGATCAATATCAATTGAGAAAATTTGACATTTTGTGGTAGGTTTACGTGCTGTTATCTGTACCTCGTAACACAAAGATGCTAGTTGCTTTCTTCAAGTTTACAACAGTTGGTATGTTTTCTGGCGCATATTTGTATCATCATTTCAGCCATAGAAGACGGATTAGCAAGCAGAAGTGGTAGTGGGCGGGGCACATAGCATATATAACTGACGGCTGATGGGGCTGAAAGGTTCTAGAATGGAGGCCGCGTACCGGCAAGCGCAGCGTAGGACGTCCACCCACAAGGTGGACAGACGACCTGGTAAAGGTCGCAGGAAGACGCTGGATGCAGGCCACTTCTAACCGGCCATTCTGGAAGTCAATGGCTTATGTTCATATTTTTATATTTATTTTTAATCCAAAGCCATTACAGTTGATAATTTAACCCTTCAAACCACGTCGCCAACGAAACAACTTCGAACTTGATCAAAATTATGATCTGATTATGCAAATCAACCCGATAATGCCAGCCGCTCTTTGGAAACGGATAACTTTGAAAGGGTTAGAAGTTAATATTAATATTTTCGGTTAGATTATGAATAGATTAACATTATCTTCTTAGCTTTACGCACAAAGTTTTCACTTACGGGTTTAACCCACTGAAAAGCAAAATTGCGAATGTCAATTTTGGATTTAATTCGATTCTCAAAAAACAAAACACGAATTAAAGAACATTCATTTTAATCACTTTCAATTCTAGTATCCGTACAATAAAATGTTCAATCTAGCTTGTAGGCTTGTTTGTTGTAAGAAAAATGTTAAAGATATTATAATGAAAAAATAAAACACATGTCATTCAACCCGAGAAAAGGCATAGGCGTATTCGCTTTAGTGTCTCTAACACAAAAACTTACGCTTTTCTCAGCATGTTTTTGCTGTCAGCACCTAACATAACAAATTAGGACAAAACCCGTGTAACCACGCCTAGTGTTGGGAGCAAGATGTATTTCTCTTTTGTTTTTATTGAATCTACGCTAATAGTCATTATGATTCCACAAAGATTTACCTCTTAACTAAGTATGGCTTAATTAAAAGTTACCTACAATGTTGTTCAATGAATAGCCATCTCCAGAAGTAAAATTATTTGGTTAGCAGGATACGCTTCTTCTAAAGCTTTATTATAAATTTCCTTACAACTCTTACTTGGTTTTCATCCGTACAATAAATAATATTTGGATGTTTGTCATTCAATTACCGATGTATCTTTATACATAGTATAAATTATATTTTAGATAGTGTTCCTGATCAGGCTGTTTGTATAAAAAGGCTAAAATTACTGGTACATTGCGTACCATGTTTCTTTGACAACTCCTATAGTTGTATCTCTCTCGTATCTCTCGTATTTCCCATATGACCCGCAAATGTCCCGCGACACTAGTTGCCCGATGTCGCCAGACATGTTGCCATTTTGTCTCTCCTCGTCTTAAAAGCCGTACGACAAGATGTCTGGGGAAGTCGTTTAACGACGCCTGGCATTGCCCGACATGACTAGCAAGCCATTTGTCCTCTAGTAACTACAAGGCTTTAAGATCATTGTTCTCAATCTGTAAAAAACAATTCCACGCAAGCGGATTGCGTACACAAATAAATGAACAAGTCAATGCAGCATAATAAAGTTTATTGATTTCGATTTAAATGTTATCGACACGCTAAGACCGATTTCGCTATGATAAAACAATCTTCGGCCATTCTTAGCTATAATTCTCTCGTATCTTCCCGCTGTCAGAGTAACACTGTTTCTTTATTTATTGCAACAGCAAGGAATGCAATAAAAAGCTAAAAGTTTCCAGGCAGGCCCATTGAACATGGGCGTATGTTACAGTAAAAATTGATAGGTAAGATCACTTTATCGATCATTATCAATGTTGACGATGCTCTGGGTTACACCACTAAACGGGATGATTGCAGCTCGTTTACTCCTAAACTGCAATGTGATGATAAGTTTAAGACAGTGCTGCCAAATATTTGAAAATAAACGCTAAATATATAAATAGACGTCTGACGTCTGACGTCCGACAAAGACGACAGCGGCAATGGCACTGATCTAGTCGAATAGATTTATGTTTAAGTTCGTATTTTGGTATTCAGCTGGAAAAATAACGTGAAATTAGGTAATTTTGATGTTCGTGATGCAAAAAAAGCTCGCTTTATTGTTGTGATGAGTACTATGACTTCCATCAATGGTTCCTGCGTACTGATGCGTGTACAGGGCATGCTGTTTCTATAAAAGAAACTTACTTATCTGTTTTTACTGTGCGTATGTCGAATTATTTTTCATTGTCGGTGGCGGTTGGCGGACGCCCAACTCGGCTTTTACGATTATCCAGATTTTATAGTTTCCTCAATATAACGTTTGACGTTACAATTTTGTGAAAACGGAACACATTACATCAAAACGCCAACAGGAGGAACTGTATTGAGTTATGGTGTAAAGGTTCGGATACACTTTGGTTCTGTAAACATTAATAAATAAATAAGATTGATTAGCTTAGGCTGTTCACATTTGCCGAAGAACCGATAACCGTGTAAGACCGGGTACACGCGTTCTTGTGTGGAGACCACGACTTGGCAAGCGCAGCGTAAGTCGCCTCCGACAAGGTAGAGCGATGATATAAGTACGCAAAGCTATAACAAATCGAAAAAAGAACTGAGGACCGGACTCACCAACATTATCATCATTTCAGCTGTTGGACGTCGTCTGCTGAACAAAAGCCTCCCCGAAAATGGGGGAATTGCTAATACTCGCCACACTTGGCAGGCGGTTTTTTTTTAAATATTCCGCACGCAGACGCTGCTGCCCGTCTCGTGCTACAGGAATAAGTCGCCACTTACGACACGCGTCCTGTTGGCGGTGGGGAAGTGTATTATTTACGGGTGTCCCCATACGGCACCGGCACGGCAACGGCACGGACCGAACTCAGTGGCTTGCATTAGGAGATACCTATGTCCAGCGGTGGACTGACGTGGGCTGATCATGATGAAGATGATTAGCTTTCTTACGTTTACGCAATCTGTCCTTAAAATACATAAATCCATTTAAAAACATTTCAGTAAAGTATCAGGTTGTGGGAGGTATCGACTTAAATTCATAACACAGTCTTATTGGATATGTGAAGGGGTCCTTGAATTTTATTACATTTGATATAACATTAGATTTCAATAAAATAGTCGCATTGAATTGTTGGTTTTAGTAACCATATTTTCCGAGTTTGATTCTGAAGATTAAGATAGATACTTGAAATAATATTATCCTTGCTGTCACTCACAATCAAAGGAAATTCGTATCCTATTATGTTTTCAAACACATTACAATACTTCGAATGTCTATTACGTTTTTACCCGACTGACCCAGAAGGAGGGTATCTTTTTAGTCTTGATATTTATGAACACATAAACAATGTAGTAATCCAGAAACCATGAATAAGTGTTACGTTATTTTTGATACAATACTATTTATATCGAAAAAGATTTCAAGTCAACTTCTTTAGCAATCCATTATTTAATTCTATTACCTCAATTATTACTTTAAAATGTTGGTATGCATTTAAAATTGTCGCGGAATTATAAATTGGGAACTTAGTTTTGTTTATAAACTGGGAGACATGTGGATAGAAAACTAAAAATATTTACGTAGGTGGTCATCTGTTTGTTCATTCATACACAGTGTAGAGAGTATACAGTAAACCCACTGCACTTACACACATAAAACACACTTAGCATACAGCGCGCTGATAGGCAGGATAAGAAATCTTGACTTTTTTGTTGCATTACGGTGCGGACCACGAGTCACGCACGAGCAAAAATCTTAGATATTGTCAAAAGTATTTAAAACAACTCGGCTGTGACAGCAAGTTCCGCTTAGCTTTTATACGGATTGGATTTGTTTAAAATTGTGTATGAACAACCTTTGAACAATAACCAGAATATGTCTTTTACAAAATTCAATTTAATTTTTTATTTGCATTACTATAATATTAATGTGGTAGATAAAACCTGAAGCTATAAAAATTCTACAAATATTTGTTTCTTACCTTGAGAAGTTAATAATATTTTGTGACTCATGCTTTCGATACGAAATCGATTCGCACCTTCCTTTAAGCAAGTTGGTCAAATATTGTGTAATGAAAGCTATACTAAAATAACTTAAATTTTCATATAAAATAGTTAATAACCAAAAAGAGCATACTGAACCAATCTCTTGTATATTACACATTTTACAAGTCGTAAATGATCTTCGGCTGAACATAAAAGATGGCCGATATGATTTTAAAAGGCGACAACAAATGGATACAAATTGTTATTAGCACAGTTTTGTCACCGACCGAAGAACAAATGATGTGTGATTTTAATGGTTATATTGTAAAATATTTTTGACAATATGTGTAAATGAGGCTGTGAACGCATATCGTTTGTATTATGTTTTTAACGTTTCGTCCACTTGTCATAGTTTTAAACTGTTTCTATTTTTTTCAGGTAATATAATAGAGCTGTGATTTCCCACCTTTTTGTCAATTGATATTTAAGGTACGCATCAAAGTTAGCATGATTTATTATTCTTATTTATTAACATTCATTACATAACCGTGCCGTGTGTGGACGGCTGTAAAGAATACACTTCTCCACCGCCAACAGGAGTTGTGTCTAGAGGCAACTAATTCCTGTAGCATGAGACGGGCAGCAGCGTCTGCGTGCGAAATCTTATAAAAATCTGCCCTCGCCAACCCGCCTGCCAAGCGTGGCGAGTATTGGCATTCCCCCCAATGTAAGTCATTGGGGGAGGCCTATGTTCAGCAGTGAACGTCCTGTGGCTGAAATGATGATGATGCAATTTATTTTTTAATTTTTCTATGCCCTTCTCGTGTTACAAGAATTAATCGCCTCTTACGACACACCTCCTGTTGGCGGTGGGGAAAATATATTTGATCACTGGCAATAGTGATAGAACACAATGCGACACCTATTGGGATAAATGTGCAGTGTGGTTCCGCATTCTAACTGTTTTGTATTTGCTAGAATTATGAGTTCATTTAAACACCTTGTATTTTATACTTTTCCTACCACCAAGAGCGAAAACAACGCTCGTTATTTTTAATAAGGAACGAACGTTTGCTATAATAACTTCTGCAAAGTGGTATGGACCACAGAAACAGTTAGAAAATTATGTAGCGGTTAATTTCCTTTCTGTAAGTGGTCTTTATGTGTTTCTACGTTAACAAACATATCAAAATGTCCTTACTTTTGCATAAGTGTGTTTTTGTATGGAATTGGTGAGTGAGAGAATTGGAATTGGTGAATAGGCTAGTTTCCTGGTTCAAAAAACTATTATACTATTTAGTCCGTCAGTTAGAATATCAAAAAATATTGGACCCATATTTTGTCTTTTGTCAATCAAACAAAAAACGACGAAGGTAAAGCGCATCAAAGTTTGGGAGTGACGTCACTTCTTGCTGAAAAGTTTCGCAAGGCGTGACGTTACGCGGAAATTTAACAGGCTATATCTTCATCATTTTTTGTTTGATTGAGAAAAGAAAAAATACGTATCCAATATTTTCTGTTAATACAACCGACGAACTAATTCGATTTTTTAAGGAAACTAGCCCGTCAAGGGAGGGAGGTCATCATAAATAATTGATATCATAGTTTAAAAAACTAAAACACACTTATAATGTGCTGGACTTGTTAAAACGAATCGAATGAACCCAGACATGAAGGTTTTACTAGTAGTCACTGAAGAGTTCTACAACCTACCTCCTGACTTCATTATCAGATCAGCACTATGGTGTCAAAATATTGTATTGTCATCCGAACGTCAAATAGTTACAAAGTTTTAAATCGATACGTCAGTCAGTTAAAAACTACTTCCAAGATTTGATTACATAGTTAGTTAGTTTGTTAGTTACAAGTGAAGCTAATAGTGTGTTAAAAAAAGACTAAATAGTGAACTTGTCGTTGATAAATTGTGCCATAATAAATTCATAATCACATCAACTATCTACCTCTGCTTGGGCGTGTTCTATGAGGGTTACAAAACAGCAGTTGTCTTCTTCTTTGTCGTATCCTCATGAATGAGGGTCTAATTCTGACAGCACGGTTCATCAGCGCTCTCACGTTCTGAGCTCTGCCAGGCGTTTGGCCGCTTGTACTACGTTGGTGTTGGTGGAATGATAATCTCTTTCACCATGTCTATCCGTTGAGATTCCGATACTTAACCAGAATAAGCCAAAATGTTTATTACATTTTGACTCGTATTTATTGAACAAAATTCTGAAATATAGGTCAGCTATTACTCTCAGCTTACTCGAACCAAGAAGTTAAGAGTTGCGCTAAAGAAGCTAACCAACAATAGAAAAAAAAAAAAAATTGTCCGTCAGTTGGAATAACAGAAAATATTGGACACGTATTTTTTCTTTTCTCAATCAAACAAAAAATTATGAAGATATAGCCCGTTAAAGTTCCGCGTAACGTCACGCCTTGCGACACTTCTTAGCAAGGCGTGACGTCACGCGCTCACTTTGATGCGCTTTATCTTCGTCATTTTTTGTTTGATTGATAAAAGACAAAATATGGGTCCAATATTTTTTGATAATCTAACTGACGGACTAAATAGAATAATCTTATTGTGACCTATTAAACTAGCCTATTGCGGTATCAGCACATTTGCCAGATCTGTTCCAACCCTTACACCATCATTATTTTGTTGCCACTGTGGGGGTTGACTTCTTGATAATCCTGTTTCACCCGTTCAAGTTTATGTAGTGTAAAAGATTTGGTGGGCGTGTTCACCTGTGGGCTCTTCTTCAGGCAAAGAGGTTTTCCACACGTATATCCTTTTATTTCATCGGAATCTGTGTTGGTGCTTTGTTTACGTGTTCGAGTGTACTTGCTTAACCGATTCTGGGAAATCATTTTATAGGTTTGACTGTAGAGTAAATTTTACGTACGATGGTATAAAATGTAAGGAATCTTATTTTAGTTCGATATACTCGTTTGAAATACAGAATCATTTTATTAATATCTTTTTGTAAATTTAGATTTAGTTATCTAAATCTAAGGATTTTGGTCTAAAATATATTTTCTTTTTAGATGGAAATGTAAATAAATAATAGTAGCATTGGAAAACTGTTGGGGTACCGGAAACTATCCGAAGTACATGAAAAAAAAATGTTTAAGAGAGCCAACCTAAAGTTTAATAATACAAATGTATAAATAAGAATACCTCTGAAAAGGAAATGGGAACTTTGAAATCTTACTAAATAATAACTGAACTGTGACTATTTGTATGGGAAGTAATTTTTTTTGTTAAAATTTCAATTTTGGTGCTATAAAAAAAGTTGTGTATGGTCAGGTGGTCCTGAATCAGCCCCTAAGTATTTTTGCGTTATTTGAATTACTTACCTAGTATACGAATTCATGTCATACTGGCGCAAGTATACTTCAATACTGAACGAAGCACGACATTCCGGAGGGTTTCCGTGCCGGCACTTCCTAATGGTGTCGCTCTGGCCTCGGATCTCCAACATATTGAATCTTCTTTAATATGTATTTCGTAACATATCGTAAAAAGAAACAAATGTTTTAGGACTTCACATGTGGCAAGGATCACAATGAATGTAAAGTGATAGTTTTGGATGAATATTTTTTATCTATGATTGGATTTTTTTTTTAAGTAACTTCCCTCATTGTGGGGTGATTATAATACAAAAATACAACAACTTTTTCTATTGGATCAACATTGAAATTGCAGAAAATAATTCACTTCCCTGTAATAAACAGCCGATCAGTTGATGTGAGTTGTATGAAATAATTTTTTTGCCATTTCGATATGAGCACCACAACAAAAGTATATTTTTTTAGCAGTAGAATCACGCCCTAAAAGTAAGTTTGGTACTTAATAAATATGCAATAATTGTCAGAATTGTTATTTTGGCTAAAATCTTTGTTTTGGTCTGTGACTATACGGTTAGATAAAAGATTTCATTACCTATAGAAGAAACTAGAAGAAGAAACTAATTAAATTATGCAATTAAACCTTTTAATTGCTTATTATCATCATCATCATCATTAGCCCTCGGAAGTCCACTGCTGGACAAGGCCTTGCCTAAAGAACACCACAGCGAGCTGCTCTGGACCGTTTGAATCCAGTGGCCTACCGCAACCTTGCCTAGGTCGTTAGTCCAGACCTTTCCAGTCCCAGTCTTAATCTAGACTCTAGACGTTTCAGACCTTTCTTGCAAAGTAACGCCAAGCATAGCTCTCTCTCTTAAGCACGTTGGTTGACTTAAACCTTGTTTAAAAAGCCAACAGTCAAGGACAACATATCAGTGCCATAAGTCATCATTGGCAACACGCACTGCTTAAAGACTTTAGTTTGCAGACCCTGGGGGATATCGGGCGGGAAGATGACATCACGTTTCATTGCTTATTAAAATTCCATTAATAAGGGTTGTAATGTAAGGGTGTGTGATGGCGACAGAACAGAATGCTAAGAACTTTTAATATGGTGGGAATATGTGAGGGAGATTCTTTAACTTCTTACAACGACTTCTCGCAGACCTGGAAGTTGATAGGTATCTCTACACTTATGAGCAGATAGTTCCTTCGGAATTATGCTAACTTTAAAAAAATAAACGAGTGCATTCTTCTGATTGTAAATATATCCAAAAAAGCAAGGTTCATTTAACTAATGCAGTAAAATAAAAATGCTATAGCCTATCACCCATTAGTTGCAGCACTTTTGAAAGCTATGCTCATGGTTCAAATTTATTTTCCACTTGCCAGGTACTAACAAACCCGTAACTTTTAAAAACCACACTGCACTTACATTAGGTTGTTATCCCTAGCCCCATTCATTACTCAATACATCTTAACTGCAGTGGTCTGTGCATAAACACACCAAAACTGCAAGTAACCGCCTCTAACAAAGTTAACGGATCCTCGGCTAATTGAATTTGCAACCCTCGCTCCACTGACCAAGGTGTAAAGTCCAGTGATTGTGGCTCCACAAGCCGCAGACTAAATTTTGCCCCTTCCTAGTGCCAAAACAGTAAACTGCTAAAATTTACAGCCGCTTGAATGAAACGAGAAACTAATATTAGTTTGTGAGGGGTGTCGCTTCGCCTTGTTTAAGGTTAAGTGTGACATGTGACAAATATTAACCGACTGCGTTTGCTACGGATACCGCCCGTGTATATCTTGAGTATGTTGACATTCAACGTCCTATGTTGTAGATTTGCTTGGATTATTGAGTTGTACTCCATTTGTAGGATCTTGTTTCGTTAGGGCTGACACACATTCTAACTCGATTCAAGTTACTTTAGGTTTCTTGTTGTTCTGTTCATTTTATAAACATATTCCTTTGCCAAAGGTTTTATTAGATTTGTTGTTTTTATGATTATGAATATATGTAAATAAGTCCCAGTAATGAAATTCTTCAAATGATGATAAAAATATAGTGTACAAACCATGATGTTCTGGAACTTCAAATACAGGGTTACATTGCAAAGAAGTGCCAAATCTTTAGGAGTGGCTCAGAATCAATAACTTAATCAAACTGCAGAGAACAAAAAAAATTTTTCACATTTAATTATTTCTATCCGCTGTTTAAAACGTACGCGTAGATAATTTAAGTCATTCATAAAAAAATTGCACCATATTAGTGCACTGCGTAAGGTCCTTGTGGGCTCGTCGTAGCTACGCCTCTATTGAATGACCGCGCGGCTTTCGTGTCTGTCTATTGACTTTATTTTCGGATATTTTAAAGTGATATTTTTTTGTAATATACGATTATTAAAAATGATAACGATTATGTCGCTTCTTTATATTGGTCCCTAGATTCTATTTTTTCAATTAGCCACCCCTTTGCAATGTAACCCTGTATATACGAGTAACCGCACTATCAAAACTATAATCATTTTTGATACATTGTAATAAATACGAGTAGCATGTCATATTATGTTAGAGTCTAGAACATAATACTTATAAGGCTAACTTAAATCGAGCTATTTTCCAGTAAATTTAGGGTAAGTTTGGTCTTTTTTTATGTCAGAATTATGTACTATGTTTCAGTGCTAACAAGATAATGTACTCGTATAAAAAATGTAATAATGTGTGTATAACAATGTTTTTTATTTGTTTTTTCGGTAACAATATACTAAACAACATTACTCCTTCTCATTGTATTTGTATCAAAATCGATCCAGAAGCAAAACGTATAACATGTTCAACCGTGATCATGTTCTAAAACGTTTACTTTCCCAAAAATGTTGACATTCAACTTTAATCACTTAACCCAAAGCTTAGATTCGATATAATACCGATCCATACACATTTCACAGGTCCCATGGCCCCCACTCCGCAGTTCTAGCACATAAATAATGCACAGTGACTCAGTGACGTCACGGGCAGAGTCCCGCTTGTTAACCGCTGAATAGTTATTGTCCTGACCCGGTTCAAATGGGCGTAAATAGAAAGATTACAATAGGACGATGTCTGCTCTACTTGCGAGTTTTGGGTTCTTGAGCGAAACGACACTTCATGCGTTTTGCTCGCTATGATTCGTTAAGTAGATAATGTCCAATTCAATTTGTTAACTTCTTTAAGATCTTGTGTTTCTGCTCAAAAACAACAACTCGATAATGATACTAACATTGTGTTTTTAAAAAATATGCCAGATTTCGCATCCAACCCATAACCTGATTTTCTACGTAATTATAGGAAAGATTTTGCGATTTTGATCTTGTTATTGCAATGTAAAATTTATTTTAAGTGTTGATCAATCGGATCAACACTTAAAATAAATTAACTAATTAATAGGACCTTTTTTGTTTATCATCTTCGTATCATATTAAAGTAATATGTAATATAAAAAAAAAACATTTTACTGACACAGAAGACAAAGATATATAATTAAAAAAAAACGATGTAATGAAAACTTCCTCCTTTTTTGAAATCGGTTAAAAACTCGATCCCAGTCTTATGTTTTAAATTAATATACTTTTTGCGTTTTCTTAATCATGATAGCAGATTGAAATAGTCAATTCATATTTTATTAATCAACTTACTTCATAAAATGTAAAAATAGAAAAGGGGCAGATTAACCGCCGGCTTATTTAAATGGGAGGTTAAGCTCCATTCACTTTGACCATTCTAATTTTAACCCTCATAAACATAAAAGATTCATCCCATCTGAAATTGTACAACAGGTTGAACATTTATAAACTGCACAAAGAAAAAACTGTATGCAGATAAGTGTCACCATAAAAGAAATTTTACTTGTCGATGGTGTCACCAGAATCGCTGGAATGAAGTAATTTGGTAGCAGAAAAACGTCTTGGCTTCCCAATATCCTGGAAATGGACATTGGAGGATTAAAGTGCGCAGCCCAATTATTGCACCTCGTCAAAAACAAGGACAAATTCCGGGAATCTTCAATGATTAGAGAGAAAAGTTGAAGAATATGGTGTTACTAATTAATACAAAATTTATTTTTATAAATTTAAAAGCGAGACAAATTGTACTCACAGAGACAAATAGAAGGGTAGGCAAAAGTAAGTTTTTTACTTCACCATGCACCTTATCATAATTACTGTTAAAATATTAGAGCCTCAGAAAGAAAAGAGTAACTTATTCTAATGTTACATCATCATCATCATGTTTGTTATATCATTTTACAACAGTACAAGGTTAAATAGATCTGAACAATCAACAAAGTAGATGCTGTGTTGTGTGTGAAACTGTGAAATTACTTATATTGTAGCCTTCTTGACGAGCGAACAAGAACAAAACTCCTATCTTATATCGCAAAGACAATAGATTGTATTTAACGAGAATACGTGGACGCGTTTATTGTACACCTAGATGTTAAATCAGAAAATCATTTGTGACCCAATGAAAATGAGCTAGAAAATATTACTGTATATTTAGATGACTTTATGTGATCCACATTAACCATTCATCAACTCGAACCTATTTTATTATTTTAACCTAATACGGATCCTAAAATTGAAATTGTTGGGCGAGAAAACCATATGTATGTAGAAAAGGATATTCAAAAATATGTTAAAGAAAAATGGCATTCTATTCTACCGATATTGAATCTTCGCGCATATTTGTATGTGAAAATTGAATGCCCAACTTTACCAATACTTCACTAGGCGATCAAACTTTTATTGTGCATTCCAGTTTATGCTAACTTCCATTATTACTGTCGTATTTAAATGCATCATTTGCATAAAACGTTGAAAATTCACGACTCTGCAGGCTATAAGAGATACTTAGTGTCAAGTGTGGAACAATTGTCTGGGATCTTGGGTACGTAATACATCCAGACTTCAATTTTCTTTTCAACATGGCGTTGTAATAATAATGGTTCTTCCGTGATTTTGTTTAAGGTAAAATAAGCGAAAGTCATTGATTTCCAAAAGATGTTTGAACCTTCGAATATGTTATCGTTTGCAAGATCTTTAATTATCCAATATATTCAAAAATATCGTTACTAATTAGCTTTTATCTAACTGTTGTACGGCTTTCTAATAAGATCTAAAAAGAGATTTGGTTTCATCTGCAAACTCTGAAGATTTGGTTTCACCCTAAGTCGAATCTTATCAAAATCGCAAGATAACAGAAAGAATCCCACTGAATGAGACGTTGTCGTCAAATCGTGCATATCGCCCTGTCGCAGGCGCCCATTTACAACTGTGATGCGGTATATCCGATGCCGCGGGCTTGTCATGAATACGAACCAAGATAAAGAAGCTATGGAAAAGACATTAAGAGTAAAGTGATATTTTATAATGCAGGCAGGGAACCGGCCTAACAAGTAGCGGTACCAAGTACCCGCCTCGTATAAAATAATTCTAATGCATATTAACTATCAATTTTACTTACATCTCTTTTCTTATTCATTCTTACGGCAATATTTGTACGGTACCGATTTTGGTACCAGTACCTATCTATCTATATTATAGGTAGGTATGGTACTAATAGCATAGGTACTACGGCTGGGCTGGTCGAGTATCACATTGGTGTCATACTGGTACTGCTACCTATTGCCGTAGTACCTATGCTATTGGCCAATAGAATTGGTTCCCAAAAATATCGGTATTTCAAGCCCTGCCTGCAGAACATAGGTCTTACCGCAGCTAGAGAATTAGGCACAATGGTTTATCCTAAAATGAACCATACCCGTTTTTCCGTATCAATCATGTTAATTTTCACCTATTTCTTTTGTTACTGCAAAAATAGAAAGAGATATTAAATTTTTTTTTTTTTTTTTTCATTTATTGGGGAAGACAAACAGTTTCACAATACATTTTAGAAAAACAGTAATTGCTTAAATTTAGTTTAAGATAATTGCAAAACCCACATCGTCATCCACAGATTAACAATTAAACATAAGGGTGAGAGTGGAGACTATACGATACAAATAGTCTTAAAATTATGTTAAATTACCGTGACGATAATTTATTCATTACATGTTTTTTGTAGGATTCTTTATTTTTTGTAAATATGTCTATATCATTAAATTCTTTATTACAAATAGTGGTCAGACGAGCAATTGGAGAGCGTTTGCCAGCAATAGTACGGGATTTTGCAGTGTTAAATAGTTTGTGTGGTCGGCAGGTTCTTACTCTCGGTCTGACCGGGACGTTGTAACCAATCTTATTAGTAATGTCCATACAATCATACTTATTGTGGCAAAAATCATACAATAACATTGCTTGTAGCTGTAGTCTTCTAAATTTAAGAAGGGGCATATTATATTTTTGTAATAATGCTGGATAGGATAATCGACTTCGGTAACATTTATAGTGCATGCAATACATAAATTTCCTTTGCACTATCTCTAGTTTATCTGTATATACATTATAATAAGGGTCCCAGATGGCAGTGGCATATTCTAATTGTGAGCGAATTAAAGACCTATAAAGATGTATAACTACCTAATAATACATAACTAGCCCAAAGTTATTATAATACAAACAGTTCTTTCACCAAGCTGTAACATTGTTGGTAAATTATCTTAAGACAGTGGTAGCCAACCTAATTTTCGAAGTTTTTCGACCACTTAGAGACATCCGAAGTTTGCGACAGCTGTTAAATGACGTTAAGCGGAAAAGACCTATTTCATTAATCACATTGAGAGGTAACTAGCAATTTATACTAAGAGCGCTTTTACACCACCCGACTTGATCGCGCTGCTGTAGATCGTAAAAGTGGGCAACTTAGGGTTCCGTATTTTCTCGTCACAATATGCAGTATTTGCTACCAGTTTTACATAATTAACAACATCATCTAAGTAATTTTCTTCTCCAAGTACAATTTACAAGGCAACTTGTAGAGCGTATCTATCTAGCTGTGATAATTTTCCTTTACTTCGTTATTCGTAAATGGAACTCAAATGGTTTGATGACATCAAAAATTGTACGGGCCTCTGCTACCGCGCAAATGACCTAGCCAGCGACTGCCCACGATTCCACATAATAACTGTTCTCCAAACTTTGTTAAAATATGGCACTCAATGATAAAACTGTCGTGAACTTTATCACTTTTCGAAAGCAGCTATTTCGCTGGCAAAGGGGGTTGGGACTTGACTCTAGCTAAAAATACTTTATAAAGATTAATATTACTCAAATGGATACCTGAATCGAATCTGGTGTTTGTCACACCTACAATATTTTTAAACGACCTATCCAACGACGCCAGACCTTGCAATAGACGAAAAAACTATTTTTTTTCAACATTTCATTCATCCATTTCATCGAATATCCTTCCAAAATTACGTCTTTCTAGCACTAAGTCTCTAAACTAAGCCGCGGAAAAACAGACGGACTGACGAAACTATAAGGGTTCCGTTTTGACAACGGAACCCTAAAATTTACAATTGATGTAACTTCGCGACTAAGCAGTGCGACTGTCGCGCGGCTAAGTCATCTTCTGTGGATGCTCTCTTAACCTCATAACATGCAAAGTCACTAGATTACTGTTTTCCATATTTACGTCTGTGTGCTGAATCCGTGGAGTCTAGCTGCACGATCTCTTTCCACAATTCGCCTGCATCGATATTCAAAACTTCTGCAGATTAATTTCGTATCGGCTGCCAAGACGGCTTAGCTTTTGCCCCTGACTTCCCCAACT
Organism: Anania hortulata; assembly: GCA_963576865.1. Classification (NCBI taxonomy): domain Eukaryota; kingdom Metazoa; phylum Arthropoda; class Insecta; order Lepidoptera; family Crambidae; genus Anania; species Anania hortulata. Next base: position 15,220,774 of record OY756392.1, on the reverse strand, counting down.
TTGTTGTTTGGGAATTTGCTCCTTGGCGTTTTGATGGCAAAACCTAAACTGCATCGGCTCAACTTAGCTACAAGAACCGTACTTTCAGTAGCCTTATAGGTCTTAGTGAGGTGATTGGAACTGACTGAAAGCCAAGTTGTAAATCTTGCTGACTGTTGACGAATTGTGTACTTTTGCAACAAAAAGTATATAGCGTTACTATTTATAATTTTCTAAACTGACTTGGGTGTGGTTATGTGCTTGGAGCAGGGACACGCTCCTGGCAAAATTCAATGCGACGACCGTCTGGTGTAGTGGCACGTTACGTCACGTTATCATCCAGCTTTGCTTAGTTTGGGGCTAGATAATTGGTTTGATTGCGGAAACAATTAACTTATTTATTTTATTTATTTCTTTTCTGGTACCTCGTTCGTAACACATGGATGGTAATTTCCTTACTTAATGACAAATAAATCAATTTACATAACACTACATGGGGCGTGACTCGCTTATAAGCCACGATGAAAGCATAAGTCATTTCTGTACATTTAGAAGCGATTTGAATAATAATTGTTACTTTTTTTCTATTAACATGGGTATTGTTTTTTATTAATTTTCAAAAAGTAACGCGATTTATTGCCTTAATTTACGAGAGTCTCAAGGCATAATAGGAGTAGGAACGAATCGTCTTTTTCGAGACGTTTTACACCGTTCTGATGATGATAGAGAATTGTCTTGGTTGTCTTTTTAAATTTTATTCAGTGCAATGGTACCTAATGTTATAATAATATGCTCTATCCGACAAACAGTCTGTGCGTACTGCCATGCCAAATCAGCGGTGGTCTTAGCACTTTGGGTACGTTTTCGTACGAATTTGAAACGTGCGAATAGAATTATATGAAATCGCGCACGTGCCAAGTGCCATAGTAGTTGGAGGATCCGGATCGTTCGTACGTTGACGCACGAATCAAATTCGTGCGAAAACGAGTCTGAAGTCTGGCTGGTCCTAAGCTATGATGCGTTTTCAATCTAATTTGAGGTACGGACTGTTCGGATCCTACAATTTAACTACTAAAGAACCCGCACGCGCACACAAGCTGCGTGTGTGATTTCATATGTTTTTATTCTTACGAAAAGTGTCCAAAGCGCGACCGGCTTTATCCTTCCAGGTATGTCTCTATATCTGCGTATCATTCGTAAAGGCCTACTTAGCCGGCGGTACACGGGCGGTAATGGCCGTGCCATGTGACGTGCATTAAGGAAACTATCAAGATGATGCGGAAGGTAGATTGATTCAACGTATTACGTCTGCGAGTCTGATTCCTCCGTAATTTGCACTTAGGTAACGAGCTCTGAGCCACATAGAAGTGACGTGTACGAGTACGCTAAGTAACGTTATTAATGAAATTAGTTTAGGTAAGATGTTAATAATTACGGCTGTTGATTGATAAATATTCAAAATCAAACTAATTTGTAAAAATTTATGACAGAACTTGATATTTTTTTAACTATTCGATTGTTTACTATCACTACCCTTTACCAATTACTTGTATTACTTTACAAGTTTTACCTCAAACTGTTTTACCTTTTATAATGCCATTTTGCTACAACCTAATTAAAGCCTTAGGCGCGACGGCGACAGGACCAGCCTGCCTAGCATGAGCACCAAAACACGATATGGTATAATATGATATAGCGAAATATAGACACCAATTGTAAAAATATGATAGATATAGCCGCCATTTAAATTTTTATCGAAACAGTCGTCTCAGCGCATAATGTCCTTTTCTCGAAATGTCCTTTCTCAAAATGTCCTTTTCTAGAAATGTCCTTTCTCAGAATGTCCTTTCTCAAAATGTCCTTTTCTCATAATGTTCTTTTCTCTAAATGTCCCTTTCTCACAAAGTCCCATTCTCAATATGTCCTTTTCTCACAATGGCCTGTTTTCTAATTACATCATTTTTTAAACTTTTACAGTCAAGTGTACGTCAAGCTTTGAACGGTACTTTGAACTTCAGCTTGAAACCTCGAATAGTGCGTTCAAAGCTTGATGTGAAATCAAAAATAAAACAAAAAACATATTGTAAATCAGTCAGATTATTTATTTTTAAACAAACAGTTATCACTCATTTTTTAAATAATCAGAAAAAAGTATACAGGGTGTAACGAAAAGGTGAAATAAAACTTTAAGGGGTTATTCTACGGCTAAATTACATCAACTTTTTCTATGGGACCAACATCGAAATCGCAAAAAAAAACACTTTCCTATACTAAAACGCGACCAGCTGGCATCAGTTTGTATGGAAACGTCAATTTTGATGTTGGTCCCATAGAAAAAGTTGATGTAATGTATTTTTATTGTTTAATGTTACCATTTATACCGTGTTTTGTGCAAATAAACGATTTATTTATTTATTACACCCTGTATACTTTTTTCTGATTATTTAAAAAATGAGTGATAACTGTTTGTTTTTAAAATAAATAATCTGACTGATTTACAATATGTTTTCAACCGACTTCAAAAAACGAGGAGGTTCTCAATTCGACTGTATGTTTTTTTTTTTTTTTTTTTTTGTATATTTGTTACGCGATTACTCCGCCAATTATGAATCGATTTTAATGATTCTTTTTTTGTTTGGTAGATCATACTTCAGAGGTGGTCCCATATAAATTTTATCGAAATTGATTTATAACTTTTTGAGAAAATCAACAAATATATACCCAGATAGTATTTTGGTTGTGGTTCTTGTTACCTATCTTCGTCAAATATGAGCCGATTTTGATGATTTTTGTTTTATTGAATAGCTTAAACTTCAAAGATAATATGCTAAAAGTTTACAAAATAAAAATCACCCCTAAGGGTAGGAAAATAGGGGATGAAATCGGTGTTCAGCAGTTAGATTAGGATTTATCACTAAAAATTGATGAAATAAGTAAATTTTATTAAAAAAAATAAAACCGACTTCAAAACACTAAAATGCTAAAAATAATCCTAACACTTAAGTACCTAATCAGTTACTTTTGGAGTCGGTGCAAACAAAAACATTGAATCTCTCATCGGCTGGCACCGACTCCAAAAGTAACTGATTAGGTACTTAAGTGTTAGGATTATTTTTAGCATTTTAGTGTTTTGAAGTCGGTTTTATTTTTTTTAATAAAATTTACTTATTTGTTTTATTTTTGATTTCACATCAAGCTTTGAACGCACTATTCGAGGTTTCAAGCTGAAGTTCAAAGTACCGTTCAAAGCTTGACGTACACTTGACTGTAAAAGTTTAAAAAATGATGTAATTAGAAAACAGGCCATTGTGAGAAAAGGACATATTGAGAATGGGACTTTGTGAGAAAGGGACATTTAGAGAAAAGAACATTATGAGAAAAGGACATTTTGAGAAAGGACATTCTGAGAAAGGACATTTCTAGAAAAGGACATTTTGAGAAAGGACATTTCGAGAAAAGGACATTATGCGCTGAGACGGAAACAGTGATCATAATATGTAATGTCACCGGCACGGCGAGTCAATATGGCGGCTAAATCTATCATATTTCTACAGTTGGTGTTGATATATCGCTATAACATATCATATCATATCGCGTTTTGGTGCTCATGCTAGGCAGTCTGTGTTTGTAATACACTGCTGTCTTTTTTACAACTCTTTTTAGTGATTTAATAATGTATTGTGGAAAAATAGAATGTCTCGATAGAAACGAATAAGACGTTCGATTTTTATAACATAACCGTCACGCCCTCAGTATAACGTGCAAGCCCCGCTGCTGCCCCTTCGCTATCCCGTCGCTGTCGGGTCCCCCCGGCTGTGTGGTCAAGGCTTTAGGCCTTGGAAGTGTTATTGGTGAAGAATGATCAATTATTTTAAATTATTTATCATTAGTGTCTGATAATGACTAAAACACAAATAATTTTTTTCTTAATTTATGTACACCAAAACCAAAATCTAAATTATATAGTTCGACATTTAAAAGTATCCTTACGCGAAGTATCGTAGGTAAGTATAAAGTGTATTTTACAGTAGCACCTTACAGACTTGTTTTTATTTTCCAGAAATAATGTACTCACACTTAGACACGCGACATCTAGAAGGTGGTTCTGTTTAGAGTTTGACATAAAACAACACTGCTTTGTTGTGATTACTTAATAGTTAAAAATAAATTTTATTAAAAAAAAAACGAAAAGTAATTTTTATTTTTTAAAATAAAATTTATTTATTCATCTATTTTTAGTGATAAATCCTAATCTAACTGCTGAAAACCGATTTCATCCACTTTTTTTTCACCATTAGGGGTAAAAGTTTTTCCGAAAATTTTCATTATAAGAGTACCTATCTTTGAAGTAGGTATTAGCTACTTAATAAAAAAAGAATCGAAGATATTGGGTAACATATATACAAGAATCACGAACCTAAACATTATCTGGGTATATTTTTGTTAATTTCTCAAAAATTGCTTAATTGTTTTCGATAATATTTATATGGGACCACCTCTGAAGTATGATCTACTCAACAAAAAAGAATCATTAAAATCGATTCATAATTGGCGGAGTAATCGCGTAACATACATACAAAAAAACACAGTCGAATTGAGAACCTCTTTAATTAGGTATACAATGTGCCGCTTACCTAGAATTTGCGGCTAAAACGTGAATCAACTAGAAAAGGCTCTTAGTATTTAATATTTTTTTAGGGTCACTCCTTTTTTGAAGTCGGTTGAAAACAAAATAGGTTGATGTGTACTATACTGCTATAAGAGCAAATATATTAACATTGTTTGACCCCCTGGAAACTTGTTAGTCAAAGATCAAAATAAAAGAAGAAACTATGTTATGTCCATGTCAAGTAAACTTGCCCGTCAGAACGAAGCACCGGGTTATTAGCTATAAAATGGCGATATAGCAGCAAGCATGGTGCTGTAAACTGCTGTGGTCTACGGTAGCTTCTTGCATACCAAGACATCGCTCGAAACCGACTTGCGGTTTGTCTCAAACAACATTTTGGTTTTCAGTACATTTTGCTCATACAACGTGAACTGTTACAGACTAGTCCATAGAACCCTGAATAGGCAAGTTTAGGCCGTACTAACATTAGAATTTTAATTGGGTATATTAAGATGTGCTTCAGAAGCAAACTTAAGGGTTGACTAACATTATCGAGCTGGGTAATAATTATTATAATTAATACACCTAGCTAGGGTATTTCTCTACAGTAGTAGGTAAATATATTGACTTTTGCTTATCCTGTATGAAGCTATCGTTTAAAGTCTTGCTGTCAAATACAATGTTTTCAGCGGAATGGGCTTGGATTCAGCAAATGGCCCGTAATTAATATAATTTGTTATTCTTAAAAGTTATATTAAAAATAGAAGGCTTTATTGCCCTACCGCAAATGTAAAGCTGTGTTATTCTTTTTAGTCTTAAATTTATAAGTATATAATCATTTCAATTTGCTTGCTAAACTTACCAAAGCTTGGCTACCTTTTTTACTGTCTGGAATAAGTTGTCAAGAATACCCACCAACTCGCGGGTGCAGCCAGGGGCTACGTAGGAATCAGCTCAGGGTGAAATCCGCCTACTTATTAAAAACCAGACGCTACAGCGTACACAGCGTACGTTATGTCACCGGGTGAGATGAGATTGCGGGTTAACGCCCTAGGCCTTGACCACAGCCATTCTTCCGCCTGCAGTCCCTTCTCTGACTGTGAGTCAGGGGGAAGATGATATTTCACAAGCTTGGCCACCTAGGGTACAGTACGTGCAATACAGTTACTGCACGATTCAAAATATCTTCTAAACTGTTGCAGGAGGACATGGAACAAATAACCCCTGTCTTTTAGTTTTGTTTTTTCTAGTAGGCGCTTATAATATGTTCCTGCGGATGAAGTGGTGATGCATATTTCATAAATTTTGTCAGTAATTATAATCTTCTATATTATAAAACAAAATCGGGTTAGTTACACCATTTATAAGTCAAGAACGGTTGGACCGATTTTTATGATTTTTTGGATTTCGTCTTGAATAGCAGAATAACTATTAAAACATCGAAAAAATTTAGGAAAAAAATACGTATGAACACGGGACACTTCCTTCAATGAACTTGCCTATCTGAACGTAGCTTATGATTCTATTTATCGTTTGTGAACGGCCCATGCTACAGCGGTTGCACATAGTTTACGATACATGCATTATACAGGTGTAATATTATGCTGGAATCTGTAAACTTGGCAATAATGCATTCAGCGAGAGTCACTTGCTTGTGTTCTTCATTAATCGTGCCCGGAAACAAGTTCACTTTTTAGTGCGACAGAATGTTTCTAGTAAAACAAGGTCCTATTTGGTATTTGTGATCACATAATAAAACATTTACTTGCACTTTTTACAACAAGTGAGTTAAGATTTTCGAAGAGACCTAGACAGGATTAGAAAATGTTAGTAGCGCACGTGTCCTTAAAAAAACAAATAAATTGTATTATTTCAAACTTTTTTTGATTTACCTGCTTAGGTATGAGAGGCAATTTTCTAAATACTACAAAATGTATGCACAAAAAGAAAAAGTCCTCAAAATCCAAAAAAAGTTTTCCATGAGGATTTTGTTTTTCTATTGATAATTCAGTGAATTTACCATAGTACGTATTTTAATAACAACATCAATAAACGATACTGTTATAATAACCAAACACACTTATTTAAAGAGTTGACCAACACGAGCAAGTGTACAAGTTTATAGCAATTAATCATGGCAAGCATTTTTTTACTTGACAATGAAAATATCAGTAATACGCAAAATGCTCACGATTTATTTCACAAGTCAAGTAGACTCGCTCATCTGGAGGCGGCACCACAATATTGGCTATAAACGGTGGCGCGTAGTTTACAATGCCAATGTCCATACGCAGGTGCACTGTCGGTCTCAGGCCGAGTGCACACGGCAAACATGCCTTTGGCAAGACTTGGCACTTGGCTTTTAAGTTGATTGCATTGCAACTATGACGATGTTGCGGTATCACCGCACATTAGTTACTTGGTGGAGTCATGTGTGACGCATGTAACTAGACTACCTAGTACTTATGCTTCATGGTTCGACGACCGTATAGGCGTAGTGGCGCGTGATTAGGCTTGAACGCAAAGTGCCTAGGTTTGATTTCCAGTTCGGCACAATTGTTAGAACATTTTTTTTTCTGAAGTGCCTTGAATCTGGTCTGGATGTACTGGGAAAACTCGTCTGTTAGTGTTAGTTATTATTATAATAAAGGATTTTTTTTTACACGCCACGCACGAAAAAAAAATCTAGACCTCATAACAATTCCTTTGGGACTATGACAATTGCTGTGTTGTCTTCGCGTATGTTATTTATTTATTTATCAATTAGTGCCTTACTTTAAGACGACGACAAATAGGTGTGTTATCTGGCGCCTGAATGTATTTATTTGCATAGCAAGCGGGGCACATACCACGTAAGGCTGACGGCGGATGGAGCAGAAAGGTTCTAAAATGGAGGCCACGTACCGGCAAGCGCAAACTAGGACGTCCCCCACAATGTGGATAGACGACTTGGTATAAGTTGCAGGAAGCCGTTGGATTCGTAGTAGACCTGCAGGCTGCTGTGGCGACGGCGGCCTATGGCTGAAATGATAATGATGATGATAACATGAGGGTGCCCTTTAATAGTCACTTAGGCTTTTTTGCGATTTTTAATGTTGGTCTTATAAAAGTGGTTGTGTTCGTTACGTAATAATTAAGGAATTACTTGGCTGCATAGTTCTTTTTAGATGTGAAATTTTACCTCCGAAAGCCTTAGAGTTAATAAAATAGTATCGTATGTCTAATTAATATCTTTCTCGATTAATTAATTATTCTGTAGCATCACCAATATAATTTAACGGTTGATGTTAATTTTTCATCGACGCTCACATGTTTTTCTTACATCTTCTAACTAATAAGATTATAGGTAACCTTCTTCATTATTTTAACATATTTACTCGTGAAGTATCGCGGAAGTCTTAGAGATAATCAGCTTATATCTACTTATTTAATTTCTTATAGCTATTACCGCAGTACAGGTGTCCCAAGAAGGGTGTACCAGCAGACCTCTGGTGTTAGAGGACACTATTACCTATCAATTTGACCCCCATGTATATTCAGTGGAAACGAATCATTCTCGAGATATGAAAGCTGTTAGTCTGGTTGACCAGTAAGAATGTTTTTGGGACACATACTAAATATACATTTCAGTACATTATTTTTAATAAAAGCTTGGTTAAGTTACAAATAAAGTTGGACCGCCTTTTCAACAACTGCATTCGCTTTATTTTTGGCTTACGCAAGTTTGATCACATATCCACGTTTCGCTCCCAGCTTGGCTGGCTCCCTATAAGGCATCGCAGGAATGTACGGACACTGCGTCCTTTACTCTATACTCTTCGAACCCAAATCTCCATCTTATCTCAAAGATAAATTTTCATTCCTTAGTACTTCTCACGATAGAAATCTCCCTTCGAGTGATACTCTTCAATTGTATACACAACGTCACAGTTCCGGTTTTATGACCAGCTCATTCACCTTGACGGCTGTACGACTCTGGAACGGACTTCCCTTGAAAATCAAAAAATCCACGACAAAATTCTCCTTCAAGAAGGCTCTGCGCAAGCATTATTGGATTAACTCTTTTCTCTTTTCCATGATTCTCGCTGACATGAGATCTGTGTATAATTATACTATGTATAAGTATGTATGTATATATTTTATGTATGTATATACCGTATATAGCTATCTATGTTTAGTTTTGTATGATTTAATTTAACACAATTCGTTTTTTTGCGCCGCCTATACCATCTCTGTATGGCCCCATGGTTGACTGGTAGAGAATGCTTTTGGCATTAAGTCCACCATTTGTACAACTTTTTTTTAAATGTCTGTGCAATAAAGTTTAAATAAAATAAATAAATAAAATATCGAAATTAATTAAATAATAAAATATTCTTTTCCCCAAACTGTTTCAGGCTGACGCTTAAATTATATTTTACTGAGAAAGGTAAATTATTGGACAACGTCAGCATAAAATACTGTAACTTTAGCTTTACATGTGTTTCTTTGGATAAATTCGCAAATCCTTTCTAAAACAAATATCTTGAAAATAATACAATTTTCCTTAACAATGTATGTTGGGGTCCAATTGATAGGTCATAGTATGCCTATGTCAGCAGTGGACGTCCTTTGGCTGAGATAATGATGATGATTTATCCGTGTGCCAAATTCTGTAAGTGGTTGAGTACCGAAGATACGTTTTTTTTTACTCTGTCCTGAACTATTATGTAAACATTTCCTTAATAACTTAAGGTATAGTCAGGAGATTCCAGTCAAACAAGCTTCGCATGAACTCAGTGAACCTCAAAATTCAGACAGAATTAAAGTCGTAAACGCCCGCGATACAACTACGAGATATGAAATAAAAAGTCGGTAAATATTTGACGGGCGACGGATGACGCGTCGTCCGGCCCCACGACTGGAATATTAATTATCTGGCAACACCGAGACATCCCTCTACCTTATCGCAATACGCATAAAGTCTAAAATTGTGAAACAAGATCCAACACTGTCAACTCCGTTTAATGCACGCCGACTTATTTACTCCTCACGATCTTAGGTGACTGCAAACAGAGGCGAATATTGCTTGTCAAATTAAAAGGCGTTCAAAAAATTTAAGTATACAATTTTAATGGTGATGCAAATAAAGTCTAAATTCACGCAATTATAATTCAAGCGAAGAACAAAACCCACCGCGTTTGCTGTCTCGAGTGCATAATGACAAAGATGTGAGTAATCATTGCTGTCATCGATGCCATTTTTAAAACATACTTTTCCAAGAACAGGAAATTGTTGATATAATTAGTTCTTTTAAAAATATTTCTACCATTTAGGTACTAGGCACAGTAATACTTTGAAATAGGTCAGTCTACTAATAATTTTTACCCACACCAAGCAAGCCAGGGCCTTAGCCCTGGCTTGCTTGCTAAGTAAATATGTGCTGTGTGAGCGGTACGACCAGGGGTGTGAATTGGTTTCAGATGGGGGTAGGCTGTGAGTGAAAATTGAGTAAGTTTGCGTGAAACAGTAGGTGATCTTGCTACAGACTAACATTGGTTAAATTGCATAGAATCGATCTAAGTTGCGCGCTTTAGTAAGGAATAAGTGCAAGTAGACGTCAAAATGGTTACAGAATATTTATTGTTTATTGTTGAATACGTAATTAATAATTATGGTTAGCTGTCGGTTTTTTTTGAAGGTAGGCTTTGCATAATAGCCTATATGAAATGCACGCCCCTGGGTACGACAAAGGAAAAACGAGTGATTGAAACAAAATATGATTTTAATGAACACAATAAAAATACTACAAATAACTTTCTTCAAAAAATTGTGAAAAAAGTTGTAATGAATTATTTTGTTTCAGGTAAACAGCTGAAAAATATTTATCACCTGAAGAATGGTTGTCGCGTAAGTCATAAGTACTTATTTGTATGTTATATTTTAGCTAGTACGTACTAATAATATCCTTTACTTAACGCGTTCCCGCGCCTTTGAATGAACGTGTCGTAAGTAATAGTTTTCGTCTACTTTCATTCATTCATACTAACTTTTGTTGCCGCACATCGCCGCTTGTAGCGCTAGCGGCGCTAACCTCTGGTCGTTACGTAGCAGATGGTTCATATCAATTGTAGGCGCTTTCGAGTTTTATAGAAGTGCGTACGGAATATCATAGATGGCGGTGTATACACTTTTTCATAAATGGAAAAATTGTGTTTCACTATTAAATTAATTTCTATTTGCAAGCATAATTCTGAAAGATTAAACTTACTTAGTATTTTATATGTAACCTTGTATTTATTTATCGTGATATATTTTTTAAAATTTTACACACTGGATTCAATTAAGTACACAATAGGTAATTTTGTTTATATAAGTAGGTACTGTTCAAATACAATAGTTTTTTTATGCTACAAACATCAAATTCAATATCAAATCTTCAAAAAAGAAACAATTCCCCAAACAAAATGTAATTAGTTTTGTAGTAAAATAAAGTTCTTTTGTTTTTGAGATTACCTAATAGTTTTGTCCGATTAAAAAATATCATTGCAATAACATTTTGCGCTTATTTAATACCGTCCCTGGTAGAAAAAAAGAAATATTTCTCTACGTACTAGGTACGTGAATTAATAAAATGCCATCAAAAACATAACTTGTAAAAAAACAAGTCTCGTAGCTCAGTTTTTTTACCGTAAAAAGTTGTACAATCCATGTAAATACCAAGTCGGTTAATTTATTCAATCCCTACTTAAGGGGCCTTCTGTCTTAAGTTATTACGTAATGAGGTAACCTAACAACATCTTATAGTAACCATATCAATAAGAACAATATTTTATGTTATAAATAAATAGATTGACTTGATAATCGCAAGAAAACACAATGTATAGATAGATAGATACTCTTTATTGCACACCATACAAGTAAAATACACATAATTTTTACAGAAAGATGTACAATTTAGGCGGTACAATGTATCTGAGTAGTAATACATATTATAATAAATCTATTGTTTAGCTTTAGTAGTTACCTAAGTTAAGCAACCTACGTCGCGAGTGTGATATTTACTTACCATTTCAACCATATTTAGTGACACTTATCACCAGCATCTCCGTGCTTCGGAAGGCATGTGAAAAGTTGGTATACCGCTTATATCACTCGATACTAGTCGTGAAGCCTAGTCAGAGTCCTTAGGGCGGCTTAATAACATGTGACAGTAAGGTTAAGTCACTGGCCTTACAACATCCCTCCACCAATCCGCAATAGGCCTGCGTGGTGTAGTATGGCCCAAACCACCTCATAGTTGAAGTGAGGCCTGCACTTTACTTTTTTATACTTATACTAACAAGTATAAACTGAAAAGCAGTTCAAATCAAAACGCGATGAGTCCCAGAAAAATAAAACTGTGCCTTGTGTAGTTCCTCTTCATTGTCGTGTTATTTGCTCTAAGACCCCGGAATTCTTATATCCGCTACCTGCGACCCTATGCATTTCTTATGACCCGACTCCAAAAGCTTTTGAGACAAATGTACTGCTATTTAAATGGAATATTCAGTATTGTAGCATCCATTGTACAAATTTCTTATTCAATGCTTAAGCAGAATATTTGAATCGTACAGGGACCCCTTCTAACGACGTTTACATTTGCTTTTTGTGTTGATAGGTCTTTATACTATTTGGAATGTGATATGTGCTCGTAATATATTATTGAAAGGTCGTCTGGGTTGGGGCAGAACCTAAAACAATACGCCCGAGTATTACAAAAAAGATACATTTCATTTTGTAAAACTATAATATACACTTTTTTACGTATTATCCTCGTCAAAACAAATTAAATGAGTATAGAATAGATAGATAGATACTCTTTATTGCACACCACACAAAAAAACAGTACAGAGAAACAATAAATTTAAAATGGTACAATTTAGGCGGTCTTATCGCTAAGAGCGATCTCTTCCAGACAACCTTCAGGTAGAGGAAAGTTGAAAAAAAAGCGTTATGTGGGGGAGGCGTTGAAGAGTTTAAAGTAATTTTATATTTAATATATTACATAATATATTATATATTTATTACATAGATACTAAAAAAATTAAATAATATACATACTTACACATTGTTATAAATAATAATCATACATACTATAAATACATATAAGTACTTACACTAATTAATAACCCTATTAATATGAATATGGATTTTGATACCAAAAGTGTTAGGAAAAGTAAAGAAAGAAGTAAATCAAAGAAAAACATAGGAGAAAACTAAAGTCCAAGGAGATATGTTTTAAGTCTAGTTTTGAAGATTTGTAGTGTTTCAGACTGCCGAATAGACATCACACTTGGCCGGTTTTTCTTATAATTTTTTGGAGTCAATTTAGATAACGTTTTCTTTCTAAATTGGCTTGGGTCTATATGTACTAGGAGACGCTCCTGGCAAAAAACTATTGTCTGGGACCTAGCAACACAAGAATGTTACTTCCTTACTTCAAGACCATGGTAGTGTGTTATCGGGCTTTATATTATTTGTTATTACTTAACCTTTGCAAAACAGAGTCCCAATTCCCGTAATTTAACATTAGTCGCAATCCAGTGTCGATCCGCTCCCAGTAAAATTACTATCAAAAACGGGATTTTCGTAAACCAAAAAAATTAAATTAGAGTTTGTAATGCTACTAAATATGGAAGAAACCAAAATAAGATTTTTTTGTTCTATTTTCAGTCGTATTGGGATAGTTTTGTTAATTTTACTTCACATTAAACGTTTCAGGGAAATACCGTTTGAGATACTAATGTTACTGGGTCCGGATCGGCGCTGGATTGAACCTACTGTCAAGTTACGGGTTTGTTTACTCTTCTGGCCTACTCCTAAGAGAAAACTGAAATTAATTTTTTTTGGCATAATAATAAAAGAATATAAATAAAAAACCCTATTGTCTTAAGACTTAATTATGCCGTGAAGATTATTACAGTAAGTAAGTTTGTATACGAGTTTCCTCACAAACCCGTTTTCCTCGTCCGTTAGACAAAGAATGTAAATTTTCTCAACCCTTTAAAAGCCTTGGCACAATCCGGCCATTAGCCAAAAAGGACTTCACAAAATAAATTCTAATAATAATAAAAATCATTGCCATGTCGCTACTGGATATTGAAACTGGGAAGTGTTGGAGCCAACCGCGATCACAGCTGAAGATTGCATTTAAATGTTTCATTTAACTCGTCCAATGGCTTGGAAACGGTTAAGGAGCGGTAAGAAGATCTCCTTCGGGAGCATTAAAATATGTAATGGCCAAAAATAACAGATGGTTTTCAGTCTACCGGTTGCGTAACGAACTGAACGATGGACCCGCGTTCGAGAGTACCCCTGGGCGGGGCAATGTTAGCTTAGGGATACATAAGTTGTTTGCCTAAAATATTGTTGTTTACCTATCATTTTTGTAGCAAATCTGCGGATAATCGGGGCTTGTTTACGAAACAAAAGAATCCTTTGAAAGGGACAAAGGGAAAGCCTTAGATGTATTTCAAGTTTGTATTTTGAGAAAAATAGATAGGAATGATTCGCTGGAGGCGGAATGTAACCGCATTCGAGATAAAAGCGCTGTTGTCTCTGCCGATATGTTCCAGAAATAAACTCGATAAAGTGATACTTAGATTTTTTGTAATGGTAATATTGTAATCATCTTTCTTGGTTCAAAGATATAAAAGAAAAAAATACCCCCATTATTTTCTTTTTACTTTGTCTTTTGTTTTATTTTGCGATGAAATTGCTATTATTTGCTTTCAGCGCTCCGCCTATTGGTTAATATTGATAATCAAAGAGTATCCTATGTTATTTTAATCTTTGATTAATCTGATATCAGTGTAATTTGTTATTAAATCATAAATAAATATCTAAAACAATCAAGATGAAATTCGGCACATGGGATTATGTCCATGTGTGAGTAAGCTGCTTGCTATCCTAGAAAAATACCATAACAACGTCATTTTGTTGCCTTTTGTAGTTAGTTGCCTAATCAAAGTCTATATCAGAATAGCTAGGATCAGAATAGCATGCAACTTAGGAGTTTTATACGATTCGAAGACCTTTCATATCCGAGTGCGAGTACGCCGGACTTGGCGCCATCTCTAAGGTCCCAGGTTTGATGCCCGGTCGGGTCAATGTAGAAAACGAACTTTTCTATGTTGTCGCCGGTCTGGGTGTTATGGTACCGTCGTTGTTTTTAATTTTTATTACACAAGTGCTTTGGCAACTTACCCTACATCAGAGCAATGTATGTGATGTGGTCCTTTGTCCAATATTGTCCAATACTTACTATCTGTTGTCCGCGACTTCGTATGCGTGGTATTTAGCTGATGATTATTTTGATCATTTACTTATTTAGCTGAAACCTACTTTTAAATTTATTTACGTAGTTAGCTGTATGTTAGTTGTAACAATAAGTGAAGCTTAAAGAAGCATGTTTAAATCAAATATTATTCATTACTTATTAAAACATTATCAGCCTTATTCATTAACGTTGCTTCACTTTAAGAAAGCATATAAAAAGCTTTTAAAATGTTTATTGATAAACAAAAATCAACAGATTGGGCTGTTACTTAAATACATGTCAATTTGAACATCCGCTGCATTTCTCTTACATCTAAGAGCTGTCATTTGATTCTAAGCTTTACTGTCAAGTCTCAAAACTTATTTTTTGAATTCGACGTTTGGCAATAACTACGCGCAAACAGCTAGATTAGTACCATTCCTACCAAAAAAGAAGTACTTAGCAATTTTCTATTTACGCTTAACAACTTGTTAAGTAGCTTTTTATGAATAACGCTGTATATTTCCATCCCACCATATTTATTACGGCTGTCATTTAAAAAGTACTTACCTTAAAATTAGGACTATCACTGCCAGTTATATTCAAAGGTGCCTGCACATTTACCTGATTTTTGACTCTCGTCAGTGTCGCTTGAAATTGTGTTTGTGGATCAATAAAATCCATGCTGCTCGCTTTTTACTATCGTTATTGACTCTCGATTTACGACGTGCTGCTTTATCGATAAATTAAATCTGTCAGGTACTACTACATAATGATTGACTTAATTTATATTTTTAAAAACTGGCCAAGTGCGAGTCGGACTCGCCCACGCTCACTTGAGGGTTTCGTACAAATATATTATAAATAGTTCAAGAATCGAGACTCGCAGGTTAATAACAATTAATATTAAAATTTATTGTGTAGATTTTTCTCTGTACGTGTAGTTTAAGACGATATTAATTGCTTTTCATAGTTTTAGGTCGACGGGAAGTACCCGATAAATTTTGATTCCCGTAAGAGTTTAAAGTTAACCTAAGTAATATAATTTTAATTTCAATGATATGATGATATAATGATAAAGAGTCTTGACGGACAGGCAGACAGACGGACAACAAAGTGCTCCTATAAGGGTTCAGTTTTTTCCTCTTGAGGTACGGAACCCTAGTAAATATGTGCTAGACAATATACTAATTGTCATGGTCTTAAAGTATGAAATGAAGTGAAATGATTTATTTGCGTAAGATACACGGTACATATTAATAGGTCTTATTTTAAATATTGGAACATGCGTGCTCTACCGAAATGTCGGCATGCAAAAACTATGTCATACAGTTATGTGATTGTTACAAAATTAAATTATATTTATTTTATGTACTATTAAGATATATATACTTATTATGTCAAAAAAGAAGAAAATGATAATATTACATAAGTTAGATAATATCTATTTGGATTATTCATTCGAGTCAAAGTATTCTTTCATGTCATAAAAACACTCTTCTTAAGTCAGCGTTTTAGTTTACGTAAAAACAAAGTAGTAGGTAGCTGTCTAATTTCCAAGGGGAATTTCCTATTATATACGCGTATGGGCACTATATGACAGTTGTTTTTATGGAGAGTACTAATATACTGTGGCACCACTAGTTTGTGCGGAACTCTTGGCCGTAGTCTCTGTACATGAGTTTTATTTGTAAATAGTTTCATATTGCGCCTTATAAACCTTCCTATTTCAAAATTACCGGACAGTGAGTCTTATCAGATGCGTCTCCCAGCACACAAAACTTTTTGGTTACGGTTCCCCAACAAAGGATCACATCTACCCACTGGAAACCTACAGTGTATGTTGATGGTCCATGGCTACGGACGACTTCCGTGCATCAGCAAAAACAGACCAGAGGAAATTTGGAGAAGTTCATTTTTTGAATTGAACCGGAAATTGCACCTTTTGCATTCAAGGCGAATAGCCGCGACACTACGTCAATCGGTTCGTTAGTCATAATGACGCGTGGATCGGCACTATTAAACAAAACTTGTTGATTTTTTGATCGACAAAAACGATCCACAGTGGCAATCGACAAAAATATTATACCTATTATTACACACACACTAAAACGAGTATGAATACCATCATATTTTATCTTTTACTTGCCTTTAGTGTGTATTAATCATAAAAGTTTAAAAGTAATGATACCAAATATCTAAACTCCAATGCCTACATACCTATTTACTCGACTTGTGCATATGTTACGCTCAAAGACCAAAAACACTCATTGAGCGAAAAAATTGCTTACAACGCGTTGTGGTCACAGTAAAACATCCACATGGCGAAATTCGTGGTTTTCATTCTTTGAGCGTAACACATACACATTCAGCGAGGCCGGATCCACACCTGCCCCCCTAGCATGACCACCAAAACACGATATGATATGATATGACAAAGCGATATATTACGCTAACTGTAAAAATATGACAGATATAACCGCCATTTTGAATTTTTATCGAAACAACGATCATATTAAGTGACTTCACCGGCGCGGCGATTCAACATGGCGGCTATATCTGTCATATTTTTACAGTTGGTGTAGATATATCACTATATCATATCATATCATATCGTGTTTTGGTGCTCATGCTAGGGAGGCTGGGATTAAAATTCAAGCAAATGTGTAGGCACCTTAATCCACTTTTGCCTCGTACATTAAAACCCATTCGTATCTCGCGACTAGAATCATAGACATTAGTGTGAACGAGGTCCCCTCATGACAAATCGTCGTCCTCCGCAGGGGCTTCTTTATTGAATGATTGATTTATCTGCTCCACTTCGGGTTGCGCGCAACTGTCAACAGGTGGCGCTTAACCGCTCTTTGATTTACTAACTTCGAATACTTCTGGTAATATTCTTTCTTCTTTTCAGATTAGAGTTCCTTTGCATAGGAAATCTGTAAAGAAATAATAAATTGTTAACAACCACACTAATTATCTAGCCCCAAACTAAGTGTAGCTTGTACTATAATATAGCTATAATCTTGGCAACAAAAATACATAAGTCCTTAGGTACGAGTATAACGTTATAATATGACATTCATGGCTCAGACAAATGTTCGTGCTAATCACACATACAATAAATTACTACATGCGGGATTTGAACCCGCAACCGCCTGGATTCTAATCCGGTGCGCGACCCACCAAACCATGATCATAAAGTAACATAAGTACATTATTGATTAGCTAAACATAATGTGTCAGGCTTTTGACATTCTTATAAAATACACCTAAATAAACCCATTTCCTACAACAGATCTAACACTAAAAATCTCTGCTGTCACTAATTCACCCCACATCACTCGCAGCCCCACAGAGACGTTTAGGGTTCCGTAAGATAATGCAAAAGCGATTTAGGATGGGATGATTGATTTGGAGGTCGGTCGACGCTTTATTTGTGACGGGTCGAGGTGACCCAAAAGAGTCAAAGATGTTTCCCGCTTTTAGAAAAGGGAAATCTGTTTAATGCTTCAATCTTAATTTTGCCGTCCAAGTCATTGTACCCTTCTTAGTGGTAGCAAAAAAAGAATCTCATTGTAACAAAAATATGAATATTGTTATTTTTTAGCCGAAGAGGATGAATTGTTGTCAATAATAATCTAGATAGGACATTTTGTCTCTTCACTTTCCTCTTTTAAAAACATTATTTTATGTTTAAAAATAATCCTTGACGGAGAGCTTGCTTACTTTCCTACGTGCGATTTTATAATCAAATTAAAAACTTATAAATTGGACATTACATAGGTACTTTGCTCTGATCCTGATGACCATGATCCTATGGAAAGTAGCCAAAACCCTTGTGTTACAGCAATAAAAAACAACGGCGGTACCACAACACCCAGACCCGAGACAATTTTAAAAGTTATTTTTCTACATTGACCGACCGGGAATCGAACCCGGGACCTCAGAGTTAGCGACACCAAATCGCTCGCCTCTCGACTTCGGAGATGTCATCGGTTAGTAGCGTGTGTTACAAATAGTGTCGCGGCAAAAATCAAAATAATAATATCATAGACGAGCTGTCATGCTGTCTATTTACTTATCGATACCTAGCACTGGTATGGTATTAGGCACTATAATAATAATAGCCTTTATTCAGATTTAAACATCTTAACCTAATATTTTTTTTATTTTTTTTTTTATTTTAAGTATCTGTTTGCCCTGTGGCAAAGGCCTCCCCCAACTGTCTCCACATATCTCTGTTCTGAGCTGTTCTGGTCTACAAGTTGCCTGCCACTGCCTTGATCTCATCGGCCCATCGTTTGGAAGGTCTGCCACGTTTCCGTGTATTACCTTTGGGATACCAGTAGTTAATGGTCTTGCTCCATTTGTCTGTTAGGCACTATACGCCTTTTAAATGTTATGCCCTACACTACTGTTTCTAGACAATTATGAGCTGGCCATAAAAAAACAGCGCAAGAAATTAGATTACTGTTTGTTTTTATACTAGCAAAAATGTCAAGATCGTTGAAATGTTGGCTTACGAATTGACGAAGCAATTGTTACTTAAGAACAATACCTACGATAATTTCTTGAAATTTTTCATTTCAGAAATCTAGAAACCTAATTACAATTTGAAACCTTAAATGCTTTCTAAAACCACTTTGCTCGATTTCGCAACTAAGAAAATGCCTTTAATGTGGTTTGGCTCAAAGTTGCTTAAGTTTTCTAAACGCTAAGATCATTTATCACGCGATAAGAGCAAGAAAATAAGTAGAACTAACAAAATGTAACAATGGTTATCGTGAAAGTAAGTAGTCGTGAAGGTACTTTTTCAGCTCAGTGGCATAACCGCTTCGGCAGTCACTTCCGAGGTTAGTAACCTAATTAGCGTTCGTGAGTGGATGGTTGGCCAATATCTCAAGCATGCTTCAGAAGCCACGTAAAAATATTGCCGTCTGACAGTAAGGCTAGTCGACATGGCACCCTTACATCAATCCACACTATTCCCGCGCGTGATGGAGTGAAGCTAGGACCACATTGAGTTGAGGTGAGGCCTGTTCCTTGCAGTGATATCCTTTATTTATATTTGTGGCTAGCTGTTGTCTTCAGTTTATTCATTAAAAAAAATCTGCGTAACTTGTTTTTATTTTTTCGTTCAAAAGCCTTCTCCTGACAATAAATAACACAACAAAAAAAGAATTTGCGAAATTGTTCCATCCGTTCACGCGTGATGCGATGACCAAGGGAAATAGAGATTCATTTTTAGGTATATATATATGTGAATGTTGTGATTTGTTAAATAATAAATGTAGGTGACCTGGCTAACTTTGTACTGTCTTAGAATCAATAGTTAGTAGTTTAAATAGTTACCCATTTTGCTATTCGGGTGGAGATAAATCCAACAAATCGAAGATCAGACAGAAGCCGTTCTTAAGTTATTCAACAAACTAGACTTTGTTTTGTATAGTTCTTATATTATATACATAGTCACATGCAAGCACTTTCATCTGTTTATCCTCTGTAAATTTACGTACAGTCTAACGCACATCAAGCTTTAGGTATAGTCGACAAAATATTAGTTTACTATCCTAAGGTTGAATATTACTTGCTCATTAAAAAAACTATAAGGTCTATTACCGCTTGCCTTTATTTACGTCTTAATGTCATTTGTGATTATTTGAGCTTGGAAGTGTTAAGTCTTACAAGAAGCCTTAGCGAATTAATATTTTACTGGGAAACGTCAAAAGTGGTAAAGCATTTCCTTGGTCGACTAAATACACGTCCAGCATAAGCTGATCGCATATTTGCGAAAAATACATGTAGCAAATGTCTATAAAAGAGGTCATGTCGAGGTGAGGTCAGCTCATGCTAAAAGTTTTAGCTTGGTTTACTATTGACTGTACTTCTGTATTTTTTTCATTTATTTTCAAACTCGGTGGACGGCTTTTGCCCCCTATTTTATTCCCTTTTTAAAAAAAGTTGCCTATATTTGTCAGGGTTCAAGCTTTCTCCGTACCAATTTCATCGATTCAGTTCAGTGATTTTACCGCGAAACAAACAGTCTTTTAGTAACAATACTATAAACTTTTGCAACTATTATAATATTGTTATTGCTGGTTTTAGTATTACTACTGGGATTTACACAAGTATCAATTTTGTTCTTACAGTGACAGCAAGGGAGCATCTAAAAGAAGTACGCCAAGAACACAATTTCTTAATGTATTATCTTCAGCTTTTGTAAAACGGTCAGGTGAACAATTTATAGCTTTAGATAATTTAAGGTTTATTAGAAAATCGCTCATATTACCATTGCTGTTTAAAATTTATGTACAGCGAAAGAGGTTAGGCCAGCAATAACCGGGCCTTATTAAACCGGAAAATTCTCCGTTTATTCAATATTATGAAACGAAATTTATTTGTAGTGTAAGTAATATTAATGGGACGCTCCACTCGGGCCGTCTAAGAAGCTTTCGCGGGAAGATTGTGAGTCATAAACTATGATTTTTCTCTTTGAACATTATGCTTGAGTGCTGAGGGCTGGCCGTGCGGGACACATAAATTATACAGCTATGTGTTACGGACGCGCTCACTGTTTTTCAACCGACTACGCGACTTCGAAAAACCGACGTGTATACAACTAACGATTGTTTTTTGTTTTTGTCCGCGACTGCTAGACTATTATTTATACACTAGCTGTTCCCCGCGGCTTCGCACGCGTGTAATTTAGTTTGTCACAGAAATTAGTTAACTAACGTCTCTTAGTTTTAGGGTTTTTCGCAATAAACAACAGGTATTTTTTATACAGGTGTATATTCGTTTCTAACCTTAACCACTTTTCCCTATCTCTTTAGTTATCCTCTACCCTAAGGTTGTCTGGAAGAGATCGCTTTTAGTCATAAGATCGACTAAATTGTACATCTTTCTGAAAACATAAACTGTAACTTCTTTGTATGGTGTGCAATAAACAGTATCATTCACTATCTAATGTATAAAATGACGGACTTATAAATACAAATCTCTTCCCTGTATTTTACTCTCTTGAGGGTTGAATTTCAATACCAAGCCTTTTTGGTAAGCCTTTATGTCAAAAATTATAGCTAGTGACTAAATTTCAACTCTGTATCCTAAGCCATTTGGGCTGGGTGAAGCTTTTACATACCTACATACTTTCATCCCCCATTTGACACTCTATGGGGGCGCAAGTTGACAAATGTTGAAACAGATATTTATTTATTTTTGTTAGTGAGTATTTGTGCCAAAATTTCAAGTCCTTAGATTACAAAAAAAATATTTCCCCATACAAATTTTCCCACTCAATTTCACTTCCTTAGGGATGCATTTCCCCAAAACTCCGAAAACAGTATTTTAATTTACAAAGCTTCAGAAATGACAAACTTTCATACACACTGTAATCGTCATTTTTACCCCCTTAGAGGTTAAATTTTCAAAAATCCGTTCTTATTCCTTGTATAGGTTATTAAAGGACCTCCATGCAAAGTTTTATCATTCTAGATCCAAGGGTTTGGGCTGGGCGTTGATGAGTCAGTCAGTGAATGAATGAGTGAGTCAGGACTTCTCTTTTTATATATATATAGATAATATATCTATACATAATGTGTGCAAAATTGAATTTTTTGACATTAATTTGGATTTTGTGTAATTAACATTACTTTATTAGAACACCCACCCAAAATTGTTTGCTGGACCCAATAGGGTACAGAAATGATCTAGCTTTAAGCTTAACATTCTATCTCTTGTTCCATTATGGTGTGCAAATTAATAATTTATGATTAGGTACTAAAAAATTCATTTAAAACTAAATGCATTTAAATGTAGAAACAATGATATAAGGTCATGTTACGATCTATTTCCCAAAGAAATGTTAACAAAACTTTTAAAACGTATAGCTTTTGCCACCGAGCTTGGGAATAGTGATGTAAATCAGGCTGTCGATGTCCAGTTTTATGCCTTGAAATTTTACGTTATTCTTGAATTATAATCGTGTCTTAAAAAGTGACAGTTAGTGACCGAACTGCTCTGCTTTCTCAGTGCTAGCTCATAGTTAGGGTAAATAACAAAATTGAGATGTAAAAGAAGTATTTAATAATTTGTGTTATTGGTTTAGGCCATAATAACTAATCGATTAATGTAATTTTTATGCAGCTGGTTTTGTTTAATATACGGTAAACAGTACCTACGTAGTGTTATTTATACATAAAACTCTATACAGAAAAACAAAACAAGGTCTAAGTAATACTGCTTCATAATTTCTTAATTACGCCCTGGATTACTATTCAGAAATCGGAAAAAATAGAATCATAAACTTTGCTTCCCGTTTTCCATGACGAAAAAAAGAAAATCTAATAAGGTTACCTGGACACGAAGACAAAAACGGCAATCTTTATCACCGTAATCTCTGTTAATCTGAGGCCTAATGTTCCGAATCTTGGCTTAGCCGGATTCCTGTTGTTCCAATAATAAGTGTGTCCGTTACTCTGGCGACGCCACCGGAATTCTTCTGGGGGGCCGTGAGGCGGGGCGGACATCTGCATAAATACGTAAAGCGGTCACGTGCGGGGCGACCGCGCGGTTAACTTGTATCGTCTGCGGACAGCACTAGCGCGTTTGAACGGGAAAGTATACTTGATCGAGTGTTTCATCTCGAAGTATTCAAGTGATTATTAATTGTAAAGAGCGTGATATTATAAAAATTTCGTTCGTCTAGTCTAGTGGTTCACGCTCCTGTCTACAAAGCCAGTGGTTGCGGGTTCAAATACGTTTGTGCGATAATCACGAGCGTTCGCTCTTAAGTAAGTATTTTTCGTTTTTATAGAATAAGCTTATTTCATTTAAGGACTAGGTTATTAATGTGGTTGTTATATAATGTTTAGTAAGTGCTACTATAATGATAGTAGAGGTAAGTATTTATTTGCTAAGTTCAAATTGATATTAGAAAACAAAGAAACGTTATTTGTAGTGAAAATCCAACGTTATAAATATAACGACATAACACTATTAGAATTGATACAAAACATACTATTTACGAGCTAGAAACCGCTTGTTTACTTGCATTACTCGTTTATGCTAGCTTTTTAGCGACACAGTTGTCTTGAGCAAGTGTATTTTAAGTATTGAATTACTTTCTTTCTAAGAAAACGGTGAATCAGAAGATATAATTTTAGGCTCTTATTTAGGTAGGTGTCATCTGCCTTAATAAGAGTATGTTAACTAACGAAAGGCGTTCCCTTTAGCCCGTAATAATATAGCGTCCTTACATACTAAAAATATATTTCTATTTAAAATTAAATTAAAATAATTTTAAAATTTCATAAAAAATAATGAACGTCCGACCCTTTTCTCACCGTGTGAGCAAAATAGAAAAGCGACGTTGCTAGTTTGCGCAATTACAATGCGCAAACTACTAATAACCACAAGAGTAGGTACTCTAGTTACTATTCCGGGTCACGATTTTGGTTTTAAACTGGCGTTTCCATTTTTTTTTTTTGGATTTTGAATTTTGAATGCTTATTTTTGTAAATTTTTATTTCGATTTTCTATCTCTATTAATGATGTAGGTAGATAAATTGGCTGACGGGAAAGCGTTCCGTTATTTTGCATACTGTATAACGGATAAACATAAACATACTTAAATACCGGCAGGCTGATGAGTTGGTTGGCGAATAATACCACATCCAGGTTAAATCCCTTGTGTTATATCCAAATTAAATGAGTTATTACTTAATCCTGAGTTACGAGTAAATCTATTTTTGTTTTGATTGAACTTCCTACGCTAATTACGTAGGAAAGATCAAAATGTTCTCGTAATGGGATACCAGAGGAAACATTGTTATTCCTTACTTATGTTTTATAAGATTATTTTTAAAATATTTTTAGAAAAAGCATTTAGTAGTAATAGTGTGCGAAATAGATTAGAGGCCCACATTTTTATGTCAAAAGTCAAGATAAATACCTAGGTAATGTACGTTATTGAACGTATCGAATTGATGACCTCTGTTTTAGGGTTCCGTAGTCCTGACAAGGAACCCTTTATACTTTATACTTTCGTCATGTCTGTCCGTCTGTCTGTCTGTCTGTCCGAGGTTTTGCTAAGAGACCGTATGTACTAGAAAGATGTTATTTTAAAAGCTGTAATAAAATTTTGAAAAATATTGTTTTAGGGTAGCTCCCCTAGATATTCTGAAGTGGGGATGTTTTTTTTCGTCGTCTACACCATCGTGTGTATCGTTGAGTAGGTCTTTTAAAAATTACTTAAGGGATGCTAATACTATTTTTCGATATAATGCTCCATTAACGAAATATTTAACTTTAAAATGCAATTTTTTGTTTCAGTAGAGCGACCCACCCCTCTAAAAGCTTAACTGAAAAAAAATATGATTATAGTGCATTTCATAAACTTAAAGGAAAATTATAGCGGTTAAGATAACTTATAAAGTAATTTTAAATTTGGACACTGTCCAAAACATCTGAAATTTGGATAAAGAAAGAAAATTTTGGTTTGTCAAATTTTGATCACATTACTAACTAAATTGCATTTTTTGCGATTACGAGAATACCGTTGTTGATCTTAATGTTGCTGGGAGCGGATTGAAACTGGATTGCGACTACTGTTAAATTTCGGGAAATAGCGCACGCGTTCGCTGCGAATTACTAAGCCAAGTGGTTGTTGGTTCGAATCACGCTAGGGACAAATGTTTGTGATGTGATGTGCACAAGCATTTGTACCTAAGTCATGGATGTTTGTAAACGTTTTTTAATTATGTTTATCCGTTATCTAGTCGCCACAGTACAAGCTTCGCTTAGTTTGGGGTTAGTTAATTGGTGTGAATGTGGAAACAATTTATTTATTTATGTACGCGTATATAGTAACAACAGATGGTCGACGTCAAGCTTGAGATTCGAACTGGCCTAAAAAATAAAACAAGTGTCGTGTTAGTCAAGTGACAAGTTCGTCCGAGCGCGCTTGCGCTAGTACGTGCAAATGTAAGCGGCGCTCATGTCATGCCGTCTTTATTTTCTATTTCCAAGGCGGCCAGGGAAACACCGCGGCTAATCGCCCGCCCGTTACCCGCCCCGCCCTCTAGTGACGGGGGCGTCTCGACATGTGCGATATGTTTTTGGTGACGTTCTCTTTGTAGACGTCCAGATAGTTTGAAAACTGTAAATGAGAAGAGTATTGTTATTTCAATTATCTAGGTTGCTTAAGACAATTCTTAGGCAACCTAGATTTATTGTCATACTAAATACATTTTTCTAGTAGATCACTAGAGTATATTTTAAAATTTCCTTTTTTCCTGTGGTGTTTCCAAAAAAATATTGAAAATTTAGTTTAATCGTCCTTGTGTATTGTTGACAATACAATAAAAAGTAACATAATATCCCATATGGCAACTGAGAATGCGGTAGCTTGCCACCAGAATTTTTATATTGATCAGATTCCCTGTATGTAATCTCATAAACAGATTTACAGCTTAGATTTGAGCTTGTGTGCTTATTCTAATTCGTGTAAATAAAAATTACTATCGACACAACATTGTCTCATCCCTAACTGTCTAGATGTGTCCCGGCAAGTAACGTGTTCTTTTAGTGGTTAGTCCTACGCTACCTGCGTTGTGAGATCAGTTTACCAACACATACGTGACGGTTCAAGATTACATACGCTTTATGCATAGATACACGTGCCTGACTTGGACATTGCGTCTTTAAAAATGCTGGGGTGGTTATTGGCGTTAGTAGTTAGGGGTTATAGTTGGCAACATTCGAAATGTAAAAAAGTTAAACTAATGCTTCAGTTGTGGGATGCAAATGGGATTCAGTTGTGCCAATGATCGTTGTTGTTTTCCTATTTAAACTAAAAGTTAGTGTGTTGTTGTTAAATGTTTTTTTAGTGTTGAATTTGCCCTGAATAGCAGAATAACATTAAAATAAAGACAAAAAAATCACACAAATTGAATGAAGAGGCGGTACGAAGTTCGCCGGCACAGCTATTTTAGTATAAATTAAATAATAAAATGGAAGAAAACAGAATTGATCGCTGTCAAACAGCGTTCATATAGCCTATATTAGTTATGTTGACCAGTCATGATTTAAGTACTGCCAAATCAAAGGCAAGAAAATGAGTTCGACGAATTGAGAACGTCCTTGTTTTTAATGTCGGGTGAAAATACTATTTTATGAAGTTCTTTAGTGTGTCTGTTCTAAAGGTTGCGTTTCATTCAATAAGGAGTAAAAACTGTCTTAACTGAGAGTGAAAAGCATAACTAATTGTAATGTTAAATACTTCCTTTACTAAAAATATTAAAATTAGTATATTTAATACATATTTTAATCCTTACTATAAATACTAAATATTTTCCGTACTTTGTTTGTCGTATGGTGTGCATTAATGAGTGATCTATCTATTTGTACACGCTCCACTTCCATCTCAAAAACCGGCAAATGGCAATGATGCTAAATATGATTATTACTAGTTAGCACATATTTTATTATAAAAAGGCAAGAGTGACAGAACCAGTCTTCCTTTTAACTTGCTAACGCAGGCATAATTATATCAAATTATTTTCACTCAAATGCCTTCTTTCGTTGAAAATTGCTTGAGCATTTAGAGACGATAATGGTCAACCACAGTTGAACAATTATTTCTTTTGGCCCAGAAATGATAAGACTGAGATTGAAATTCCGTAATAATTACGTTTCAATGTTATCAGTTTTACTGCCTATTATCAATTTGGTACATTAGAAGGTTAAGTGATAACCAGTGATCGGAATAGGTAGATTGATTTGGGGCTAATGATCTCAAACATTGATGTTAATATGGACATGCCTCCCGGATTTCGTAATTTCTTTGTATCAGTTTTAAAAAAAAGACATATCCATATTATGCTAGCACTACCAAAGTACATCAAATCAATCTACCTATTCCGATCACTGGTGATAACAGTCCATTTCGTATTTGCATAGGTGTAAGCACCTCAAATAACAATCTAACTAAAGATGGAGAAAGCCATATTGTAAGTCCAATAAACATTTGAGAAGTACCGTGTAGGTTTATTATAAACAACTCTTTAATATTACTTCGTAAGAAAATTCTTCAACAAAAATATTGTTAAAATAAAGTGACTTTTAAATAGTTCGTAGTATCGTTCGTTTCGTATTATTGGCTTGGTCAAAACGAGTTTGAACTGGCGGCTTCGGTCAAAACTATTGTATATGAATACATACATAATGCTTTACTCTGCGCTTTACCAGCTGCTGCCTCAGCACCACACTGTTCTAACCTAACCTAGAGGATAAACTAACCACATCTACGTTTAACGATATTTATTCTCACTAAGAATTTACACAATTCACTTATATAATTATAATGATATAATGGGCTAGTTTCCTAAAAAAATCGAATTAGTCCGTCAGTTAGATTAACAGAAAACATTAGACACGTTTTTTTTTTTTCTCAATCAATCAAAAAATCATTAAGATATAGTCAGGTAAAGTTCCACGTAACGTCACGTCACGTAACTTTTTAGCAAGGCGTGACGTCACGTGATCACTTTGATGCGCTTTATTTTCGTCATTTTTTGTTTGATTGACAAAAGACAAAATATGGGTCAAATATTTTTTAATAATCTAACTGACGGACTAAATAGAATAATCTTTTTTTGACCCAGGAAACTAGCCTATTGTATAACATAGTATAGTTTTTATGTAGTATAGTTAGTATGTCTTAATTATTATGATATTTATTTATTATATAAATGTATGTGTGTTTATTTTTATTTTTTATTAAGTAAACCTAGTAATTATTGTTATTGTAAGTACATAGTTATAGCAATCTGAATGTCTCATTGAATAGTTTTTACGGCGCAATATTTTAAAATCTTTTTGAAAATATATATGTTCTTATTATCGTTTTAGGTGCACGCAATATGAGATTATTTTTATCTCGGAGTTTTATTTTTGTATTTGTTTCTTTTTGGTTAAACTTCACAAGAAACAAAAGAGTTTTAACTCTAGTAACGCTATAGTACCGTACTGCGTCTTATTACGCTATATCTACTGCTAAACTAAGGTACCTACCATAAAATCAATCATAATGTATATGATATCAAAACAGATGTTCAAATGCAGTGTCTAGTAGAGTTATGGCAAAACTTCAGCCGAGTCACAGCGACCCTCTACACTTGCATCATCAATTTTCCGCGTCTCGCGTTAGAAATTATTTTAAAGTGCCCAAGAAACCCAAACAGATTCGAGGTTGTTGCGTACTACTTTGATTTATGCCTTTACGAGACACAGACTGAGCCGCATAAAGCGTACACCTGCTACCCGAAGCGAATATTCATTTGTTACACGAATGTAACTTAAAAAGGATTGCTAATATCTTAGATGGGCTTTGCGTTTGTTTACGACTTTTGAACACTGCGTTACAACTGATTTAGAAAGGTTCAGTAGGTTCGCTTATTCACTATTTTTAAAAACACAAGTTGAGCCGGTTATCGCTACAAGCCGTCTTCTTACTATGACGTGTTCCCTTTTTTAGGATTTATATAAAATAATGACGGGTATGTCCAAAAATGACATGACAATATTGCCATTGTAGACCATCAAACTATCATGTTATATTATGTTACAAAAGAGAAAATGCCTATAAGCCACCGTCCTCAATTATTAGGATAACCAAGAAATTGCGTCAAGTGGCAGCACGAGGCGCTGAGTCGACACAACTTCTGTACCGATTTACCGCGGCGTCACTTTAGTTCTAGCATTGAACCTTGTCAACCGAGATTATAATTAATTAAATTGTCATTTGTATTTCGTATAAATTAAAATAAGCTTCATAGCTTAGGTAGGTATAGAGCTTGTTGACATCACACTTACCGGGGCACGAATACCAGGCATACAAAGTGCATTCAAATGTTTAATTCCTGTAGACCAGCCTTGTACACATTCTTACGTAAATTAATATCATGGAGTACATACCCTATAGAATAAAAATGTCATGATTGGTTCGACACCGCCATTTTTTAATCTGTATCTGTATCTGTCTGTTTTGTATAAGCGAGAGTTGACAGGACGTTGTCATTTCATACTAAATGTAAGTAAAAAATCACTAACGTGTTTCGGAGAAAGATAGTTCGTATTGCTGCTCTAGGATATGTTCTCGACCAATAATATCAATTTAATTAAGGTAATTAAAATTAGTTAGTCAGAAATTAACAAGGAGCCTGCTCTATTTATGTATGTTGTGGCTGAGTCTAAGCAGGGATTTGTACGAAATGTTTGTGGGTAGTCTCGTAATTAAGGCTTTCCTTTGCTACGTTTTTAGGTTTTTCTAATTAAAGGATTTGGAAATATGCAAGTTATTGAGAACTGAAATTTCATCTTGTGACTTTGAAGCAGATTAGTTTTTCTGATTTCAATTGAAAACTGGCTAGTTATTAATTCCAAAAAAACTTTATAGATTATGTAACATTACCTAATTTCAGTAGATATTTAGTCCTAAAAGCATTTCAATTTTCTTTTGGTTTCTATTCAGGTAATTCACTTTTTATCCATGAGTCGTTTTATTATTTTTTGTAATACATTTGCATCCATAACTAGTAGTAAAATGAAACTCCTGTCCCTCGAAATACAATATTCATCACTCTGACAAAATTGAGCGGGAAGTCACTCAAAATGTCAATGTCGACCATTTCCTTTATTGACGAGTGCCTGCAAAAGGGACTGTGTTATGCTAATAAATATTTAAGTGAAACTAGTTTTCATTAATCCTGATTGCATAATAGAGTAGTTATATCAAAATTCACTAGAGACCCATTCTAGCTTAGTGTTCTAATTTAAAAGGGTGTGATTTATTTTGCGCCTCCATTAGCAGTTTGAATTTTGTTTTGTTGGGAAAATTATGACTAAATTTCTAATTTAAATAGCAAAATATGTATGACTTGGAGACAAATGTGTTTAAGCTTTATTTTAATAATGAAGATGGAGCTCGTCATTTGCAACGCTTTCCAAAAAAAAGTTATCTTGAGTTTATCTTTTACAAATAGTGAAGAAGAAAGATACAGATAGAAGTGTATACAAGGTGGAAATGATCATAGGACAAGAAATGAAAACACATTTTTTAATAGTCTATACGAGCAAGTTTTACTATGGTAGCAACATCGAAATCGTGAAAAAAAAAATTAAGCTCTGTACAAAATCCTCGATGTAAACAGTCAATTTGTATGAATCATTTAAAATTTTGAGAATTAGAAATTTGGAAGCCATAAGAAGGCTTGATAACATCTGATTATAGGCACTGGCCCTTCGTTATAACTCCGCACAAATACCACTGACCTGACTTAAACTCTGCAGTGGAGTATATTTGCTTTATTATGTAATCATCATTAGTTTTATGGTCTTGAAGTAAGTAATTAACATTTTTGTGTCACGAACTCACGAAGTATCTGACAATTAATTCTGATGGTGCCGACCAGTATTCCCAAATACAAGCCAATTCAGAAAAAATCGTTTACTAAATTTACCCAAATCAGGAATCGTACCCCTTTGCGTTTGAGGTAAATTACCACGCCACGAAGCCAATTGGGTCGTCATTTTATTACGAAACGGTCAAAATTAATGATACGATTAAAAGGTACATCAGATTTATTACAAAAAGCATCGCCATAAACGATTTATGGCAATCTGAACTTCTGCTAGTTATTATAGCCTGCTTTTTAACTCCCTTAACTCTAAGAATACAAACTACAGAGCATACAGGTGCGCCTTATAAAATGAAATGCTTTTAAATAAAATTAACACCAAGTGGAGCGTGCAATGCAGCTTGTTAACGGCTTATGCACCGACTACAGCAACTATACAGCAACTTATAGAGCTCCTAGTGAGGACGCGATCCGCGAATGAAGTGATTTACACCGACTAGTCTAATTGGCTTGGGTAAAGTCAATCCGATGTTGAGACCGTGACGAACTGTGTCGATATTAACGAGCACAGCAGAAAAATATTTTAGAAGCTCTTATATTTAAATGTGACAGAAGATAAAATGTTGCATTTTAGTGTCTCAATATACGAATCATACTTTTTTTTGTTATTGACATAAAATGTGACTATTTAATTAAATAATGAGGTCTTATCCTATCTTGCCCCAACCCTATGTTTATACCAACACACTGGTTAATAGTGGTGGTGGTGGTGAATAAATTATAAAAGACTTGAGAATACACCCCTAGCTAAATTGCATCTAAATACATAAAAGACACATAGATATTGATCTAGCTTAGGTAACACATAGGACACAGTCTTTAACCCTTTTTGTATTTCGGGGTCATCATCATCATCATCATTTCAGCCATAGGACGTCCACTGCTGAACATAGGCCTCCCCCAGTGACTTCCAGATTGGTCGGTTGAAAGCGGCTCGCATCCAGCGGCTTCCTGCAACCTTTACCAGGTCGTCTGTCCACCTTGTAGGTGGACGTCCTACGCTGCGCTTGCCGGTACGTGGCCTCCATTCCAGAACCTTTCTGCCCCATCGGCCGTCAGTTCTACGTGCTATGTGCCCCGCCCACTGCCACTTCAGCTTGCTTATCCGTTGGGCTATGTCAGCAACTTTTGTTCGTTTACGAATCTCCTCATTCCTGATTCGATCCCGCAAAGAAACGCCGAGCATAGCTCTTTCCATAGCACGCTGTGCAACCTTGAGCTTTCTTATGAGGCCCATAGTGAGAGGCCACGTTTCAGTTCCATATGTCATCACTGGTAACACACACTGGTTGTAGACTTTCGTCTTTAGGCACTGAGGTATTTTGGACGAGAAGACGTTACGTAGTTTTCCGAACGCTGCCCAGCCGAGTTGGATTCGACGATTGACCTCCTAGCCATGATGATTGAGCCATGTCTACAAGTTGTTTTCGTCGTCGTTGAATCGTCTCGCGCGTAGGTTCGATGACTTCCAGCCTCCCGAACAAGCCGGCTTCCGAAAAGGCTATAGTACCATAGACCACATCCATACGCTGCGGCATATTATACAGAAGACCGAGGAGTATAACTTGCCACTATGCTTGGCGTTTGTGGACTATGAGAAGGCCTTTGATTCGATCGAGACCTGGGCAGTGCTACAGTCTCTCCAGCGGTGCCATATTGACTATCGGTACATCGAGGTGCTGAAGTGTTTATACAAAAACGCCACCATGTCGGTCCGAGTACAGGAGCAGAGCACGAAGGCCATTCCTCTGCAGCGCGGCGTAAGGCAGGGAGATGTTATATCTCCGAAACTGTTCACCGCTGCATTAGAAGACGCCTTCAAGCTCCTGGAATGGAAAGGATTCGGCATCAACATTAACGGTGAGTACATCACTCACCTTCGGTTTGCCGACGATATCGTGGTCATGGCAGAATCGCTTGAAGATCTTGGCACAATGCTCGATGGCCTTAGTCGAGTTTCCCAACAAGTAGGCCTTTGGATGAACATGGACAAAACAAAGATCATGTCCAATGCCCATGTTGCGCCCTACCCAGTATCAGTTGGGAGCTCTACTCTCGAAATTGTTAACAAATATGTCTACCTGGGACAAGTGATCCAGTTGGGTAGGTCAAATTTTGAGGTATTTCGGGGTAGTAGTAGTTAAATTCTGTAGTCTATGCAGACGAAACCGCGAGCAAGTGCTAGTTGCTAGTAGTAGCGCTGAGATAATATATATAACTTCTAAAGTACGACCGTCTGGTTGTGGTTCGCGCTCCGGACTACGAATCCAGACGGCTGCGGGTTAGAATCCCACAAGGGGCAAATGTTCGTGTGAGCTTAAACATTTATAACAAAGTGATGGACGTTTATTATTTATGAATGCTTATCCGTTGTCTAGTCGCTATAGTACGGCCAGTATCAAAAGTTCGCGATGACCACATTCAGATTTTCAAAATCGCTAACACCATTATTGGGGGAGGCCTATGTTCACCAGTGGACGTCCTATGGCTGAAATGATGATGATGATGATACACTATTATACCTATATCAGATTGCCAAAAGAAGCCAGAATTGGCGCTTGTCATGTTGAGCGATATAGGTACAACATGACGTATAGCAACATGCAAAAATCTGAATCAAAAGCATGCTTAGTTTGGGGCTAGATAATTTGGGTGCTTGTTGGAAGAAACATAAGAGTTTCATTAATAAACAATTTTCAGTCACAAAAATTCACTTCGGTGTGACACACAGCCAAGCAATCCATTGTGACTGTATCGATAACGCCGTAATAAGTATTATTCGATGTTTTCGAAGGCTCCTACCTCCCTTTCGGTCAGAATAGGTTCTTTAGTACCCGATCAATGGTAGCCCTCCCCATCCGTTCTCTTTGTTAATGTAAAATAAATAAGTGGGGAGGTAAGAATTTCGGGAAAGTTGACAAGAAGGTAGAACTTAACTTAGTAAAATAATTTTTCTTCCAATTGTCTAAGCTAATATTACTAGTATGTAGGTAGCCTATAACAATATTATTAATTCGGATATTTAACAAAACTTAAAAATCATTTTGCTTCCAAAATTCTCCCAGTAACAAAAAATGTGTCTACAGCAAAGTCTTTAAACTCTTTTGAAACTAGAATATACCTAGTAGATCAAAGAAGAAAATAGGTTTGATATAAATATTTTATAATGAACTATTTACATTTATAATATTTCGAGGTTCCATACAATTAATTTTGCCAGGAGTGTCTCCCAGCACACCCAAAACCAAACCATTTTAGAAGTATTTTTTTTAATTGACTCGACCCGGGAATCGATCCCTTTTTGTTCAAAGCAAATCACGGCGAGACTACTCCATCTGGGTGCTAAAAGTAAGACAAAGTTAATTTTAAGGATTTAAAAAATTACAAGTTCACCTTTACTCGTTTCTGATTGTACATGTGACAAACAATGCATTCTTTACAAGAAAAATACTAAAATGCCAAAGCCAACAAAGCCGATAAATGTCGTGGCGTGTTGTGGCGGGAACTGAAGATAAAGAACAATTTGCATGGCCTCCGATAACTCGTATCGTGCACGTCTGGCACAACCTTTACCTGAAGCCACAGTGATGCATTTAACATGATGCTTACAGGAGTAGTTTTTGTAACAAATATTTTCAAATTTTTTGATTTCTAGTAATATCTAAGATTGAAACCCACGTCACTTCGCTATCCGGGAAATTGTTCTTCCTGCGTAGTCTTTTCTTTTAACAAATTGTCTTAAAGTAAAATATAACTGAAGAGTACTGTTGGAGTTCAGATGCCATAATTGTAAAGCCATGTATGCATATTACAGGTTGCTGCAGAATTTATAAACAAATTAGTTACTGTTTCTTGTCTGCTTAACCAAGAGCTTCTTTCATTCTATTTTGTGCCGCTCCTCCCACCCTATACCCTAAGTCTCACCTTTATTGAAATAATATGATTTATTTAATTATTTCTAGTAAAAATGCTATAATCACACAATTAAACTCTCAAAACTTTTTTGTTTATAATCGTACTGGTGTATTTTTGTTTAGACTTGGCTTTTTCAAATTTCATCGTGTAAGTAAAAAAAAATACTATGACCAAATGGACATAGTTTAAAAATTTAGCAAGCAAAAGTGGCAGTGGCCGGCCACATCTATTGCGGAAAAAAGTGGAGTAAACGGGTTCTCGAATAGAGACCACGTCTCGGCAAATGTAGTATAAGACGGCCTTGGAAAGATGCCAGGTAATGGCTCGAATAAAAAAGCCAAAGATTGTGTTCTTTGGGGATAAAATAAAAAAGGTTAACGTTGTCTTATCACTGTGGCGTCCCGATCGGCGTCACAGTATATCTTGCAACAGGTCGCCGATTTATCCGCGGAGTCGCGGCCGTCGCGCTAATGGAAAAAATGACGCCAAGCCTCTGGCGGTTTTAAGTCACCAAATGGAATGAGTTATGAACTCGATCGTTAAAGACGAGATTTGTTGGTTCATTACCCCTAATCGAATCTCCGAGAGGGCATGATTACGCGTTACGTTGACGCGTCATAATATATTAGGTTCGGAAGTTTGAAGCCTCTGAATTATGGCACTTAAGCCTGTCTAAAAACTAAACGCATGTTAATAGATGTTACGGCTGATGTTCTGATAAATATACAAAGTTTTCAAAGTTTTGTTTTACGGAGCATTAAGTTTATGTCTGAATATGTAGAAATAATTAATTTATTAGAAGTCGCAGTGGCCCACTTAAAAAAAGTTACTACTTAGTTTTAAACTACTTAGTTTTTTAAAATCTGAAGTTGTGAAGTTTAAATAATTAGTCTAAGTGTTTTTGACGAGTGTTTAGTCTGATGGTTTAGCCCTCAGGACTACAAAGCCAGACGTTTGCAGGTTTTCAAGTATCTTTATCTAGTCACCAATCGCCATAGTTATTGGGAATTAGTTCATCATTATCATTTCAGCCATAGAACGTACTGCTGAACATAGGCCTCCCGCCACCTCAATGACTTTCAGATTGACCGATCAAAATCAAAATAAAAATAATGTAATTTTGCAAATAGGCCATTGTTAGGATTGGAAGCGGCCAGCATTCAGCGGATTCCTGCAACCTTTACCATGTCGTCTGTCCACCTTGTTGGCGACCTGACCTGCCCTAACGTTTGCGGTTAAGACATACGTTAGAACTGAATTATTTATTGTTTTATAGTCCTTTTTTCTTCTCAATAATAGATAGATAGATACTCTTTATTGTACACCATACAAAGAAGTTACATATGTGTTATAATATAGTTTGACAGTGCCATATTTGAGTACTGTTTTAATAAGCGACTTGTTATCTAGTGTATTCTCGATCGAAGTGTCTGGAGCCTATTTATTTATTTTATTCTGTGAATGATAACAATTTTAAGCGACCCTAAGTAATTACAGATTTTCACATTGTTAAGTGGCGAGTTTAGTTTCGAATTTCACAAGTTAAGTCCAACAATTAGTTGGTAATTAGCATGTCTGGCTAGACTTAGGTTTGTAGGGTTTGCGCTGCGAGCATACTGGCATTTCATTGCTTTATTTTAACAACAGATTTAATTAATTACAGTCACAGCAATGAAATGTTAAGACTTCGTTACTTATTCCATTGCAATAAAGTTTAAAGTACAATAAATTTATGCTCTTTACTGTACTTCGAATGGAATCATACAATAAATTATCATTATTTTATTGTTCGATACTTGAATGTGAGTTATTTCTGACAGCTTACTACTGGAGCGTAACATCTTGACAGCTGACTAATAAAGGCTCTATCTTAGCTCGAAATAAATAACAAAAAAAGGAATAAATTGCGTACGTAAAACGAAACG
Organism: Anania hortulata; assembly: GCA_963576865.1. Lineage (NCBI taxonomy): Eukaryota > Metazoa > Arthropoda > Insecta > Lepidoptera > Crambidae > Anania > Anania hortulata. Next base: position 15,183,586 of record OY756392.1, on the reverse strand, counting down.
TTGGATACTTATGAATTTAATTTTTAATAGTACTTATAATAATAAATGAATATAGGTATCAGCTGTTCCATACATTTAGGTCGAGTAGCACAGTGACAGTTATAGAAGAGCTGTATTTTTTTTTATTTTACTATTATTTTTATGGTTAAAGTTGTATAAACTACAGGGTGTAAAACCCTGTTCGATCCACAGGAGTTGATTCTAGAGCTCAAATACAACAACTTTGACTATAAGACGAACATCAAAATAAATAAAAAAACCTCTTCCTCATATGTTTTTTTTGCGATTTCGATGTTGATCCCATACTAAAAGTTGTTGTATTTGAGCACCCGAATCACCCTATTTTGTTTCAAAAAAGGTTTTTTTACACCTTGTACCCATAAGTAGAATACTATATTAAAAGTGTAACTACTTATTTAAAAGTCACCGATTTGACAGAAAACGGCAAAGAATGGCGCTCATATGGTTTAATGCTATCTACCTCTATATTGTAGTATCGTAAAGTCAGATGCAAGCGTGTCTTCATTTATCTTAAATATAATATATAATAATAACACAAATACAATAAAATAATAAATAAATATTGGACAACATCACATACATTGCTCTGATCCTATGATAAGTAAAGCACTTGTGTTACAGAAATCAGAAACAATGACGGTACCACAACACCCAGACCCGAGACAATATAGAAAAGTAATTTTCCTACATTGACCGACCGGGAATCGAACCCGGAACCTCAGAAATAGCGACACCAAGTCCGGTATGCTCGCCTCTCGGCTACGGAGGTCGTCCAAACAAAACAACACACCAAGCATGGTCTCGAAGTATAGAATAAACATCCATGTGTTACGAGGTTCCACATAATGTATTATAGTCAGGGGCGTCTTCCGGCACACCCAGACTCGATCTGCTTTAAAAAAGATAGTTTTCTGAATGGACCCGAACCGGGAATCGAAACCGGGACCTTTCCGTGCAACGCGAATCGCCACACTACTACACCAATCAGGTCTTCAATCATAAATCGCTATCGATTCTTTAATCAATTTGCAATAAATCCACCGTGGTTCCGTTTAGCATCATCAACACAAATACTAGCAATATGAAATCCTATTACACACAATATGAGATATTAATCGGATTAACATGTATGTAATTGTAGACGGCCGGGCCATTAGCGTTGTGAATAGAACAGTAATCAATCGTCACACAATGTTCTGTTGTGTTGGCGATGGTCACGTGGGCAGATAACGATATAGAAGATCTTTGGTGACGTCACAACAATGTGTTATCATTGGCAACCCCGGACGGTCATGGCAGACCACTGTCAGCAGCTGATTTAGCATTATCGCATCAATAACCGTGCTAGATGCAAGGTTATTGATGGCAGTTTCTTTTGTGGAGCAACATTTGGTAACTAGGTAACATTTTTTTTTTTTTTTGTTGTTTTTTTTTGTTTTCACAATCACACCAATTATCTAGCCCCAAACTAAGCAAAGCTTGTACTATGGCGACTAGATAACGGATAAACATACTTAAATACTTTTATAAACATCCATGACTTAGGTACAAATGCTCGTGCTCATCACACAAACATTTGCCTCTTGCGGGATTCGAACCCGCAACCGCTGGCTTTGTAGTCCGGAGCGCGAACCACTACACCAGACGGTCGTCAATTTATTGACACAACTTAAGTTTTTTAAAGTTTATAATGTACAAAAAGTATCTGCGGCTTTGTTTCACCGTAAGCCACAGAAAATTTAATTATGCATGGACGGACAGGTCAATTTTCCATTCTGTAGTAAGGCACGCAAAATATTTAGGATGGTGTTTTTTTTCTTAGATTTTGATGTTAGTCATCATCATCATCATCATCATCATTTCAGCCATAGGACGTCCACTGCTGCACATAGGCCTCCCCCAGTGACTTCCAGATTGGCCGGTTGGAAGCGGCCCGCATCCAGCGTCTTCCTGCAACTTTTACCAGGTCGTCTGTCCACCTTGTAGGTAGGTCCTACGCTGCGCTTGCTTTGGTCCATTCCAGAACCTTTCTGCCCCATCGGCCTTCTCGGCAATCGGCCATCGGACATCGGTGATGTTAGTCCTAAATAAAAAAAAGTTGTATTTAAGCAGGCGACTTTTGCGGCTCTAAAGCTAACTAAAATTTACCGTGTATAAGGTATAAGGTTTTACTAATAGGTAATACATATTATAATGATCCATGAACGTCCATTCTCCATCCAATCAGAAGTAATTTTCACAAATAAATCAATTTGATTTATTTCCTCCAATTTAAATATAATGTTCAATCAACTAATAAGAGCTAATTAATTAGTCATTTCAAACTATAAATTAAGGTAAACACGAAACGATACGAAAAATAATACTGGGAAATGTTCCCGATTAATTATTATAATTACCTCGGGCAATCATGCTAACAAGCGAGGTTCAGATGTCGACACGATAATTACTATTGCATCCCAAATACATCTGCTATCGAACGACATAATCAAGCATCTACAAAGGATATCAGATACACAGAAACATAGATACAAATGGATTGAAGAGACATTCCAAGATATAAAATTATATTTATATTCATCCAACCGTTATCGATCCAATCCACCTAAAATAAAAATAAGTAAAAATAGAGTATTTTGATTACAAACGTACATAATACAGTAATAAAATAACATTTATAAATTTACATTAACACGCTGAAAAAAAAGTACGCAAAAACTTATTATTACAAGAGTTTTTTTTTTACCACAATGTGGTATCTAATGTGCATCAGCTTGGCGTGTAGGTACTGCAGAAAACTGTAGCTATAATTTTTAACTAAAGATACTCGTAGAATCTTTTTTTTAAAATGGTGTGTTGAATAAACTAAACAAGTAAACTCCATTTTATGGTTCGGCAGCTCAGTCTAAATTGAGCTATAAATTGCTGCTACATATGTCAATTTTGTGACTATAATGAACAAATCCGAAAAAGACAATGTGTAATCGAGTGTGTGAATGGTGTTATGTAAAAAAATGAAAAATAGCCATAATGTGATGTTTATGCTACGAGCCACATCTAGTAACTTCTTTAGGCAGAATTCAACACATCCGTGAGACTAATACGAAGCTTCTAACAGGCACAAAGCCGCTACAGATATATACTGATAGGAATTACCCTTCAATTTCAATGCACGGTATAGCTCGTCGTTTATGCGACGAACAGTACACTATACAATGGCGTGTAGATTAAATGTATCCGAACAAAAGGTCTGTATAGTGTGTGTAATCAAAGATTCAAAGCTGTAGGAGTAGCATATTGATTGACATACACACAGTTCCTTAGGCTTTATCTACATATACAGTGTGTAACGAAAAGGTGAAATAAAACTTTAAGGGGTTATTCTACGGCTAAATTACATCAACTTTTTCTATGGGACCAACATCAAAATCTCAAAAAAAAAATTGACGTTTCCATACAAACTGATGCCAGCTGGTCGCGTTTTAGTGTGGGAAAGTGTTTTTTTTTGCGATTTCAATGTTGGTCCCATAGGAAAAGTTGTTGTATTTGAGCACCAGAATCAGCCCTTAAGAGGTTGTTGATGTTTTACAAATAACTCCGAAGAAGCGTCTTAATCGTTATTATTTTTAAAGTCGTATGTTACACAAATATACTTTAAAATATCCGAAAATAAAGTCAATAGAGAGACTACGAAAGCCGCGCGGTCATTCATCAGAGGCATAGGTACGGCGAGACAACAAGGACCTTACGCAGTGCACATACGGTGCAATTTTTTTCATGAATGAGTTTAAATTATTCACGCGTACGATTTTTAACAGCGGACAGAAATAATTAATTGTGAAAAAAATATTGTTCTTTGCAAAGTTCGATTAAGTTACTGAATCTGTGCCACTCCTAAAAATTTGGCACCCCTTTGCAATGTAACCCTGTATGTACCAAGTTCTATTTGTGTCAAAGAAGAATCTATTAAGTAGCTATCCCGGCTGACGTTGTTTTGTCTTTTGACAATCGGTAATTTGACAATAGCCGCAATCCGGTGTCGAACCGCTCCCAGTAACATAACGAACACAAACGGTATTCTTGTAAACCAAAAAATATATATTATAGTTCGTAATGCGACTGAAAAGGAAAGAAAAAAAAAAACTTTTTTTGCTCTTTTTTAGTCGTACTTATTGGGATAGTTTTGATAATTTTACGTCAAATTTAAAGTTTACGAGAATACTGTTTGTGATCGTAATGTTACTGGAAGCGGATCAACACCGGATTGCGGCTATTGTCAAATTACGGGGATTGGGCCTCTGACATCTAACGAAATTTGCGCTCGTAGTAGCAAAATATTTAGTGCTGACCAAAAAAAAAAACTAAATAAGAAACCTTTCTAGTTTTCGTTTTAAATAAAAATTGTTCTGACATAACAAAAAAAAATGCTAAATCGGTCGAGCCACTCTCGAGACTGATTTATGAAATATAGAAGAAGATACTGAATGAATGAATGAATGAATGAAAATTTGTATTGCATAAAATACAGTACAATAAAGATGTTATCTTAATCTAAAACAATTTCCAGCGTATTTTACCGATTTATCGGTAGGCAAAATTGTAATCGAAAATTACTAAACTAGTGAAGTTATATAAATAATTGATGTCGTCCGTAATATTATTTAACAATTAAGATTTGAGTTAATAATAATTTAAAATTTAATTAAAAGTTAATAATGTCAAAATTTGAATTCAATATAATTGTCATAAATTAATAACTAGTAATAATAAGATAGTAGTTATTAGAATTAAATTAACAATAAGCAATCAATATTTATTTACATCGTCAGACCTCTGTTTTATGTTTTCAGTCTTGCAAAATCCCACAAATTCGTCAGTGCTATAAAAACTGAGAAGAGAAGAAAATTCGCTGACAACAACACAAAAAGTCTCTCAACAGGATGTATCTGATGATATTATTTAAAAAAAAAGTAACGAAGTCATTTGTGATCCTCTTTGTATTTTTCCTTGGAACAATCATATAATTAAGAGCTATGTGTATTTTAAGTACCTTTATTACTTTTATTTCACTTATTCATTTTTCTTTTATGAATACATTTCGTTCAAATTTCGATACAGATGTATAAAAGTTTTAGCAAATATGGTTAACATTTTAGAATTTTTGAAAGAAATCCCATCTTCTACGCTAAGTAGCTAACATTTATTTCAAATGTTTGTAATTCTGAATATGAAATTTGGATAACGTAAAATGATTTAATATGTACAGACGTAAACAAATGTAGCATACATGTCATACGCCCCTTTGCTTATAAAATATGCATATGCCTGGAATAATTTCTTCATTCTTGAGTCGCGCGTGAATTTATAATTTTATGCGAGGAAAGAACATTTCAATTGGGCGTTTGTATGACTGTTTATTTATTAATACTCTTAACGTAAAAGCGAAAGTATGTAAGGATTATTCGCGATTTTGCTCAGTAAAGAGAGCATATCAACATTTAAATGTGTCAAAGAAGGTGATATTGAATTTTCAGTCTTACTTGCGTATGCTGTCAAAATTTATCTTGGTATCATTCTTCTACGCTTTTTCTTGATCACATTCGGACCTAAATGGTGTATTAGATGAGTTCAGTTTTTCCCGAATTTGAATTTGAATTTGAAAAAAAAAAAATTGACGTTTCCATACAAACTGATGCCAGCTGGTCGCGTTTTAGTATGGGAAAGTGTTTTTTTTTTGCGATTTCGATGTTGGTCCCATAGAAAAAGTTGATGTAATTTAGCCGTAGAATAACCCCTTAAAGTTTTATTTCACCTTTTCGTTACACACTGTATAGTGCAGCCGTTCTAAAGTGATGTGCTTACATACATTCGTAATATTAAAATTGATACACATATTATCAAGCTAATTCCATAAGAATATTTCTTACATTAAATCTTTAACCCTTCAATGCGCACTGTCTCCGTTAAAGGTCAAGTGAAAAAGGGACTGAGACAAATCCAACCCGCAAAAATTCCAATACCTAAAAAAAGAGGACGAAAACAAGCATTCATTTGTCGAATGCGGGTTATAACGAAACACGGATAGGTAGTACGTAAATAGCGTAATCCCTCCGAGTAGCGGTAAGCGGCGTGATTCCCGTCATCGTGGTACTATTACAGGCCATTGTAAGCGAGCTTATTGTGCAAGGGGATTGGTTTCCCAGCGAAGAAAGCACCCGGGAATCGATTTAAAATTTTCCTTGAAAGAACCCCACAACAATAGCACCTAATACTCGGATTCAGCGACGTAACACAGGTTTTTTAATTAAACACACGTTTCGGAGACGGATTGGTTTTTTGCGGACTCGCAAATCTAAGACGGAGGATATTGCTAGACTAAACATTGAATGGTTACATTCTAATATCTAAGTAAGAAAGACAAGATTAATTTGCTAGTAAGATTTGATAAATACTTTTTTCAGAATTAGGGTGTATTTTTACATGCATTCCTAGGTACGACAATAATATTGTAAACTCTAATCGAGTGTTATTTCGATGTAACTAAACTCGGGAGATTTATAATGATATCAATGAAAACAAGTGGCAAAAAGGTGGCAAGTGACTTGTACTATCGCCGTTTGTATGGAATATGTATACAAAAAAGTATGACAACATCAGCCTTCAGTTTTATTGTACCATAATAAACTACTATTTTATTTGTTAACTTCTCTTAAGGGGGTGGTTCTAGTGCTCAAATACGGTTGCCCATTACGGGTCATTATTGTCATTCATTATGGGTCTCAGTAACCTGGAAAAAAAATTGATTTTATTTATTTTTATTTTTAATACGGGTTGTATACTTCTATAAAAAAATTTTTTAGGAAGGAGAAAGTTAAATAATAAAACAGAACACTATACAGGATATTAGGTTAAGACCCTATCAAACCAAAAAGGTCTGTGCTACCTTATGCATAGTAAATACTATGGCAAAGCCAGAAATTTGATATTAATAAAAAAAACAAATCGGATTCTAAGAATTATATTGTAAAAAAAAAATTTTTAATAACAAATTTCTGATCTTACCATAGTATTTATATGCATATTATGTTAACATAGGCTAGTTTCGGCTTGATATGCCAATTACCAAACATCCTGTCATCCTAGTCATAATAATCATTTATTCAGTTTAAAGGCCTCTACCGGGCCACTTATACACGTCCCATAAATGTATGTATAATGTATAAATAGCAAGCATATTTAAAGAGATATACCAATAGGTATCTTTCTCTCATGATTAGAAATTACTTCAATGTATGCCAAAAATAATCCTGCACTTTTCACAACCGATGAAGGTGGGGCCACTAAAGTTTACTGTTAAGACAACGTAACCATTCCCGCCCATATCCACACTTTCATATTCATTGACCGTAAAAATATTTTCTATTTTGCGAGATTGAATTTTCTCTAACATTGTTTGTAGGCGTTCCTAGCCAGGTAGAGATCACGGGTAAATTTTATTTTACGAGGAGCGCGTCTGGGGCTATCTTTTTTCAGTTTGACAGTAACTGACGAACTATATCATGATCGAGGTACAAAACGGAGAGAAAGGTAAAGGAACGGAATTTTATGTCATGTGAATATTTTATGGTTTTTTAGGATGAAAGTATGCATTAGGTTTTCAAAATTGATTGACCTAATATCAAATAGATAGAAAATAAAACGATTAAGTAATAAGTATTGGTACTTTCAAACATGTTTGTATAGTTCTAGTTATTAATAGCAAATAGCAACTAACCTGTAAAATCATCATCATATCAAATAAATATTGGAGAACATCACATACATTGCTCTGATCTTAAGCTTAGTAGCTAAAGTTCTTGTATTATAGAAATCAGAAACAAAGACGGTGCCACAACACCCCAGACAACATAGAAAACAGTTTTCTACATTGACCCAATCGGGAATCTAACCCAGAACCTCAGAGATTGCGACGCCAAGTCCGGCGTGCTCGCCTTTCGGCTACGGAGGTTGTCATTGAGATCGTCATAATGGGCATATTGTATTTTTAGTATTGAGCCCAATGCCGGACATAGACAGAAGCAGAGAATTTGGGTCAGTGGTGTGCATTGGGATTAAGAAAACCCAATGCTCGCGACTGTAACCGATCCTTGGATATTCTTTTCCATCCTCTAAGTATCTTTGCTTATAATATCGCTCTAACTTGTCACGCCCTACAGCACGTTAGCCAAGTATTTAACCTGCCTATTTAAAAAAAATAAACAGTATTAAAATACCTATTTAATTATAAATAAACAGCTTTAACTCATAGTAGCTTAATACTTTTACACAAAACCACAATCAAATGGCGCTGAACATTAAGCTTATCCAAATCGGACCGTCCTGTAATGTCATTAGAGGCACAATACAGCCCCGGGCTGGTCCGAAATGAGCCGTAGCGAAATCGGTAGAATCAATTTAAAATACTTGCCCTCGTTAAATCTTTTGATGAGTGCGCGACAGGCGTGACGCCCACCATTATCATGACGTGACGTCATATTTTTTCCTCCTAGTTTTTATGGTACGCTTTTATTTTATTATTTTTTCCGTAATATTGCGTCATAAGGAAATAGGATTGAAAACGCGGGGTGTCACCTAGAAGAACATGTACGTATTTTTTGTTTTTAAGGAGAAAAGGTTGTCTCATCATTTATGACGTTAATTCTGTAGATTTGATGTTTTATACAATCTTTTATGATTTTATTCAGTTTACTCACATTATTACTATATATTGTCATTTGTTTATTTTTTTCTGCTTCTCTTTTTTTTCACAGCCACCTTTTCACATCTTCCTGTTTTCAATTTGAAAGGTTTCTGGGAGTCCGCTTAATTGTGCAATTCTAAATATTTTTCTTTTTTACTCTGTATAGTTTTATGTGCAATAAAGAGTAGTATCAATCTTGTACCTACCATTTGGTGTTTAACGTAAGTACAATAAAATACTAGAATTTTCACCACCCAATTCCAACGATCGATACTCCCACAAAATCCCTCGTTAAATCCTTACAATCTGTCTTAACCGAGCTTCTAATTTGCAATTCCTCCACTTTTTCCGAGGCAGCGATACGCGACGAATTGCACTCATTACACCTCGAATCGCAGTTGGGGTTAAGCGGGCGTATCATTCCGCCGTTTACAAATTTTATTATCCGTCCCCTTTGTGCCCTCAGTACGTCTCTGTGGGCCGCGGTAATTCTTTGGTTAAAGAAATTAGACGAATGTTTTTGGGACTTAGATTAAAATACTAGGTATTTTAAGACAGAGAACGTTTAAATACCTTTTTCTATGTTATTCTGTCTTCAAGTGCGAAATTTAAATATATTTTGTTCCTATTGTCTCAAATTCGATGTTAGTAGAATGATACTAGTTCAAATAAATATCAGTATTAAAAATGTTAAAAGTCCTCGTAGAAATGAAGTGTCGATGCAAATAGCTACGCAGTGTTATAAGCAATTTGCTGCTGCTACGGACGCATTCACTGCTACGAATTTCCATTGTGCAATACTGGAAAGAAATCCTTTCCGATTGGGATTCCTTTGCATTAAACAGTTCCTTAAAACAATTAGGGCATGAATCACGTAGCCGACCTCAATGCTTCAAGCCGTAGGCTGTCCGCAGACTCTTACAAAGCCGTTTGTTTGTAGTCTCGGCCGCCGAAGAGAATGACAGATTGTGACCACTAGCCCAAAAGCAGTGTGGTGAATGCCTAACAAGCATCGGACGGGTGCAATTAGGGATGACGGGGTTCAACCAGAAGAATAGTCGGGATGTAAAGGGAAACTTGGTTAGGGGATTTTGAATTTCATGCATCTTTAAGTTTGCTTTTGCCGTTGCTGCTGTCTTATAAATTCGCTTAATTTTCTAAAGTTAAAATAAATAAGACTGTAAACCAACCTCCGTAGCGGAGAGGCGAGTACACCGGACTTTGCGTCGCTATCTCTGAGGTTCCGGGTTCAATTCACATCAATACGTTTGTAAACATCCATGAGTTAGTTACAAATGCTCATGTTCGACACACAAAACATTTGCATTCGAACCTGTAACCGCCTGGTTTTGTAGCGCGAATCACTGCACCAGACGGTCGTGAAACGTACCTTCATAATTCTAATACAATAAATATGGTAAGTACCTTTAATCATAATTAAATAATCAATTCTTCCCTTTATTAGATCACGCAAGTAATTTCATAACTTAAAGACTTATTCTAGATAACATTAAACCCTAGGATTTTGACAAATAATATTTAGTATGTCTTATATAGATGCTCTAATCTTGACTTGAATTTGTACAGTGGCGTTAGACGACCTCATCTGACATTCGAGCAAGTTGCCGACGTCCCAAATTTATTATGGACAGAGTCTGCCAACTATCAGAGTATTAGTAATTGACTTTATGTTTACGTTGTAAATTTATCATCATTTGTAACACGAAAGTTTGATGTTCGCAATAAATAATGCTCAACCAAACGGTATTGGGTGAACGTCGATCTCCTTACCAATCATTGGTGTCGAATCAGTTACGTACCGCTCTATGAAATAAATTAAACTGACCTCTCTTTTCCTCTTCAATGGAAAGCGACATATTATAATTAGACATCGTCAGACTAAAGAACTGACAAATTTCGTCTTTGCCTTTTCGCAATATTTTAATGCAATTACATACCTTTAAAAAAATGTTTTGAAGAATTATATTAGAAGCATTACAATTCCAATTCAAATACGGAATCGCAAAAATCATTTGACATTTTCTTAGGAATTCGTATATGATTAAGGCATTTTGAATGCGAATTTAATTTCGAATTCTTCAACAATACATCTCCAGGGGCTGGTTTTGTACATCATTTTTTAAAATTTACATAAAAACAACACTGCATTTGTAAAACGGCTCTAAAAGAAAAAGAAGCTTCATAACGTTTAGTTTAGTCAGCAGAAAATTTTAAATCTTTGTTAAAACCTTATGTTTAAACATTTAGAAATAGTCAAGTATAAAAAACATTTTGCCATGCGCAATAATTGAATGCTAGTTAATTTTAAACCAGTAATAATATAATAAAACGTAATTCTTCAACTGTTTTAAGTAGGCAAATATTTGTATATTTCTGTTCGATACTATTACGTTATTTCTCACAAATTAAACAAAAGTTAAGGAATTCATTTTAACGATTAGACTTTAAAACGACATGTCATTGCTTCCATTTTTTATAAAAAAAACTTCTAAAGTTGTTCACCCATTAAACTGAAATAAACCGTCACCCACAATAGAAGAAAAAATAGGAAAATACTTGTGTATCAGGAGTTTTCTCATTTAAATATTTATTCTCCTTGTCCCCAGAGAATAGTGGCACATATTGTTACGGTATCGTTGACAAAATATATAGTTTGTTGAATATTTCCCTGTCACTTTAATAATAAGAGCTAAAATTTGTTATTTACTTTGTGCTATTCATTCGATGTGAAAAAATTCCTTGAACATAGTTTTTTTTTAAATAGAAAGATCAGTTTATTTATTAGAACACAACAAATTATTATTGTTAAAGACTTATAAATCTGATATACACCTGTCTTAAGTTTTATTATTGTGTCTATCCTGTCATATAGGATTTTTACTATTCATAAATACACAATTCCATAGTGGATTCGATTCAGGAAACCACTTAGTACTTTACTTCATTTAGATTCAGATGATAAGGTCTGTATTTCTATACAAATTTAATCGTCTGTTTGGTAATTTTGTATGTGAAGTCGATGAATAAATAAGTCATAGAACAAAAGTTGTTCACCATGATGTAGGTATATAATATGTTATGTGGTTACAAGGTTATCCTTGAGTTACGGGACACCCTATAATACAGGGTTACATTGCCAAGTAGTGCCACATTTTTTAAATAAGATCTAGACAATAATATAAAGTTGCGTCTTCGTTTTTTTTTTGTTTTTTTTTTTCACGTGGATCGATTTAGTTACTGATTCTGAGTGGTCCCTGAAAAATTGGCACTACCTTGAAATGTAACCCTGTATAATACTCTAGTTTTCGTTTTAAATTTAGGTAGTAAATTTTGTACTTATTACATAATATTGAGATTGATCCTAATAATAAAAATATATACAAGTCAAGCCATGCATTATTAAACTAAACCTTTATTTTACAGTTTTAATGTGAGTTCAGTTACATATGGATAAAGTAGCTTTGATATATAGCCCTGTGTACATATTATTTGAGAAGAAACATTATTAATTCGTTTCTTATGTACTGGATTAGCTTAACTTCCAAAGACGTCTCTTATCGAATAAATTATTAAGAAGCCTCACATTCCTCGCGATCCTCCCTCGTTTTGCAAAGAACATAATACATTTTAACAACACAATACGCATATTCATTTTTGATCTCCTAATTCTTTCACATTAGGAATATATCCATTTATTTGAAAAGCATAATAGGTATGATATTTTTCTTTCTTATTTATCACAATTATCTCAACATGATTATTTGAAGACACACATAATATGATGGAAGCTTTGAAAACTCATGTAATGATATATGGCTTTGATCTTAAGTAGTCGTCTAACAATATTATTTCTAAAAATATGTATGTAAAAGAATACATTTTTAACTTGCAGATTAATCATTTGGAACACTTAAAACTTTTTCCTGCGTTGGCGTTCGCGTAAAAATATTCTTAAAATAGACGCACCATTCATTTATTTACGATAAAATCTCAACAATGTGAAAAACAGAGCCCCACTCCCATACAAATTAAGTACAAATAAGTACACCCGAGCAAAGTTGTTCGAGTCGTTTTATCGGAATCTACGGCAAAGTTTTTACGGTTTGATTTGTTACAGCCGGAGAAGATAGCAATGCTGGATTAGATACGAGTTTGTAATTTAAAATCGCATTTCTGAGTTTAAATTGATATGCAAATGTGTTGCACGGTGCCCGCTAAATCGCATTATGGGAGAAGTGTTTGAAAGAGTTAAGTGTAGCTTAGTGATTGTTAGTGAAACTGTAAATCCAATTAATTTTGGATACAATGCAAAGGTAAAACTAATTTAAGTGTAGCTTTGTGGTCGTGAGTAAAATTGTGGACCGAGAAATTTTTGGATTCAATAAGGTACAGCGTGCGAGTCTCGCATGTTACTATTTTTGTCAATTTAGGACATTTCTAATTCCTGTAGCACGAGATGGGCAGCAGCGTCTGCGTGCGAAATGTTATAAAAAACTGCGCTCGCCAACCCGCCTGGCAGGCGTGACGAGTATTGGCAATCCCCCCCGATGAAAGTCATTGGGGGAGGGCTGTGTTCAGCAGTGGACGTCCATGGGTGAAATGATGATGATGAGGACATTTGTCCTTTATTAAAAAAAACAACTGTTTCACAGTTAGTGACTGATGAAATGAAAGTAGCATTGCTTAGTGGGAACCGTCGCTAAAATCCTAACAATCATTGATATTAATTTACTAACAGCAAAATTTAATAAATATATGTAAATTTAAATCCTGTATGCACCAGATAACACACCAATAGGGAATATGCATGAAAAAAATGTATTGTTTTTACTAAATTTATAAGAAAATATATGAAATGATAGTGTAATAATAAAATAAAATGATATGAAAAAAAATGAAAACACTTAATGTAGTACAAAGTTTGAACTGCTCTCGTCTAAGGTTAATTGTATGGTTGAAAGTAAGGAGTTAACATCCCTGTGTTATGAGTTACAAGACAATCAACTTTTGCTGTTGAGAGGGTTTCACTGTACACCCAGATCCAGGCCAATAAAGAAATGTTACTTTTTTTTTAATTGCGCCGAAATCGAAAACAGGGCGCTGCGCTCAAAGCCAATCACCGCGCCGCTACTAAATTTAATCAATAATTATGGTGTACATTCGTATTACTGAAAAAGTGTGGCATTGCAATAAGTATAGATAGACAACCCTTTGTTATGTGTACGTGTTACAACATGCGTTTAGCCGAGTATGTAATTACTACTCATCATCATCATCATCATCTCAGCCATAGGACGTCCACTGCTGAACAAAGGCCTCCCCCAATAACTGATTTCGGGGGATTGCCAATACCCGCCACGCTTGGCAGGCGGGTTGGCGAGCGCAGTTTTTTTATTATAAGATTTCGCACGAAGACGCTGCTGCCCGTCTCGTGCTACAGGAATTAGTCGACTCTTACGACACGCCTTCTGTTGGCGGTGGGGAAGTGTATTCTTTACGGCCGTCTCCACACGGCACAATTAATTACTATTATTGTGACATAAAGTTTACTTTAAACGACGACGTATCCAGTACTTTCTAGTTATCTTCGTTCGGTTACGGCTTGACGCTTTGCGAGTCTATCGCGTCGCTCCATTTAAACTCCTTACTTATTTAGGAATGTTTAAAAAGTTCGGATTACAAAATGGATTTTACGAGATGAATCAGTATTCAGAACGAGTAGGTATCAGTATACCTACTCGTTCTGATTCTGGAATTGATCGTGTTAAAAGTGTAAACTGTAATTTTAATTTGACGACCGTCTGGTGTAGTTGTTTGCGCTCCGGACTACAAAGCCAGCGGTAGCGGGTTCGAATCCCGCAAAGGGCAAATGTTTGTGTGATGAGCACGAGCATTTGTACCTAAGTCATGGATGCTTATAAAAGTATTTAAGTATGTTTATCCGTTATCTAGTCGCCTTAGTACAAGCTTTGCTTAGTTTGGGGCTAGAAAATTGGTGTAATTGTGGAAACAATTTATTTATTTATTTTTGTTATAATTTTTATTGAGCATTCCAATATAAAAGTTTATTAGAAGTAGTCCCTAAATTAGCCTGCGAATCGAACGCTATTGCTTTTCCTAAGGAAAGGTTGGTAAAACAAACAAATAGAAATATTCATTTCTATACACCGTGTAACACTAAATACGCAAAACCTCTTAGGGGCTGATTCTGGTGCTTACGCAACAACTTGTTGTATGGGACCAACTGTGAAATCTTAAATAAAAAAACTTCATCTTCATACTAAATGTCCAGCTGTCTAAATCAGCTGTTACGCTTTGTATGAGAAAAGTTTTTTTTTTTGCGATTCTGATGTTGGTCCCATATAAAAAGTTGTTTCGTTTAATCACTATAATCAGCCCTTAATAGGTTTTGCGTATTTAGAGTTACACGTTGTAGATTCTTCTTAGAAAAACATTATCTTCTTTCCGTAACGCATTGTCTCGTTTTTAGACGGGATAAACTTGCTCATGATCCTAGATGTGGCAGTTATTATACAGAGAATCATCTAGAGAAGATCTAGAGAACAATATAAAGAAGCGTCTTAATCGTTATTATTTTTAATTATCGTACGTTACAAAATATTTCTTTAAAATATCCGAAAATAAAGTCAATAGAGAGACTACGATAGCCGCGTGGTCATTCATTAGAGGCATAGGTACGGCGAGCCTACAAGGACCTTACGCAGTGCACATACTATGCAATTTTTTCATGAATGAGTAAAATTATCTACGCGTACGCCTTTTAACAACGGATAGAAATAATTGAATTTAAAAAAAAACTTTTTTTGTTCTTAGCATAGTTCGATTAAGTTACTGATTCTGAGCCACTCCTAAAGGTTTGGCACCTCTTTGCGATGTAACCCTGTATTAAGGGCCGATTATTCAATCGCCAGATAACTTTATTTGAGGAATTGACGTTAGGACACAATTTCTGTACGAAAATTTTCAAATGTCAAACTTCGTCTCTGAGAGAGATTGCCGTCAGACCTTACGGAGGTGTAAGTGTCCGGAGGAATGTCCGGAGATATAAATGATCGGGTTCTCTTGTTTAAGGGTTTCGTCATATGCAAGGTAACTATTGAAGACCATGGCTACATATCGTAGATATTATGGATACATGCATAATATGGATGTGCAAGTTACCTCGATGTTTTCCCTTACCGCCAAGTGGTAAAAATCTAAACACAGATTACACCTAGATAGATTCCGAAAAATCCGCAAGGACAAATTGCGAGCTAGAAAAGTACATGGCAGCCATAATATGTTTAGATAGTGCAATTTACAGCTTACGCTTAACCTGTAAGTGAAGTGTGCCGCTTTATTTTCGTATCATATATCCCACTGCTGGGCAAGTCTCCCTGACACCTTTACCGATTTCAGTTAAGCGCAAAAATTTTCCAATCTCCCGCAAGCGGTCAAATGGTCGCACTATCTTTTTATTGGGTCGTCGCTGATAGCCATCTTAATTGATTGCACATGTGTAGAATGCACCTAGATGGGTGAGTCAAACTTGTCATACGCTAGGTACCTAATACTTATACAGATTTTTTATTCTTAAAAGAACAAATGCAACGATCATACTAAAACTATCATAAAGAAAAAAATCATTATCATAAAAAGTATGCCTATATCAACTTCCAAACCGCACAAATGGCTACAGAGAGCGGCTAAAAGAACGTAGCTTTCCAAGTAGTTAACGATTGCGGCTACGGCGTAGCGTCGTAGCAAGCTTGGCCTCACGCCAGCCTACCTGTTGTTCTACTACTTGGCAGCACGAGCCTATCTGTTGAATGTTCTTGAAAAACTGGCAAGTGCGAAACTAAATTTCACACTAGAGAAAATTATATATTTTTAGGCTTACACTATAATTTTTGTTTTTAACACACTTCTTAGCTTTTTTTGTAATCAAATGTTGGAAGAAGTTAGTTTTTAACGTACTTTTAAATGACTTTGTGAATATCTGACATTCGGATGACAATACAATAATTTGACACCACCGTGATGATCTGATGATGGAGTCAGGAGGTGGACAGTGGTACTCTACAATGGCTACCAGTTAAACCTTCGTGTTGAAATCGGTTCATAGATTCATAATATCCCAGAGCGATTATCATAAATATTATATGGTCACTTTTATGTCTTGATATTCAATACCTAATAATAATAAATATCTGACATCATCACATACGCTCTGATCCTAAGGTAAGTAGCCAAAGCACTTGTCTTTTAGAAATAAAAAAAATACGATACCAAAACACCCAGACCCGAGACAACATAGAAAAGTTCGTATTCTGCATTTAGCCGACCGGGAATCGAACCCGGGAACTTAGAGATGGCGACGCCAAGTCCGGCGTGCTCAAGCAGTATATGCATCCTGATCTTGAGTCATAACAAAGCGTATCTCTTCAACTAAGCTAAAGCTAAACCGAAACACACTATATATTATTACGTGTCCTCATACGACCGCCAGGGTGTTAAAAGATAAATTAGAGTATCGGTTCAGTATTAGGATTAATAAAACTAAAATCTCGTCAAACTGGACATACTCCTAGTAATGGTTTACAGCTTCTAAAAGGAACTCTAAAACGAGGGAATTCAAGAAAGGGACAGAACGTACGGCGCAGGTCGTAAATTCTAACCATGACGTGTGACTTCTGGCTCTTACCCCATATGTAAATATAATCGCAGGAGAGAGTACAAACACGAGATGATGTATTTGCTGGGCTGTCCAGAAGATTGTTATATACCTATTGCAATGCATGAGTTGTAGACAGAATAGTTAATACTATATACAATAAGTTATTTAACTAGAATAACATAGTCAAACTGATTCTAAATTCATCAACGGAAAGAAAGAAAGAACTGGCAATAATTGAGACAAGAAATTCAATATTTAAGAGCATATACATGAGCCTTTAAATAAGTACTTGAAATTACTTAAATTTTTTTACTTACTTAACTAAAATTACTCTGAATGACTCCCAAAATGAGGATCTCAATGCCCCAGTGCCACAATGTGTATAAATATACGAAGTAGGTTTACACATGATTTGTACTGAAAGACGTACAGTTTTGGCGGTCTTATTGCTAATAGCGATATCTTCTAGAAAACCTTCAGGTAGAGGACAACCATAGAGAAAGGGGAAGGTGATGCAACACCGGTTAACACCAGGTTAAAAAAAATACATAGAATCGTTTGCTTATTCCTGAATCGTGAGCTAATAAGATGGCTCTCCGATAAGTCTCTACTAGGTCAATGCCTCAGCTGATTGGAACCAAGTTACTGGCAGTAAAACTGATCGTAACTCGGAGAATATCGACTCTATAATAACCGCAAACATTCATTACTACTGCAGTTGCATGCAACTGTTATTGCTGCACATCGTAAATAAAAAAATAATACGAGATTACATAGTTCTTTTTTATATCCTAGATCTAGCATAGGAACACTACGTGTGGACAGATTACCAGTTTGCCATGGTAACACAGATGCCAAATGGGGGTGGTACCGCCCACCAGTGGGCACTAGATGTCAAAATGGATAAGCTGTAAATATAACCTTATAGTCAAGGAGATCGTTGTGCATCAATCTATTTAGAAAATCTTGGTTTAATAAAAAGACTTCTTTATTCATAAATGAGCATTTTTCTTCATCTCCTACGCTAAAGAGGGGTTTTTCTGTCTGACCATCGTAGTTACTAAACGCATGGACCAATTCGGATGCTGTTTTTTTTTAAATCAAACCCTGAAACCCTGTTTATCGGCTGTGGTTTAACTGCGTGAGATAAGATTACCATCACTTTTCCTTTTTGATCGCAGGTATAATTAAATGAAACACAATACTCGTCTTCTTCTTTTTATAGTGCCTCTCCAATTACGTGGCTACTAGTTCCCGAAACTAGTCATTGTTTTTGGCAAGATGACGTCTGTTTCACTTCAAATTTTGTACTTATATCATTTTTACAATGAAATATATATTTAGTATGAAAAAGAATGGGTTTGTAAACATTTCAATAAGTATTATTTAAAGTGTCTGACATATTGACAGGTTTTGTAACAACATGCTTAGTAAAAATAATAACCCTACAAACGCCGGGAAAATCACAGCACTCTGCAAGTTGTGCATTTACCCTAAAGTGGTCCAACATTTTTCACCTTTATTAAGAAAACAGTGCAGAGGGAACTGAATAATTCATCCGGTTGACTCGGGCTCTGACGACTATTATTTCATAGGGGTTCCGTATAATTTCGACATTTGAGATGGATGCAATGCTGTTAGGAAGTGTGCTATTTCTTTTTTATTTTCAACAATAGTGTAATTTCAGAGTAGTGTTTTATGTTCCATTTAATTCAAGTAATACGCAATCAAGTATTTTACTTAGTAAATGTGATCTGTTAAGCTTTAACTGACATTGTTTCTCAAGCCTATCTGTGATGCGGACCTAATATAACTATAACGATTTTACCATTGTGTCAATTGTTATGCACAGACATACACTATAATGCACAAAATGACAAGTAAAAACAAGACAATGGGGCAGTCTTATTGCCGAAACGATCTCCGTAACCGTAATGACATAACACATGCTTAGAAATGCTTAGTTGTAATTCAAATAAACGCAGTGGTAAAATTAATAATATATTTGTGGCAAATTGAATTCATAGATGTTCAGTAAAGCCTAATATTATGCTAAGTGTAAATCCAGCAGTAAGTCGCACGCTCCATAAGTGGAGTCGTTTGCTGTCACTGGCGTGGAGCCAACGCCACCTGTTGGAAGGCAGGCGAATATGTTTTTGTGAAAAAAAAAGAAAGTATTCTTCTGTATTCGCTTTGTGCTGTCGCAGGGTTAAAACTAGGTAAGAGTAAATTAGAGCTAGTGGCAGGTTTCGGTCTAATAAAAAATGTTATTGCTGATTTATTTTAACATTTATAGATTTATTTAAATGTACACTTTTGTGCAGATCAGTGACGGCAGCGTTTCGGCAGTGATCACCAAATTTAAGCAACCCACGCCGCGGGTGTGATTGGATGGGTGACCATTCTGACTATATTTAGTGACATTTATATTTATAAGCACTTCCGTGCTTCGGACGGCATGTTTAAAGTTAGTCATGCCCGGCTAGTAGGTAGCTTGATCTTTAAACTCGTAAAGTCTAGTTAGAGGCCTTGTGGCAGAACTATTACATCTGACAGTAAGGCTTAGTCACTGCTCTTACAACAGCCCTCCACCAATCCTCACTGGACCCGCGTGGTGTAGTATGGCCCAAACCACCTCATGATTAAGGTGAGGCCTGTGCCTTGCAGTGGGACGTATATTATAGGCATATTTTACTTTTTTATATTTAAAAACAAGAAGTCCCAGATATGAAGTATTTTTATTATGCAAATATTTTAGTGTATTTTAACTAATAACAAAGAAACATTCAACCCTAAAACAAACACTGTTACTTTTTTACAAAAAGGTGAATTCATTTCAAGATAATAACATTAGTCTGAAAAGCTGAGTGCTTGTTATAAGAATAAATGCTTTTTAAAGTTGTCTCCTAATTTACTCATATTGTTATTTTACTTATTTCAATTTGTCTGCTCGTTTGGAATGTCAATTTAATTTTAAATCCAGATGTTTCTTAAAACACACATGCATAAATCAACATTCTATCATCATTCATCTATTTGTTATGTATTACAAACATCCAATGATTATAAAGTTTCACAATTATAATTAGTAAGATGTGTATTTAGCTACAATACGTGCAATGTAACATCGTATTTTATATTTTTCAGGTAAATTGACCAAAGGTGGTAACATCATCTACAAAATTTTAGTAAGTATGTCATCTGCATATCTAAATAAAATATCAATTGCCCTGCGTTAGTCTTGCAAAAACAGGAGAAAGCTGTATTTGAATATCTTTATTTTTTGTTTGCCTCCATAATGGGATGGTTTAGAAGAAAAAAAACGGATAACCCAAAAGATAAACCAAAAAATTTGTAAATCGACATCAAAGATTTTGTATGGAAATGCACTTCAGGTGATACAAAGTGCACCGGGTCGTCTAGTGCATGATAAAAAACCGTTCCAAAACTTTGCACTAAAATGCACGTATATTTATTAAATGAAGGTGACATTGTTGCCAAAATTATAACCTATCACACCCCGGTGTCATATT
Organism: Anania hortulata; assembly: GCA_963576865.1. Classification (NCBI taxonomy): domain Eukaryota; kingdom Metazoa; phylum Arthropoda; class Insecta; order Lepidoptera; family Crambidae; genus Anania; species Anania hortulata. Next base: position 15,162,594 of record OY756392.1, on the reverse strand, counting down.
TTGATATGGTTTAAATCTACAAAGTAAGACTAACCGTAAAGACGGTTACCAAATTACCATCTTTTATGGAGACAGGGAATGTAATAAGACCTGCCGTAGCTCACGAAACACCGAACGTTAAAAAATCATTTAGCTTCTTACCATAACGTCCTGGCGAGTATTAACAATTTTACGTCGTGCCATCTTAACCTCTAAATGTTAGTTGGGACCTTTAGACCAAAATAGAGCCAGGCTAGTCTTTCAGATAATAATGAAAATGAATAGTGAATAGGTTTGGGTCTATTCAATAATTGGACCTGAAATATCATTCGAATAAATATTACGAATATAATCTGACCTCAGAATTGGTTAGCGCTAACCTTTGATATAGTTTAAAATAGGTACTTACAAATAATTATATTCACGTTTAAGTCGATGGGTTTTCGATAGGTACATACACGATTAATTAATTAGCGACGCCTAGGTATATAGGTATAGTATATTGCAACTTTGGCCAGTTGTTGTGCCGAGAAACGCCGAGAAAGGTTCACGTACCAAGTCGCCGCTGCTAGTGCGAAAATACGATACTTTAATTAGTTAATCACTGTTTTAGGATCTCATAGACCCCAATAACTGCTAGCGTCACAGTTTCGTTACGACAGGTTAAAGGTTAAATATTCAGGGAGGGACTTGCTCTACGTTGTATAATTCGAAAAATTCTAATTAAGACGGACCAGCTGTTCTGCTTTTTTTTAATTTCGTACTACATCGCCATGACGGAGAGATGTCGCCCTAAAAGTAACAAACAAAGTTGTGACCTTCCTTATCTTCGTCGGATGATCCGTAGTGATTCTCGGAGGCACTGTCAAAAGCATTGTGTCGATAGTCGATAAAAAGTATAATTCCCGAGCGGGGTTGTTTTTTTTAATAAGAATAATAATTTTGCTTTTGTATTTATAAAATGTATGAAATTTTCGAGCGTCGAAGTGACAAATACTTGTAATGAAAAAACATAAAGTTAAGTTTACATAGAACTCCATTTCACAAATTTATTTTGGACCTTTACCGCACCCATTACCTGCTTTCTGCATGACCCAAAGGTTGGCTGGTAGAGAATGCCCTTGGCATTAAGTCCACCTGTTGTACATTTTTAAGTTTGTGCAATAAAGTTTTAAATAATAATAATAATGCCGTTGCAGAAAGGCAAACAAAAAATCATAAAGGTTAAATTTTTTTATATTAAAAATTTGCGCCACACAAAGATTTAGTTAAAATGTTTTAATAATTCTTTTTTTTGTCTTTTATGCAATTTAAAAGTAAACCCTTAAAAAACACTGTTTCAGTAATGTGACTTGATTGACTAAAGATAGGACTTTTTAAAGGTTCAGATTTTAAAATCAAACTATCGATACCAAACTCGATAATTTGTGCAAGGCAACACTGCTCCCGTGTTCCCATAATAATTTTGGTATGTTGTTCAAATACTGTTGCCACTTTTTTAGTTATTATATTTTTACATACATCTAATAATAACGTGTTGTCCTAAACTTGGTGTACGATACAATGTTTATTTGATTTTGAATGTTCAGTTGCGTCATGTTAAGATTTTTAAATATCCCTGAAACAGGTTTATAAAAACCTCACACTTGAGCGGTTTTTGTTGTTTCTAGAGTCTGCACTTCATTCACACCAAGTTTAACGCTAGTAAGTCTAACTCTTTTACACAAAAACAAAACGCTGTGCCGGCGGACTTCGTACCTCCCCTTCATATATTTTTATGGTGAACCCGACTTTGTTCTATGTATACCTAGTCTTGCCATAAATACTAAAACAAAGAAAAAATTTATTACTTTTGCAGTGTGTTAGTTTAATATATATATTAATACTCGTATGAAACAATTTATTAAAAATATAAAAAGCTTATTCGAAGTTGTCTCCATTCGCTGCCACTGAAAAAGTTGCAATACAGTCCGTATTGCAACTTGTTCAGTGGCAGCGAATGGAGAACTTCAAACGTTGAGGCCAGCTATTCCAAAGATTCAGATTCCAAATTCAAATGTAATGTTTTGTTTATTTTTAATTTTAACAGTATTTATGGCCAGACTGAGTATAAATATGATGATAGCACATAATTGTTGTAATTCTGTATAAAAAATAAACCAGCTATGTAATACAATTCAAAATGTGACAATGTAGATGGGAGGGTACATGATAAAAAGTATTTATTTATCCGAAATGGAAAATGATATAATGGCAACTAAATATTTTTTGTTTTAAAACAGATTGCAGGTGTGCATAATACAAACATAGCTCCATTCCGGAATGGTCGTTATTAAAAACTGGCACCGAGATGAATGTTGCTGCGATATAAAATAAATATTAAACTGTTATTTAAATTTAAAATATTGACACAGCTCCCATCGCTCCGATTCGATTACCGGTTTTCAATTCGTTTTAACAGTGCTCCAGCTTGCCCTCAGGGCTTCAACGAGAACACACAGTCAATAATTTACGATATTCCCGACCGGAAACGATGTCCCAAACAAAATGAACAATGAAAAATATTTCGGATCTGAAATTTAATCAAATGACGATCTTCGAAACCTTGCATCATGTTATGCGACCGAAATTATTCATTCGTAATACGTACACTAATTTTAAAATTAATTAACGTTTAAAAATATAGTCGCGTTTATTTAATATCTTGTCGGCTCATTGAATTTTAATCCGATGTACCAAAAAGTGGGTAGAGTTGGTTTAAAGTCTCATATCTTGTTAATTAAATCTACTCGACGGGGAGCCTTTAGGCGGGTCTTGGAGATGCTTTGAAGGTACAATACTGCCGAATTTCAGGCATTGGAAAGCTTTAATTTAAATTTGTCTAAAGGACGCTGGGAACACTGCCGTTGCTTATTATGTGCTTATAATGGAAAGATGCCATCGTTGTCAATATAAGTTCGTCAACTCTAAATGATTTTATATTCAATATTTATACCCTAAAGTTTGATGTGCAGGACGGTCAAATTGATAATTACCTTTTGGAATGGAATTGTTGTTTTAAACTCAATGACGCGGCTGGTTCTTTGTGTATTCAGCCCCAAGAGATTATTCGAAGGTGTTAGAATGATTTGGTTTTAATTGTGTATCGTAGCAACTTATTGGTTTCGTCGATTAATGACGAATAAAATCAATTTATCAAATGTAGATTTATTTATGTTTAATATTTTGAAAATAATTTTAGATATTATTCATCTTCTATTCATATCAATTCACACGCAGTGTAGCATGAACTTATTTTTAAAAATAGATAGAAATACCTTACTTTATTATCATCTCTCTCATATGTCAAACGAAGTTTCACGAAGCGCTTCTTTACATGTATGCATACGGGTATATTGTATGTATATGTAATGACCCTTTATACAAACCAGATTTACTGTTAAATAGGCCAATATATTATTGTGTCGAATCACTCTTACCTTACATCATCAAACCAGCCTATATATTTACCCATAATGTTTGAAGGCTCATCCTCTTTTCAAAGAGTTCTAAGCGTTATCGTATTGACCATCCATCAAACATCGTCCGGGCCCATTAGCATCTGACCATAACAATAGGTTTAATTCACTTATCGCTCCATTGTTACCAAGTAATTCTTTATTCTTCTCCTTTGACGTGGCCCATATTAATTTACTTTGCACAAAGCGACCCTTACGTCTGTGAATAATAAGGGAGTATGTTTTGTTAAGTGATACGAGTACAAATTTTAGGTATGTAACATTTTTTTAAATTACATTTGTGTAATTTTGTTTACAAAACTTGTGTATACAACTTACTAATTAAGTGTCATCGTCATCGGTAAGGAACTAACATCCATAAGTTACAAGGTATATACAATACAATAAGTTTTGCCATGGACGTTTACTAGCACACCCGGACCCAAGATGATTTGAAATAGTTCGTTGTCTAAATTGACCAGAACCGGGCATCGAACCCCTTGCGTTTAAGATGCGCCACTGCGCCAGTACGGGTCGTCAAATATTTAAAGTTATTTCTGTGATTATGACAATTTTACTAGTTCTTTTAAGTAGTAACTTAGTGGCAAATGGATATCGATTAACAATATTAATTGACATCACAATATGCAACAGATTTGTACTTGATATATTCAGGATAATCTGTTAAAACAATAGGGATCCAATCATAAAAATACGGTTCGTTTGCAGAAATTCTAACTTACTAATTATCGGTATATCTAACGATGAGCGACCAAGGATGTCGTTTTTATACGTGTTGATACGTTTTGACCTACGTACGGTAACTATTGATTATTCGGTACCGATACTCAGTGCCTTTTTTCCATGACTTGCTTGTTTTTTAGCACAGTAAGTAGCGGTAAAGCTATCAGCAACAAGCAGCAGGTAAAAAAATACCTTTTTTTTTTTATTAGTAGAAAAAATATTTTCGCCTTATGTGTTTGTGCGTATATCTCTCTGACCAATATACGTGATGGAAAAGAGGGAGAAGGATTAAGAGAATGGGAGAGGCCGCCGTCCCGCAGTGCACTGACTTGGGTTGATTGTGACGATACCTAATGATAATGTTTGTTAATTGAAAACAATCATCATCATCATCATTTCAGCTACAGGACGTCCACTGCTGAACGCAGGCCTTCCCCAATGACTTAAATCATTTTTGCCAATACCTGCCACGCTTGGCAGGCGGGTTGGCGAGTGCCGTTTTGTATAAAATTTCGCACGCAGACTGCTGCCCGTCGCGTGCTACATGAATTAGTCGCTTCTTAAGACACGCAAAAATAATACAGGAGTATATATATTATGTACTACGACTTCATATATATTATGAAGTCGCATGTCACTTGAGCTCTGTCCCTTTGAACTCAATTACGAAAAAGGTTACCTTTTGCCTTTGTGATTGCATGTTATAAAATAAATACTTAAGCTCAAGACATAACTATCGTAACCCTTCGTAACTATCCGAAACAATTGATCAAAGTATTCGTGAAATTTTTATTTACGTTTTGAGGTAACTGCTTTCAATCTGAGATGGCTTTTAATATTCTCTGTACAAACCATAGATAGATAGATAGATACTCTTTATTGTACACCATACAAAGAAGTTATAATTTGTGTTTACAGAAAGATGCACAATTTAGGCGGTCTTATCGCTAAAAGCGATCTCTTCCAGACAACCTTCAGGTAGAGGATAGATAACAAAAAAGGGGAAAGTAAAATATACCCATTTGAGACCATTTCTGTAGCCGGTTTAGACTATGAAAATTATTTTTAAAATAGATAGCCTTTATTTGTTGGTTAACCAACTTTACAGTAGTTCAAATAAAAAAAACAAAATACTTTATTTCAGTAACGTAATTTTATACAGTATATTTCATGGGTAAGAATCTCCATTTAATCAAGTCATTGCTTATGTTAGGAGAATCTACAAGAGTAGATTATACACTTTAAGGTTGTTAAGGAAGACCTTAACAACCATAAAGTGTATAATGGGTAAGATACTATTTATCTATATAAGGTGCTTCATAAATATCTGCAACGGCTGAGATGGGTAAAAGTATTGCTTATATAGATTACGATAGTGAAGGAATTACGTGATCCGGATCGGTAATTATGTTCCATAATCTCGTCCTCATTGTGTACAATGTAGTACGCACTTTTTGCTACTGCACTGATTACAATCTTCAAAGTTAGGCGCGTGCATGAACGCGTCAATAAACTAAAAAATAAATAACCGGAACGTGCCCGCACCGTCACCTATCAATGTCATCTGTCACCTGTCAATGTCATTGTACTTTTTTGTACACAGCACTGAAGACATAAATATTTAGAATAAATTAGTTTTTAAACTAATTAGTGATTTACAGCTTACATACAAATGCAAAAAACCAAGAAGAAAATACGGTGATGTTTGTGTAAAAGTATGGTGGCTGGAAAACAAAACTTGTCAGTTGAATTTGTGAAATTGTTGGACCCGATACCTCGGCTCAATTATTACGATTACTACGATTTCTATCACCACCACAGCACACTAATTTTAGTGTTATTATATTTATAATATCATCACCATCACCATCATCTCAGCCTATTACAGCCCACTGCTGGACGTACGGGAAGGACGCAAAGAGCGCCAAGGAGTACGATCTCCTGCTTTGATACAAATGTATCTAGCCATATTCCCGAGTTCGTCGGCCCATCGAGTTGAGAAGCGCCCTACACTACGTTCGCCGAGACGTGGCCTCCACTCCAACAACATAATCAGCCAGAAATTAATCATGAAAACAAGGAGTGTGTGTGACAGAGTTGCGTTATTCTTCAGCCCGCAAACGAGACAGAATGAATGACATCGGAGCTTTCACGGGAGGTTGGCCGTGGTGATCATTAAGTTCATTCTAGTTGTCTCTCATGTCTCAGAATGAATGACATCGGAGCCTTCACGGGAGGTTGGCCGTTGGTGATCAATATGTTCATTCTAGTTGTCTGTCATGTCTCCGAATGACTCCACAGAAACTGCTCTGTACAGAAGCACTGGCCTTTACGATGGAGTGGCCAGTGGGTTTTTGTTCAGTCTGAAGCGTCTCCTCGAGGGATTCCTCCTGAGACGTAACATTATGGCTCTAGTCTTCATGAAGAGTTGACCATGAGACCGATACAATGTTGCACCAGAAATATACTACAAAGGATCTGTAATAGCATAAGGTAAGTTATTAATATTATAAAATTCTTCTAGCGCATCATATGTACCGAGAGAACAATTATTCCTCTTTTCTGTCTCGCAGCAGAATTATAACACTTCCACTTGCTTTCACGAGGGGTTAGCCTGTGGATTAAAATTTTTGTTATAATATTGCGGGTCTGCAAATCTTATAAGGTTGACCAGAGACCGACTTCATTAATTGAAGTTGAAAATATAGTCGAACACAAAAGTATCAATACGATACATATCTTCAATGCCACTGAAGAAAAAAAGAGAGGAGGGAGGATATGGGTACCGAGACCATGAGGTAATGCCCTCCGTCTTAGTAATTTTTTCAACTTAACACTTTGACTCTAAGGAGGCTATGAAAGAAGCTCTTTTGCCTGCTGATATTGAAGGCTTAAGGAATTCTGAGTCTTGTGTAAACAAGTCATATACTTACCTAGACAATTTCAGTCTGTTTATAAAGATTTTAAGTTTTTAATAATTTCATCAGTTGTTACTATCAAATTGGGCCTTTGGCAACCATTAATGGTACCAAGACAATCTGTTGGTCTCAGATCTGCTTGTCTTATTCTGCCCCATTTATATACATACAAGTCAATGATAAATAGCGCTTTTACAAATTATGGTTTATCTCGGTGTGGATTTCCACAAGTTTTTTACCACAAGTAATTGAGATACTTCTTGATGTTGGCCCAAGAGGGCAAGACTTTATAAAGCATACCATAGAAAACAACCTGTTTACTCCAATAGTTCATGTAGTTATGACCATATTAAGTTTTTTTTTTTTTCTCTTATATTTTACTAAAAAGCTTAATTATATAAATAAACATTACTTGACATTGCTAATTGATATCTGTGACTTAAAGATCATTAGTCCACTTGATTCGTGAAGTGCCTTAACGTAAAAGGTCCCAGGTTCGATACTCTGGTCGAATGACCCTGGCGAGATACATTGTCTTGTACCTCATAATACAGGGAAGTTGACTCCCTGTTTGGAGACCATGACAAATTGATGTTGGCTGGTGCATGTTTGTATGTTCCTATACAACTGATATGGTATCCCATTTGTGTAACTTATAATATTAGATCTGGTTACAACCGGGTAAACCTTAAATTCTCATAGTATCAAGCTTAATTCTCAAGATTCTATAATAATCTATGAAAGCAATTAAAATTTAACACTGTTACTGACTTAAGGTTATTATTCTAGCTGATCGCCATGGCTAGTTAGATTATTTCTAGTCTTCATCAAGTGAAATAAAGACACACTCAAGATGAGTGTTACTTACAAATAATGTGAGTGAAGATCACTGTTACAGAAATGGAAAAATAATTCTCCTTGTTATCAACAAGATAAAAATTACCATAATTAAAAACTTGTTTAACTGTAACTGTATGTTATATTCCAATATTTTCAGTCAGTAAAAACCCATGGAAAGATTTATGCAGCTTTATTTACAGGCAAAAATGTCGCACCATAATTGATCCTTATGTACTTGTCATAAGGTCGAAAACCAATTATTTTAATTTTTAAGTAGGTACCTGCTACCTTTGGAAAAGTAAGAGAAATTCAAAACTAGACACAAAGTTCCAATGATAACTTGAATTTTCAAATCTGACCTAAATATATTTTTAATATATTTTTGTTATAAACCATATATTTCTAGACATTTTATTATTTGTGAAAATGTTTGATACCATAAATTGAAGACAAAGATAAATAATCATCCAATCATTAAATTATCAAGATACTAAAGATAGTAAATAAACTGAATTATCCCAGGTGGATAACAAAGGTTCATATTTAAATAGATGATTATAATAAAATATGATTTATTAAAACATAATTAAAAAATTAAAATTGTATCCATGAAACTATAAACTTCATAAAAAATATACTACTGACTTAAAATTATTATTTAAATTAAGGCATGAATCTTACAATTATAATTGAAGATTGTCAAGTACCTATGTAAGTCTATGTATAAATAATTTTATTAGATATTAAATTACCATGTAAAGCAAAAATGGAGATGATAAATAATGACAGAAAATTTCTAACAACTTAAATGAAAAAAAAAAAAAAAAAAAAAAAATGGATGAGACGATAGAGGCATTGATCAGTGGCAATAATTAAGGCAATGCAGGCAATAAATGTTGCCTTACCTTGTTATTGGACTAAGGCTGTAAGGCTGCTACAGGTATTTTGAGCCGGAGTAAACTTTCTATTTTATCCGATGTGATGTATTGGTAAATTATTACTTATTTAATTATTTTTTTTTTATTAGCTTACAAGAATTGACCAGTCATTGAATCTTTTTATAAATAAGTATTCAGACTGTTTCATTAACTTATTAATATCCCCTACCAGGGATCCACACATAAAGTGCAGGAAGTCTCATACTGATTTCCAGCCATACAAGTGTAACACATATAACGGTTTTCTAAGAAGATGAGTAAAAATCAATCTTTCTCAGTAAAATAATGTTGAAACTATTGTCAACAAAATAGGATCCCTACTGGAACAATACTAATAGTATTTGTATATAATTTCCTTATTTATAACATATAATTAATGAAAAATTTGCGATAGTAAACATCCATATTATTTCTTTTTAGTTTCCTTTACTTTGGAACTACACCTTGAACAGGAGTTATTAAGAATACCTAAGACTAATTTATTTGCATAAAAAATTGTATTACAGACAATGATAACTTAAAAGGTTACTAGATTTTCATATTATATAAAATAAAATAAGTCTTTTCAGAAGAAATACTAGCTTAAATACCTACTTGCACATCGATAAATTTACCTTGTTAGGTAACCATACTACTTACTTTACTACTGGATAAATGAGACGGATATTAATAGTTTAAAGCATTGGCTCCATTTCCATGACAACTTATTAAACTAGCTGTTGCCCCGCGATTTCGTTTGCGTGATCTCTAGTTTATTCGTAAAGAATATACCTACTTAATAGCGCGGGGTATTTATTTAAAACTTTATTGCACAAACTTAAAAGTGTACAACAGGTGGATTATCAGTCTCAGTCCCAGCAAATCTATAAATTCATAAAGACTTACAGTTTTAACAAAAATAAAAGAGTATTGCAATTACAGTAAAATTTGCTATTTTCGATTTTATAGAATTCCTACACATTTTTTGGCCCACCTGTATGGTATAAAATAGGTACAGGTTTGTGTCATCAAATGGGATGGGACTGTATCAATATACATGGTTGTATTAGCATACGGGGTTATATCATCATACAGGGTTGTATTATCATACAGGGTGTATCATCATACAGGGTGTATCATCACACAAGGTGTATCATCATACAGGATTGTATCGATATACAGGGTTGTATCGATATACAGGGTTGTATCGATATACAGGGTTGTATCGATATACAGGGTTGGTTGATTAATTCCAATGAATTAATCAAACAACTATATCCTTGTTAGATAAAACTTGAATTAAGCATCTACCAATAGATAGTTAATAAAATAAAGTTTTATCATGTGCGAAGACTTTAGCAAATCATATAAATGATCATAATAAATGTTTATATTGCTTTGTCGACACAACTTTCCTCTTTGAACATCTACATTGTACACAATGAGGACGAGATTATGGAACATAATTTATATGATCGGACTAACTTACCTAGTGACGTCCGATCCTCAATTATGTGAAGTAATCTCGTCCTCATCCTATCCCCAGCCCGACCCAGTTAGTATGTATTTATCAATCCTTAAAGTACAAAAAAGATTATATGCTATAAATACCTACATACTACTTAGTTTCCCTTCTTTTTGAAAGTTGTGTCCAGTTTTATCCTTTGAAATAATGACATTGACAGGTGACAGATGACATTGATAGGTGACGGTGCGGGCACGTTCCGGTTATTTATTTTTTAGTTTATTGACGCGTTCATGCACGCCCCTAACTTTGAAGATTGTAATCAGTGCAGTAGCAAAAAGTGCGTACTACATTGTACACAATGAGACGAGATTACTTCACATAATTGAGGATCGGACGTCACTAGGTAAGTTAGTCCGATCATATAAATTAATTATTTGCGAAAAGACAGTAAATAAATGGTTACTTGCTTTAATTGCATAACACACTTCGTCATCCGCCCTTGACACTGCGCGGGAGCGGTATAATGTGAAACGTTAGCATTTTTGGACAGATGTGGACGGTTTGAGACAGAATAAAGCGTAATCTTTATTTAATATAATTTTTTTAATGAAAAAAATAATGATGTTCTGGACATGAAATTTCTTTACTATCGTAATCTATATAAGCAATACTTTTACCCGTTTCAAGCTTGATTAAAAGTATCGTGTGTGTGTGTGTGTGTGTGTGTGTGTGTGTGTGTGTGTGCGTGCGTGCGTGCGTGCGTGCGTGCGTGCGTGCGTTTTTAAATTTAGTTCAGCAACGTGAAGTTAGCCCTACGAGTAGTACCTATCTCTATTTTGTGTTGACTGCATAGATTTTACTTAAACAACACACCTTATGTACCGCACCGTTAATTAGTACCGCACAGATATTAGTAAAAAACTCACGCACACCAACTAAACAAATTAACGAACGTTAACAGAAACGTACATGTTTACAACTCACCACATTAAGCCGGGAGTTCGGCTTAATAAATATTTCATCATTCGAAATGTTCATATTTGCTAAAGCCGTCCTTTGCAAAAAACGGAATAATCTCCCGCAAACACACGAGTAAAATCTACACTACCACTCGTTTGTCCGACTTGTTGATTTATTCACTTTGACGTATTATCGATATAAAAACTTTCGCATCCAGCTTAATGTAGTCAGATATAGTATGCTGAATCATAATGTTTATTTATGGAGTAGGAGCCGCTTTGCAAAGCGTTACATTGTATGTTTAGTTGTGTCAATAAATCAATATATCGAATATCGTTTGTTGATATTTGTTTTTATAACAATATGCGCCCAACAATACACCAATTGTCATTGTATTGGAATAAAGAATTGTAATTCTTGTATTGCGTTGTAACAGAAATTAAATTTTTCCTGGGGCGCCTCCCAACACATCCAGACCCGAGATAATTTAGAAAAGTTCGTGTTGTAATCTGACCGGAATCGGGATTCGAGCTTGGGACTCTCTGCGGTAATTTGCGGTACTGCTACGCTAATCGGTTCGTATAACTACTAAAGCTTCAATGTACAGTCAACGGCAGGTCAACCTACCCAAAAAATTTGAAGGTCATTGAACCGAATTTCAACATTAAGTCCGACACTTTGAGATCAATATACCTTAGTACTTCTCACAATAGAAATCTCCGTTCAAGTGATACTCTTCAATTGTATACACCACGTCACACTTCCGGTTTTATGACCAGCTCATTCACCCTGACGGCTGTTCGACTCTGGAACGGACTTCCCTTAAAAAGCAAAAAATCCACGTCAAAATTCTCCTTTAAGAAGGCTCTGCGCAAGCATTTTTTGGATTAACTCTTTTCTCTTTTCCATGATTCTCGCTGGCATGAGATCTGTGTATAATTACATTATGTATAAGTATGTATGTATATATTTTATGTATGTATATACCGTATATAGCTATCTATGTATGTATCTAGTATGTACAACTGTATATATTCATCTAGGTAGTTTGTTTTAGTTTTGTATGGTTTAATTTAACACAATTTGTTTTTTTGTTGCACCGCCTATACCATCTCTGTATGGCCCCATGGTTGACTGGTAGAGAATGCTTTTGGCATTAAGTCCGCCATTTGTACAACTTTTTTTTAATGTCTGTGCAATAAAGTTTAAATAAATAAAATAAAATAAATATCAATTGAGAAAATTTGACGTATGAGATAATGTCGATTCACACTGTCCAGTACGATTTTTTTTGTGCTCGCCAGTATTATGCAAGATTGAAACACGCTTGACAACTTATCATTTACCACCACCTCCTTCACCTTTACCGTAGTGATTATTTGGTCAGTGGCAGCAGTGAGAGAACCATTGATCAAATAACCAAATGAGCAAGATTTGGTCTGATCACAATGCGACACCTATCGGGAAAAATTTTCATTGACGCGGCTTGTCTGATTGCTACGGGTAAGGAGTTAGACTGGATGGTAAATGACTGCGTATAAAAAAATAATGGAATAGGGAGGAAATTGAAGAATTTGTGGTAGCCACGAGACAGAATAGTCTGGTGTGCTTGTTTAAGGATTGAGAATCTTTAATGGTTATTTTATTTACACTAAAGAGGTAACTTTAATCAGTGCAATAAGTCTAAACTTAACTTTTGTTTGTTTTGTGTGAGACTTTATTGCACATCACACAAAACAAACAAGTTAGGTACTGAAAAAAACATTTAGAGCTGCACAATTTAGCCAAACTTCATTGCTAGGAGCGATCGCTTCCAGAAAACTTTCAAAATTAAGACAAAGGCGTTAAAGCGTCAAGGAAGTTAATTTAGTTGATAATCAAACATTTAAAAATACTTTTTTTTTAAATTACAACGAGTCCAGAAGCCGTTAATTGGAAAGCAATAAAGATGTAAATGCACGGAGTGCTAAAACACGTCACTAGTTTATCTTACCGCATCGCTCGTGCAGATTACACATGGCGAGCGAAAAAAACTCAAAAAGCGCAATCCAAATACGGCGAGCGCTCACCGCGGGTCCGAGACCGCAAAGAGCGTACATTCCCTCTGTTTGCCACCCGCATGCCGACAGTGCCCTTCGACAGTTGGACATAATTATTTAATTTTAAATTTAATTTGCAGCGTTGTTTTTGTTTGGGTAGGTTCTAACAAAGGCATGTTAATTTCGGCCAAGCACCCTATGATACTATTTTTTCTACTAGCGTGTATACGATGGACGATTGTTATGAATTACGTTTTTATCTACCTGAAAAATGACACAGAGTGTGAAAAAGTCCGGAAATAAATATTTATTGTTAATTTAACTAACACAAAAAGCTAGCCGAGAGGCGTGTCTCTGAGGTCCCGGATTCGATTCCCGGTCGGTCAGTGTAGAAAAAAACTTCTCTACCTATACAGGGTGTAACGAAAAGGTGAAATAAAACTTTAAGGGGTTATTCTACGGCTAAATTGCATCAACTTTTTCTATGGGACCAACATCGAAATCTCAAAAAAAAAATTGACGTTTCCATACAAACTGATGCCAGCTGGTCGCGTTTTAGTATGGGAAAGTGTTTTTTTTTTTTTTTTGCTAATTCGATGTTGGTCCCATAGAAAAAGTTGATGTAATTTAGCCGTAGAATAACCCCTTAAAGTTTTATTTCACCTTTTCGTTACACCCTGTATATTATCTCGGGTCTTGGTGTTGTGGTATCGTCGTTGTTTCTGATTTCTGTAACTCAAGCGCTTTGGCTACTTAGCATAGGATCAGAGCAGTGTATGTGATGCTATCCAATTGGTACTTACTTATTTCTCAATCACTTCTTAAACAACATCTGGCGTTAATCATGTAACCAACCAACAAAAAAAAAGCCTTGTGTTTCAATATTGTTTGTTGTAGGTACATATTATTATGTTATTTTTAATTCAAGTTTTAGTGACCGCCTCTATTGGGTATATACTTATGCGTCACACAAATAACATACTGTCACTGCCACTGTCTTAAATAAGAATGTCATATCTTTGCGTTACGTCACCTTTTATATATTTTGTGGTTACGACGACGTATCAGACAGCAATTTATTAATTTCCCAGGGTCGTAACACAGCACATCTCGAGGTTACTCTCAAGTCACATTTAGTCAAAAGACATGATAGGCAACGTATTTAATACTTCAATAATAAGGTGTGTTCCACCTCCGACTAAACTTCTGAATATTTTATAAACAAAACAAATCGCTTCTGTCCGCAAAACGTGGCTTAATAATTGGTCGCTTACTAAGGAACCTTTTAACGTGATGTTTTGGGTACTTAAAACTTTAAAAGCTTATCGTTCCTGAAAAGGCGGTTCACGTGGCCACTCTAATTATTACATAGTAAATTAAATGGAAGTATAACCTTGTCTATACGGTTCCCACATCACAAAGGGTTCAAAAACCTCTATTATTGAAAAAGGGGTGATCAAAGCCATGTTCCCATATACAGCAGGTAGTCCCTTTCTATTTCTGTTTATACAGGTGTTTTTTGAGTTCCCATTCCGTGAGTAAAGTTATTACAGCGTATTGTGCTATTGTTTCCACCTAAAAATTGTTTGAAAATTTTCAGAATGTAAAGGGAACTCGACAACCGGTATATGAACGTGAAAAAATTGAAACATTGTGATTGTTATACGAAACTGGATATTTGTAGAACTACCCATTCTGTTTTCACGGAACTGTCCGTGAATGTGTGTTTGTTTCTTTTGTTTTGTTATATCAGTCAAATTCTATCTATTATTCCACAATGAATTGCAAAATAAAATAACGTTTTAATAAATAAATTAAAAAAAGGTCATACTTAAAATCTTAGATTATTTTAGAAATGATCTTTTACCATCACTATTTAGATATGACACAAACATTATTGGGAAACAAAAGCACTTCGATTAGTTTAATAGTTATAAAGTGTACAGTCTGTCCCTTTTTATTCACATGGGGTAAGAAAGAAATAAATACCCTTATCTAAACTAAGTTCAAAGTGTGAAGTCCAGGAATCAAACATAGTATATTATGTAAGAGTATTATTTCGGATGATAGTCATTGAATCAATCCAAGTCAAGAGTCATTCAACATTAACAAAGCGTGAGTGTTATATTAAACATGCCAATATGTCATAATATATACACCCAAAAAAACAATGATTGTTAAATTGAAGTCCAACGAAATGATTACCGTAACAGAAATATTGCCGTATCAATAATCCCCAAAAACGAAAACGTTATTAATTGGAGCGTAAGGTACGTTAATACCGCTGTAAATCCGAACATCATTAATGGATCATGCTTTATGAAAAGAAATTCAGTTGTGTATCCGAAACATAAATATTACTGAAATGCATAAAACGTACGAGATACATAAAGAGAAATGGAAAACTGACCCTCCAGTTACATAAATACAAAACAGCCGCGAGCCTAAAGGTCGGGTCTGTGGTACAAGCTGTTAGCGACCTCAGAGTTGATTTTAATATACTTTAAAACAAACAAAATAATTGTGCCATATATTTAACCTGATAATGTCTCGATCGCTATTGTGTATTGTTTAGCTTATATTAGCTTTTCACTGACAAAAAACATTACAACCGTAATGTACGACCTCCGTAGCCGAGAGGCGAGCATACCGGACTTCGTGTCGCTATCTCTGTGGTCCCGGGTTCGATTCCCTGTCAGTCAATGTAGAAAAAAACTATTCTATATTGTCTCGGGTTTGGGTGTTGTGGTACCGTCGTTGTTTCTGATTTCTGTAACACAAGTGCTTACGCTACTTATTATAGGATCAGAGCATGTATGTGATGTTGTCCTGAATATTTATATTTTATTTATTTATTTTAATGTCACTTACATTGTGATGGGCCCTAACCGTAAAGCACTTCAACCTTGTTGTGTATTCTGTATGGAGTATGACGACGTATTATATGACGATGCGAATTAAAATAAAATATTGGACAACATAAAAGAAACGACAATTGAGTTTTGGTCATTGTTTTTGCATAATTTTATTTAATAACTTATCTAAGAGGATGCATGGAGGCAGAACAAACGCCACAGCACATACTTATGGAATGCAGGAGCGAGGCACGGATTCACGAAACAACAGCATCGCTCCCGGAAGCCAGCAGCAGTTTCAAAAGGTTGAGCTTCCGGGATGACTTGGGTTGGTTGGATTAAGAAGACCATGCCACCTATACATGCACAATGGACCAATCAAGAGGCTAAGTGTGGAAACGGCCCAACAAAACTAACTTATTACAACTAATATTTTAATTGAAATTGAAATACATTTTTGAACTATTTTACGTTTTTCTAATTATCATTACCATCACCTACGTAATTTGTATTGGTTCAGTGAAGTGGATATTGGCCTCTGGTCTAGAAACCGCTCATTCAGTCAAGTCCAGTTGCGCACTCCAAGACTTTCTTAATTTTTATCGCAAGAAATCCTCTTCCTCTTTTTACCCGACGCCTAAGTAAGGGTTATTTAAATATCTGAAAACAAAATCAATTTGAAAATTCGCCTCTGCGCGTCATTCAAACCATTGGTTCCTGTATTTGTCTGTGCAACAGAATAAATAAATACTATTAACGGTTCCGCGAAATGTTCATCGAATTTTTCTCTCGACGTATGACGGAGAAATATAAAAAGCAAGCCTCGTTACACTGAATATTGCAAACAAAAATATACAAAGTCGTTGAATCCAATTAGTTGGAATATGCGGCTATTGAAACATTTTAACAACCAACTATTTATATCGCGTTCATATTTCAAGATGAAAAAAAAAAACAATATAGTAGGTAAGTAGATGCTCACTTGTTTCATATAGCACAGACAAAGATTATATTTATATTAGAATACTTCCATGCATTACCTAAAATCACAATAACCCATATCCGTTACTTTGATAGATTACGTCTCAGGCCATGTTTCCTTTCAAAAAATCTGTTTTTTTCCGGCAATGGTATGTTACGGAAATATCTTCTAACAAATATCCCCTTTGTGATATGTTTTGATATTTATCTATTTTTGTTCAAAGGAAAATGCTACGAGAGAAACGTTTCAAATTTAATTAGCTCACGCTATTTGCTGATTTTATTTGCGAAGTATGTTCCGTTGTTGTTGCGGTGCCATTCGTAATATACAGAACGAAGTTTAAACAGGTCATCCATCATTGCATATCGATAAACATGGGCCGAATATACTGGTGAACTCCTGCTCTAAAAAGTTCCCACTCAATAACGTTAAAAATGAGTTCTCAAATGGGAAGAAAATTGTTTTTCGTGGCAACAACATCGTCTCGATACATCGGCAAAATGAAAAGTTTCCCCATCAGCCGACTGACACACCGATTGGCGTTTACATCTTTGTAGAATAAATTGTTGGAGATGAGGCAAAGGAAGTTGGACCTTAAGCCTATGGCTGGATGGCGGCGGGATGAATGGCGGGTGGTTTTTGCGTTGATAGAGTAGATGTTTTCGTGCTGCCACCGGGCTATTGGTGCGCAATCCATCATTCATGCAGTGAAAATAACAAAGGCGCGGATATCACATATTCAAATAGATATGCGTCTTAATAACGCCATCCATGGCCGCCGTTCATGTAACCGTACTCTAATGTAAAATTTAAATATATATCTAGGCTGTACGATCTTAAATTTAGATAAACACTCCTGAATTTAAATTAATACAGTTTTTAAATTTTTGAAGAATTCATGAATCATTGAACTGATATGACGTCTTATTTAAACTTTTTAATTTTTTCCTTAAAAAAATGCGTTTATTATTTTAAAAAAATTCAACTGCCTCTGGTAAGATTAGAACCCAACCAGAGGTATTTGAAAAAAAAATTAGTGAAAATATTATTCTTGATATGACGTTATTAAAATATAAAAAAAATCTATCTAGTACATTTTTATGTTTATCATAAACAAAACTTTCGCATCGAATTAAGGTCATTTTAACAAATCAAACTCGAATCCACTTCCAACCACCAATCAAACTGCTTAGCGTGCCATATCTAAACTGTTTTATGTTTTAACAGAATCCACAGTTTTTTAATCAAATTAACATCAAGTCTCATACCTATGCAAATATCGGCGCAAGAGAAACTTCTATTTCAACAAGTTATCCTATATTCCGCCTTCTGAAGGACAGCATCTTTTGACATATTAAGGGTTACACAGTAGCGCACGTAGCCGGTATCCACCTGTATCCGATTAATTGGTAGGCATTCTCCGCGCGCCGGGCCCGGCATGTCAATGGAAGCAATCTCGACGCACGCGCCGCATACACGCGCATATTACCGCTAGACAGATAAGTGAAGCTATTATCTGGAGCTGTGATCATATTGTCCTATAAATCTGCTAGAACGTTCTGTGTCAAAACCGAAGAATACAATGTTTATTTTGAAATTGCAAAACTTCAATGTTAGAATTATTTAAATACTTGACAGCACAGCATTCAGCCTCAAAAATTAACACTACCTACTTGATGCGTGGGAATTCCTGCAACGCCCAAAAACTCGAAGTGTCAATGCAGTTTCATGGAGTTTAGTTGATAAACGTACTTGCTCAATCGTATCTAAACTGAAATGTCCAGAACTCGAAGTAGCATAAAGTTAATAATATGTATGTGTTTCTATACATCATGACTTTATTTGATTTCATCATTATCATCATCATCATTTTAGCCATAGGACTTACCTGTTGAACATAGGCCTCTCCCATTGACTTCTAGATTGGCCGGAAGGAAGCGGCCTGCATCAAGCGTCTTCCTGCCATCTTTTCCAGATCGTCTGTCGCATCTTGTGGGTCGTTAATTTTTTTATTTGTCTCTAACTTTGTCTCTAGCAGTTATAACATAACCGATCGATCTGTAAACTTAATTGCTAATGGTGATGCTAATTTTGGTAACAAAAATATAAAAATTCACGGCAGTGATTGTTTAATAACAGATTAGTAATAATCCCGTTAGTTGACATTGACGAATGACAAAGTTGAGCTCCCAACAATGTTATTAGATCACGTCGAGTCTAATTTATGTCTAATAAGAATTTTACTGCCTATAAGTTGTAAAACTTTATGAATTCCATCCTAAAAGTGGGGTTAGCTCCAGATTAAACTAGATTTTACAGCGTGATCTTTTTTCGCTTTCTAAAAGTGGAAGGATTTTAGTCTTAAAAGAGTTTGAACTTCCTAGTCTGACATTTTAACACGATCACCTTAGTTGGAATCTGATATCTAGCACAAAAAACCCGTAGGAAAAATTCGGAAAAGGGAAAAGATTAATTTTACATGTTTTTATAAATTTGCAATATTTTTACTGCAAATAAGTTTTTACGTATTATTCAACCATTTCACTTATGTTGTGGAAATAAATGATGAAATGATTCTCCTAAAAATAGTTTTGATAAATAAGATACTTAGATTGGCGCATGACTTAGGAGTAAACGCAACATTTCGCAGTATCTAGGTTTCCTTTAGCTAATATGCTCTGGAACTAAGATAGATGGGAACACCTCTGGCACACATAGGTAAGTACACTTAGTATACATAGGTATACTAAGGATGTATCATGGAAGGTTAAATAAATTATTTAAAAAATTCGAAGCCTTGGATACTTACATATTTAAGAGTAAACTCGAATGCTATAATAAGCTACTACTCTACTATTAAGTTTCTATTGCATGTCAACAGTAAAATATTGCTAACGTCCATAAAACAAAAAAAAGGCCAGGCAATCATATATTTACTAATGTAAAAAAAAAATTGATTGTCTTTATTTCACACTTTACAGAAAAATTACAGTTGATGTTTATTTTATTAACATGAATTGATTTATTTTAATGAAATAAATCGCTTTAAACTTGATGTAGTGATTGAATAAACTAAACAATCTTTAATATTTAATCATATACACTCTACAGTAAAAGTAAAGCAATCTTATCGTGGTTAAAGGCATGCCAAAGGAGTAAGTACATAAAAATGCCTTGTTTTTTGTTTATGTGTAGTATAATAATACTCGGGAACAAGACAGATTTGTGTGTAACAATAACATTTATTGTGTCTCGTATGCAAAGACACATTCAAGTTTAATAAAATAAAAGCCTGTATATTAACATTTTTGGTGAAGTTAACCTTATAGAACCATAAGAAATTCATCTTATGTTGTTTGCAACTAATTTTGTCAATGTCACCTCTTTATATTTTTTTCTGAAAAGACAGAAATATTAGCTGTTTATTTAAATTGAGTTTTTTAGTTTCCAGTGGAGTGAATTTCCTTTGTCACAATATTAATTATCAACATATATCGTAATAGATTATTTCGAAGTCAAACTCGAAAGTACTAAATACACACTACACTAATACTAAATTAATGCCCGGAATGTCTGCTTCAATTTACTCAGTAGGAAGGTACTGATCCTCAGGGCAAATGTTAGTTGCCAAACTAAATGTCGTCATAAGCTGGAGCGATGCTAGTTCCGCGTTTGTCTTGAGTTCAGGTAAGCTGAAATTAGTTATGTCTACGTCTAATGCAGTGGTTCTCAAACTGACACAAGCCCTCCTAGGCGTTGATAAAATCGACAGTAAATTTTTGTAAATTTTTACAACCAACTTTTATATAGGACCATCTTCGAAATCCCAAAAAAATTGTTTCCCCATACGAAGCTAAGCCAGCTGACATTAGTTTGTATGGAGAAGTGTTTCTTTTTTTTATAATTTCAATAATGGTTGTTTTATTTGAGCAATAGAATGTGTCTTTAGCGGCTCTAAAACCAAAGAAATTCACAGCGTATAATTAAGGTCTTGTGACCTGATAAGTTTGGGTATATTTTAAACTTTATTGTTCTTCTCGTGTCGATCGCAATTCTATCTACCTACTTGGTATCACAGTTGGCACAGTGATTTTAGTTTTTGAGATATTATTTATTATTGGCTGAGGCCTATGTTAAGCAGTGAACGTCCTGTGTCTGAAACAAGGATCGAAACCGGTTAATATTTATTTCAAAATGTATAAGCCCATTTCTACTATTTAATAGTAGTTGTAAAGATTTGACCATAAAACTAAATTTGCCATAGCTTTTAAGTCGGTATTTGGAGTATGTAATAGTTAATTTAGCGAAAACCTTTTTTATTCCGATTAAGGTTCCATAGTAAAATAACCGGTTTCCGATCCGTGGTCTGAAATGATTATAGTGCATAGACATTAAGTTCATGTCTTTGCTTATGAAACTATTTGTAGGGTTATGTGTGGGTAGGGTCACGCTATGGTATACATATTTGTTTTTATTTGTGGCACGACTGGTGACGCGGACCAAAAAATAAACGGTAAACAGACTCTATGAGTGTTATTTTTACGCTACACTCTATGCAGAAAAAAACAAAACCACGTTGAAATTATCTACTGCTAAAACAGATAATGGCCTGGCGGCTAAGACAGTCTACATTGGTATGAAATTTGGCGAATAGATAGACCACGTCCTGGATTAATCTAAATATGGAGCAAAGCTTATTCTTTCATTAAATCTAAATTCCACGTAGACGGGTTAAGCCGCAAGTAAAAAATACTTGTCAGTAAACCAAAAAACCCCAGATTTCAAAAGGGTTTAGGCATTAAATCCTTCTTTTAATCCCTTCTTAAAGTCTGGGGCTTAGTTCTAAAAAGATTTGGAACCGATGTTAACCGCTCCAATTGTAGTTGGTCTGCGATTCCCTCTGGCTTGCAGACTTAACTTGTTGATCTCCGTAGTCGGTCTAGTTGAAAAACCAACAGGTTTAAGCAAATATCTTTGGAAACTTTAGAACGGGGGAAACTTGTAGTATAGTTTTACGTCAGTATATTCACAAAAAAATCTTCTCTATTTTCTAAAAACCTGAAGTTAGTTTTAGATTCGAGTCAGTAGTTTGAGAATGTGCCAAAAAATCGTTAATTGCCATTTTGACCAATAGAAATCGTAGACTAGAACTAGAATCCTAGAATAGCTTGAATGTCAGATTACTGACTCGAAATAAAAATTAAATTTATATGAGTAATTGAGATGCAAGTTTAAGTAAACATTAGAGATGCACATAGTATTTAAAAAAAAAAAGAAACGAAGAGATGATGACAAGTTACATGAAACTAAGTGAAGTGAAAAGTGAATCGAGTCGCTAATTTATTTCACTAGCTTTTCAACCGAATTCAAAAAAGCGTCACGTGCAATTTTTAACAACACCGTGCAACGACTTTTATTATACAATATTAGATTTTAATGCATTTGTTTGCGCTTACGAATGGAAGAACCGCACCCGGTGCTGAAAGTGGTCTTCTTCAGTGGTGCAGTGAAGGGCATCTATGAAATGTCTGCACACGGATACCACTGATGATGTCCGAACTGCCTCTTAAAGGCGCCTAGAGACGGAAAGATATGATCGAATAACTCATGTCAATTCTTATTATTAGCATAACTACTTGATATTTATATACATAACTAGATTAGTTATAATATCTTCCCTAGAGAGTGTCGAAATATATTTTTTTGTGGCATAAACGGCTGCAGGTATCTTTTTTTACTTTATTTTAGAAATTTTATTTTTTTACAGTTTCTAGGGACCGTGGATCTGAGTATATTGTTTTGTGACGACCTCCGTACCCGAGAGGCGAGCATACCAGACTTGGTGTCGCTATCTCTGAGGTTCCGGGTTCGATTCCCGGTCGGGTCAATGTAGAAAAATAACTTTTCTATATTGCCTCAGGTTTGGGTGTTGTGGTACCGTGGTTGTTTTTTATTTCTGTAACACAAGTGCTTTGGCTACTTAACACAGGATCAAAGCAATGTATGTGATGTTGTCCAATATTTATTTATATTTATAATATCTATACTTATAAAGCTGTTATCTGATAGACTGACTGACAGACCGATAAAGCACCGTTAAGACTTGAATCATGAAATGCCAACTATGTTACATCAACTATTACAGGTTGAGATAGGGATGGTAAGTAAATATATTTTTTTAAATTTATTCATCAGAGTATTTAAATATGTTACCTTTTGATATTATTGTGGATAAAGTTGTGGAAATAGCTACCGAGTATTAGTTAATATTATAATCATTTACTTACATTACTTATCAAATACAGTCACTAGCAATGAACTTCGTCACTTATTTTGTTGTAATAAGGTTAACAGTTCAATAAAAATGTATGTTTATGCTCGTGTCTCTACGTATTTTTTTCTGCGGAATAAGATCAGTCAATTGAAATTTTAAATATCAGAAAAATTGCTTTTAAGACGATAAATCATACTATCTTAAGTAAATATTTCAATTGTGTAGTTTATATCTACTTCATGCCGAAAACATACAAAACAATTTGCGTTTAATACGATTATGCTTCCCTTAATAAGAAATCAAAACAAATAACAAAGTAAAAAGACATGAGTACCCGTCATACGCAGGGCAGTCAAATTGGAAAGTCGCTTCGCCGCAATCTAACTTACAAAATTAATTTATGACAACAAAAACTCAGGGAAAAAGAATCGTTGGATATTTTTAGGCCTTTCTGGGCACGTAGGAATTTTCAATCAGAATTTGTTCCTTTATTAGTACGCAGGATGGTTTAGGAACTGTAGGGTAGACTAAGGATAGTTGACTTCAGGTGCCGATTGAATAATAATTAAAAACTTGATCTATTGATGCTTCGTACCTGATGACTGAGCGGGAGGAAGAATCGATTCTTCGCACCTAGTTAAATTACGCAACACTTTAGCACTAGTAAATTTTTTGACAGTTGGTCAACCAGCACCGGTTTTTCTTGCCCATACAACGTTTACTTTTACTTAAGTAATAAACGAAGAGCCTCTGTCTTCCTTATTATTGTGTTGTCTCAATATGCAACGTTTATTTAAGTAATAAAACAGTAACAACAAAATATACCAACAAGAAAAAAAGCGGTAATTTCAAACATACTTTTTTAACGCTGAATTTAAATTATCACACGGTAACAGTAGTAATAAGACCTCAAATTATATTTTAACAGAAAATAGATAATTAAAGAGCTATAAGTTCGGTGAAAGTTCACAGACATTTTGCGGTTCACCCTATGTATTTACCTATATATTTACCTTATGCTTCTCACAAATTACCAAATAAATATTACTAAAAAAAGATGATCATTGCGAAAATCGAAATATTGCCTCTAGAAATCTAAGTAAAAAAATTCAATCCTTTATTATAGCTTACCAATACTATCAATAAACATAGAAACAAAATCCCTTAAAACAATATTACCTACAGAGATTGACGATAAAGATTATTATGATTAAAATCGATTAAACCCAATAATTGATCGGATTTCGTTAGGACGCATGTGTGTCAACAGTGAAAGCTGTGAACTGTCACAGAACTTATACTAATTCGCAAGGATTATAGTATCCCTATTTTTGTAAGTCGCTTTTGTAATAAATTATAAATAGTTATTTCAATTGACCTGGCGGCTAAGACAGTCTACATTGGTATGAAATTTGGCGAATAGATAGACCACGTCCTGGATTAATCTAAATATGGAGCAAAGCTTATTCTTTCATTAAATCTAAATTCCACGTAGACGGGTTAAGCCGCAAGTAAAAAATACTTGTCAGTAAACCAAAAAACCCCAGATTTCAAAAGGGTTTAGGCATTAAATCCTTCTTTTAATCCCTTCTTAAAGTCTGGGGCTTAGTTCTAAAAAGATTTGGAACCGATGTTAACCGCTCCAATTGTAGTTGGTCTGCGATTCCCTCTGGCTTGCAGACTTAACTTGTTGATCTCCGTAGTCGGTCTAGTTGAAAAACCAACAGGTTTAAGCAAATATCTTTGGAAACTTTAGAACGGGGGAAACTTGTAGTATAGTTTTACGTCAGTATATTCACAAAAAAATCTTCTCTATTTTCTAAAAACCTGAAGTTAGTTTTAG
Organism: Anania hortulata; assembly: GCA_963576865.1. NCBI lineage: Eukaryota > Metazoa > Arthropoda > Insecta > Lepidoptera > Crambidae > Anania > Anania hortulata. The sequence continues at coordinate 15,137,278 of OY756392.1, read as the reverse complement.
ATTCGAGTCAGTAGTTTGAGAATGTGCCAAAAAATCGTTAATTGCCATTTTGACCAATAGAAATCGTAGACTAGAACTAGAATCCTAGAATAGCTTGAATGTCAGATTACTGACTCGAAATAAAAATTAAATTTATATGAGTAATTGAGATGCAAGTTTAAGTAAACATTAGAGATGCACATAGTATTTAAAAAAAAAAAGAAACGAAGAGATGATGACAAGTTACATGAAACTAAGTGAAGTGAAAAGTGAATCGAGTCGCTAATTTATTTCACTAGCTTTTCAACCGAATTCAAAAAAGCGTCACGTGCAATTTTTAACAACACCGTGCAACGACTTTTATTATACAATATTAGATTTTAATGCATTTGTTTGCGCTTACGAATGGAAGAACCGCACCCGGTGCTGAAAGTGGTCTTCTTCAGTGGTGCAGTGAAGGGCATCTATGAAATGTCTGCACACGGATACCACTGATGATGTCCGAACTGCCTCTTAAAGGCGCCTAGAGACGGAAAGATATGATCGAATAACTCATGTCAATTCTTATTATTAGCATAACTACTTGATATTTATATACATAACTAGATTAGTTATAATATCTTCCCTAGAGAGTGTCGAAATATATTTTTTTGTGGCATAAACGGCTGCAGGTATCTTTTTTTACTTTATTTTAGAAATTTTATTTTTTTACAGTTTCTAGGGACCGTGGATCTGAGTATATTGTTTTGTGACGACCTCCGTACCCGAGAGGCGAGCATACCAGACTTGGTGTCGCTATCTCTGAGGTTCCGGGTTCGATTCCCGGTCGGGTCAATGTAGAAAAATAACTTTTCTATATTGCCTCAGGTTTGGGTGTTGTGGTACCGTGGTTGTTTTTTATTTCTGTAACACAAGTGCTTTGGCTACTTAACACAGGATCAAAGCAATGTATGTGATGTTGTCCAATATTTATTTATATTTATAATATCTATACTTATAAAGCTGTTATCTGATAGACTGACTGACAGACCGATAAAGCACCGTTAAGACTTGAATCATGAAATGCCAACTATGTTACATCAACTATTACAGGTTGAGATAGGGATGGTAAGTAAATATATTTTTTTAAATTTATTCATCAGAGTATTTAAATATGTTACCTTTTGATATTATTGTGGATAAAGTTGTGGAAATAGCTACCGAGTATTAGTTAATATTATAATCATTTACTTACATTACTTATCAAATACAGTCACTAGCAATGAACTTCGTCACTTATTTTGTTGTAATAAGGTTAACAGTTCAATAAAAATGTATGTTTATGCTCGTGTCTCTACGTATTTTTTTCTGCGGAATAAGATCAGTCAATTGAAATTTTAAATATCAGAAAAATTGCTTTTAAGACGATAAATCATACTATCTTAAGTAAATATTTCAATTGTGTAGTTTATATCTACTTCATGCCGAAAACATACAAAACAATTTGCGTTTAATACGATTATGCTTCCCTTAATAAGAAATCAAAACAAATAACAAAGTAAAAAGACATGAGTACCCGTCATACGCAGGGCAGTCAAATTGGAAAGTCGCTTCGCCGCAATCTAACTTACAAAATTAATTTATGACAACAAAAACTCAGGGAAAAAGAATCGTTGGATATTTTTAGGCCTTTCTGGGCACGTAGGAATTTTCAATCAGAATTTGTTCCTTTATTAGTACGCAGGATGGTTTAGGAACTGTAGGGTAGACTAAGGATAGTTGACTTCAGGTGCCGATTGAATAATAATTAAAAACTTGATCTATTGATGCTTCGTACCTGATGACTGAGCGGGAGGAAGAATCGATTCTTCGCACCTAGTTAAATTACGCAACACTTTAGCACTAGTAAATTTTTTGACAGTTGGTCAACCAGCACCGGTTTTTCTTGCCCATACAACGTTTACTTTTACTTAAGTAATAAACGAAGAGCCTCTGTCTTCCTTATTATTGTGTTGTCTCAATATGCAACGTTTATTTAAGTAATAAAACAGTAACAACAAAATATACCAACAAGAAAAAAAGCGGTAATTTCAAACATACTTTTTTAACGCTGAATTTAAATTATCACACGGTAACAGTAGTAATAAGACCTCAAATTATATTTTAACAGAAAATAGATAATTAAAGAGCTATAAGTTCGGTGAAAGTTCACAGACATTTTGCGGTTCACCCTATGTATTTACCTATATATTTACCTTATGCTTCTCACAAATTACCAAATAAATATTACTAAAAAAAGATGATCATTGCGAAAATCGAAATATTGCCTCTAGAAATCTAAGTAAAAAAATTCAATCCTTTATTATAGCTTACCAATACTATCAATAAACATAGAAACAAAATCCCTTAAAACAATATTACCTACAGAGATTGACGATAAAGATTATTATGATTAAAATCGATTAAACCCAATAATTGATCGGATTTCGTTAGGACGCATGTGTGTCAACAGTGAAAGCTGTGAACTGTCACAGAACTTATACTAATTCGCAAGGATTATAGTATCCCTATTTTTGTAAGTCGCTTTTGTAATAAATTATAAATAGTTATTTCAATTGACATTTATTTAAATGAGCTTAGTGACTAACTCACTGTTGATTGCATTATTTATTATGGAGTAAGAAACTTGGTGCCAAAATAATCTTTGACCATTTTGGAATCTGGTAAAGTAATTTATATCTACCAAGTACCTTAAAAATTCAGCATCTTGTACAAACCCAAGATAATTGCTTTCACTTTCAATCTTGAGAAGAAATAAACCTTTTAAATGTTTAAATAGTGTCGAATATAACTTGCTTAATTGACGGTTTCCCACTCCAAAGTCATGGGCTGTCGTTGTCTGTGTATTCCAAACTTCAACATTGACAGTGCGCCGAAGTTTTCTTATTGAAACATTTTATTCTGTGGCTTTGTTTTTGTTGCGAGGAGCGAGGGATGGCGCCGATAAACTTTTAATGCGTTTTTCACTTTGTTACGAAATATTTCAATCGTTTTAATTAGGCTCGAATAGGCGGCAAAGATTCAGTTATAAAATAACGCTTTTTGTTCCTTGATGCCTTCGTGTAATAAGCAGATTTGTTAAGCGAGTTTAGATGTTCTTTTATTAATACATAGCCTATTTAGGCATGGCTGGTTTTTTCCTTTATATCAGTGAATATGTTAGGATTTTATTTATTTGATTGCTTGGGTAGTATTGTTCTTGTTAACGACAGGGCTCTACGTATAATGACACTCAAGCAGAAATAGTATTTAAAATGATTGTAATTTAGATTCTAGATCATAATATATCTAGACATATTCTTTGGCGATAACCCGATAGGCGTAGTGGCGCGGTGGTTCACCTTAAACGCAAAGGATTCTGGGTTCGATTTCCGGTTTAGGTAAATTCAGGTCGTGATTTTTTCTATATTGGTTTGGGTCTGGTTGTGCTGAGAAGCGGTGGCAAAAATCATTGTCTGGTACGGTCAGCATCAAAAGTCGTTGACCACATTTAGATTTTTAAAATCGCTATACACTATGTTATACCTAAATCGTTCAACATGACAAGCGCCAGAATTGGATGATTATCATATACATACCTAAGGACTTGTAAAAACAAGATTATAATTCCTTACTTTGAGACCTTGACTACTTGTGCGTTGTTTGGCGCAATACGAGGTCCGTATAGTAAAGTGATTCGCGCTTCGGACTACAAAGCCGGTTGCAAGTTCGAATCCCGCATCAAGTGTTTATTTGATGAGCACTCTTTGAATCATGGGATGTCATATACGAGTATATGTAAGGTGTTAAAGTTAGGGGGTGATTCCAACTGCTCAAATATAGCTACTTTTTTATGCGACCAACGTCAAAATACCAAAAGAAACACTTTACTCTACAAATCTGCGACCAGCTGACATCAGCTTGTATGTTTTTTTTTTCGACAATTCGATATTGGTCTCTTAGAAAAAAATGTTGCCTTTGAGCACCAGAATCAGACTCTACGAGGTTTTATTACCACCTTGTATATTATAAGTATGTTCATCCGTCAACTAGTCGCTATAGTACGCGGTATGCTTAGTTTAAATTAAACTCATAGATAGATAGATAGTTACTCTTTATTGTACACCATACAAAGAAGTTACAATTTGTGCTTACAGAAAGATGCACCATTTAGGCGGTCTTATCGCCAAAAGCGATCTCTTCCAGACAACCTTCAGGTAGAGGACAGATAAGAAGAAGGGGAAAGTTTGCTGAGAGCTTAGTATGTAATTTAATATATCTAATGGATAAATATATAATTCCATACAAAAATGAATACAACAATATACTTACATAACAATAATATATAATATAATATAAAATACATACAATACAACATACATATACATATATATATACACATAGAATGTTACTTGATACATGCAGGAAGTATCGTGACTAACAATAACCAGTTGACAATATTAAGGTAGGAAAGTGGTTTGTTTGTCACGACGCAAGAAAATGTGTTCTCACTCTCATGTATTTAATATTTTAAGAATCTACTATAATTTATGTTAGTAAAAAGTTTGAATGGCACTTACATCAAAGTGAAAGAGCAAGAGCTGGGAGGCGACTACGCCGGCCTTGGCGTCGCTATCTTTGAGGTCACAAGTTCGATTCTCGGTCAACTCAATGTAATTTTTTTTTATATATGTTTTAATTACAAGTACACCAATTACCTAGCCCCAAACTAAGCAAAGCTTGTACTATGGTGACTAGATAACGGATAAACATACTTAAATACTTTTATAAACATCCATGACTTAGGTACAAATGCTCGTGCTCATCACACAAACATTTGCCCCTTGCGGGATTCGAACCCGCAACCGCTGACTTTGTAGTTCGGAGCGCGAACCACTACACCAGACGGTCGTCGTTATGTTTAGCCTGGGTGTTGTGGTATCGTAGTTGTTTCTGATTTCTATAATACAAGTTCTCTAGCTACTTGCCTTCGGATCAGAGCAATGTACGTGACATTGTCTAATATTTATTTATTTTTATAATTGTGAAGCAGGTCAGAAGGCTACAGAGGTTTAGGATTCCTAAGTTAAATTGTAACACACAAACACAAATTGAATGTACGAGCACAACAAACACAACAAATTGCGGTATCGAACAAGTAGGAAGTTACTACAATGGAACTTGCCGTCCGCCTGCTAACTCGCTGCCACTGCGCCTCTCTGATTGCAACTTAATTGCCAACTTGGGAACATTGCCCTTCGATAACTTGCAAATTCGTTTTTCCCTCTACATTGATTTGCAATTAATGCGTTAAATCTTAACAAAATTATGTATGAGCCAAGGAGTATTAATTAACTAACTTTGAGTTTTCTTTTTAAATTCGTTTTTGAGCCATATAAAAAGTTGTATTTGAGCACCGCGACGGTTAAATACAACTTTTTTTTATTTAGGACTAACATCACCGATGGCCGATGACCGATTGCCGAGAAGGCCCATGGGGCAGAAAGCCCCGCAGAGATTTTGCGTTATTTTACTAACACATATCGTAAAAAAACTAAATTTGAATACCTTACAATCCAATACCAGTGTCACTAGGTACTCCATCAATCATCACTAAGTGTGATTAAGGTTAAAAACTGACTTATTAAAAAAAAAGCAAGTGCAATTCGGACTCACCCACCGACGATCACGTACAAATTTGTAGGACCATATTATAAATAGTTGTCTCCTAGTTCAATTAAAAATTAATTAAGTACAAAATTTAATAACAAATGTATAGTTTTTATATTTTACCCAATACTTGTAGTATAAGACGATAATACTTGCCAAATTTTATAGTTCTAGGTCATCGGAAAGTACCCTGTAAATTTCGATTCCCTGGAGAGTGTCGAAATATATATTTTTGTGGCATAAACGGCTGTATCTTTTTTTACTTTATTTTAGAAGTTTGGTTTATTTACAGTTTCTACGGACCGTGGATCTGAGTATATTGTTTTGTGACGACCTCCGTAGCCGAGAGGCGAGCATACCGGACTTGGTGTCACTACCTCTGAGGTTCCGGGTTCGATTCCCGATCGGGTCAATGTAGAAAAATAACTTTTCTATATTGCCTCGGGTCTGAGTGTTGTGGTACCGTCGTTGTTTCTGATTTCTGTAACACAAGTGCTTTGGCTACTTACCACAGGATCAAAATCAAAATCAAAATCAAAATCATTTGTTTTTGCAAATAGGCCATTAAAAGCACTTTTACACGTCCCAATCAGACCAGAGTATCAGATCAGAGTATGTGATGTTGTCCAATATTTATTTAGTATTATTTATTTATTTTTATTTCAACTGCCTGCACGCATTCCCGAAATAATGGGTCTTGGTCTTAGTAAGTGATCCTATAAGGGTTCCGATTTTTCTTTTTAAGGTACGGAACCCTAAATTGTGTAGAAAAAAGTATTCTCACTTAGTCGACTGCAAGTCATATTTATTACTAAAAGTTTTTACTAGTAAGTTATCTCGTCAAAATATATGACATCGGATAAGAATCTCCGTAGTTCGTTTAGTGAGCCAATTTATTGGATGACACTATTTCACAAGTCAGCGATTCTTTTACTAAGAATATTTTTCGACCCTTTAGAAGAATATTTTATATACATATTTTAATGGATTTTTATAAACTTGTATTTTCATTTTATTGATATATTAACACGAACAGACATAGTTATCTACACTATTTAAGACAACATTAAACAAGCTAATGTAACAAGTTAAATGATATTTTAATTAAATATGTTACAAGTAATTGTCTTAATGTGGAATTTAAGTAAATTTAATTACAATTGCTTTTTAAATTCTAAATGGTACTGATTTGAACTTGGGTCCTCGGTGAAAACTTTACAACAATAACCTTTTTACATTTCTAATCAGTAAAACAATATAGGTACTTATTCTAAACAAAAAAGCACCAAGCCAGCTTAGGGGAGTTTTTTTTTTCTTTATTTGGGTAAAAAAACAATGTTGAATACAATTTTGCTTAAAATGGCTTTTAAAACATATTTTTAATTATTACGTGTATTCTTCAGCAATTCCAGAGGCTCTGTCTGCAAAGAATATGATTTGTCTTGACTGGTTGATTATTATTTATGCGAACCCTCGAACTTTTACATTATCAGTCGCCGTTTTACAGATTACACGAGCACGTAAAGCAATTGAGATTAATTGGGTTTTTAATCGTGCGGATGATTAATTCCAGATTACTGTCTGCCCCAGAGTCGTTGATTGGATATTAAAAACTGTAGTAGTTTTTATGGCCGATAAGGAGCTGTATTGTTCTTTGATTGATTTGTATAAAATTAAATTTACATATGCTATATCTGCGTAGATTTCTTGTTTGTAACTATTTAATAACATGCTGAATAATTGACGAAATACTAGTACTTGACAGCTTCTAAAAACCCTTCGATTACAAAATTCGCAACGTAAATAATTTACAAGTGGTTATATGAAGAAAGAAAAATATTTTTATTTGTTTTTTTTTTACATTCGATATTATGACTGTATTATTTGTGTTATTTTTTTCTCAAATCACCTCTTTACAAGACCTTAGGTTTAGATAAAAAAGTCTCAAATCAAATTTAATGTATTAAAGCAAAGTTGTATCGATAAAAAAATTGGTTTGAGTTGGCATTTTAGTGAAATATTTATTTATGCTCTATCCTGTAGGTGTACCGTTTTGAAAAGCGGGCTGTTTGTCTTAATATCGTAGCGAATCTTTCTCATAAAATTTTAATATCAATTTTATAAAAAGAGCCCGTTGTGGAAATAAAAGCTTTCTTGAGCAGAGCAAGGGGTATGTCCTCTTGAGGTAGAATGAGGATTTATAGCTAATCCGAGGGAGAATTCTAAGACAAAAAATGTAACGTGAAAATGGTGACTTTGTTTGTGAAGGATTTATTTGTGCATGCCTAAACAATTTCCGAGAAAAAATGTTTTTAATTCTTTGTTTTTTTTGCGTTGGTAAAATTTCAATTGTTTATTATTTTTATACCGTAGTTTATAAATGTATGAATTGAAACAAAAACACATATTTTAGGGGTGCTTAGTGGGAAAACTTTAGCTGTGAGTTGGACATGTAAAATACTAAGATTAAACAACTGATCAGCTGATACCATTAAATTTTGTATGGTAAAATAAAAATGTTAATTGAGCAGCGAATCTTTGATTAAAATTTTGGTAGGGCATCCGCTGCGTAAAGCGAAAACCGCGCCGGACGACGGTCGCAGGTGTCCTATGCAAGGTATCCGATTTACGGGGACAGACGGCCTGCGCAACGTAGCGGTGTTCATGTTTTTTCCAGAAACAGACTCGTTCCCTACGTGATGTCCGCTTCACGCAGTAGAGGCCTATAAACACCCACACTCCGTCGTCCGCTAGTCAAACCTCTCCTACGACGCCTGAGGGTTGAGGGGGAGGGTTGACGTCACGTGATGTGCGTCTTACTTATGCCAAAAAAGTTATCATCCTGTTATGACCTGCCATAGTACGAGTAATTAACAAAAGTTTCTTAGACTCTCGAAAGAATAAATTTAGCGGAGCTCGGATGATTTAATTAAACCAATAGTTAATTAATTAATTTCGAGGGTATTCAGCCTTCGGAAAGGAGCGATAAAATAATTGGATCCGTCAAAATTATAGAAAGCCAATCGTACTTGAGAATTAATGATTTCGAGAGGGGCGCTTACTGGAATCTATTTCGTTTTTATTGTTTCGATATCCCGATTTTCAGTTAAGTAGGCTTAATTTTTCACATTAATATTTAATAATTTTTATTTTGTCAGTATAGGGAGATCTTTCTAATTATAATGACCGTTGAAATTCTCCTGAAACCATTGCCTCATTATGCGATACATTTGAGTGTGCTTATTTTGGTGGTCCGTACTTGATGTCGTAAACATGTTTCTTTTTTTAACTTTTTTGATACGTGTAAAAAATAAGAAAACAAACTTACGGTCTGTTTCTATTAATTAAATACAATAACTTATATCTTTGATTCTTTGTTTTTGAAACAATATTGAAATTTTAAAATAAAAAGTTTGGCGTCTCCGTAATTGGTTTACTTTTTAAAGGATTTTTTTTAAAATTATGAAATTGCTGCCCTATCAAAAGTTGTTGTGGGTGTTTAAACAGCAGCATCTCTCAAGTTTTATTGCTTTTTTAGATGTACATCCTAAACACAATCTCATCCAATCCAACAAGTGTCGATGCGATGTATGATATGTATGATGGAACGAGCTTTACTTTTTCACTTTATTATAAGTAAGTTAGTAAGACTAAGTAAAATAAAGTGGAAAATATGTAAGGATAAACAAAATATTGAATATTTTTAGGAACTTAATTTATTAAAGGTTTTCAGCAGCATCAAACAGTATGTACAAAATAACAGCAGCCTGACAAACAATATGTCTTCTCTTCATAAACAATTGAAAACGTCCGTCACATCACACATTTGAATCCGCTTTGCCTCTCTGTTGAATTTAATACGTCTTGCTTCCCTCACACACATGTTTCGTTTCATTTTACGTCCTAATATATATTCTGTGATTCTTCACCTCCGTGCTTCTAAATTGTTCTAGTAGACGTTACCGATGTTAAAAAAAAGTTTTTAATCTGGAACAAAAGAAAATCAAATTTCCCCGTGATATACGTCGGGTTGCAAAGTACACTGAGTTTTAAAAAGGAAACGGATGACCAAATCTGTATTACGTAATTGAGAAAAGATCTAAGGAGTTACGAACCCGAATATAACGATTCACGAATCACCTGATTAGTAAACTTGTGTGATTATAATAATAGGTGGTTGTCATGTTTAAATGTGGTCTATAATATTACCACGGAATATCTATGGTGAGCGCTGGTATTACACGAGTCGAAGCGTTTCAGTTGTCATCGCTATACTATGACAAACTGGTAAAACGTCAAAGAATATTGTCACAACCATAGATTTAGTAGCGTATCCTATGTCTATGGTAACAATGGTGTCTCAACATATAGGGCTCACCACTCATATATCTTTCACTGTTTCTTTTAAAACGTACCTATGTGACGGCCACTGTATCCTCCTAAGACCCAGACCATTATAAAGATAAGTAGGTCTTTATAACGAACCGTAGTCCTGTCATAGAACTAGTATTTTATAGCCATCAGGCATACAAAATTCTACCTAGTTTCTGTATTAACTTACCATTGTGGAACAAGTAATGTGAGAGTATGTTTAAAGCGTACCTTCTGCTTTTTACATAGAGACCAGAGAATAGGGTAAAGATAAATTTTTGATCCTGTTCTCTTAGATTATCAATTATCTAGTGACCATATACAACATCGACCCTCGAACGGAAAACCGCGCACTCCAACTATTCGCAACCCACCGAAGTTTTGTTATGACAGTTACCTAACTCCATTAATTACGTTAATGAATACCTGCATTTATATAATTAATGGGATGAGTGAACTAAGACGAGGTATTGCCGACATATTTAGCCTTTGAATATGTTAGAAGTTAGTTGTGTTAAATTTGTTAACGTTATGAGTGCCATATAACACTAATGTCTAATATGAAGCTAAACAAGCTTACGCAATAACTGCGAACGTTGTAGCTAGAGTTTATATAGATGCGACTGAATCTAGATCTAAGTCTAAATCATATTTTAATTCATACATCATAATCTCATCATTTATGATTCCTAAACATTCTTAGATGCAATGTTGTTGGATCTTAGCTTGATGTGACCATCGATTATCGTTATGATTGCGTTGCTTTATTATCTGTAGTTGCATCTATCTTTGTTTATTTTTATATTATTAATAGCGAATTAGCAATAGAAAATCATTGTATTCTTCTTTCTCCAAAAGCAACTTGATAACTTGGCGTTCTATGAACAATGTGGATTAATCACTTTCAACAATACAACTAACTTCTCGAAGAATTTTTGATCCCGATCACGGCACACAGTACACCCCTGCGGAGACCGATATATGTGTCGCGGTCTCCTGTCGCGGTCTCCTGGTCGCGGTCCTGTCTCGGCCTCCGGTTTGCTCCTCGAGTTCCCTTCTAGTAGCGTTCTGACTCATTATCTGTGCCCCATGTCGGCCGGCGGCTATACGGCAGTTATCAGTTATCAGGATTATCGGCCGGGGCGGTCAAGCTATGATACTCTGCAAGCTACTTGCACGATTGAATCCATTGGTTTTATAGACTAAGGCCAAGATTAGGCGTTTTGGGATCTGTTTTTATAGTTAAAGTACTGGAGGCTTCACTTGTTCGTAATTTAGTTAGTCACCTCGGAAACCGTGCTCCTTCGAACGTGAACGAACAAATCAATAAACACAGTATCACATTTATAATTTAAAAGAAACACTGGAATCTGTAGTTCTTTTCTCTATCAATAACGGATACGACAAAAATAATAATTGTTTTGTAGCTATTAACTGCCCACTGATCGTTACAAACTCAATATGCGTGTTGTTTACAAAGGGTTTGTTTTTGAAGTAAATAAAAGCTTTTCTATTTTTACTCGTAGAAAACAGAGTGCGTTTTAACTCCGACTCATATTTTATTCAATCCTACAACAGATTCTGTCGGTTTTATATTTCACGTTGTTTTTGAAAACAAATTGATGCTATTTTGATACAAATCTTTTTGTATATGATACTTGTTGACATTATTTTGAATAAACTTGAATTGCAATTAAAATAATCGTGATACATCTTCTTGAAAGTATAGAATAATTTTTACCTAAGAGCCGACGACCTAAAAACCCTAGGTGCTTAACAAAATAGGTATCCCTGGCTTCTGTGCTAGGTTTTACACCTGTGTTACACAAGCCAGATCTTTCAGTCTTTTCAAGACAAGATGAGTAGATGGCAATTGGCGAAAGATCGTCGATGTTGATTAAATTATTATTGTGTATTATTTTCAAAATTATCGGATCAGTATTTTCGGTGTTTAGGGAAATGGAAAATTTTCATAAATTACTTAGTAAAATTTTAAATTACTACTAGTACGAGGTTACGTTGAGCCCCCAAAGAGTAAAATTATTAAAAACAAATAGGTCGTAAGTGAGTAAAGTAAAGTATGCCTTTATATGTCCTACTGCAGGGCACAGGCCTCAACTCAACTATGAGGTGGTTTGGGCCATATTCTACCACGGGGGTCCAGAGCGGTGAAGAGGTGTTGTAAGGTCAGCGACTTAACCCTACTGTCAGATGTTATTAAGCCGCCCTAAGGCCTCTGATTAGGCTTCACGACTATTGACAATATCTTTGACAATATCGCAATTTTCAACATTATTAAGAACATCTTATTTCATTGTTAATATCAAACACAAACGTCGTACGTGTCAATGAACCCGTTTAAATCCCACTACCAAAAGCGAATGGCAATTAATTTGTTTTGTATCATTCAATTACTGTATAGTTTAATTAATATATTGTAACAGAGCCCTCGGGATCGGAACCGGCCGACGTTTCGATTAAAACTTCTCGTCCTTCCTATTCGATAACGTTAATCGTGATTTCATTTTTTGGGTATTGATTTAAAATAAGTGTTACAAGTTTAACCCCTTTACCTATACAATTTAGATTAATTTTAAATAATAATTTGCTTTTCATATTGTAAAACATATATAAACTAAGACGCATTGATCATTAATGCAGAGGTCTTGAGGGATGATTATATGGTGCTCAAATTTAATTATTTTACTATATATAAATAAATAAAAATCTTTGGAGCTTTTGGGAACGATATTGATCGGATAAAATTAAATTAAATAATATTTATTTCAAGAAATTGATTCTCATAGTTACATTACATTAAATTATTAATATCAAAACCACACATAAGTTTATTAAATTAAATTAAATTGAACTAGATATAAAGTTTTTAATATAAAGTAACTAGAAAATGTTTTGGAACCCATCCTAAAATTATTATTTTTTCAGCCTATACCCAATACATTTTATTACTCCTGGGCAAAGACCTCCCACAAGTTTTAAAACCAATCTCTGTTGAGGGTCAAAGTCTCCCAGTCTTGGGTGGAACTGTCCAAATGATTACCTACGGCATCTTGTCTTAAGATAAGATAAGCAAATTATGTATATATATTCAAACTTAAAGATTTCTTTATTTAAACACTTTTAGAGCTCCTAGGAATGTATATATTATGAAACATTGTAAAAAATATATATTTAAGAAGCGAATGAGAATAGCCCGTTCCGTCCGATAATTCGCATAAGCGAGTATGAACTCGCTCCGCGCGGCGCACTGCGTGACGCTTGATCTCCCGCGGCCGGCTGCACTCGTGTATTATGCAAGGCGTTTCAACGGGCACCGCGCACACGGAATATTAGAGCGACATATCTGCCGAGTTTATCCCGGCTTTTCTAATACAACGGTAACTAAATTGTTTGGGACGTGAGCTGGACGTTTGTGTTCTATAAGTATGGATATTGGATGTAAATTATAAATCGTTAAGAATAAAAATGAAATTTCGTTCGTTTCTAAACGCAAAACTTGAAAACAGTGATCCTTACTGGGGCTATTGAAAGAAAAAATGGAAATGATACTTGCAAAATTCGTTGAAAACTTAAACTGTTTTTCTACAAAAATTTAGTTATATTTAGTTACGTGCGCAAATCGCCTTTGCTGATTGTCAAATGAACAAGAAAATGTTTGTCGGGTATAGATTCAGGAAAACGATTCTAAATCTATGGTAGGGTCAGCTGAAATAATAAAATAGTCATCTACCGTTTGCCTTTACACATCATGATACATATTATGAATGTTTACTAATAGACGTTGAATAACACATTTTAATGTTTACGTTTAGAAGCTAAGAAAAAATATGGACCAATCCCACTCTCTATGTAGAGCAGTAATTCTGCTTTTAACAAACTGGTAAGGAAGAGGACTGTAGATAGGGAAAGAAAAGGAGAGCTCAGATAAAGGGTGATAATAATTAAATTGTAATATAGTATTCACTTAACATAAAAGACACACACAACCACCATAGAAAACAAACCAAAGACCACTAAAAAAGACTATACAAAGCATTTATAAAAACCTAAAAAGTGTCTATGTTAAAGAAAAGGTCCGATCTAATGACCGGTTCGCAACATCTCTCCCTCTCTTTCAACAGAGATAAAAGAGGCGGGAGAAGCTACGCTAGGCCATTAGATCGGCAGTTGCACCAGCTTCTTGCAGGGTCTGCGTAGGAGCCCTGCTGCTGTGGTGACCTCAGCAACGCGCACTATGTTGTCAGTACCCGGGAAAAGTCGGGTAACGCGTCCACGTGGCCACGTCCCACGCGGCAGATTAGCATCGACAATGAGAACAAGGTCACCGACAGCCAGTGCGGGGGCTGCTTCGCCGGACCTGCGCCGTGGAACGAGTGTCGGAAGGTATGCTTTTATCCACCGTTGCCAAAAAATGTCTGCTAAACGAATCGCCTTTCGCCATGAAGAACGGCCAAATTCGTCTTGAGGTTCCCCTCCGGCAAAATTGTTGGCAGTAGAGGAGGAACCAATTAAAAAATGAAATGGTGTTAGTGCATCCTCTTCTTCTGACTCGGTGGAAACGTGCGTTAAAGGCCTTGAGTTCACCACGGCTTCTGCCTCTGCCAGCAGAGTCATTAACGTGTGCTCTTTAGGGGCTCGCTCCGTTAATGTAAATTTAAGCGCAGATTTGACTGAGCGCACCAGTCGCTCCCACGCTCCACCCATCGAAGGCGCTGCTGGCGGGATGAATCTCCATTCGACATTCCAGTTTGCTGCGAAATCTTGCACCTCTGGGCCATAAAGCTGTCGTAGGAACTTGGCGGCACCGACAAAAGCTGTCCCGTTATCAGACCAGATTTGAGATGGACACCCACGACGCGCCGTAAATCTGCGTAATGCCATCAGAGCAGCATCAGTAGAGAGGTCTTGGACGACTTCTAAATGAATTGCGCGGGTGGTAAGACAAGTGTATAGCGCCACATATCTCTTTTCATGCCTTCTTCCAATAGTAACTTGGACGGGCCCGAAATAGTCGAGGCCGATAAATGAAAATGGACGGCGATGATGGGCCAAACGGGCATGTGGGAGATTTCCAATAGGAGGATTTAGGGAACGGGCTCGCTTAATCTTACAAAAGTTGCAAGCATGCGCCACGGATCTGACCGCGCTTCTTAAGTTCACAATCCAGAATTGTTGGCGTAACTCATTCACAACAGTCTCATTATTTGCATGGAGTAAGCGACGATGATAATGCTGAATAAGAAGTGTTGTAGCTCGATGCCCCGCCTCTAGAATTACCGGGAAGTTGGTCACTCCCGTGAGGTCAGCGACTGCTCCGATGCGACCTGACAGCGCCATCAGTCCGTCACAAGTAAGAATTAGATGAAGTTTGGCGAGCTTGCTATATCGTGGTATTGGTTCTTCCAAACGTAGTGCGGTTATCTCCTCTCTAAAAGACTCTTCCTGCGATTTAAGCAGGACATGGGTTTGGGCAATGCGTAAATTTTCAGCAGAGAGAGGTGAAAGAAGCTGAGCAAGTTGGGCAACACTAATTCTAGGCCTAAAAGCAGGAGTGTGCGAGGTTGAGTCTACAATATTTGCTCTACTTCTCAAACGCCTGAAAACTTGCGCGCATTGGTGCGCACGCGCGGTCGATCGAATTAGGATCAGCCATTTGCTGATGCGGGATGCATCAGCAGTCATTGGTATGAAAGGTGTTTTGGTGGGGGTATGCGGGGTGAGGTTATCTACAATGAGATTGATTCTGGCACTAGGTTTAAGCTCGTTGGTAATGAGGGCCCCGGAACTGGTAATTTCTATAGGCCAGTCACTAGGAGGCGATTTCAAAAATTCAGGACCGTCAATCCAACGACTATCGCAAAGAGTGGCACTTGGGTCGGCACGGGTGGCATCGTCAGCCACATTCAATACTGTAGGGATCCAGCGCCACTCACTGAGAGTGGAAAGCTCCAAGATATCTGCCAGGCGGTGCGCGACAAAAGGAAGATAAGATCGCGCATCACTGCGCAGCCAACTAAGCACATTTTTTGAATCGGTCCAAAAATAACGACGCACTGGCTTATACTTGTGGGCTTTGCAGATCGAGGAGGCCAACCGAGCTCCGATCGTAGCGGCCTGGAGTTCTAAGCGTGAAATGGTAGTAGGGGTTAAGGGCGTTACTCTTGACTTGCTACAAATGAGTGAAAGATGCACATGACCATCAACAAATACTAGACGCCAGTACGCTACTGCCACGTACGCATGCTCGCTGGCGTCACAGAACACGTGCAACTCTCGCTCTAGTAACTCAGCTTCCTTCGAGTGCCAACGCGGAACGCGCAGTTTGACAGCCGATGACATCGAAGACAGCCAAGCCCTCCACTGAAAAAGCAAATCTTGGGGAAGAGCATCATCCCACTCAACCTTTCTACGCCACAATACTTGAAATATGATGCGACCTCTAATAGTAATGGGTGCGAGAATTCCAAGCGGGTCAAAAACACGCATTAAACTAGAAAGCGCATGACGTTTCGTGATTTTGTCAGGCAAAGCGGGCGAGGTGTTTAAAGTGTCCACATTAAAACCTATTTCATCAGTAGAAGGATGCCAGATAAGTCCTAACGCTCGCACACTTTGCGGAAAGTGACCTAAATCTACATGATTGTCAATACTATTGAGCCTTAGCTCAGGAGGTACAAAGGCTAGTGCGGCAGATTCGTTAGAAACCCAGCCTCGCACTTCAAAATGCGCTCGCTTTTGGACCTCGATAATGTCTCTAACGAGACGGGCAGCATCATTGGTGTTGTTAAGGCTACCAATAAAATCATCCATATAGGTGTCATTGACTATGGCGTGGGCGGCCTCAGGAAAAGAGTTCTGATGCTCTTCAGCATTTTTATTTTTTATATAAAGAGCAGTGAAGGGACTAGAAGCCGCGCCAAATATCATAGATGACATCCTACAAATTAAAAGAGGCAAGTCGGGGGAGTCACGCCATAGAAATCGCTGCGCATCTCTGTCTTCTGGCCTTATCTTTATTTGAGGAAACATCTCGCGAATATCAGCGGTCATACCTATCCTACCTTCACGAAAACGTAAAATTATTTCTAGCAGCGACGAAAGTAAGTCAGGGCCTGTCAACAAGAGAGAATTCAAGCTAACTTGTTGGCTGCGGGCGGCAGCATCATGTACTACACGCAACTTCCCCGGCTTGTTAGGATTAACAACCCCAAAATGAGGTAAATACCACACAACTGGTGAATTTGAAGGCAGGTTACAAACTTCAGCGTAGCCTTTATCAAACATAGCGTGGATGTTTTGTTTGTATTTATCGGCGTATGCTTTATCCTGACTGAATCTTTTTTCAAGACTATTAAATCGTGACAATGCTAACGGGTAACTATTTGGGATATCAAAGTCATTGGACTGCCACAACAAACCGACCTCGAATTGTCCGTTAGGTAAACGACGAGCAGTGTCTTCGAGAATATTTGTAGCCCGCTTATCCGCCGCAGAACACACTTGACGTTTGACAATCCCAATACTATCCAACTTATAATAATCCTGAATTAAAGTTTCAGCTTCAGCAAAGGCATCCTGTGCCACACTATGGTTAACAAATACCACTGGTTGAGTCCTACTTGAAGTAAATCCAAATACAACCCATCCTAGAGTAGTAAGACATGCGGCAGGTTGAGATTTGGTACCTTGGCGGACCTCTCTTGGAGTGAGCAAATGCCAATTGTCAATCCCAATTAATAATTTCGGCTCAGCGTTCTGGTACGGGACAACAGGAAGTGATAAATGCCTAATGTCATTAAGGCTGACTGACTGGGGTGCAATACCCAAAGTCGCAACCGACCGTGCACCAGAAATTTTATGAAATTGGGACTCAGAGGCATACCGGCCTTTAATAAAGAAATCAACATACTCCACATCGGTCAATTTGGACATTCCACCCATACTATCTTCCCTTATTTGAGATTTAGGACCCTCTACGCCGATCCGATCAGATATTTCGCTATCGATAAAAGTGCTTGACGAACCGTCATCGAGAAGGGCGTAGGTGTCGATAGATCCCTTAGGACCACTTACTGTGACTGCGATGACTTTAAGTAATGCTTTTAGAGGACCATCGGAGGTAGCATGAGCCACGGTTGCAGTGACAGTCTCAGTGGTTGAGCAAGATGGTTTTGTGTCTGTAGACGTTACTTCAACCGTAGTGTGTGTACTTGTAACATTAAAATTATGTAACAATTTATGATGTCTGTATTTGCAACCTACAACTTGACACAAGGTTTTTGGATTACATGATCTGTAACGATGAGAACCTTTTTTCAAGCATCTGTTACAAACTTTTTGGTCGCGAGCCCATTTTAGCCTAGCCATAAAGTCCAAAGAAATAAAACTGTCACAACTGTCAATAGAGTGACTTTGTTGACAGTATGAACATGATTGTAAATAATTGTTTGAATCTAAATTTAATTTTACATGTTTTTCAGCAGTTTTTTCAGAATTTAATACCTGAACCGGGACAGCTTTAGTTAGTGAACCAGGAGTGAAGCGAGATTTTGCAAAGTCTTTCCAGCGAGTGCGCATAGCTGGAGACAACTTGAGCAATAAAGAGTTATAAAGCTCTGGTGACTCTAAATAAGCCTTGTTATTTAAAAATTTCATAACAGAAACACAACGGCGCACACGGCTGGCAAAAATATGCAAATCCTTGCCTTCACCCTGTACTTTAGGTAGTGCTCGCACTATTGCAACCTCCTGCAGCACGATGAGCTCCGGGCGACCGAATTGCAGCTCAAGAAAGGCGATTACGTCGCTGGGGTCGCTTGCCGTTACCAGCAAGGCACCCACCGCCTCGCGAGCCAACCCGAACAACGCTGCATTTATTCTGGATAGGTTACAAAGTGGAGAGTACGACTTGTATGTAAAGTCGTATGCATTTTTAAAAGATAGCCAATCTTGCGGTTGACCATCAAAATTAGGAAGTCGACTTTCTGACTTATCTTTACATAAATTTTGAATTGCTTGCGCTAAAATAGTGATATCTGATGTGTTACCCATAGCCGGTTCCTGTGCACCGATACAAGGCCTAAATGGCGTCGGACCGGGTATTACCTCTGTAGGCAATACGACACGGTCTAAAGGGACGCGAGGGCCGGAGGGCGATGACACCGGCGGTGAAGCGCTGCAACCGCAGGTCTGAGCTTGTCGGGACGCACAAATTGAGGGGCATCTGCTGTGACAAAGCTAACTGGTTGCTGTGGACAAAACATATGTAAAGGGGCACTTGTGGGTCTCCCAGGCCGCACAGAGATTGCTACGCCTGTCTCGGTAGTGTGATGATCCGGTGCTTGTATTCCATCTATCCATGTATTGATGCTGCGACGATTTGCACGGGAGCTGCCATGGTGACTAGCTTCAGCTTCAATTAAAGCTATTTCTGCTTGTAACTCCGATTCAAGCGCTTTGGCTTCAGCTGTTGCGGCTGCACGTTGGCTCTCGGCGATTTTCCGATCATAATCCGCCTTTTTGCTGAGAATACGTGCCCGTATTGTAGCAGAAGACGAGCTCCTCGATCCTGCCTCGGAATCACAATCTGCTGCGAGGGCGGGATACACGGTGGCAGGCGCAGCGACATGAGACGTGCCGGTGCTTGTTGAGAGTAAATTTTCTACGGCAGCGGGTTCAAGCGCAGCAACGTGAGGCATGCCGGAGTTCGGCGGCGGGGCCTCGGCTTTACTCGATCCTAATGCCTTAGTCTGAGCTCTAGTAATCATATTAGGTGATTATTATTTTCTTGAAGGAAAATTTTGGAAATGAAAAAAGACGATCGCGATGATATTTTTACCGGTGAATGGACCAAATTTAACAAACTGGTAAGGAAGAGGACTGTAGATAGGGAAAGAAAAGGAGAGCTCAGATAAAGGGTGATAATAATTAAATTGTAATATAGTATTCACTTAACATAAAAGACACACACAACCACCATAGAAAACAAACCAAAGACCACTAAAAAAGACTATACAAAGCATTTATAAAAACCTAAAAAGTGTCTATGTTAAAGAAAAGGTCCGATCTAATGACCGGTTCGCAACACTGCTAATGTCAAGTATTTGTGGGAGAAACGTAGGAGATTGGCCGGTGTTATGAAGTGAAATAGAGATTTTTAAGCAATATTCGTGAGCCTTTTGTCCATTTCACCACCTAAAAACAACAAAAAAACAATAATTTAAAACACAAGTGTTGGTGGGTGGTGAAAGAATTAATTACAATTTAAATACATGTAGGTATTTTCTTCATTTACGATGTTAAAAATTTCGACGTTGATTTAAAAAAAAAACATTGTGATTAATTATTGGTTGTTTCGTCTCAACTGATTGTTAAATATATGCAAAAATATTTCTTTCGGATGATGGAGATTTAGAAGAATTCGACGTAAAAACAAATGTCAACATCATCTGCGTGAAAGGGTGCGGCTTGGATCTCACTTGAGATCGAATATATTTTACTGAAGTGTGAGCAAATAGGTAATGGTTGATGATGATGATGATGGTATACACAAAGCTGCTAACAGTGAATGGAAAATAATAGTCAGGAGGTTTGGGCTCAGTGGCGTGCCTTGGGAGAGGCCTGTGCCCAGCAGTAGATTGACGTAGGCTAATTATTATAATTATAAATAGGAGCTTAACAGAGATATAATTTCTCATCTACCTTTTTCATGAAAGTACTATTTCCTTTTTGCAGGTTGGCGCAGCTATGATGTCCTGTCCCTTACCACTGCCGCTGCTGCCGGCACTCCATCCACAGCCTGCCTTGGCGTCTGACTTTCCAATCCACATTGGAATAAAGGTGAATATAGTTTATTTCATACCTACCCACACGAGTTATTGGCAATTGGGGCATGAGCTGATGGGTAATTTCCCATCGTCATCCGCGCGTCTCGCATGAGAAAGGGGTTTACTCAAAAAATAAAAACTATTGATAGTTCAAGTCAAAAATGTTTCATAATATGTTGTATAGGCTTTAATAGTATAAAGTATCTTTATTCCATTTCTCTTAATGTGACATTTCAAATGATGTTAGTTTTATTAGTAACATATTGTACTAGTTATTTGGAGTTAGTTGGGTTAGTCGTTTATGCTCCTAGAGGTATTACTCTTGAATGAGTTAGGCCTCTTCGAGACTCTTTTACAATTCTCTCTTAAGACTACTTTACGAGTGCCTAAAATCATCTTAATAATTAAAATATAAGGCTGTTAAGAATAGTTTTATCAAAGGGGCTATTCTTTTTGTCCTTAAGCTTTAAGACGAAAATTTGGCAGAGCTTAAAAGAAGCGTTGCAATAAACTTAGTTTCCATTATGTGCCGATTAACAATAAGATAGAAATACAGTAGGTACATCTACATACAGTCAGGCAGGAGGAGTATGCTGAAATATTCCTCTCATGAAAGTAATCGAAACCTTTAAACTTTACTGGCTGTTCCGGCGAACTTCTTCCCGCCCTATTATTATTTTTTTGTGATTTTTTCCTGTGTTTAATAGTTATTCTGCTATTCGGGGCAGAGATACATCCAACAAATCAAAGATCATAAAAATCGGTATATCCGTTCTTGATTTATGAACTAATCCGACTTTGTTTTATCATTACAACGTGTAACATAAAGATGAAGCCATGTTCTAAGTTATTGCAATAAAATTGAAAATGTTTGCAAAATAAACATAATCGAAATATGGAAAATTATTTAGCCATCCCATACTAAATACCTAGTCAACTGATCAATCTATTTGTAATAAATATACGCTACAGACCACGACTCAACTATTATCGAAGTAAGGAATTTACTTCCTTTATGTTACAAGGAATTGGTTAACGAATATTGACAAGGCCCCAATTTAAACCTTTAAAAAGTTATAGCTTAACCCAATAAATGGTTTCCGTAACAATTTAAAAATATCCATGCTGCAATTTTTTTCCAAAATGTTTATTAGATTTTTTATGTTTACCCACTCTGTTACGGTCCTTGTTTACAGTCGAAAGTCGTTTGCTTACGTTGGCGAGTAAAAAATATGTAATTTAATCCAACCTCTCCGACGAGTTTCAGGTAACTTAAATTGCGAATATATCAAAGCTAAATAATATAAAGTAAGCGAAAGAATATAAGGTAACTTTGAAAGTCGACGCTCGACTCTAAAGCTAGGTGTAAGCAAGAGGAAAAGCTCGACGATATTAGAATAAAAATACGCTTTAGCTTTTAAAATAAATTGTTTAAAAAATTACATTATACTACATCTCTTTTAACGGTTTTATTTAAAGCCTTTGTTAACATTATTTTGTTTATTATAGGAACAGATTTAAGAAACAAGTAGAGAGTAAGAACCAAAGTCACTAACACACTCTTGAGAGCACTTCTTAAAGTTTGCACCCTTAAACCTATTCGTTATACAACCTATAACCTCTACCAATACTGCCAACTGCTAACGGTTCGTCAGCTCTTCATACTCTATACTGTTCTCAAGCACACCATTTCGATATTCCTTTTTCAATGACTGTATGTTCCCGCCGCAACCGCCTAGTTGTTACCTCTTCCTCTTTTCAAACTCGTTTTGCAAATCGATTCTTCCCATTTTTAGGTCCTTTCCTTTATAAAAGACTCCGTAATAAAATTTACAGACTCTCTCTTACCAGATTGTCCTGCAAAATCTCAGTCTCAAAATTTCTACTATCTCTTAATTACACAGAAACCGAAAACCTTCTTCTTCCGTTAAGATAAATTGAAGCCAGACAAATTTTTGTATAAACCGTTTCTTTTTTTACTTCTTTTGTGTGAGCAGCGACCTCACTTATCTCCTGCCCTTGGTAAAATTGTACTTTGTATTAAAACTGTGACACCTGGCCATCTTATAAAGAGGAGAGTACCGGTCCACTGAAATACAGGTTTTCGCCTAGTTCAGGTACCGGTCACTCACAATCTACGTGGTTAACACAATAAAAATATGTTTTATCACAATTTTGTAACATATCTTAGATTGTGGAGAAAATAAATGCATTATGTATTTATTTAAAGTCACTAATACAGCACTTTTCCAAAGTTAAAGTGACAATGCGGAGGCTACCTGAATCACAGAACTGACACCCGTTAGGTATTCTGATTCTGGAGTGGCGACCATGAACTGTAAGAGGCAGCGTGGGCAAGTATCGCACCTAAGTGGACTGACGACCTAGTCTCAGTTGTGGGAAGCCGATGAAGCCACTCGCCTAAGTTCTGTAGCGGAGGCCTGTGTCCGGCAGCGGACTTTTAGAGACAGATTTACACAAAGAGAAGCCATATTAGCTATGGTCAGAGAAAAACGTCTTCGATGGTCGATCTAGTTTCGTATACATTTGCCAAGAAGAATAATATTTTACTTAATCAAATTGACGACATATTGCTATGATAAGTAGATAACCTAAATTTTGAGTTTGCGAGCAAATCGTGTTTTAGAAATAGAAAATTATTTATTTGGTACAAGACAATGAGTCTTCTAGATTTCATTGCAATTATTTTGTTACGAAAAACTGAAGAATCAGTTTCCTCTTTTTGCAAATTAATAAGCCTGAATTAAGCTCTTTAACACGTCTCATTATAATTTTTCTACTCCACCACTCCATCGGGTTAATATTGTAAGCTAACGCTGAGGAGCTTAAAAGCTTTATAATAGTAAATTATCTGATACACTTCAAACTCTATACAGAAATAACAAAACAAGGTTGAAGTATTAGTGGAGACCGGGGGATAATTGACTGTAAGGGCAGGTTGACTAACTGGCAAAAAATGTGCCTTTTTGAAAATGTTGCATTTCTTAACTGGGTGTGAAACGCTGTTTTCTCTCCCCGCTCAGCCGCTGGAGACGTAGCATCCATGTTTTATTCTTAGTTAAATAAATTAAATAATAAATATTTGACAATATCTCATACTTTGCTCTGATCCTATGGTAAGTAGCCAAAGCACTTGTGTTACAAAATAAATCAGAAAAGAAAATATTTTTCTACATTGACCGACCGAGAATCAAATCCGTGACCTCAGAGATAGCGACACCTAGTCCGGCATGCTCGCTTCTCGGCTACGGAGAACGTCATGATGTCAAGATGTCTAGCTCAAATTAATGACACAACACTGTCCAATAAGTCTAGTTTTTGACATTTGGTCAACTTATACCTATAGTAAACAATAGACTACTTTCCTGGGTCAAAAAAATATTATTCTATTTAGTCCGTCAGTTAGATTATCAAAAAATATTGGACCCATAAATTGTCTTTTGTCAATCAAACAAAAAATTTTGAAGATATGGCGCATCAAAGTTTGGTAATGAGAGCACGTGACGTCAGGCCGTGCTAAAAAGTGTCGCAAGGCGTGACGTTACGCGGATCTTTAACGGGCTATATGTTCATATTTTTTTGTTTAATTGAGAAAAGAAATCATCATCATCATATTTTTTTGTTTAATTGAAAAATACGTGTCCAATATTTTCTGTTAATCCAACTGACGGACTAATTAGATTTCTTTAGGCAACTAGCACTTTACAATATACTTCACCTAATGCATTCATTAGTACCTATATTCGCGGTATTTTACGCCCATAATTCTAAACCTACGAATGTGTCCTCGGCTTAAGGATAAATACCTTCGCCGAAGCACCAACGTCACAGCAGTATCAATATTTGAAATGAACTTTTGCCCAATTAGCTCTGCAAGTTTAACCGTCTTAATTTACAAGTATTGATTCGTACCGACGACTTTAATTAGTTTCGACGAGAGCCTTCGCCTCATTTATTATCCGTGAACAGAGTAACTGTGTCCCAACTTTACCTGTTTTTTGGTAAAATCAATATCTAGGTAAAACCATTTTCTATTTTCATTTGCTGCATCTTGACAAACTGCATTTTTGATTAATCTTAATTTAGAGACTTAGTTCTGTGGCTAAAATTATGAATATATACATAGTTTGATGTAAAAAACAGCAATGCTTACTTTACTCTCTGGTATTTATTCTACATGAAGGTTGTCTGGAAGATATCGCTTCTAGCGAAAAAACAGCCTAAATTATGTGGTCCCGACTGATGACCTAGTTAAGGTGGCCCTGAGACGCTCGTTCTGGTATTTCAAAGGAGAGATGATCTATCTGTCTTAAATTTCCTGTATTTACTAATATTATACAAACTATTTAGGAATAATTGAAACGGTTTAGAGAGGGAACGCGTACTTTCATCATTCAATCATTTCATTCATCATCATTTCAAAAGTCAAACCATGATAAATCTTCGGTGACCCCAATCAAAAGATTTTCTATTTAGTCTCATTTCTAAGCAGAAGCAGAAAGCAGAAAGACTTACGACTAATTGTATCGATAAAGTCATCCTTTTGACAAACCTATTCAACACCAGCTCCATCATAACAGAACTCAATATTATGATTAAAAATCTCCCCCCAGACACTTGTGTATTTTTGTTTGTACCTATACCTAGAATGAAAACATTTTCAGGCATTGCAAATAATGTGCTGAAACAGGATTCCATTCCAATATTATTAATCCAAAAGTGAGAACACGGTTTTTGTTAACCATTTTAATACATATAATGGACTTTGTGTGATTAATAAACCTGTTCCGAAAAGCACGCTTTGTAAAAATAAATAAGCACTATTTGGGAAATTTCTGAAATATTTGCATGATATATTTTGTTTGATATCGGATGTTAGTTTTCATTATTTAATTCAAATTTTTTGGCTATCACAAATATTGCAATAAAGCTTCATAACCGGCAAAATATTTTGTTGTTCGTAAAAACATTTAGCGTTCTGATTAATGTGCAGTTTATATATAATTCATTTAAAATTCTTTTTTGGTTTAGGCTTTTAGCTAAAATTTTAAAATATTGCTCGTTTGTATTGTTACTAACCTGATGGATTTTGTTTTAGAATTGAGGCATTGTTTTATTACGCAAATGGTTCGGACTCCATAAATTTTATAGCGCTGTGTATTTACCGTACCTAAACAAATGTTTTACATTAGCTTGATCATTTTCATGCGTTTGGAAATTTGGTGATGAAATTTTAAATGGCATGTTTCAAATTAAAAATATATTAGATAAGGTATGACAGCGAAATAATTTGTAATTGTCAAGATATAATGTGCTTCTTTTAACTTGTATCGTTTATTTAAAACTAGCGGTTCCCTGCGCGCAAGAGATGGCGCTACTTGTACTTTCATTTGTATGATCAAAGAAGTTACAGCTGATATTTACAGCAAGATGCTCAATTTAAGCAGTATTATCGCTAAAAGTTATTATGTCTTCCAGACAACCTTCACTAAGAAGCTAAGAAGAAATAATATACTGCTATCAGAGATTAGAACGCCTAAGTTGTACCTCTTTTTATAAAAAACACGTATAAATAATTACTTCATATAGCGTGCAAAAGAGTATTAATGTATCTATCCCTGAACGTCTCTATCATCGAAACTTGCAAGTGCAAGTAGCCAGTTATCAACAAAGATTTACTGACGCGAGTACATCCAAAGATATTTAAAAGCACATTCATGTATCGCATATTTAATGCTCTCTGTACACTACCGCTCGTGCCGATCTAATTTGTCCTATTTATTCCATTTTCGTCCACCAGCCCTGTTGAGTAGTCGAGAGATTTCAATTCACACATATTTGAATAAATAAATATGCATGAAACCAATTTATAGAGGGCGCCTGAGTCGCGCAATATCTGGCACTCATTAGTATAGGCGCTTGTATTATACATTCCATATCTGGGATAAATCTTTTGAGATTCCAAACAGTTCATTGATGTTTGCTTTTAGGCAGCCCATAGTGGATTGTTGCTTCAATCCGATCCAGTCATCATCGTTAACCCATAGTGGATTGCTAAAAGTTGCTTCTATCCGATCTAGTCATCATCGTTAACCTATAGTGGATTGCTAAAAGTTGCTTCTATCCGATCTAGTCATCATCGTTAACCCACTGTGGATTGCTAAAAGTTGTTTCTATCCGATCTAGTCATCATCGTTAAGCCATAGTGGATTGATAAAAGTTGCTTCTATCCGATCTAGTCATCATCGTTAACCCATAGTGGATTGCTAAAAGTTGCTTCTATCCGATCTAGTCATCATCGTTAACCCATAGTGGATTACTAAAAGTTGCTTCTATCCGATCTATTTATAATTACCCTTTAGAAGTCCACTAATAGACATATGCCTCCTATAGAACGCCACAGCGAGCGACTCTAGGCCGTTTGCATCCGGCGGCCGCCTGCAACCTTGACTAGGTCATTAGTCCACCAGGTGGGAGGTCTGCCCACACTACGTCTTCCAGTTCATCACTGGAGAACTTACCTCCCCAACGGTAGTCAGGTCTCCATATTTTGAGTTTAGTTCTGAAATTCGAAAAGCTATGTCAAAGATTAAAATAAAATTACTACAGAGAAAAACAGTGGATAAAAACTAGTAAGTTAATTTTTAGTTTTATTTGTGAAGTGCATTTATAGCTGACGCAAAGTTAGATGACCCTTCTGCACGTCAGTTGCTAAAAAAAACAAATACACATGTCTGGTACAGAACGCTCTAGATACAAGTCCTCTGACTTGTCCGCTTTTTCCTATCTTATTTAATGGTATAAAATTATTACATACAAAGTTTGATAGCTGAAAATTGAAGCCATAAGTTATAAAAGCATTAAATAAAGCAACGTTTCCCCTATGAAGTTGCTTTGATGCACGTCAATATTGCTTATAGCTAGAAACTTGTCCTGCACTTTAATTAATGATTGACCTGTGTGAAATGGAGAATGCAGTGGCGGACCACTCCAATTACACTGTCAAAAGGGTCATTGTGTGTGTTTCATTCCACATAATGATCACATTGAATAGAGGGAACTAAGAGATTACTATAGCTACAGTGCCACGGCGTAGCTGCAGGCTACGAGCCTGCTACGGAAATGCTACGGCTACGAACATTGCATTGGAATAATCTTTGTGATTGGTTTAAAACTTGAAATAAATAGGTAGGTAGGTATTTGATAAGAAAATAAATATTGTCATAGTGGAACTTATTTCGTTTTTACCCTATACCCTTATTTAAAAAGTAAGTTGTATGTTATTGTCTTTAGGATATTATATTATCAGTAGGGTAGGTATATTCTTTCAGACTGCATTGCTAGTGAACAAACAAGAGAAATGTGACAAAAACTGTTCTTTGACTGTGATCCAGAAACATATTTTACTTTTGTATTACAACTATAAAAAAACATCGCCCTTGCTTCGCAGTTGGGTAAAATAAGAAGAGAGAGTCTACGAAAATTGTAATAAAAAATTTACTTCATCACTAATTACATCACATAAGGTTATTTTTTTTGTATTGTTTTTGTATATATATTTTTTGCTATCGAAATTTTGTTTTGCGTATAAAATCGTTTTCCCATACTAAACCGCCGACCAGTTGACATCAGTTTGATGGAGAAAATTTTTTTTTTTTGAGATTCGATCATTTTAGCCGTCGTAGGTCGTTCACTGCTAAACATAGGCCTCCCCTAAAAGAGGAGTATTGCCAATACACGCTACGCTTGGTAGGCGGGTTGGCGAGCACAGTTTTTTATAATCTTTCTTATGCAGATGCTGCTCCCCTTCTCGTGATACAGGAATTAGTCGCCTCTTACGACACGCCTACTGTTAGTGGTGAGAAAGTATATCCTTTACGGGGACGCCGTACAAAATAAACTCAGCACTTACGAATTTATAAGCAAAAGAAGAAGAATGTTGACCTGATAAGCGTAGTAGCGACACATGGCTGAGGTCAATAAATAGCAATATAAGAAAACGGACTAAAATGGCTCCGGTCTAGGAGACGCCTGACCCTGACAAAATTAATTTGGTACTCAGTAACTTATGGATGTTAACTCCATTCGAAGACCTTGATAATTGGTGTAATTATAATCTTTTTTGGTCGTTCGGTTTAATTTGAAGCCTTTCATCTAGGAGTATTGATCCTCTGTATTCGGCGTACAATCACGCACGTTGTATCGCATCCGTCACAGTACTTCGATCATGATTGCCGAGAGCTCACTCGCTACATTGTCTTCCTCAAAGCGGATTGGAACGAAACCCTGTCCGTTCATTTCCAAAATTACTGTACTGTTACTCGATTTGAATGGAATACCGGCTTTTCCATTACTGGCCAGTGTTCCAATTTTTGTGTTAAGGACAGTACTCACTAAGAGAACGAGAACATAAAGTTTACTCCACTCTTTTTCGTAAAAGTAATGCGCCTCGGGCCAAACCATGAACTTTAAATAGTACCTGATGAGTGTGATGTTTACGTCAAACTCTGTGCAGAAAAAACAAAACAAGGTTAAATTAATACTGTTTTAAACTTTCAAGCTCAAACCACCTACATGTGACCGCGTAGCAACAAAAACTTCTATTGTGTCTTTTTTTCGTGGCCTTGGTCTTTACAAGACTTTATACGGCTAGGCTAGTTGTATAGATTGTATACAAAAATCGAGCTTGTGATTTCGTCGGATTTAGTCATGCACTTCCTTAGAAACTTAACTGGGATAACTTTTATTTGATTGTATAGTTCATCATTAACTGTTTATGGTCGCTTTGCTATCGTTCACTATCAAAAGATAACACCAAACACGCAAACATCAGCAGCTACTCGAAATTGAAAATCGTAATTATGGCGGAAGTCGGAAATAGCAATAATTAATCTGCCCAATCCATAGCCCTCGAAGCGTCACTCAATGCGCAGTCACTGACATCGACAGTCTCTTCTTTGTGCGATCCGACAATGTGCCAAGCTGACAAAGTGCCGTACCCACAAAGTGCCAAGCTCACAATGTGCCAGGCCTACAAACGAGCGTTTGTGCCTTTGAGTGGAACTAGTTTAGTGCTAAATATCGCAATGGTTCCTTTATTAGGGAAAACTATGCTGACTGGCTAGAATCGGTATTATGCACAGTACACCGGTAATCTTTATGTCATTTGACAAACGTTGACCGTATTCATTGAATACGTATTTAACATTACTATCATAGTACTTCTACTACTCTCAATTCATTTATGAAAATATTATGTACATTCGCAAAAACCTGCATCTTTTTCCTAAGAAAAGTGACAAACATAATTTTAATACCCGGAATAAAGATAAACTTGCTGTTTCAAATTTCAGACTGCATAAAGTGAGTAATTCGTTCATGGGGAAATGTATTCGCTTTTTTAACAAATTACCACAGTCTATTGTTGAACTACCCATGTTTGAGTTTAAATCGCATGTTAAGATTATTTTGATGAAAAAGGGTTATTATACTGTTAGTGACTATTTAAATGACAAAAATGTCTGGAATTAAATACTGCCCAGCACGCACAGGTATACATTATTTTCTTTTCCTTTTTTTTTGTGGCAGCTAGTGGTGACTGAGTTTGTTCCGGCGTTTCTTCTCAGCACTTGCCAGATTGTCTGTGTCTTGTCTCGAAGCGCTAGTAGGGCCCAAAAAATAAGGAGACATGTTCTGCCCCATATGGGCCAATAATGTTATTATTGACGTTCATAAGTGGCAGTTTTCTGCCCTAAACTAAATAAATGATTTTTGGCTTTGACTTTGACTACCTTTTATATGAATGTAATAAAATAATAAATATAAAGAAATAAATATTGGACAACATCACATACATTGCTCTGATGATCCCATGATAAGTATCTTAAGCACGTGTGTTACAGATCAAAAACAACGACGGTACCACAACACCCAGACCCAAAACAATATACAAGTTATTTTTCTACATTGACCGACCGGGAATCGAACCCGGGACCTCAGAGATAGCGACACCAAGTCCGGTATGCTCGCTTCTCGGCTACGGAGGTCGTCATATGTAACTAAAGTAGAAAGTGATACCAAATGTTCTTATGATTTCAAAACACCTTTTTTTTTAAAGTAAGATATTTATTTATTCGTCGTTTAAATTTTAACCTACGTACAACTAACGTAAAATAATGTTTGTGTCGAAAGAAACCAGCCGACGTATTATTTAAGTGAAATAAATCTGAATAGTATAGAAGGCGCTTTAAATGTAACAGTCGCGTGATCAGAATAAATTGTAAAAACTTAGATGTTGAAACTTTTTAGGACACTTCGCGAAATAGTTGAAAACAAAACAAAAACTAAATCTGTAAATTTTTATAAAAGATTTTAACAAGTCGAGGCGGTCTAATTTATATCCAGAATTTTCAGGGAAACGGGTTCCTGCGTTGTTTATACTTAAACTGCCGTGTACCCTATTAATATTTTTGTATTCAGTGTTCGTGTTTTAATGGTTCCTCGTACTTTCCTAATCCTACACCAACGAACTAGAAATATTTTCATCTTGCTAACGAGAAGCGACACGCGGACAAAAAACGAGGGAATATTAGTGCGGTGCGACGCTAAATAACCGGCATTATCTCCGGAACAATATAAACGTCGCGGGCGCGCCGCAATAAGCAGCGGTACACAGCTAATGGCCGCCCGTCCGTCATCGCACTAGCACTGATTCAGGGCAGGCCATCGATGTCGATAAAAACTTCATTCGATTGTTATTAAATATCGACAAAACCAAAGATTTTATGTATAATTATAACGCGGCACAAATTAATGTTTCGTGTGTAACTGTTGAAACTGCTTCCCGAAATTAAATGTTTGCAACGTGGTAAAATCAATGTAAGCAAAACTTTGAATACGACATTTACAAACATCTTACAACTGTGTAGGGTAACTGCATACATAAGAACATGGATGTTTTCATGGTAAC
Source organism: Anania hortulata (assembly GCA_963576865.1). Lineage (NCBI taxonomy): Eukaryota > Metazoa > Arthropoda > Insecta > Lepidoptera > Crambidae > Anania > Anania hortulata. Next base: position 15,105,403 of record OY756392.1, on the reverse strand, counting down.
ACAGTATTCCTAGATAACTACGATGCGCCTAAGCAGTACTCGTAGGTATTCGTTTTCTGGCCTGGTCTTGTAGTTGGTACTTCGGGATTTGAACCCGCAACTTCGTAGCGACAAAACTTGAAGTCGCGGTTTCAAATCCCGTAATTATTTAAAGTATTTGTTTGTTGAGGACAAAAATACCTGAGATTTGGATGTTTTGACCCTTAAATAGTGTAGTATATAAGTATTACCATCATCATTTCAGCCATAGGACGTCCGCTGCTGAATATATTTCTGTTGACGGTTCTAGAGTTTTTTATTATTTTTTATAGGGTATTTTATATATTTTTTAATTCATCGATGTCGATAAACGATGGACCCATCGTTTATTTCTCGTGTTACGGCCTGTATACGCAATCATAACCTTGTTTTCAATTGTTTGTAACATTAAAATGCTAACATCTTTGCTTTAAATAATCGTTTAATGTTTTCAAGTGAGCATTTATACATGCAATTAACTTTTACTTTTTTTTCTTGAAAAAGGTATTTGAAGGGTTTTAATTTAAAACACAATGGAGGACGAGATAGACGCGACTCGTTTATACATCAAAGAAGGACAATAAAAAGATATCGACAAAATAGTTTCTTTGTTCGTTGACAGCAATAATGGGTCTTTTGTCTCTTAAAAGATTTATTTTTATTTGTAGCTAAGGCATATAAATAATAAATATTTTTTGCGAGACAATTATTTTAAGGTGAGCCTAAATATAAGTACTTTTAATTATCCAATAATCTGGATAATCTCATCGTCACCGTTTTAATTGATACATATAAATAGAAATATACTCATAAATATAATTTAGTATCACTTTAACTTTGTTTTGTTGTTTCCAGAGTTTGACGTTTAAACAATATTGCTTAGACACTGTCAAGAGTTCACGGTTAGACCCCAACACTCCGGTAATACCAGTTTTGTCCGGCCATTATGTTTTATTTGCCACGTACAACAAGTTTATTTTTCCATGTTCAGGGATATACCCCGGAAAGTTTTCTAATAAAGGGCTCTCCCAATAGGTAAGTTTTGCTGTTCCCTCTTATTGCGTACAGGTGACAATTGATGGCGATAGCTGTTTTTAACTGACTTGGCCAAAGTTTGGACTTGTGCGTACGGAGAATTGCTTTGTAGGTTTTAGGTAGTAGGACTTTCAGACGTTATTATTAGTATTGATTGTCATCATGTCATTTTAGTGACATTACTCCTCTGCTGAGTGATTGTCATTTGACGATTATCTTGATCTAGTTCTTAACACTCCAGCCTATACAACCAAAATATGATCGTGTATTCAAATCTCGTATAGAGCAAGCGCAAATAATGAGCACGAGCAGTTGCAAACTTGCAATTTCCGTTCCACCTATCGGCAAAATTGACCCTTGGACTGATTGTGGAGCAACCAGTTCTGATAGCTTCATTTTCTTATTTTTGCATCTAGATAGGATTAAGTTATTATTTTTGATAAAGAAATCAATTTCAAAATCTTGTTTACCATAATAAATAGGTTGTGTGATTTTAGAGATTTTTTGTGTTTGTATAAATCGGGTTTTTTTTTAGTATGTATCCATTACTTACACAGAAAGACTACAAGAGCACACTACACTGAATAATAGATCCTACAATCTCGTTACATTCTACAGCGAAACATTTCCGTTAGAATACTGCCTAATGTAGCGCTGACCTAATACTTAATAATAAATATAAAAAGCACGTTCAATGTAGCAATTCAATAAACTTCATCGTCGCTCACCTAAAAAACCAAAGCGTTTTTTGTCAATGCTATAACGATGAAACGAGAACTATTCCCCCCGATAACCTGTCATTTTATCAAATGATAGCCATCCATAGCTGCACATTTCAACAGTTTACCAGGAACTGAAAAAGGATCAATGGTTATATGACTGGTCGCCGTGGTTAAGGCTCCGTGTCCCGTTGATAGACTGGCTGAAAAATCAATTAAAGTAAACTATAACAAAGGCAATTCTGGCGCCAGAAAGACCAAGGTTACATGCTTGACAGATAACACGAATGACGGGAGAATGATCGTGCAACTGACTGATTGACGGAATACTAATGTAGGATTAATATTACCCAGGGATTCGGTGGAGGGTAGTCGAACGAAAAGCATGGTCGATCTATTTTAATGGTTTTTCATTTATAGAGTTTTAGAGTTTTTCATTTATAGAGTTTTAGAGTGCAAGATTGGTGTAGTTTGTGTTCTAAATGTTTTGTGGAGTGACAAAGATTTAAAATTTATTGAAATAGCATTGTATTCAACGCCGCATCGAGTGTCAAGTGACTTGTCTCGAGACAACTTGCTTTAGACCCGATAGTGTCTTGAAACCTGCTTCTACGGGAAGAGTAGCCTCCACTGAATCTAAGAAAAGCAATAAAATCTAAACACCCGTTATTTATTCTAAACTATATCAATATACACTCGACATTGTCAGAATCACTGCTCTGTTTACAGAGCGGGATGAGTCCATAAAAAAAGAAAATACCCAGCAAAATTCAGACGTAGAGCTGTGTTTGAAGTGCTTTACAATATTTTACCCTGTCAATATAGAGTCTCTAACGCTAACAATCGATAGAGAACTCTTTCGCAATGATTTCGACCAGACGGATGAAATACTGATAGTGTAACCGTACACTAACCGCAAGGTCGCAAATCTGCTATGCGTGACGTCGAGCGTTCAAGCGTTATGCTAACCATTGCGCAAAGACACCTCACCTAGCACATAGCTTGAACGCTCTTTGCGCAATGGTTAGCACAACGCTTAAACGCAACACTTGATAGATGTGGTCAGTACCCTACGCGGAGTGGATGCTATACAACGCTCCGCTGCACGCCCCGCCGTAGCGAATACGCGCCTATACTTAAGTATTGACTAAATAACAGCATCTGCTTATGATTGAATTTGCGTAGACTTCAGAATTAAGCCAAATAGGAATGAAATTATCATCCTACGGGAACACAAAAACGGGATAAAAGTAATCGGGTGTTCAGCTAAATCTATATCAATCAATATGTCAAATTTCAGCTAATTTCGTTCAGCCGTTAAACCATGATAGTCTGGCTAATACGATAGTTAGTCACTTGGTATTTTAGACTTGCAAATGACAGTTTTTTTACAAAACCAAAAAGAACTATTGCAGTGCAAATCCTAAAAGAAATAGACAAATATGTAGGAATGCGTTTTATTCACAAAATTAGTTCAAAATACATTGTAATTTTATAATTAATATTAAAAAATAAACATCCTGAAATGGCACCCAAACTATCAAAATCATTTCCTATTTGAATCAAGTTTATTGACAGTGCTTTATTCACATATTTTCTTCCATCTTGACCCTAGAACCCTTGGTGCGCGAGTCCGGCTCACACTTGGCTGGTTTTCCTTAACCCTCATCAAATTGATGCTCGTGCCAGTGGACTGTTGGTCTGCGCGGGGGTAGCTGCAAATTAATTTTTAACACCGTACGCCTTGTAATTGGGGGTTTGCGTGTCGCTTGTTACACGCACAATTTGATCTACGGATAGAAAAACGAGCATCTGAATTGTCGGTGTTATTGCGTTGAAAACAATAGATATTCTTACATTTTTGTCGCTAGAGGCTAGTTCTTTTTTTATGTTTTGTTTACATAAAAAATAAAACATAAAAGATATATTATAACATACCTATATACAATGTCATAACTCAAGGATAATCTTGTAACCACATATTCTAAACATCATAGTAAAAATTTTAGTTCAATTACTTTTTTAAATATGCATTTTTTCCATACAAATTCAATCAGCAGTTTGGTAATTTTGTATAGAAAGTCTATAAATTTCATGCTAATCTGAAAAAGTTAAAGAACAAGTTTTTACCGAGATGTATAGAATAATTATGTGGGTACAGAGTGAGTGTTACGGGAGTTACGGGATCCATCCACTGTATGCTTAGAACATACATTTAATTTTCTTATAAATTTATTTGAATTTTGATGGTAAACAAATATTATGAATAGAATAAATATTTATATTTAAGCAGAAATACGTACGTTGTCACATTTTTATGCAATTAATTTTAACGTGTCTTGAATTTTGATGTTTAACGTCATTAACATATACCATCATATTAATAAAATCGTTTTATAGGTGCTCGATTAACTTATGCGCCGACATTATTTTATGGATTATATATTTCAAATGTTGTCTTTGACACGTACATCATATGTTAAATTGGTTGGCTTATCTTTAGTAATTTTCTTTCCAATATTTTTTATTAAAAATGCAGTTATAATAAATGTTTATTTACGGTTTTATGCATTAGTGCTCGTGCTAAACTTGTTTAAACTAATATAACTTAATAGCAGTTTTAGCGACTTTATTTATAACATGACAGTTATATACGTCAAAACAAGATTTGACGAATCTTTACTACTTTAACTTACTTTAAACTTTACTTTAAACTATTTATTCATCGACCATTTAATTCATTTTTAGAAACCGTCGTTAGTTTTTTTTTTCCTTGTTAATTTTTCCTTACAAACATTAGTCCCCTGAATCTCTAAAAATATTTTGGTATGTTATATTTTTACTGTACTAAAAAATTTATAGTTATTTTATTTTGCTGTCCATACAAGCGTTAAAGGTTTACGCTTGGAGAGCCGTAAGTGTGGACAAACAAACCAAACAGACCATAATGATGTCGGGACTAATTAAAATTTTCGTTTTGTCGCGTTTTCACTACATACATTTTATTTACTGTACGTGCGAAGTATTTATTGCCCTGTAGATCAGGTGTGAAAAGGACTTCAGGAAATTACTGTTGAATATATCCAGTGAGTAATTCGGATACGAAACTTGAATGTCGGATATTAAACATGGCACCGAAAAAACATCAATAATCCGAGTAAACCTTACCTGATACTGCCGAGAAGCGAACGGTGCTCTTTGTTATCTCTACTTACAGAAACAATGTTTAACAGAAGTGGTTGTGGTTCAGCTATGATTCTATTACATTTAAGCGTAATATGGTCCTTGCAGCACAGAATCATTGAACTACTTTGGGACTAGAAACTCGTTACTTTTAAACTTCTTCATCGAAAATCAGTGCATGAGCCCTGATGTACTGTGAGCTATGCACGACCTCACCTTCATGAGTAATTTTGTTCCCCTAGCTTATCCCATTCGAAGTCATGGTACGATATGCACCAACTTCTAGTTGTTACATTTGGAGCGTAATCATTCGTAATCATTAAACAAGTAAACCAGTCAATTTTCGACTATGGTTACATATCCAATGTTATCTGAAAATGCAGGTTTCCTCAAGATGCATTTTCTCATCTCTGAGTAAGTGGTTTAAATTCGTACATAGATTCATAAATATCCTGAGGTGGTACTCAGGACTCACGGATGTGAAACTGCAACCACATTATGACGACCACCGTAGCTGAGAGGCGAGCTTACCGGATTAGGTGTCGCTATCACTGAGGTTTCGGGTTCGATTCCTTTTAGCTCAATGTAAAAAAAATACTTTTCTATATTGTCTCGGATCTGGGTGTTGTGGTACCGTCATTGTTTTTAATTCTTGTAACACAAGTGCTTAAGCTTCATATCATATCAATATTTATTTATTTAACCAAGGCCAGTTAACCACTACGTATTTATTATCCAGGTGATATTATTAGCGCATAATAATAATTGCTAATGTTATCACTGTTCGCGATATCTACATTAAGATGGAACCTGAAAATAAAGCGCAATTTTAATTATTCGTCGCCTACACAGACTTTACGTGACTGTAACTATCATATTACTTAAATTTAATTTGTAACGAAACTAAACCCCTAAAGAAAAGATATACTTAACTTTAGTTTGGAATACAATAAACCTTAGCAAACATTTGAACTGGTTATATCAAAAGGTAGAGAACTCCAAAAGATTTGTAATGTTTCGTTTATTTTTTGGTTAAAGTTACAGTAAAAGCGAACACAGTAGACTATTTTTCCACTAATTTCCTATAGAAAAACTTCGAAAACGAAATCTGAAAACACAATTTTATCTCTATCAACTTCAAACAAACTAACAGATGTAGTATTATGTTTTTGACAAGGGTTATTTCTTGTGTAAGTAAACCTAAGAACGCTAAGCATGCCACATAATGACACTTATAAAAGATCGCGCTGATCATGTCAGTCAATTTAAATATAGCATTTATTGTTTATCAAACCTTTTTTATCATCACGGGGAAATGCTTTACGCTTACCTGCCACCCTGGAGACAACGACAGGGTATAATATTAACTAAGCGTCACCATCATCATCATTTCAGCCATAGGACGCATCCACTGCTTCAGCAGTGAATTGCCATTACTTGCCACGCTTAATGGCAGGCGGATTGGCAGTTTTTTATAATATTACGCGCGGAGACGCTGCTGCCCGTCTCGAGCTACAGGAATTAGTAGCCTCTTACGACACGTCTCCTGGTAGCGGTGGGGAAGTATATTCATTACGGCCGTCCCCACTAACTAAGCATTACAACTTAAACTTCTTGGCGTGATTATCCTGGTGATATGCGAGTGATACCACAGAGGTACTTCGCATCATTATCAGCAGCAAAACACACACACGCAAAACATGCTTACCTGACTCCCGAGTGTTTTAAATCTAGGGCCAATGTAAATTGCATAGGAAAACTAAATTAAGCATCCGCCGGGTTAGTTTTTGTACGTTTTTTAGGGTTCCGTAGTCAAATGACAAAAACGGAACTCTTATGGATTCGTCATGTCTGTCTGTCTGTCCGTCCGTATGTCACAGCCACTTTTCTCCGAAACTATAAGAACTATACTGTTGAAACTTGGTAAGTAGATGTATTCTGTAAACCGCATTATGATTTTCACACAAAATTAGAAAAAAATTTTGGGGGTTCCCCATACTTAGAACTGAAACTAATTTTTTTTTATCAAACCCATACGTGTGGGGTATCTATGGATAGGTCTTCAAAAATGATATTAAGTTTTCTAATATTTTTTTTTATAAACTGAATAGTTTGCGCGAGTGATACTTTCAAAGTGGTAAAATGTGTGTCCCACTTCCACCGAAAATTGGTTTGAACGAGATCTAGTAAGTAGTTTTTTTTTAATACATCATAAATCGGAAAATGTCAATTTACCTTTCGTAATGTTATGGATTTCATTTTGCAATAAAAATACGTTAACTATGACTCGATTGTCGTGATAGGTGAACTTTTAGTTACTTAGGTACCTACAGGTTTTTACGGATGTACAAGGCTCGAGGCTTCCGAGTCCTTTTGCCGAGAGCTCAGAGTCGTTTACAGGGCTCGCCTCGTTTGTATGAAGCTTGGAGTCTTTCGCAGAGCTCGAGTCTTTTTGAGGGCTCGAGCCTTTTTGAAAGCTCGAGACTTTTCGAAAACTAGAGCCTTTTTGAAAGCTAGAGCCTTTTTGAAAGCTCAAGCTTTTTTGAAAGCGTTATAAAGCGTTTTGTTTCTTTAAGTATTAAAATGAAACATAGGACATCAGCTTTATTTACAAATACAAGTCATTTTTAAATCACATATTTCTTTATTCTAAGTAACTACTTTTATTATTATTTATCATCAATAAAAGAGCCACGATGCGAGACACATGGAAACTTGAATTGTCTGTCGTAAGTTACCGTCAGACGACAAATAATTGCATAAACACACATTGAGTGCGAGTATCGTGTTCGTCATAGAAACATTTTACTTTGCACTTTCAACTGGTTCGGCCAGTCGTAAAACTAATTTGTTACTAGTTTCTGCCAGTGGCTTTGCCTACGTATATTTTTTGACCATTAAAAATATTTTATTAGCCTATTATTTTCCCAGCAACACAGTATCCAAGTCAAAATGAATGCCACCAGAAAACCAGACGTGAGGAAATTACACAGGAATTTTATAAAATACTGGAAGAATTAGACGATGACTATGTAGAAAGACTGTGGGTGCAAACGAAGTCGACTGCATCTTTATATAAAACTATGATGATAGTGTTTAAAAAGTAAATTGTTAATTTAACACATCACACAGTACCTTAAAATTGTAAATGAGAAAAAAATATAATTGATTTATTACTAACTTTGCAGTTTTTATTTAGAGATTTTATTTATTTACTAGCTTTTGACCGCGACTTCGTCCGCGTGGAATTTGAAACTTCAACCCCTAATTTCTCAAATGAATGAATGAATGAATGAATGAATGAATTCTCAAAAACCCTGAAACCGGTATTCATTTATTTGACGATAGAAATACTCCTATGAAGTTTTAACTAAATTGATCGAACGAATCTTGTTGCTCCATACAAAATTTTGCATCCCCGTTTAACCCTCTTAGGGGATGAATTTTGAAAAATCCTATCTTAGTGGACCCCTTGACCACATCGGGAAGCCACCTGCCAAATTTGGAATCTCTAGACCCAGCGGTTTGGGCTGAGCGTTCATATATCTGTCAGTCAATCAGTCAGTCAGTCAGTCAGTCAATCAGTCAGTCAGTCAGGACTTTGTATTTTATATGTATAGATAATGTAGCTTTATATATTACAGATTACTTAGTTACGGAGATATTAAAGTCATAAACATAAACTTGAGCTTTTATTGAAGCCTTGCGTTCATTTTAAGACTCGAGCTCTTTTCACGGCTCGAGTTCTTTTGAAGGTTCGAGCTCTCTTGAAGGTTTGAGCTCTTTCGAAGGTTTGAGTTCTTTTGAACGTTCGAGCTCTTTTGAAGGTTCGAGCTCTTTTGAAGGCTCGAGCTCTTTTAAAGCCTCGAGGCATGGCTCAGAGAGCTCGCAGCTCGGCTAAGCTCGGGGCACAAAGCCTACCGAGCTCACTGAGCCTTGCCATTCCGCCTCGAGACTTCAAAAATAGGACTCGAAGCCTCGAGTCTTGTACATCACTACTCGCACTTGTTTAACTTGTTTAAGTTCAATTTTTTTAACGAGCAAGACCATAATAATTGCATATTTTTTGGCGCAAATTGATTATTAAAGGAGAAAGGTATTTCTGGGCTCTTAATGTAAGTAGATGAAGTATGGTTTAAAAAAATTTTCATATTTTTTCATCCTAATATACAAAAAATCTGCCCATTTCTCCTCCTGGAGACTGAGCAATAAGAAAAACAAGATTTTTATGCAGGCACTGCAAAATCGATTTAAATAATATCGATTTATGTAAATAAGATAACACAATTGATAAAAAAGAAATACTTTTGGTCTATACTAGGCAATTAACGCAAACAAAATAATTATTTGCATTAAAATAAATACATTAAGCTATTTTAGCTTATAAAAAATGTATTTATTAAATAAAAAAAAGATATCGATTATTAATCGATTACCTAAATAAAACTGATACTGTATATTTAATCTGTGCACTGATACTGACAGCTGGCTTGTCAAATAAATAAATAATCGTTGGATCACTCGACGTTTCGTATTATACGTTTCTGCGTGTGCGTTTTGTTTGAGTGATTTCATATTATCCTTTTGTTTTTCATCGACCACGGCTTTGTTTCACTAATTCTGACCCTGCCTAACCTGAACGACCTTGCAATGCTTTAAATCTGGACACGGAAGATCTTGCACGTCTGACTTAGATTTTTACTTTGGATTTTACTACCGGCATGGACTGGATACAGAAGATAATGGATCTCTGTGTAAACTGTGTAACAGTGACTAGTCGTAGTCACTGTATGCACTAGGCAGGCGCCCTAAACGATGAAACTGCTTTGCATGTATTTTAACAATGGCTTGCACCTCAGTCTGTAAGTATACCTTATCTAACCAGTTGTTGTCGTCTAGTTTGTGGCCTAAATGTAAATAACTATATAAGTAACGTTAAAATATCTTTTGGATTTCAGAAATCAGCTGTTTATTACATAACCTTACTTTTACTAAACCCTTAATTAATCGGCTCTGAGAATGACAAAAACCACAGAATTTTCAGTCAAGGTTTGCCAAGTATCAATCTATTCATTTACACCATTTTTATCTTATTACATCCAGGGCCCAAATTTGTATGGAAACGTTTCCATCTCCTTTTTATTCTCAATTGATTTAGCTGTTGTACAACAATGACAACAATTGATGATTCTAGAACATTGCTAGGTTTTTTACTGGTGGTTTATTACTTAAGTATTTTGTTTGTTTACCCTATAGGTTTTGATTCCTTTGCGAGTATCAAATGCGGCAATTTGCCTTATCTTTTGATTGCGTTGGATTAGAAGTTTGATTTATTTACAGGCAAACAGACGGACAGACAGAACAACCAAGTGATCCTATAAGGGTTTCTTTTTAATATTTTTCAGGTACAAAACCCTTAAAATTTGTTCAGTAGTTAAGTAAGCGCTTCAGTAGAGTAAATTTAGTAACTAAATCACTCGACTAAGTAACTTATAAGTACAGTACAGTACTGCGGAAACTAAAAGTCCTATAGTGTGACGTTTGTGCCGCCTACGGAACCGCAAGCATCAAGCTGATAAGAATATCGTGATCTCCACTGGCCATTTACATTAGATCGTGTTTTTTTATAACACCCGACATTGGCAGAATCACCACTCTGAATAACAGAGTTCAAATGATAGACTATGTTCCTGGCATTGCAAGTCCTCCAACCCAGCCAGCGACAAAAAAAAATTGTGTACGTTTTTTTAAATAACAAAAACCTCTTAGGTTATTTGTAATTCTGGTGCTCAAACACAACTTTTTCTATTGGACCACCATTAAAATCTCAACAGAAAAATCACTTTCCCATACGAACTATTACAGCCAATCAGTCATTTATCGGCATAATATTAAATATTTTTATTCGGATTTGAAAGTTCGCCCCATTGTAAACGTGGTTGTAGTTGAGCACTAGAATTCAATTACACCTTGTAAAATCCTTCAGTAGTAATACAGTTACTGAAAGAATGTTTATATTAAAATGAAAATTGGGCGGTAAAAGACATTGCAATTATAGTTAACTCCATTGCATTGCAATGCGAGAACAGACGCGAGCAAAAGTATCGGAACCATTTTGATATTGACATACTTTCACATTAAAAACGCGAAAAACTCCGCTACCAGCTAAATTACACTATTATGAAAGTTCCAAGTATTTTGAATAAAGCTTATTATAAAATTCATATTTAGTACAACACCACGAATAAATCAAATACTTGGCAATAGTAAACATTCTGTCTTCAGTTAATACAGAGATTCAGAAACTTTTTAGCGCTAAAAATGTTTATTAAATTATTTGTATCCCAGAATACTTGCTCAACAATTGCACTTTAATAGTGCTCTACTATAATGCTTGTGTGCATAAAGAATGATACACAGTTTAGCATCTTACAATGTAAAGGCACGACAAACGAATGCTTCCAACCAAGAGACTTCGCCCTATTAAATTTTCAGAAGTTCAAACAAGCTGACTATAAAAATTTAACTGAGATAAGAAGTTTTTGACGACGGTTATGATAAAGGTTGGCTAACAACTGCAATTTATTTTATTTATGTTTTTAGTACAGCTTCGTTATTATTTAACAAGGAACACAAGCCTTAAACTATATATAATAGCTCGATTAGAATCGTTATGTATCACACTAATTTTTATATAGATATTTACTGATTATTATGATTATGATAGGTTCTTATAATAAAATTTGTCCAATTTAAATTTCTTTTAGTTTAAACTAGTATTTATAAGTAAAATCATTTAAAAAATCGTAAATTCGGTTCAAAAGATGATATGAAATATTACTCTATCGTACCTAGACATGATCATATGTAACAGCTGATTTTAAGCGCAATTTATAAGGTTCTTAATTATAATTAATGTATCAATGAAGTATCTTTGTAGTCGTTAACTTATCTTTGTAGTCGTTAACTTTTGATATTCAATTTCAATATTCACATTATCTTCGTTTGTAATATTGTTCCCGGTATTTAGCATATTTTTTGGCGCAAATTGATTATTAAAGGAGAAAGGTATTTCTGGACTCTTAATGTAAGTAGATGAAGTATGGTTTAAAAAAATTTTCATATTTTTTCATCCTAATATACAAAAAATCTGCCCATTTCTCCTCCTGGAGACTGAGCAATAAGAAAAACAAGATTTTTATGCAGGCACTGCAAAATCGATTTAAATAATATCGATTTATGTAAATAAGATAACACAATTGATAAAAAAGAAATACTTTTGGTCTATACTAGGCAATTAACGCAAACAAAATAATTATTTGCATTAAAATAAATACATTAAGCTATTTTAGCTTATAAAAAATGTATTTATTAAATAAAAAAAAGATATCGATTATTAATCGATTACCTAAATAAAACTGATACTGTATATTTAATCTGTGCACTGATACTGACAGCTGGCTTGTCAAATAAATAAATAATCGTTGGATCACTCGACGTTTCGTATTATACGTTTCTGCGTGTGCGTTTTGTTTGAGTGATTTCATATTATCCTTTTGTTTTTCATCGACCACGGCTTTGTTTCACTAATTCTGACCCTGCCTAACCTGAACGACCTTGCAATGCTTTAAATCTGGACACGGAAGATCTTGCACGTCTGACTTAGATTTTTACTTTGGATTTTACTACCGGCATGGACTGGATACAGAAGATAATGGATCTCTGTGTAAACTGTGTAACAGTGACTAGTCGTAGTCACCCCCTAAACGATGAAACTGCTTTGCATGTATTTTAACAATGGCTTGCACCTCAGTCTGTAAGTATACCTTATCTAACCAGTTGTTGTCGTCTAGTTTGTGGCCTAAATGTAAATAACTATATAAGTAACGTTAAAATATCTTTTGGATTTCAGAAATCAGCTGTTTATTACATAACCTTACTTTTACTAAACCCTTAATTAATCGGCTCTGAGAATGACAAAAACCGCAGAATTTTCAGTCAAGGTTTGCCAAGTATCAATCTATTCATTTACACCATTTTTATCTTATTACATCCAGGGCCCAAATTTGTATGGAAACGTTTCCATCTCCTTTTTATTCTCAATTGATTTAGCTGTTGTACAACAATGACAACAATTGATGATTCTAGAACATTGCTAGGTTTTTTACTGGTGGTTTATTACTTAAGTATTTTGTTTGTTTACCCTATAGGTTTTGATTCCTTTGCGAGTATCAAATGCGGCAATTTGCCTTATCTTTTGATTGCGTTGGATTAGAAGTTTGATTTATTTACAGCTGCAAGGGTTTTAAACTCTTAACAGGCAAACAGACGGACAGACAGAACAACCAAGTGATCCTATAAGGGTTTCTTTTTAATATTTTTCAGGTACAAAACCCTTAAAATTTGTTCAGTAGTTAAGTAAGCGCTTCAGTAGAGTAAATTTAGTAACTAAATCACTCGACTAAGTAACTTATAAGTACAGTACAGTACTGCGGAAACTAAAAGTCCTATAGTGTGACGTTTGTGCCGCCTACGGAACCGCAAGCATCAAGCTGATAAGAATATCGTGATCTCCACTGGCCATTTACATTAGATCGTGTTTTTTTATAACACCCGACATTGGCAGAATCACCACTCTGAATAACAGAGTTCAAATGATAGACTATGTTCCTGGCATTGCAAGTCCTCCAACCCAGCCAGCGACAAAAAAAAATTGTGTACGTTTTTTTAAATAACAAAAACCTCTTAGGTTATTTGTAATTCTGGTGCTCAAACACAACTTTTTCTATTGGACCACCATTAAAATCTCAACAGAAAAATCACTTTCCCATACGAACTATTACAGCCAATCAGTCATTTATCGGCATAATATTAAATATTTTTATTCGGATTTGAAAGTTCGCCCCATTGTAAACGTGGTTGTAGTTGAGCACTAGAATTCAATTACACCTTGTAAAATCCTTCAGTAGTAATACAGTTACTGAAAGAATGTTTATATTAAAATGAAAATTGGGCGGTAAAAGACATTGCAATTATAGTTAACTCCATTGCATTGCAATGCGAGAACAGACGCGAGCAAAAGTATCGGAACCATTTTGATATTGACATACTTTCACATTAAAAACGCGAAAAACTCCGCTACCAGCTAAATTACACTATTATGAAAGTTCCAAGTATTTTGAATAAAGCTTATTATAAAATTCATATTTAGTACAACACCACGAATAAATCAAATACTTGGCAATAGTAAACATTCTGTCTTCAGTTAATACAGAGATTCAGAAACTTTTTAGCGCTAAAAATGTTTATTAAATTATTTGTATCCCAGAATACTTGCTCAACAATTGCACTTTAATAGTGCTCTACTATAATGCTTGTGTGCATAAAGAATGATACACAGTTTAGCATCTTACAATGTAAAGGCACGACAAACGAATGCTTCCAACCAAGAGACTTCGCCCTATTAAATTTTCAGAAGTTCAAACAAGCTGACTATAAAAATTTAACTGAGATAAGAAGTTTTTGACGACGGTTATGATAAAGGTTGGCTAACAACTGCAATTTATTTTATTTATGTTTTTAGTACAGCTTCGTTATTATTTAACAAGGAACACAAGCCTTAAACTATATATAATAGCTCGATTAGAATCGTTATGTATCACACTAATTTTTATATAGATATTTACTGATTATTATGATTATGATAGGTTCTTATAATAAAATTTGTCCAATTTAAATTTCTTTTAGTTTAAACTAGTATTTATAAGTAAAATCATTTAAAAAATCGTAAATTCGGTTCAAAAGATGATATGAAATATTACTCTATCGTACCTAGACATGATCATATGTAACAGCTGATTTTAAGCGCAATTTATAAGGTTCTTAATTATAATTAATGTATCAATGAAGTATCTTTGTAGTCGTTAACTTATCTTTGTAGTCGTTAACTTTTGATATTCAATTTCAATATTCACATTATCTTCGTTTGTAATATTGTTCCCGGTATTTAGCGTTGTTTCCCTTTGATCTTCCCAAGCCGTAACCATGGCTCCGATCCGATTCGATTTAATTACCTTAATCGGATATCGTTTTACGATTTTTATTGTGTTAAATATAATTGTGTGTGGGCAATTAACAGTCGAGAGGCATTCACGTTAACATGCGGAAGTCAAGTTAATATGAAATAAATTTGAATAATTTGTACCAATACCAATAGCGGGAAGAAGTTATCCTAAGTATAATAAATAAGTTTAAAAGTTAAAGTAGTCACAATTCAAAAAAGTTGTCAAGTGTGTTCGAACATACACTGTGGAGGGTTCTATAGATTTAAGTTAATAGAACCAAAACGTTATGACCCCTACGTGTGAAAAATAAAATTGTATTTGTGGTTTCATTGCTATGCCATTTCCTGCCATTGAAATAAATACCTCAAGTTGCAACAAGTTATACTTCATAGGTGTAAACCAAAATAACGCTATTAAAGGTGACTTGCAACTTGAGGTATGCCAATTAGGTTCGATGCCAAAAATGCAAAATTTAGCAAATTTAGATTTTCCATGAAAATCGCTATTCGAAAACTGTTATTTTCCATATTTATGGCTAGCTGAAGACGCAACGGTTGTCGCAAGTCACATTATATTGTACGCTGTTTTAAACCGTATTTTAATGAAGCTTTTTGCGCTTTAAGTACTAACACGCGTCAAGACGGGAATTTAGAGAACGGCCTCGGTAACGTGGCTGTTACGATTATCATTGCATCTCCAAGTGGCAACAAATGAGAGAAATAATACTTTTCGCATAAACGCTATTGTTCAATCAATTAAAAAACTACATAACAATTTCCATTTTTGACACCTGCTGCTCGCCTTAAGTTTAAATTATCTTCAAACCCTAAAGTAACAACTTCCAGTTCCTACTAAACCTTTACAACGTCCCACACTACAAAGTAGAGGCATATAAATCCTCAGGTAGGGAAATTGGTTAAATGTTTATGTGTTTCTCTTCCATGCATCTTCCTTTTTCCTGAATTACTGTTTATTCTGTCTGCCATGCATTTTTATATTCATTTTAAACTAGACGAAAACCTTAAGCAAATAGAAAAATACTTTCGCCTTATCTTCTTAGCGAGTCAACGAAACTGTACTTATAACACTCAGATTAATATATTTTACTGTGAAATTTTGTATGCCTTTTCCCCAATCACGATTTAACGGCTAAACTGAATTTGATATAGTTAAGCACATATTGAAATAATTATAGGATACATTTTATCACGGGTTTTTTTTGTGGGATAGTTAATAATTTCTTTTTGGTTTTATTCTGTCGTCTTCTTGGACCTTGTGTTACGAAGTACGAAACAATGTATTTTGGCACGGGCGTCTCCCAGCACACCCCGACTCGAGCCAACATTGTTTTTTTTTATTTGACCCAAACCAGAAGTCGAACAAGGGGTTAGTGTTTTACGCGAATTACCGCGTCACTACACCAAATTAGGTTGTCAAATTCTACCAACAATAAGCTAACCTTGAGCTAAGCTGATCTCTTACTATGGCAATAAATAAGAGACAAATGTACTTACATACATTATTATGCCATCTTTATCACAGGTAGGTACTAATGTAAGTCCTCATCATACAAGCTCTTGCCCCTTGCGGGATTCGAACCCGGATTGGGGGAAGGCTAGCTATGTTCAGCAGCGGACGTCCTATGGCGATTATGATGATAAATAAGTAGGGCTTCACTTATTTTTTTCGTGTTGAGACTTTTTCTCGAAAGTAAAAGCTGTTCACCGTGATAGGCAGAACATCCTGGGAAAAGGTTTTCCTTGTCCATCGAGCACATACCCTATAGAGCAGCAATACGAACCATCTGCCTCCGAAATTAGTAAGTGATTTGTCACTTACATTCAGTATGAAATGACAATTCCTGTCAATGCTCGTCCATACAACAAAAGTACAGAATTGCGAAAAATCTTGTCGAACAAATCATATGATATTTCTACTCTATACAGTGTGTCTGGTCATGGACTAGCGATATTCTAAGGATTGTTAGAACAACTATTCTAATACACAAATACACTACATAGTTAAGTCCAAACTACTTATCAGCTATGTGGCAGTCATTTTGTTTTTTTTTTTAATATTTTTTACGTGGACACAAAAAAAACATATCTCCCAAAGTGTAGGCGTTAATGGTATAAAAATAGGCTTATTCGAAGCGCAAAACTAGTCTATCGTATAAAATTTGAAACAGAGAGTTGTTTGTTACGTTCATAATTAGAAAAAATAGGCTAAATATTTAAAAATAGACTTAACTATGTAGTGTATTTGTGTATTAGAATAGTTGTTCTAACAATCCTTAGAATACCGCTAGTCCATGACCAGACATACTGTATAGTGTATGTGCTTGATGGCGTTGTCTTACCAATCACCTAGTATTTCTTTGTGATACATACCTAACAATAAATTAAGACTGAAAAAAAGGAACATCGCCAAAGGATTAGTTTAAAAAAATACCCTTTAATAAAAAAACAAATTGATAGATGTCTGGATTTTAGCCGTACTTAATTCTATAAACAGTAATCTTTCAATGGGCCCGCTACACCCTAGGGTGTACCCCTGGGGTACTCCAAAGAAACCCATTTCCCTCAAAACTTCGGTTGTAAAAGAGTTCGTTATCGATCAACATCACCCTTCCCGATAATTTAGACGGAACTACTTCAAAATCCCACAGACTTGGGTCATAGATAAAACAGAAGAGACTAGTCACTATAGGCCTATC
Source organism: Anania hortulata (assembly GCA_963576865.1). Classification (NCBI taxonomy): domain Eukaryota; kingdom Metazoa; phylum Arthropoda; class Insecta; order Lepidoptera; family Crambidae; genus Anania; species Anania hortulata. Next base: position 15,087,668 of record OY756392.1, on the reverse strand, counting down.
ATGAGAGTACAAATAAAACCGACTTCAAAAAGCTAAAAATCATATTAACTCAGTTAGTAACTTATCAGATAATTTTGTAAAAGCAAAAGAAAACAATCAAACTCTCATCGGCTGGCACCTCACCACATAAATCTATTTCTTCTTCAAGTAACACTTTATGTAATACAAGCTTAACCATTATAATCGGGAACAGGACAGTTTTGTGCGCGTGACAATAAAACTTACGTATGTCTCGTATGCATGTGTTAACAGGTTAATATAATATAAATAGACATATGTAGATGATCGGGTAAAGGTTGAAGGAAGCCGCTGGATGCAGCCAACCGGCCAATCTGGAAGTCATTGGAGGAGGCCTATATTCAACAGTAGACGTGCTATGGCTGAAATGATGATGAGACATTCTGCGAAATTTACCTTTTGCGACTCAAGAGATTAAAGCAAATTGCTCAAAAATTAAGTTGCCAAACCAGTCCTTAGGTGAGATACACAAATTATACTTTAACATTCATCACAACACCTTTTACTTTAACATACGAAATCAATGTATATAGTACACCATTTATAAAGATAAGTTTTACAACTAATTTTCTATGAAACAATACATTTTCTAAAAAAAGATGTCTTTTTTTCGGATGGTTGCGTCTAACTTTGTTTTTCGGATCGTTATTTGTAAAGTGAAAATTTGCCAAAAGTGTTTTGATGTAACATTATAAGAACCTATAAAAGACGATCTGTTTGGCATAGTGGCGCATTAAACACGAATAATCCCGGGTTTAATTTCCAGTTCAAGTCGATTTAGAAAACTTACTTTTTAAATTTGTTTGGGTTTGGGTGTGTTGGGAGACGAGGGATAATTCACTGTCTAGTACCTATTAGCACAAGAATTGCGAATGTCTGTTCCTTACTTCGAGAACATGACCTGTTGTCAGGTTAATTAATATTTCTTCTTTCGGACTTTAGATGGATGATGAAATGATGATGATACGTCCGAACGAAAGAAATATTTTTGGGGCCTTCTGAGACCTATAAAGGTCATCCCTCGTGCAGGTAGAGGTGCACGAAGTACAGGATAGTAAGTGATCAATTTTTTTTTTATTGAACGAGCAAGCTCAACTATTCTTGCTGCGTTCTCCGTGTAATTAAGAAGTCACTAGCCAATCGTATTACCTTGGAAATACTAAAAATACCCCGAACGGCGGCTGTTTGTATAATTCGCAACAAATTATCGGTTCGTCGCTTAACTTCTTTAAAGGAATATCCGATCAAACATCGCGTAAACTAATTCCACCGAGCAAACTCGAAACGCGCTTAAAAAGAAAAAAACAGGTCAAGTGTGCTAGCTAAACTCTGTTTGAAAGTTCCGTCGGAGAAAATAAATAAGAATCCGTTGAAAATTTTAAGAAAAGCAGATAGTCATAATAAATGTGAGGAATAGTACTGAAGATTATTACTATTTTATAAGAGTTGTATATTTAAATAAAAATAACATCGTTGGGTTTTTATTTTTTGCCTAACTAAAAATATTTTTAAATTAAATATTTAATCATTATCAATTTACTCTTTACTCTTTAAAAAAAAAAGATACTTTTCCAACTGTTAAAGTTAATACTTTTTTTAAATAATTTGTTTTGCGAGACCAAGGCAAGAGAATATAACGATTGTGATTAGTTAGAAACAATAAATGTCAAGGCGCATTAACTCAGATCCTACATTGATTGGTTGAAATATAAAAAATATGTTATTTACGTCATAATATTGTTTCTCCTTTTTTAAAGACTCAGTAAACACACGCGTAGTATTTTACAGAAGTTGCTATAGTTAAACAAGAAATCAAAATGTAAATAATACGTTATTTCTTAAAGTCGAGCAGAAGCGGTGGTAGGGCAAAGCTATATTTTTGGGACGTGTATAAGTGCCCGGAAGAGGGCCTATATATTGACTAAATGACTATTCGTCAATCTATATCTGGTAAAGCATAAAGCAAACATAGGATTTGATAAGAGTATAGAACATGAAAATTGGTGAATGTTGTAAGTATGTACATGATTTTACTGTATTCCATTTTTCACGTTCCACTAAAGGACCCTAAAAAGCTTGGCAGCATCGCATCGGGGCCAACTAAATTGGTTACCGATTACACTGTCGATTTAGCTCGGCGTCGCTCATGGTTCGACTCAAACCTCCTATCCACTTTGGCTATGAGCTCAATATTGGTAATAGACTTTGGAGCGCCCTTTACCGATGTACCGATTCACCTTTTAACGATATTATCGGTGACTTGGAAAATATGACGAGTACTTGTACGAGAACGTCGAGTTCGCGTGAAGTTTCTGTGAGTTTTACAGGAACATTAATTCTCATAATAAAATAGATACTCTTTCTTGCACACCGTTCAAATAAGTTACAGTTGATGTAATCTTTCCATCTCGTACAAATAAACGCCAAAATGTTATTATTTTAGAAAAGACAAGTAAACTACTTACTTTATTCATGTAAAATACAAAAGTGTATTAGCCTTACACATTATTTGTTTTCCTTGATTGACAAATATCTTTGATTGTTATCTGTCAACGCTATTGGTTTTCTTTCTCAGTAAATAAAATTGTAGTTATTTATATTCATCGACTGAAACTAATTGTAACTTTGTTTTTCATCATTTGGCTATCGATTCATAATTTCAGACCCCAATTAGCAAAACAAGATTAAGTACTTACTTTCTCGCTCCGAGGCTGTTTGGAACGACCCCTTCAAATTACGACCCCTATAAATTATTTGATGATTATTATTAATAATGTCGACATTAACGGCGTCAAATTGATTTTCAGGCCCCGCTATTATCCTGAACTACGCACGAAGACAATAAAAAAACTTTTAAAGAGTAGTGTTAAGAAAAAAGTGAACAAGGTGTTTTGGACTTGGCATCTCCGTGCGATTGTCGACTGTCGCATTTCGTGAAATGGTCAAGGTAATTCAATAATATGTATGAATAATAATTAATTATTCACCGCCCCTCAATTCACGCTAACCCTTCCGTGTGCTCGGGACTCACTTTGTAAATACATTTCGAATCACTCACTCACTCGTGATCAAATATTCGGCGCGAGTCGACCTCTGTTTGAGTTTTGTTTTGAATTTCAAATTTTTAAGGCTGCGACGCACTTTTGACTCGTATAGAACTGGTTACACACAGTCAGCACGCTGTTAACGTGATGGAAAAGTTTGTAGAATGGAAGTTCAGCGGATTTTTCCCTTAAATTATTTACGCTGTATTCTAAATTTAAACTTGTGATATTTCACATTCGTTGTGGGTGAAACCTTTGCGATATTACTTAGAGCTTATTCAAGGTAGTAAGGTAAGATAAGGAGGCTTGATTTCTTCAGACAGGTTTAATCACTGGCCTTACAAAACCCCACTATCAATGCGCACTAAGCCCGAGTGGTGACCTAAGGCCCAAACTACGTCTCAGTTGAGGTGAGGCCTGTGCCCTGCAGAGGGACGTTTAAAGTCACAATTTAATTTTTCCTGTCGCAATTATGATAGTATTTTAATAAACAGACCCTTTCAAATGTTATACAAAGTGCTGACTGAGTAACCAATATGAGAGGCTTATCCACATTTTAATAGCTTTTAACTTGCAACACTAATTTTAGCAATACCCTCATTGTGGATTTGTCTCTTAGTTCCTCTTACCGCTATTTTGAGTGTTTATTTTAAATTTTAAGATTTTGGTACTTACTCATTAATGTTGTCCATGACGGTGATGCCACTTCCTTTTCACACATGTTCATTTTTTAACACTTACTATTTTTTGGTGTTGTATTTTAGTCTAACACTTTTTGTAGCACTTTTGTTTTTGTCGTATTAGTACTAAATGTTTATACGTAGTAACTTAATTGATTTATAATATGAACGAATTATGTTTTAAGCCGGAATACGCTGTACCTGTTTTTCTTTTTGATGGCGCCCAGCGAGTGGCCACCTCATACATAAAAATAATGCTTATAACGTAAGTTTGTCGGTATTAAATCACTCACTAAGACAGAGTTTATTAAAATTCATACATTTAAAGGGTTACACAGGGGTTGAAAGTTTTTAAACGAGTTAATATTATAAATGATAAAGTCAGTACGAAAACTTAACATTGATATTTGGGCTTAAAGCTTAGAATCAAAAGCAATTATGATCATATTATTTTGTATAAAAGTCTTATTTTAAAGGGATAAATCCGGGGTAAAGTCTAAAGTTTATCTGGAAATTACGCCATTTTTTGTGTTACAGATGTAAAGTTTTGAAATTAGGTTCCTCATAGGTTAAAAAGGTAAGAAATAAAATCATTTCTCCGTCAGACCACGGAAATGAGACACACAGGGATTATTTTTGCGACGCGGCCTCAAATGGCGGATGCTGAACAAATAAGAGATGCAACATGGAAGTTTCCGTGCCACGAGTGGTTCCTAGTTAAACCATAACAAACGAAATTGTAATCCATTGTAAATTATTTATTCAATTAGTGTTCTAATGCTTCAGTACAGTTGTTTGATTCTATTAAACATTTCATTGAGCTGGTAGTGCATTTTATATGAAATGAGCGTGTTGCGGTGAATATCATTATCCGCTTTTATATGAATGTCGAGCTTATACGAGCTCATTACATATGAAATTGGTCAACGCGTGGTTTGTCCTATGTCTTACTGTAATCCCTGTATTTGATAGGTTTAATTTGGATGTGGTTGTATGCGAGTGACCATAATAACAAACAATTATGGTTTCTCATGTCGAGAACTAAATTAGTGGGTTATTGGAAGTTTAGAGTTTTATTTGTATTAAAACATGGATTAGTTTAATGTTATTTTAATTGTGATTTATTTAGCAAACGTAGAATTATAAATCTATAATACATTCTTCCGGTTATGACAACGATTATCTTGTCATAAAAGCTTGTACTATGGCGACGAGATAACGGATAAACATACTTATTTACGTATTATTACTTAATTTAATTCACATTTTGTGAATATCCATGACTTAGGCACAGATGCTCGGTCTCATCACACAAACACCATCTTGCGGGATTCGATTACACAAGTCGTCAATACATTAGAAATTTACTTAATCAATAACAATGTGAATTTCTATTGTGTAACCAAATACCTAATATAAATAGATAGCGAATTTTAATTCTGGTTTGGGCTAATTTAGAAAACAAACTACACAATTGGATTCGGTCTGGGTGTACTGAGAGACGTCTCTGGTAAAATTCATAGTCTGGTCGCCTGGACGTCTGTAACATAAGACCACGACAATTGTTGCGTTGTTGGGCGAATATTAAAAAAAAACACTATTGTGTAATAGATCTTCATTTGTCAATCTGTTATGTACATTTTATAGTAGAAAATAAAATCTGAGAAAATCTCTGTTGCAAAAAGTATTTTTATCGATGGAACGTATCAGGTCTTCTCGTGTGCAGCTGTCGGAACAAGCGGGACATGATAGAAGGTGGCCTATGGTTTGGAGTGAAGCATCGCAGACGCACTTGCCGTTGGTGCCATCAATGAAGCCCTACTTTATGAGGTTCTCCTTACAATGGCCGACCTGTGTTCGCAGCCTGATCAAGAATTTATTTTTCTGCAAAGCAAAGATTTTTGTCTTTGCCTGGTGAGAGGCTCTGTGACAGTGGGAGAAATGGTGCCGGTACTTCTCTTTCCCTTTGTGACCCTGGATTGTGGAGCATTCTTAGTGACGTAACAAGTCTCTGACATGAAGCTTCAACGACTTTTAAGTCTTAGCGGCATTGTGATTTAAGTTTACGTTTAAGTTTGTATTTAAAATTCCCACAAATTATATGAATAAACGACACTATACAAAAATAATAACTCCAAACTACGTACACTATGTTGTTGGTAAACGTAAACAATTGGTGTGCTTCAATACCTCATCATCATTTCAGCCATAGAACGTCCACTGCTTCAATACCTAAAATGTGATAATGTTAAATATTTTTTTTGCTATATATCGTAAAAAAGAATAAATACTGACAACAATAAAAAAGAAATTAAAAAGTGATATGTATGTAGCCAAAATAGTTGCCACATCTTTTTTTCTATGGCAAAGGTAGCCATGACGCATTTCTGTGCAAACCATTGAGGTTGAGAGTTACTGTTCCAGACTTCCAGCACAAACACTATACAAAACATCACCAATACCTTACTTTATGGCAAAAAAAAGGATTTTTAATTAAAATCATAACAGTTTCTTTTTTTCTTTTTGTATATTTTTAATACAATTATTATTAAAAATTTGCGAAAGATAAGCCAAAAATCCGTGAAAAGTGCGGTGTTAACACCGCGTCATTTCAGGCCGCCAGACTAATGGACGCGTCCGACACGCGACGTCACTCACAAAAACGTCGTAACGTTACCGCGATAACGTTATTCGCGACCCGTCCCGACCACAAAGTTACATCACAATATAGATATGAACAGTAAGGTGGACCACTGGGTTAACTTAAAGATAGAGATTATTACAATACTCAGATATTACAATCATTGTGATAAGTCTTCTAGGCAGAAGAAAAACGAGAAAATACCTCTTCTCTTCAGTACCGTGCCGCGTGCTTTGCCGGGCCCGGCGTATTGTAAATTCTCTCCTCCATTTGACTCCGATACGAAGTGTGAAACTTCACAATAATGAAATGCACTAGCAAGCGCAACAGCTTCAGATCAAAGGCATTGTTTCTAGTTTTCCTAGATAATCAAATTAAGAAAAGGCGAATTGTGTTTTTTACCCTAATTTTAAAATTAACTTAAAAATAGTCCTTCGCGTGCCACTTACCCTATATAGACAGGAAAATCATTTAATAAAATGCGGCACTCAAGCGGATAATCTATCGTTACGAAACAGTCATGAACACCATCGTCATCAGCATTTGGAAGTCCATATAATGTAGAATAATCCCATAGAACGCCACAACGAGCGGCTCTGAGCAGTTTCCATTCAACGGCTACTCGCAACCTTAAACCAATCATACCAAATAAAACATTAACGTTATGCGAATAAGAGCCTACAACTTTTAGCGTGTGCATCGACGTTGCATCGCGTTTTGGCGACTCTGCGGTCGATCGCTGGCATCTGCGACTCCATCGCATTTTCGCGACTTTCTGATTAAGATTAGGTTCCAGTAACAGTTAAATTTTTTGGTCTCCGATGCTAAAAGTCGCAGTGTGCCTGGGCACGCGCGCTTTTAGACATAATTTTGTCTCAGGCTAAGTCATACAAATTGACAGCTATAGATGATGTTTAGTACTTTTTTAAAGGATAGTCGGGGATTAAATTCGCTAACCCTGAGTCGGCCATAGCCATTGTTCAAAAATTAGGTCACCAAAAAGAAAATAATAAAGGTTCTTTTAAACTACCAGCCACAATTTAGAAGGACTATCAGGATCGAGTTTGAAATACTGGAAAAATAATGTAAATGTCAATGGTAAGGTATGATAACCTTGGTGATGCAATGGACAAAATGTCGCCACAACCCGCACCAGCTAGTTTCTTATAAAATACAATGGTTTTTCAAATGTATTTATGTATGAATGCTAGACTCGATTCTGAATCACAGACCTCCTAAAATCTATTAAACGTGCACGTGTTAAAGCTAAGTAACTTTAATTAAGATCTGCAGCTGCGTGACTCATTCACAATAAATTACCTTCAATTAGATCTTCTATGTCCTTTTATTTTGTGCACAAAGCTACGTTTACAACAGATTATATTATTGGCCATGCCAATTTTTTTCACCCACCCCCTTTCCACCTCGTATCACTCGCAAACGCGTTCTTTATCCAATTATCCGAAGATAAATCTCACCTGTGACTGCCGAGGAAATAGCGTAGGAAAACCTTGTGTTAGGGAAAAGTTATATTTTTACAAATCCTGTGTTTTTCCCTTTGGTTTGACTTGCTGGGAATAGTGCGGTCACGCTTGGATGATGCGATCTTTGTGTCGAATTTAATTATCCCCTCTTCGAATTGCTGCGTGTATCGTGTGCTATTTTGCAATTTTTGTTGCGTGATTGCTTACTGATTTCTTTGCAAAAAATATTTGAATTATTCATTGGCTGAGTGCATTATAGATCAGTATTTTAGACTAATATGGGGCGGTTACATTGTAAATAGGATAAAAACGCAGTTGTATCATTTTTCGAACATTAGCGCACGCACACTACATTTTAGTTAGTCGATAAAAAATTGCCGCTAAAATCGTAACGAAACTGACGATACATTTATTTTTTACTTCTTACTACAATCACACCAATTATCTAGCCCCGAAATAAAGCTTGTACTATGGCGATCAGACAAGCGAATAAACATACCTACTGAGATACATTTTCAGACATCTGCGAATCAGGTGTAAATGTTCGTGGTCATCATAACACAACCGCTTGCCCTTTGCAGCATCCAAACCTCCAACCGCCATGCTTTGTAGTCCAGAGCGCGAACCACTAGACCAGGCGGCCTTTTTTATAAACTGTGTTTTCATTGGTTTTGGAGCCGAAAAATAATCTATTCAAATACAACATTTTTTTGTATGGGACCATTAACGAAATTAAATAAAAAACACTTCATTCAAACTGGTGTCAACTGGTCGGAAGTTCAGTATGACCGTTAAGCACATACCCTATTAGAGCAGCAATACGGGCCATTTATGTTAAGTATGAAATGACAAGTCCTGTCAACTTTAAATTTAATACTAAAACAGATATACTAAAACGTGGGAAAAAAATTGTCGATAAAAATAAATGACGTTTCTACTCTATAGTATATGCTCCATGAGTACTCGTACGACAAAGTGACTTTTTTTTAGCGATTATGATGTTGATCCATACAAAATGATGTTGTATTTGAATTTTTCGGCTCCAAAACCAACGATAATTTACCGTATTAAATATTTTGTTAATTTATTCCTCTTTTACGGTTATCAAACTTCAACTTCTTCCTCGTACCGGCTCAAATGAAATCCCCATTCGAGTATCCGAGGTTGGATCGATTAAATTTCATATGGTCCCGCGATTCGGCAAATTAGATCAGCACTCAAAACGGTCAGAAGTCGACACCGGGCCCTTCAGCTGATATGACGCTATCCATCCTGCTCGCAATCACACTGAAATTTAAAAAGATTGGCAAGCCCTGACTCGTTTTTGCAACGATGGTCCTGTAGAAAAATAACGTAAATTAATATTTAATTTACCTTAAATTTATGTATAATAAAATAATTTATGTTTAGGCCTATCCATAAGTTTGTGGTAAAAATTTTGCTAAATTAGTTTTAATTTAAAGTTATGTGAGAGTGTAATATCGTAAATATCTTATCTTATCGTATGTTGTCCACTTTTGAAACCAACTAAGCTACGATGTGGTATGCGACACGCCATGGTATTATATCTTACTTACATATGTACAAATTGAATTAGGATGTAGGTACTATACATATAAACCTTCCAGTAGAAAATTTCTACATGATTGTGAAAATCGTTTTAAATCCGTTGCGTGGTTTAGAAGGAGTTAACGGATAAACGGACAGACAGAAGCGGAGGTTGAGTTAATTTTATACCATGTAAAGATTTATATACCGGGGTTATTTTAAGGAGGGTTATAAATGTACCTTTATATTTTGATACTTGTAATTTTTTTTTAAAATTTCTAACCTCCGTAGTAAAAACAAACACCTGACCCTACTAAATGACATTTTAGGTTACTGCTTGTATGAGGAAACTTATTTTTCTCTGTACATATTGATGTTGGTTAATGCTCCATTACAAAAAATAAAGACTTAAAAGTAATTCTTTTAACAATACCGTGTCTTTTAGATATACTCGTACACATACTTGTGTTATTGTCAGTGATCGGAGTAGGTAGATTGATTTGGGGTCAGTGATCTCAAACATTGATGTTAATATGGACATGCCTTCGGGATACCGGAATTCCTTGGTAACAGTTTTTTAATAAAAGGCATATCCATATTATGCTAGCACTACCTAAGTACATCAAATCAATCTACCTACTCCGATCACTGGTTATTATGCAATATCACAGTATTCACAGTCCATGCAACAAATAAATATAATTTTAAATATAAATAGAATAATTTTTCATAATATAATATATATAATATATTTACTTTAAAATCTTTTTCTCTGGTCTTGATGCAGTCAATACATTCTTAACAACGCTTCTCAAAACCACGTTTTTACATTACGTATTAACTTTATGGCTGCTGGCTCTAACAAAATTAGTTTGATTTTCTCAGAACCAGCAGTTAAATATTTAATTCCGACCAGGTAAATATTAAAGCATGGTTGATCTGGTACGGGCTCTTCCCACGGAACTCTAAACCGGGAAGGAGATTATTCCCTTTTCTCGCGGATCGGAAGCAGATCTCATTTCCTCCGACAACATCAAAGTGAGATAGCTATCGGTTTTTTTATTTGAATCAGCAATATTTTGTATGGTATCCAGTAGTTAGTGGTCTGGTTAGGTACTGTACACATTGTGTAAGTCTTCCTAGAAAGTTAATCTTCGGATGCGATTAGACTGTTTGCAGATGAGAATTAATTTTGTGTTTCTGTAAACTTCAACATTTTATATATCTGAAATATTTTTATTTGGTTAATTGCACCGGGGCCTAACTATGAACGCTAAATTGTACCTAAGGTAAGGTACTGACTGTCGTTATGTAACATCTGTAGTGAGCATGTAAGAGTGTGAGAGAGACAGAGAGTTTGATTATTTATTAGACAACTAAGTCAAGGCACATAATAAAACGAAAATAAAATAAAGAAAATAATAACAGACGACGTAACGTAACTTCGATAAATGTAGCAGTCGTAGTAGAGATCACGACTTCGCAAACGTAGTGTAACAGCTATCAGGCCTCCTAGCTAGAAGAATTTAGGAAGATAGCTGGCAGTGGCTAAAAAAAAAGAAGATCGAAGACTAAGATGATGAGATAATAACGTAACGTTACGCCGTAACCTTAACTCAACTTAACAAGCAGCTCGTTGCTCGCTTTTTTCCATGACTACATGAATGCTCGCTTTGTAACATACTATATTACGCCCCGACGCGCCGGTCTGTACCCATCTTTAACAGAGTTTAACGTCAAACTCTGTAAAGAAAAAACAAAACAAGGTTGAATTAATAAAAAAGTCTATATTAAGCCCCCTGGCTGAAACATTAATGAAAAACTATTATTTCGAATGTATGTAAGCACCAAAGTTTGAATACTTTGATGGCTTAAAACAATATTTAAAAGCCCGAGAGACATTTTAAGGTTCTTTAAGCTTGGCTTTTTAGAGTACTAAGCTAATAGCAATACTAGTACAGTCAACATCCAAAGTAGTTTATTTTCTGAATTTTCTAAAAGAAACAAAACGTATCATAATAGTAGGACAAAAACACTTCGGAAAAGTCAAATAAAGCAGTCAGGTTATTGCGACATTATTAAAAAGAGTCAGTAGTTTTGAAAATTAGTTTTGATCAGCTACTTTTGATGCTGACTGTTCTCTAAAACCTTTAAAAGGATTCTTTATTTAGTTAACGACCATTTAGCGCTGAACTAAGCAAAACTTGCGGGCTATTGGGTAACCGATAAAGATGCATTTAATACATAACTGGAGTACATAATGTGTAATGCTAGAATCTTTCACACTAAGATTTACCCTTTCCCAAAATTAGAACTCGCAGCAAATGGTTTTTAAATCTGGGTTGCGCAACACTTGTCCAAACAGTTGTATTATATAATATTGAGTTAAATGAAATGAAATAATATTATTTTGAATGTTAGACGATTAAATTTAACCTGTGCCATCCCAGAAAAATGTATTCAATAGGAAACTATTGTTAAACTATTACCGACAAAATCTACTGTAACGATTCTGAATCCTATGATATTTTGTTTATACAAATAGCCTTTAAAAATTTGAATTGTCAATGTCTCTATAACAAAAGAGCAAAAAAATCTTTTAAAAGCAAAGCAATTGGTCAACCTGATTGCTGACGCAGCGTCCGCGCCCCGAATGAAAACAAGTAAATTCAATTGACTTTTAATGATGCAAATTTCTCGAATTCCATTACGAATCTGTGCATTGTTCGTCGTTGATCAAAGGCGTCGAATTTGTACAATCAACAGGTCAATGCGAAAAAAGTGATGATAATAAAGAAATTCGCACTGCCAATGTAAAACAATAGGCCTGTTGTAATTATATACGTGAGACATATCAATAGTTGACATGGTATGGCGTGAAAGTGAGGAATCCCTTTTATTGTACTCCAAAAATTTTCGGCCAATTAATTCCTCCATTATAGGTATTTATAAAAGTACCAAGAATATGAATATCATCAGAGATTTTGTAAAACAAGCAATTTCCTAGTAGAAAAACAACAACTCACAGATAAGGCCATGAATTTGAATTCCCCGACCGATAATAAGTACGATATCATTTCTACAAAATCTTTTTGGCATATAAATAAAAATATAGGAAAAATCTGCAGGTAGACTGATATTTTCAGTTAGTTAGGATAAACTGCGCTGGTGTCAAATCAAACAACTTAATCGTACATCTTATTAATACTCTGTAACTAATCTGTATTTGGTTTTGTCTGTTTGTTTACCAATAAAAACAAACGGCTCTTAGCCAAAGTCATACACATCAGATCACATAAATGATTTAAATTCCTATTTTTTCGAACATTATTATCGCTTAATTAATGTTCATTCGCGTAAGCACGATGTTATTATCTATGAATTTTTAAAATGAAACTCTAAGGGTAAAAGTATCAGTTAAACACACGTGTTAAAAGCCGGTATTATGACTAGTTCGCTTACATTTCGCGTCAAAATATGTTCACCTGGTTCAAACTTTCATTCCAAATTCAAAATTTTCGGTAAATCCGATCGTGAAAATAACGAGGCCGGTAGAGACCGGGTTAAGTCACGCTCCGGCGCATCAGCCCGCTCGGGATCATACATCACTTAGTCACCCGCATCGCTCGCATGCGCACCTCGGCAACTTCGGGCCTGGGGGACCGCGCGTCGAGGGGAACGAGTTAAGGGTTAACTCGACTTTCGATTATTACGGAAGAATTTAGTTTATAGGCTTGCGGTTTGAAATTTACAGTATACAGTATTTAGAATAATAAAGGGCGTTCCCTCAAGCTCGTTTATGTACATCATTATTAGATTAAAATAAAAATATCAACGTACAAAAGCAAGTATAAAAAATCATAAATGATAAAAATTCGAAACTAAAATAGTAACGCGGAACTTATTTGTATATTTTGTATGAAATATAGTTATTTGTTTATTTTGAAATTTATAAAAAAATATATTTATCATTGGTTTTTTTATTGGTTGTGTACAATCAACTGCTGGTCAACTTAACCAAAAAGGTGAAGGTCTTTGACGGTTCAAATTTGACGTTTTGTGGTAGGTAGGTTGACGAGCTGTTGTCTGCACATTTACGACGTAGAAATCCGATTGGAGGTCGCATCGCATGTCGTAACATTCGTAACAGCTGCATTAAATAAATAAACTAGCTTCTGCCCACAACTTCGTTTGTGTAGACTTCATTTAGCCAAAGAGTAATAAATATGATTATCACACGGGAACAGAAAAACGAGACAACATATGTTACTCCGTGGTATGCTGGAGTCCATCAATCATCCTAAAAATACTGGTTTCTTTTTTATGCAATCTCGTTTTTCAGATCTAAGGCCAGCGTTGCTAAGACTAAATTAATAAACACAAAATTATACAAAATGAGTTACTATTTTGGGTAAAATATTATTTTATGTAAATTTGTCGTAACTTTTTAAGATGAAAGATTTATGGTCATGGGGAATATGCATGTTTTTTTATTTGTTACTAAAATAAATAGTACCTAATTATAATTAATAAAACTAAGAATTTTCGAAAAATATTGATAAATACCTGACTTACAGCCCATTGAAGTTGCGTGTTAGACGAGGAGGTCCGATGTGTACCGTGACGTCACATTACACGTCCGCCATACATATTTCATAGTAAAAGTTGTTTTAAAAATAGATAGGTATACCTTAATTCTTAATTACTATATTACGGTTATTTTTCACCTCAAATCAATTTTGTTTTCACTATTGGCACTATAATTTCATATATTTTCTTATAAATATAGTCAAAACAATATATTTTTAATGCATATTCCGTATTCTGTTTATATACGCGTTTACTTGGCTCTCTTTCAGCTTTATAAGAAAAACATAACGTGTTTTTTTGTTTATTGGAGCAATAAATGAAGTTAAAAGTTTTATTAAAAAAAATAAAACCGACTTCAAAACACTAAAATGCTAAAAATAATCCTAACACTTAAGTACCTAATCAGATACTTTTGGAGTCGGTGCCAGCCGATGAGAGATTCAATGTTTTTGTTTGCACCGACTCCAAAAGTATCTGATTAGGTACTTAAGTGTTAGGATTATTTTTAGCAGTTTAGTGTTTTGAAGTCGGTTTTATTTCTTAAATAAAATTTACTTATTTTATCTATTTTTAGTGATAAATCCTAATCTAACTGCTGAACACCGATTTCATCCCCTATTTTCCTACCCTTAGGGGTGACTTTTATTTTTCAAACTTTTATCATAGCATCTTTGAAGTATAAGCTATTCAATAAAACAAAAATCATCATAATCGGCTCATATTTGTCGAAGATAGGTAACAAGAACCACAACCAAAATATTGTCTGGGTATATATTTGTTGATTTTCTCAAAAAGTTCTAAATCAATTTCAATAAAATTTATATGGGACCACCTCTGAAGTATGATCTATCAAACAAAAAAATAATCATTAAAATCGATTCATAATTGGCGGAGTAATCGCGTAACAAACATACAAAAAAAAAAAAAAAAACATACAGTCGAATTGAGAACTTCCTTTTTTGGAGTCGGTTGAAAAGTGATTAGACTATATTATCATAATCATCATGTCAGCCTACTGCAATCCACTGCTGGATTTAGGCCTCTCCCCAACAAAAGGCACGATCCCCCCCTTTTTTCATCCATTCACTGCCAGCCATCTTAATAGGCTCGTCGGTCTTTCGAGCTAGGGGCCTACACTACGTTTGCCAAGGTGTGGTCTCCACTTTGATATCTTTTATATGTAAAAAAATTATACCATAGTATAAAAAACTCTAAAACACACTTTTCTATACATTAAACTCATCAAAACAGATCAAATAAGCCGAAACAAGACGGTTTTACTAGTACCTAGTTATTGAAGAGTTCTGCTATCTCCTGGCTCCATCATCAGATCAGCACGATGGTTTCAAATTATTATATTATTGTCATCCGAAAGTCAGATATTCACTAAGTCTTAAATCGAACATCAGTTTTACAAGTGAAGCTAATATGTGTTAATAAGCTAAAAGTGTGTTAAAACACCGACTATAGTTGTACATTTTAATTAGGTTATGCATTTATACACAAACCTACACACTTATATTTTGTATGTGTATGTGACATTAATAACGTAATTGAACCTTTCCTACAGGTTTCATTCAAATGCATTACTTTTAATAATTAAAAATGTACGCCGATTTTATTGACCATTCAAACAAAATTAAAATAAATAAATATTAAAAATGGTTTTCAGCGAATTTAAATTAAATAAGTACGTCTTAAAAACAATTTTAAACATTTGAATATAAAGTGAAATTTAGTTTCTAGCTTACATTTAATATTTGTTTCTTACAATTTTGAAACACAATTCCACTACTCTGTTTATACCTCAAAAAACTTAACCTTCACATGCCAATTTGAAAAATTAAACCCTTGCTGTCCCAAGGTCCGGGTCTAAGACGCCCAAGATGCAACCCTTTCGCGATAAGCCACCAGATGTCGCCGTTGATGTAATTGCGTTGCCTTTGTGCCATCCGTAATGAAAGGTTGACGAAACTGATATTGCTATCTTTAATCAACGAAACTTGCGCGTAACGATGCGGGCGTTTGACAGCACGTTGCGGTACAACCGCGGTTTCGAATGACATTTGTGCCCGTTGTAGCAAAAATCCCATAGAAAAAGGACGTTTAGATGTTTTCGGAAAACTTATCTTTTACACGTTATTCAATCTTCCTCAGACATAAACGAATATTTGAAAAAAAACACGAGTTCGCGCTTAGCAACACATTTAGCCATTCATTTCTGTACGTATTGATTGCATTTTTTTGACATGTATTTTTACAACATTGTATATTTCCCAAATACATTTTTTTTAAACCAAGACGTGTACCTATAGCGGCAATTATACGCCATTTGGGTCTAACATCGATTAAGAATGAACACATCCAACATAAAACTAAAGCAATTTCTATTAAAATGTAAAAGATGATCCCACTCCACAACAGAATAAAAAAAATAACACGTTTGTATGCAACCCTCAGTGCCCCGACTCGCAGTCATTTTACATTTATGCGCGGAAACAAATAAACGTAGTCAGCTAACATGAAACTTGTGGTCAACTATCCATTAACATTGAAATTTTGGTTTGACCGTTTAATGGTACGTATTTTATCATTACACCGGAATTTAGTTACCATGCCACCAAACATGCTCATTGAATTCATGCGCTCTCTAAATTAGGGATTATTTGACAAAGAACGCTGGTATGACAGGATTTTCGGCGTTCTCGGAAGTCTGTCCAATGGTATTATAGCGACCAAATCAAATGAATGTGTTCAACGCTTATTGAATCCGGGGATTTCAGTTACCAATTAGAGTAAATTAACACGTTGTTGCATTGGGTTTAATGAGGACTTAATATTTAACTATGAGTGCAAGCTCTTTACAACAACAATCAAAATAACATCAGTCATTATAGGTAGGAGGCGTATAATAATCGCGTGAAGTAGTTTAGCAACTTTTTCAGAGCCGCTCGCTGGGCGTTCTATAAGGTAGACCAATGTCCAGTGGACTTCTAGATGCTAATGATGATGATGTAAAGACATGAGCTATCCATGATCTAAAAATACAGGTTTCCCTGTAAGGCTAAGAATTTTTAAATCTAGTATCATAGTCAAACGTAAGTAGGGCAAAGCGCTAAAGAAGGAAAGGAAAATATAGCTTTTTATTTTAAAATTACGGTTATAGAGTTAAAAGATCAACAACATCATACTTATGATAAGGATTAGACAAATTCAAAATCGACTTATTAAAAATAGTGTCGGCTGCACCGAAATGTAAGGAAACTAATCTCTTTGAGACAATACTAGAGTAATATCTTTGGTTTACGACGGCGCCCTGACTAGATCTACAAATATTTGAACATCCACCATTGTCTAGGTCAAACTAATTTTGGGATTCGCTGGGTGAGTGATTCGTTTGCCACTAAAGACCACCGGTTAAATCGTACCTGCCGGTTATTCAATTAGAGAGATAACATTTTAATCAAAATATTTCATAGCTCATTTTGCGCCTGAGATTTGAAGGATTTGGAAAAATATGGGCTAGGGATTAGGGACAGAAACCTTTTCATTTAGTTAATGTTTTAGATAAAAAATGAAATTTAATCCTAAAATTAAAACAATTTATTACAAATAATTTTGGTATAATTTGCGATAAATAGTTTGTGTATCTACTCATTTACGTTCAGACGAGATCGACAGTATCAGTTTGCTGTCTAGTGTGACCTAGCGTCGACATTCATGATTGAAATAGCGGCTCGACTAAATCTAGACATCGCCGATAAGCTACAAGAGAATCGGTTGCAATGGTATGGTGGACATAGTAATAAGAGAAGACCATCTGAGTAAATCAGTAATACAATCTTCAACTTAAAGTTACCCAGTGTACCAAACGACCGAAACTGCAAAAGATCAGTGTTGTTTCCAATAAAGACAAATAGAGCTGCGACCTCAAGAAGATGCCCAAGATATGGCAAGGAAGAGGAAAAAGACAAGGAAAGAAGATTCTTTTCTAAGACGGGATATACGCTAGAAAGAAGAAGCGTTGTATAAACCAGACCCCGTCCACCATATACCATAAACCACAGGTCTTGCTTAGTTTTGGGTGATTGTTAAAGAATTTGTTTATTTACTTCTAATATTTGAGCACAGACAGTGCGTCTTGAAATAACTGTGAAAGTAAGTACTACTTACTACTACTACTACTACAACGCTATAGTCTAAACTCTGTACCTGTAAGCAGACCCTCCGCAAATACGAAGGTAAGTCGAATAGAATTGTCTAAGCAAACCTTGCTATGTGCATAGGTGCCCAAAGCCTAACTCTAACTAAATACAATACTTCGTCTCTCTAGGGTTCACTTTCTCAACCCAAATTTAGCCTAAGTCTGGTTTAAAACATGTTATATAATATTTGACAGTTTAAACTGAGTTGAACCGATTCGATATTAGTAAAATAAATACTTGATAAGATTTTTCTTACTTAAGTAAATAAACCTTTTCTCAGCCCCTCTCCTAGTGCACGCCACTGAGCCCGATCTTCGGCTATTCTTTTCAATCTGTTCCTAGCAGTTTTGCGTATATAATCGCTCCACCTTGTCAGAAACCTTTTGCTGATTGTTATTCCAAGTTTAATTACTGGTCTATGTATGCCTCTACTTACTTTATTTATTTAATTTACTTACGAGGTAATAGGTATCTAGATACTCTTCCGTGTGGAGTTCTACTCAGGCTTATGACACTCATTAGTTACTAGTTTAATAAAAAAATGCTGTTCTAAAGTTTCAAACACACCAGTTCAATCTATTCTTCTAATACATTCCAAAAACAACCCTTCTATCAATAATGTCGACAGCAAATAACTTCGTACTTAATTTGAGGGAAATCTCTTCGAAGTCTCCGTCCGAAAGCTAATTAAGCGGCCGACGGGGATACGTCAATACAAACATTTTCGCTTACACACTACCACAGTTAAAACTGAACAGTTATCTCATATGTGTCGGGTCTGCGTTGTATTAGTGCCCGGAAAATAAAGGTCTGAGCAGACCAAACGCGCGTCAGAAGCGCTGAAGCGGTGCTAGCGTGGCTATGCGGCCGTTAAATTATATTTAATGGCAAACTGAACGCAGAAGTCCGTTCGGGTTGACTCTTGTTGTTATTGTGACAACGTAGTGGTCATTGGCCTTGAAGGTAGAACTAGCGGCACCGATCTTGAGCGCTGGCTGAAAGATGCGCAAAAGATCATTAAGATTACGTGATTGGCTAGTAGCGTGCCGCGCCCGCACCGCCGTGGGGATTGATCCCTCGCTCTGCGCACACGCGTCTCTGATACGACGATCGTCTCGTAAGATGCGTAAAGCGATCTCCACTCTTTCCTCTAGCGCTTATCGGAGCCCTCAGCGGTCCCGAGTTAAATTTTCGGTTTAGGTCATTGGGTCAGTTTAGAACGAACTTCAGAGTGCGCTGTGAGACGACCATTGCAAAATTCATGGGCTGGTGCCTCGTAAGACAAGGATGTAAAATTTTCACTATGATACCACTACAATCGGTAGTTGTCTGACGCGTATTATATTTTTTCAATTTTGTCAATTTGTTTGATAACACAGCTCCTTGTACGTAGTTTAACTTGATTAGAGCTCCTTGTCTTGTCTCCGTCTCCATAGAAACGCAACCATAAGCTAAGCTATAATTTTATTTTTTGAACAATTAATTCATTAGCTGTACTCTTTTCACTATGGCATTACTTCCGACGTCTCGGTGGGCAACAAATTCCTATGTGTAAGGGTTGAGAGACGGAAAGAGCGATTTATCTTCGTATTGTTGTGGTTTAAGTAGGTAAGTCTGTGTTAGGTTAACGACATATACTTACTTACAGGAGTTTCATTTGAAGATATTTTGCGCCCGGAATATAATTTTATGACATGGTATCAAATGATTGTATGTACATACCAACTCAGAATGTCATAATATTGTACATACCACGAAGTAAAATCGATACGACAGTTAAAAGTAGGTTAAAAACAAGGATTTTATAAGTACTTCTACTTATAAATTCCTTGGTTAAAAACGAATTGACCACTTTCTCGTAGTTAGCTAGTTGTTAGTATAAATGAAGTGAAGTATATTAATACCACCACCAGCATTGCCTCGATAAAGCGACAAATGACAAGGACATATTTTGAGATTCTCGAACTTTGACGATAGCCTGTTACATTTATTATTATTTTAATGTTAATATTGTTTATTTCTTAGTTGCCTCACTTAGACTTATCCTTACCTGTCTGGTAACTCATATGTGGAGATTTGTAATTAGTATTGAACCACAGTATACTGTATTAGTTTACTGTATTATTGAAACTGTAAATCTTCCTAAAATAAATAAATAAAATACGATTAATATAAAAGTATAATTACTAGCTATCTAACTTTACATTAGGAAAAAATACCACATACTTATAAAATTCCACGACATAGATTACATAATAATATAAATCCATCCCATATAAAAATTTAAAAAACCTTAATATTCCTTGTTACAATTAGCGTCTTCAGCGTCCCATCTGGACGAATAACTTTGTTTTTACTTGTTAAATGTAAGTTTATACGAATAGTTAAATTTGTGCATGCTATGAAACACTGTAATTGGCTAAGTGTCATCTTTGTAAAACAAAGCTAACAGGTAATGTAATACAGCTATTGAGTTCCTCAATAAATGTTAAAAAACTAAAGTAACTGTGTTAAAAACAACCGTCTCAGCGCATAATGTCCTTTTCTCGAAATGTCCTTTCTCAAAATGTCCTTTTCTAGAAATGTCCTTTCTCAGAATGTCCTTTCTCAAAATGTCCTTTTCTCATAATGTTCTTTTCTCTAAATGTCCCTTTCTCACAAAGTCCCAATCTCAATATGTCCTTTTCTCACAATGGCCTGTTTTCTAATTACATCATTTTTTGAACTTTTACAGTCAAGTGTACGTCAAGCTTTGAACGGTACTTTGAACTTCAGCTTGAAACCTCGAATACTGCGTTCAAGGCTTGATGTGAAATCAAAAATAAAACAAAAAACATATTGTAAATCAGTCAGATTATTTATTTTTAAACAAACAGTTCACTCATTTTTTAAATAATCAGAAAAAAATATAACAATAAAAAATATTTAAATATTTGTCCACAAAAAATGTACTCGTTTAACAAATTATACTAATAATCCTAATTAGTTATTATCCTTATTTATATTTTTAACTAATTAACAAAAATGTGTATATTTAGATATTCACAATAATGTTATTTAAATAAGGAAAGGCGTAAAGATATTAATTTTTGTATAAACTGTGGCAGTGTTAAATCATAATTTTGTATGTGTTCCAAATACTAGGTATACTTCCTATCAAAGAGGCCTTGCCTTTTTGATTTGTAATAAACTCAGTCTTGATTCATTGTTTAAACACTAATAACACGCTACTAAATTAATTTCCTTCCTTACTAACGATTAACAAAAAGTTGACTCTTTTTTTCAGAACTACCCTAAGTTTTACTTGCAATTATAACAAACATTGGTGCGTTTAGATTTTTCTAATAAATTGACTTGCAATTATTTTTACTTTAATTACGCTTATGTATTAAGATTTTTTAAATAATCAGAAAAAAGTATACAGGATGTAACGAAAAGTACGTACTTTTTTCTGATTATTTAAAAAATGAGTGATAACTGTTTGTTTAAAAATAAATAATCTGACTGATTTACAATATGTTTTTTGTTTTATTTTTGATTTCACATCAAGCTTTGAACGCAGTATTCGAGGTTTCAAGCTGAAGTTCAAAGTACCGTTCAAAGCTTGACGTACACTTGACTATAAAAGTTCAAAAAATGATGTAATTAGAAAACAGGCCATTGTGAGAAAAGGACATATTGAGAATGGGACTTTGTGAGAAAGGGACATTTAGAGAAAAGAACATTATGAGAAAAGGACATTTTGAGAAAGGACATTCTGAGAAAGGACATTTCTAGAAAAGGACATTTTGAGAAAGGACATTTCGAGAAAAGGACATTATGCGCTGAGACGTACAAAACAACCAGTACTAGACCGATCTTACAACAAAACATAGTTATATGTTAATGCAAAGAGGTGGTCAAACATTTATTATACGCTTTTAAAATCAAAGACTTACTATTGCTCGTTTGGACTTCTATTTATAAATAAATCTGTAGCCGTGTTTTCCTTTAAAGAGTTTCTAGTTGAATGTTAGCTTACGGTAGTCTACGGTTTAGGTTGACGTCTCGTTCAGAGGAAAGAGGGAAATATCTGTTCCCCTCTATCTTTAGTTACCTCTTTGATGTATGAGTTAAAGCTGGCTTAAAGATTTTAGATTTTTACGTAGTTTACTTTGATAAGTACCCTTTATGCTGTAATAGTCCCGTATGTCCGGTAACTCAATTATAACCTTATAAATACATATTCTTTTTATAATGGTTAATAACTTTTGTTCTATTACTTTTTAAAATTTATATTTTAGCGCGTTTTTCAAATTCAATCGGCTGTTTAGTAATTTTGTATGGGACGTAGATTTATAGGGAAGTAGCAGGGGCGTGCATCCCATAAAGGCTATTATGCAGAGCCTACCTTCATAAAAACTAACAGAACAGCTGACCATAATTATTAATTACGTATTAAACCATAAACAATTAATATTCTGTAACCATTTTGTCGTCTACCTGTACTTATTCCTTACTATAGCGCGCAACTTAGATCGTTACTGTGCAATTTAACCAATGTTAGGCTGCCGCGAGATCGCCTACTGTTTCACGCAAACTTACTCAATTTTCACTCACAGCCTACCCCCATCTGAAACCAATGCACGCCCCTGGGAAGTAGAGACATTTTTATGAAAATTTGCAAAAGTCATTGAACAAAAGTTGATAGATGTAAAGAATGTTTAGAGTGTCATAGAGTTACGGGACAACCTGTATATTATACACGGATGCTTTATTTAATTGAAATCGATTTATTCTATGGCTGAAATGATAATAATTATTCTAAATTTCAATCAGAGAGGTATAAAAATTTATTACAGAGGTATTATATACAGGGTTACGTTTCATGGTAGTGCCAATTTTTCAGGGACCACTCAGAATCAGTAACTAAATCGATCTAGGTAAAAAACGGTATTTATTTTTCTTAATGTTTACTATCCGCTGTTAAAAGAAGATACGCGTGGATAATCTTGTCTCATTCGTAAAAAATACGCACGACGCACTACCTCTGTGCAACTTAAAACTGCAAAGTTCAATGCATTAATAGTCTCAATGGCGCGCGAAAAATAACCTTAGCCTTTACGTCGCAAGGAACAATCGGATCGTGTCGAGGAAATTGCCAACAAGGACCTTAAGCACTGCATAGGGTTGTTGCTGGCTCGGTGTCAGCGCCATGGCGTACGCCTGTTATTATGAATGACCGAGCAGGTCACGCTGACATTTTTCCCGGATATTTTAAAGTTAATGTTACAAAAATAATAGTAAAAATAAAAACGATGAAGACGCACTTTTATATTATTCTCTAGATCTTTATTTTTAAATTTGGCACTACTTTGCAATGTAACCTAGTATATAAGGTCTGTCTCTAAATAGTTTAGAGGTCACAGTCGTGTCTCGCACCTTATTTTCTTTTCGGTAACCATCTATGGATTTATACCACTTGCTTAAAGGTTTGCGAAAATATGATAAAAAAACCTGCATATGAAAACACTGAATCTGTAGACGTGCTTTAAAAATTGTCTAGTTGCCCTTTCGAAAGTCAACGGAGGTCTGTTGGATATCGTACCCAATAACTGGACTTACTGGACTTGAAGTGTGGGCAGACCGCCAGCCAGATGGTTGGACGATATTATAAAGACGGCTGGACCGACCTGGACAAGAATCGTCGCAGTAAGAGGTAGGCTAGAGAGAGCTTCTGGAGGCGTATATGTCCAGCAGTGGACGAAACACGCTGAAGAAGAAAAGTTGGCAGAACGACGAGCATTTGTCTGCAACTTCTGTATTACTGAACTAGATGTAGGTTTTTGTAATAGTGTACTGGCTGCTCCTTTTTCGGATAAAGCGAGGTCTTTGTATAAACTAGTAATTAGAGGGAAGAATCATAGAAGTAGATAAGTAATAAGTTATCATGTTAATTGTTATTTCTTTGAAGGTGACTTCTTACATTATAAAAAAACCTTCTTTAAATAAAATAAGAAAAAAAAGAAGAATTGGACTTACCTACCGCATTTATGGTCATGGTCATGAGTGTCTCGAAAGGCTCGGTCCAGAACCGGGACCAAGAGCTAGAAGAAATGATTTTGTACAAACTTTGACATTGACAACGCTCTATTAGTAGGGCCAACAAAAAAGACACTGATGAGTGATGGTACAGGCCTATTAATTCTATTATATTAAACTAGCTGTGCCTGTGGCTTTGCCCGGGGGAAAAAGGCATGCCATCCCCTATTTTCCCCTTATGAGGTGGTTTAAAAATAGGAACCTACGACTTCCCTGGGGTTCAATCTATTTTCGTAATACATCTCCGGGTTCCAATATATCTCTTTACCAAATTCGTCCAAATTCGTTCGATTAGGCGTGAAAACGTTACAGACGCACAGACAGACAGTTACTTTCGCATTTATAATATCGGTATAGAAGTATGGGTTATCAATCACTTATTTAACAACAATATCATATTATTCGATATTGAATCTTAACGATTAACCTTATCCTTCAAACAATAAGCTTCTACTTTGCAATTGACGGGCGGGATCAGTTTCCTTTGTCAGGCAATTTCAATATTGTATCATTTCAATATTTACCTCACCCGTAGACAAAGTAAGTAATAAATGACGAGTAATGCCTTACATTTATTCATTTTCTGCTTTCAAAGGCCCTATTCTTTTCAGGGGGTAATTCTATTGCTCATATTAAACATCTTTTATACCTTAATTACAGATAAATGAATCCATACTACCTACAAACTTGATTGGCTATGTAGTATGTAGTTTTTTTTGCGATTTTGATGTTAATCTCATGGTAAAAATTGTTGTGTTTTGAATAGAATAATCTGCTATAAAGAATATAACTATATAACAATAGTTAAAGTATGCCTTTATACGACCCACACACACAGGGCACTGGTCTCAACCGCAACTATGAGGTGGTTTGGGCTATACTCCTTCACGCAGGCCCAGTGCTGGTTGGTGGAGGGGTGTTTTAAGGCCAGTGACTTAACCTTACTGTCAGATGTTATGAAGCCGCCCTAAGACCTCTGACTAGGCTTCACGACTAGTATCAAGCGATATTAGAATGGACCAACTTTGAACATGCCTTCCGAAGCACAGAGATGCTTGTGATGAAGGTCACTAAATATGGTTGGAATGGTCACCCAACGATTCACAACCGCGGCTTAGGTCGCTTAACTTTGGTAATCACTAACAAACCGCTGCCACAGATAAGTCACAATAATACACTACGTTACCCCACTGTATTACAACTTAATTTCCTCTGCCCAAAGGTTGTCTGGAAGAGATCGCTTTTGGCGATAAGGCCGCCTGATTGTACAAAACTGTGTCTTGTGTGTAATAACCTTTAATGTTCTAATAATCTTACTGAGCCCTAAACAATATGAAAGGTATATTGTTTAAGTTTGAAAAAGAAATAAGAAATTTATGCAAATTTTTGTTTTTTTACCCCAGTTTTACAGGGTCATAGTATTAGTAGTAGTCATAGTAAAAAGTGGTAATAATTACAAGCGTCAAATTTGGTGTGATTAAAACTACATGTATTAGAAAACCGGACAAGCGTGACGCAGGTATGCGCTAAAGAATCCGTTCTGGATAAAAATACGGGGGTAATACGGAACACTCAAAGCCCAAGTCTGATTCGCTCTTGGCCGGTTTTGAAATGACTAACTATAAAGCGCTTTACAATATAATCTTTAAGAAATGCTGTTTCTAAGTCACGCAAAATATTTACTAATGTATCTTTTTTCTATTTCAGGTATGTATGCCGAAAAAGACCCTGTAAGTTTATAAATAAATTGTAATAATTGATTTATATTTTTTATACAAATCGTAACAGCTCGAACATTAACTAGGGGAAAAAATATGGAAAAATAACCATGCGATGTCGCGGGCAGAAACTAGTACCTTTAAATGTATTTTACTTGTATTAAATATTACTGTTTCCGCTGGTTAATTTCAAATTCAACGTATTTGCAAACTAACGCAATATTATTCTATGCCGTACATTTTGCACGTTGCTCGACAAATAATTAACTGATTTTAGTTTTCGCTTAATCGGCTTTTTAGAAAACTCATTTGACTGGCAAATTGTTTTACGTATCGGTGAAAATGAATATTTAGAGTTAATGCGACTGTTGGCAGTACGTAGTAATCCGCGTGGGTAGTTCTGATTTTATTAAGTAATTAATTAATCGTTGTTATTAGGAGTAACTCATAACAATAATATTGAGTTTCGGTTATTGCCTTAGCTCGTGTTTGGTATCGATCATTGAAAACGAAGCTGTACAATGTGCAATGACCTATAATCAGGGGGGATTGCCAATACTCACAACGCTTGGCAGGCGGGTTGGCGAGCGCAGTTTTTTTTATAAGATTTCGCACGTCTTGTGCTACAGGAATTAGTCGCCTCTTACGACACGCCTCCTGTTGGCGGTGGGGAAGTTTTTTTTTTACCGGTCCCCACACGGTACAGTTTTTTATTAGATAAATATAAAAGAGAACTGACTTCTAAAATAAATGTTCGGACGTGATTTGTTAAACCATTCCTCTCTTTATCTTTTAATTACGGAGATTGCTATTTGCTATCGTCTTAAATTTCACTCCGTAGTATTAATCACTAAATAGTTACAAAAACTATTTATTTATTTAGACTTTATTGCACAGATTAAATATCATACAAAAGGTGAACTTAATGCATGAGGATTATCTACCAGTCGACTATTAGGCTAAACAGAACTATCATTATAGACTAACTAAATAATTTAGTTAGTCTTTTTAACTGATATATTAGTTTAAAATCTAACAAAACTTAGGACATTATATCTAAATACGTATTTGAATATTTCTGGTGATAATTATACAGCAAAAATCTTACCAAATAATAATTTTATTCATTTGCATTGTCTGGTTTGCTTTGTTAAATAATTACTTCGCTTGTAATTTCTGCACTTGTCAGGTGCACGTTCGATATGCTATTTTAATTCCTTTGCAAAATAATTGTGAGTTCCCACAACCCGCTGAATGATGGTAAGTGCGTAAGTATTCCTAGAAACATTCAAACAGAATTAATCAAGTAAATATAACATTTGAATTAATTCCTCGTTGCCAAAACTGATTCGAAATTGTGATTGTAGTATGCTTTAGATCAGTTACCCGGTTCTTTTAAAGGTCAGGAAATATTATATTCCTAAGTTTTAAATAATAAGGACTGGGTTTCGCTGTGTGTTGTCTAATTGTATAATTTGTATGTGTTTTTTGGCTAATTGTATAACTATATTTTTTTAGTTGTGTATGTATGTTATTATATTCGTTACACAATTATTGTTTGTGTAAGTTTTCTAAAAATGTGTTCCTTGTCTTGCCTGTTACTGTGTTCGTTATCTGGTGCCGTGATTGTGTGCGGCGGTGTATCGGCCTATTTAAGATGGCGGTTTTCTTCGACCAGGAATCTAGGATCTAGGATCTAGGATTCTAGGATCTTAGGATCAGAGCAATGTATGTGATGTGGTCCAGTATTGATATTATATTATTATATTATACCTATTTGAAACAATGGTACAGTCAGTATTAAAAGTCGATGACCACTTTCAGATTTTTAAAATCGCTAAACATCTTATTATACCTACCTAAATCTCTCAACATGACAGCCACCAGAATTGGCCATATATGATAATCATAATTGTGGCGCTTATGATGTTGAATGATTTAGGTATAATAAGGTGTATTGCGATTTTTTAAATCTAAATGTGGTCGTCGACTTTTGATGCTGACTGTACCTACAGGCCGATTGGTTTCCCAGGACCTGCGTAGTAAATGAATTTCCCCGAAAATACCGTTATTCTCCCGAGCTCTGTTCATTTCAACGCAAATACATTCACATGCCATGTATGTAGTAGTCATTTTAGTGTTCAGAAAGAGGATTACCTGGCAAATAATGAGAGTTTTAAAAAGGTGCTTTTTAGAGATTTTGACTTACTCTTTGAACTTTGCCACGTCGCTTTTTCCTTTGGACTTTTTTTTAACTTCACCCAACCCAACCTATGAAACCTAGCTCAAGTGAAAAGTATTGTGTACTCTACCTCATATGATAACTCTCCGTCTAAATTAAGCGTATGATGTGTCTCATTTGGTTATTTTAGATGACATACATATTTGACGACCGTCTGGTGTAGTGGTTCGCGCTCCGGACTACAAAGTCAGCGGTTGCGGGTTCAAATCTCGCATGGGACAAGTTTTTGTCATGTTTGTGTGATGAGTACGAGCATTTGTACTTAGGTACAAATGCATGAATATTAGGTACAAAAGGCTAGTTTCCTGGGTCAAAAAAAGATTTTTCTATTTAGTCATTTAGATTACCAAAAATATTGGACCCATATTTTGTCTTTTCAATCAAACGATTGGTGTGATTGTGAAAACTATTTATTTATTTATACAGGGTTATATTTCAAGGTAGTGCCAATTTTTCAGGGACCACTTAGAATCAGTAATTAAATCGATCTACGTAAAAAACAAACTTATCTTCTATACCTGGTCTTGCCATAAATACTGAAACAAAGAAAAAAAAACTATTGCAAATATCATTTATTACTTTTACAGTGTGCTAGTTTAATACATAAATATAAAATAATTTATAATATAATTATAAAGCTTATTCGAAGTCTCCATTGGTTGTAATACAGTCCTTTTAACGTTGAGGCCAGTTATCAATAGAAGCACGCACTTTTTCCATGGGAAAATTCTTCACTGCCAATCGTGATTGGCCAATTCCGGTTTTTTACTTAAATTTCACAAAAATCTCTATAACTTTGGGATCACTGAATATCGTGGAACGATGATCCACTCCCCCCGTTACACCCTGTATAAAACAAAGTCGGGTTAGTTACACCATTTATAAGTCAATAACGGCTGGACCGATTTTTATAATATTTGGTTTGTTGAATTTTAAACCATTTATAAGTCAAGAACGGTTGGGCCGATTTTTATGATTTATGATTTTTTGGATTTTTCTCCGCCCCGAATAGCAGATAACTATTGAAATATTGAAAAATTCACAAAAAAAACAACGAGGCGGTACGAAGTTCGCCGAGACTAGTTTTTTATTTATGTAAAACAAAGCCGGGTTAATTACACCATTTATAAGTCAAGAACGGCTGGGCCGATTTTTATGATTTATGATTTACTATGACTATCTATCAAAACAATGAAAAATTCGCAAAAAAAATGGAGGTGGTACGAAGTTCTCTGGTACAGTTAGATATAAAAGTATAGCATGGTTAAAAAAAAACGAAGACGCACTTTTATATTATTCTTTAGATCTTATATGTATAGAGAGCGGCAAAGATACGAGGTGACAAAGCAAAAATTGAATAAAAAACAAAAAAATATATAAAATACCATTTTACTTCTAATAGAAGTTTCTAAATATCTCTGAAACTTATCAGGTTAGATAACCAAATGATTGGACTAATGCCGCACCGCTAGAGTTTCAGCATCGGTTTCAGTGGGCTTGTTAGATGTCAAAGAACGAACGAGTCTCAATTTCAGTGTTTTGAACACTGAAATGTACCGGACACATAGGTACTATTATCCTATCATGGTTTCAGGTTGCATTTCCCCGTAATTCAATATTTCCCTTTTACAATGGAAAATATTGAAAATAATAAAATGGAAACCCTGGAATGGAAAACAGACGTATTGAAACCAAACACGCTTTTTGTCTGCGGATTATTATAGGGCGGGCAGGCATGGATGCATTTTCTGCAATATTTTAAGTACGACTTATTTTCGCGTAATTATTATGCGAAAATACACGTTCGTTGAAATATTGTAAGAAGCACTCGGATATGAACAGATATTTCTTTGGTTGCATTTTGTTTGTTTTTCACTACGAGATTAATTCGTAAATAAAAACTGAAAGAGAAAAATACTGTTCGAGATTTATGTAATGCTTAGTAATAAATATGAAATCATGAAGGTAAATTAATAATACTATTTCCATTTATGTCTATATAAATGTTCCAAAATATCTCAGTGTGTTACCAGTGATGACATTATGGAACAGACAGAACGTGGTGACGTGGACTTTCAATATAGGCCTCAAATAAAAACTTAGGGTTCACAGCGTGGTATGAAAAAGGCTATGCTCGGTGTTTCTTTGCGAGATCGAATCAAAAATGAGATCCGTAAACGAGGGAAAGAGAAGACGCTGACATAGTCCGACGGATTAGCAAGCTAAAGTGGCAGTGGGCGAGGTACATAGCACGTAGAACTTACGACCGACGAGGCAGAAAGGTTTTAGAATGAAGGCAGGGGGGTGTCATTCCACAGTTTAGGTATATTGGGCCAGCGCGCCGTCCGAAGCGGCGTATGGCATAGGGCTGTCGCTCTCAGCTCGCACGACACACGGCCACGTCGCGCTCGCGCGTACTTGAAAATATGTTTTCTTCTAAGCTTAGACGTCAATATAATCCGTATAAAAGATATTGCTGTATTTACGGATGTCTGAATAAAACGAATAGTGAATCAGAACTAACATTTTAAACCTGAAAAAAAAATCAATCAACAATACTTAAAAATTAAGCAATTGTAATGTAATCTTGTATTATACACATTTTATTTCTTTACTTATTTTTATTTTATTTTGTTAGAAATACCCAGTTACACACACACCCATTCACACGTGAAATTGAACACACGACATTCAGATGGATTTTTTATGTTTCCAGAATCAACATTTGTAATGCTTAATCTACTTATTTATCTTAAAACTAATAAAGGTACAAAAACTTCTCAAGTGACAACCCCGTGCCGTCGTTTGCAGCTCGGTCATAAAACTGGGGCGCGCAAAGGAAATTCACGGTTCGCGCGTGGTTATAAGTTTCAATTTTGCTTGCAGGCGGGTGGCTCTGACGAGTCTAGGTATATTTTTATACCTAAACCTGACTTTTGTTAGGGAGTGAACCTTCTGTACGGTAGTACTATTAGGTATTCTGTGATGAAGGCCACGTACCAGTAAGCAGCATAGGACGTCCAGCTACAAGGTGGACAGACGACCTGGTGAAGGTTGCAGTAAGCCGCTGGATGCAGGCCGCTTCCATCCGGGCAATCTGGAAGTCACTGAGGGATTTTGATTTTGATTTTGATTCAGCAGTGGACGTCCTATGGCTGAAATTATGATGATGATGATAATGATGAAATTTTCCAAGAGCGTTTTTTATAATACGTTTATATAATTTATTGTTTTCGTCCTAAATTAAATATATTAATATCTACTTTGGTTAGGCACATTATGCAGCGTAGATCTCCAATTAATATACTTTTTTTGTTGACGACCGTCTGGTGTAGTGGTTCGCGCCCCGGACTACAAAGCCAGCGGTTGCGGGTTCGAATCCCGCAAAGGGCAAATGTTTGTGTGATGAGCACAAGCTTTTGCACCTAAGTCATGGATATTTATAATGTATATAAGTATGTTTATCCGTTATCTAGTCGCCATAGTACAAGCTTTGCTTAGTTTGGGGCTAGATAATTGGTGTGATTGTGGAAACAATTTATTTTATTTATTTATTTTATTTATACTTTTTAGCTTAAATGATTTTATTATTGTTAGTTAGTTGTCTGTAAGATATTAGGTTTTTTATATAGGGTAAGAGTTAGACGCCTGATGTCTCTTTAACAGTACCCAATATCAAGAGCTACTTTTATAGTGGCACTAACATCTAAATAAAATAAAAAATGTTCACATATTCAAAATTCGTCGATGATATTATTCAAACATCAGATTTTAAACTACTTAACATAATGTCATGATTCGAAAATTAACTCTAAAAGCTTTATCCTCTCAAATGCATGAAGTGCATCCCTATAATGTATCTTTGCTATAGCTTCGTATCACATATTACGGACTTAAGAGAAATGTTCAGCGAAATTGAATTTCACTTTGAGACCAGCTCTTTGTTAGCGCAGGTAAGACAACAAAGTGTACTAGAAAATATGCGTTTTTTTCTTTGTTTGCCGTCTTTTTGCTTTTTTTAACAGTTTTTTTTTTACTATTACACTAGAATACAAAATCTGTTTATTGTTAGATACTTAAAGTGCAGTAGTGTTTTTGTTGTACCTAATTTTTCTATCGCTATTTCAAGATGAGTTCTTTGAAGGCAGTGTACCTATTTTTAACGTTATTATTGTAATCAAACATACTATGTAAAAATATGTTATTAAAAAAATAAATAACTTGATTAGTCAAGTCAAACTATTTTCAACTATACAAGTAACTGGAACCCATCTTTGCGAATTGGTTAAAAACTGATTAATTTAGATGAGGAATTTTCTACTTACAATTAACAAAACAAGAGGGTGTCTCAATCCAATTTGTGCTATAATTATGACGTCATCGGAGAAGGATTTAATTAAAGACCTTTTCGGAGGCCTCCGAGGTAATTGCTGTTCAATGAGTCTTTTGTAGTCAGAGAATTCGACCCTGTTTTTACTTAGTGATTATGTTCCTGAGCATTTGTTGAATGCTCATTTAATTTATTTTAGGCAGTTTTTATTCTAGTGCCTACTGTTTGAATATTTAAAAAGTTTTTCAAAAACCTTAAAAAAATCAATATGTTTTAGCAGTTTTATTGTAACTAATCATGTGCCTCTGTTAGGCTTTTTTAACTTCATTCTCTTAATTAAATCCAATATATTTCTTGCGTTCTGTCTAAAATACATATAGACAGTGATTATTCTTTCTAATCATAGACCTCCGGCGCTATGGACCGATGACTTTAGGAAATTGTCTGGCAGTGGGTAGATGAAAAAGGCGGGAGATCCTGCTCTTTAGCGCTCTTTGGGGGAGGCTTACGTTCAGCAGTGGACTGCAATAGGCTGTCATGATGAATCATAGACTATCATCGACCCTGCTGAACACAATTTATTTTTGTTGTAGTAATATGATGAAGATGAAAGAAACGTCTAAATTAAGAAACCTGACAATAGAGCCTGACAACTTATAGTGCATTAGGTTTGAACGTTAGCAGTAGTCCCACGTCTTGAAACTTCGAAAGCAATGTAAACTTACCATACTTTGAAGCCATATAAAGTAGGGATAAAGTAAAAATTCAAAGCACATTTATATACGGAAATAGCATTGCTGACGTCACTCATTGCGTAAAAGTAAAACTACTTTCATAAGTAATTGATGTGACTTACTTAAGGCGCCGGGTAAGGAGAATGCATGTAAAAGAGGTGTTTATGGACACGTTATCTGGCGAAAATACTGTATATAGGATGTGGAAATTAATATATCATGTAACCAATGTTGAAGTTTTTCCTGTTGTATCTAAATACTAGTTATCATTTCTTATAAACACTAAAAAATATTTCAAGATACCACAAATATCCCGGAGCTTGTACAAATTTATATTTAAAACGACGTTTTTGTTTAGCTTCAAAGTTTGTTTAGTTATTTTTAACATTCGTGCCTTTAGGGTGAAGTTTTTTTTTTTCAAATAGTCAACAAATTAAGAATTATAAGGATTTTTAACGGATTTTACTCTAAGCGCCTACTTTTCCATGAGCGAATATTTTGCTCACAATTATAATCTATTTGCACAGGAGTGCAACGGATGGATGTTTAGTCTGCGAGAAACATTTGTATTATCTTAGGCACGTAATGGAAGTTGCATTAGTCGACGCTTAATGATCAAGGTCACTTGCCTTACCCGTCGCCTTAAATTATATGCCCAAGGAAATTTAATGTTAAAATAAATATCCAGCAACATAAATACTTTAACTAGAAATAATAAATAGTAAAACCATGTTGTTTTACCTAAAAGGATATAG
Source organism: Anania hortulata (assembly GCA_963576865.1). Taxonomy (NCBI): domain Eukaryota; kingdom Metazoa; phylum Arthropoda; class Insecta; order Lepidoptera; family Crambidae; genus Anania; species Anania hortulata. The sequence goes on along the minus strand of OY756392.1, from coordinate 15,053,598 downwards.
ACGAGTACCTTTATATTCTCTGAGTCATCACTATATTTTAACATTACTAATGAGACGACCATTCACCGTCCTTACTTAAATAAATAGCCTTTAATTCCCCTTTTCACAACATGTCAATTGCGTGGAACGTTTAATAAAACTTTAATTAACGTTTCGCCTTTCAGGGCGCAGAATAAGCGAAACGGTGTCTGCATTAAATGAAGTAAAAAATAATATGCGGTAAAATCCTAGTTTCTACAGCCATTTGGTGCGCAAACATTCTTTCTTGGCCACCACTACAAAGGAGATGTGCTGCTGAAAGTTAATTAAATTTAAATATGTGTAAGCGATGCTTACTTTATACCCATTTATTCGAGAATCTTCAGGCAGACTACAATAAGGCGTGCCGAAGCATAAACTGCGCTTTTATTTCTTACTACAGCCACTCTTCAGCCTTGTCTCAGTTCTACAAAGCGTTTTGCCTTTGAGTCTTGCTTCATATGCTCCTTAACCGTATTCATTGTCAACTTTTTCTTTTCACAATTAATTATTTACGCTCAAACTGACAAAACATTATTGTACATTGTTAGTTCTGAGTGTTTAAAGTTATTTAGCCGCCTTAAGCACTCTGACTAGGATTCAAAACAAGTATCAAGTGATATTAGACAGGACCAACTTTGAACGTGACTTCCAAAGCATGGAGATGCTTATGATAAATGTCACTAAATGTGATTGGAATGGTCACCCATCCACTTACAATCACAGCGTAACTTTAGTAATCTACCAAAGCGCTGCCGCCACTGACCTATAAGCAGGGCATTTAAGGGCCTTTGCTATTGATAAATAAATAAACTCTTCTTGCTGATTCATCGAAGATTTAGCAGAGTCGCCATCTACAATGTGTGTTGCGTAAATGTTAACTAAACTGCGGATGGCAGGAGACCGGAAGTAGTGGTGGAATTTAGGATAGGCCTAAATGATTTAATATTAATACCTCACCTATGTTTTCCTTGAACTAGAGTGCCTACGATAATGGATGATTTAATATTTTCAACGTGATTAAGTGGTTTAATATTCAACATTCGATAAAGAAGATAAAGCACTAAGATAAAGGTTACTTTTAGCGAATAGCTTTCAATTTTATAGCAGTACCGATTTCAAATGATTAAACAATAGCAGTATTACTTATACCTATTAGGTTTTAATTTTTTCTGTATTTGAAAGAAAGAAACGTTTAGAAAAAAAATATACACAAAACAATATAAATTAGATGTGTGGAAAAGGTGCCCGCTCAGCATTTGTCGTGACAGCCACGGACTTATCACGATGCTGATTTTCGGCGGGATTTGTAGAGTTTTACGTATAAGCAACTCTGCATACGTCCTGTGTGCTTATGGAAGTTCTGTAGAAATATTTTCTACCACCGCACGCATAACAATAGCGAAAAATTAACATACAATCATGCTCAATGATCCTATTGTACATGTTAAATTAAACGAATCCGCGACTTAATGAACGGTGTTTAATTAAAAACGATTATTTTCGATAGTTTCACGGTTTATTGACTTTTTATCGGGATGTAAATACTCGGTCGCTGCACGGAAAGAGCATGCATTGGTTCCGACCACAATCAAATAAGAGGCTTCATTTAAAACAATTATTGGGCATCCTCATGTTTAATTAAAGTTCCAATATTCATAATTTATGTTCTGTGCGATTCATACACTAGTTTTGTATGTTATATTTACTGAAAGTTCTTTATCTTTGGGAAGCTGATTGCAGAATTTCATAATTGCAGAATAACACAATCTTTTTGTGTCATGCGATTCAGTCCACGCATGTGGGTGTCGTCGGCAACCGTATATATTTTTACCTAATACACTCTAAAAAAATGAAAGCCAACAAGCTATTTTCTATTAGTTGACGATTTAACTGTCGAATTTAACGATCTGTGATTTAATTAAACAAGTAGGTGCGTTTATTAATTCTAACAAGTTTATTTTATTATTAGTTACTTTTTTGCATGATTCGATCAATTTTAATAGTAAGCATAAACAAATAAGTTGAATCAAACAAGCTGATACTGGCTAAGGTGTTTGTTGGATTTACTAATGTGAATTATTTGGTATAATTTGATCCTGTTAGTTTCAATAAGATCTTAGTTATCTTAGTTTAATTACTTCACACAATTACTTCTACTTTGTCACAACTGTCACAATCTTGTTAGGAGCTACAACATTTTTTTAAAGTGTACGCACGCGTAATCATTACACACTACCAATTACAATACAATACAATACTTTTAAGATAAACAGGATCGCAGGTGATACGTATGTTGGCCAATACTTCGTGAATAAACAAATTATGATGCATGCCACTAAAACGCTATCAGTAGGTGTGAATACTGTTTGATACTTTGTCTAAGATACTTTGATATGATGATTCTTACAGACTGTCGGCAAGCAGTCCCTGCGGCTGCAAGAAGGTTCGCCGAGAGTTCTCGTAAAGCGAACACATGGGCTGCCCTTACTCTATGGCTTGCATCTGTTCTCGTCTCTTATCCAGTATGACGACTTTAATAGTGCAGCGGCTTTGTCATCGTCAAAACCGCCGCGATTGTCTATGTGATTCGGTGTTTTTTTTGTATTCCAAAAAATAGCCTGGTTAAAGATGACATACGAATCCTAATTCAAGGTCATCATCCCATTTTTTTTAAAGTACTAGACATATAATTAAAAACAATCTCGAAATAATATCTTTAAGTAAACGGGCACACCGCACACGCATTACATATACTTTAGGCCACTTCTTACGTCGCTCTGGGACCAAACAAGAATGAGCCGTACCACAAAGGCGATTTTTAAGGATAGACGATGACGCAACTCCATCCTGCGACCAGGTTGAGCGTTATCGCCGCGACGTTGCCGCTTTATCGTCGCTGGTCACGCTGAAGTATTTTCGTAAAAATATTTGTTTTATAGAAAGATTCTTTGACCAACTCCTCCAATCCAACTATCTTATAACTGTCCGAAAACTTTACGTCAATGCTTTACCATCGAAATGGTATGCTATTGGATTAAAACATTCGCAGTGTAAGAATCATGGACAGCAGTTTGATTGCAGTTCTATTATTTCAATCGCAGACTGAAGATAGTTGATATTTGCTTTATTGAGATACCAGACTCGTTAGTAGACACAACCAGTCCTGTATATTCCGAATAACTAATTTGGAAGATATTTTGGGAACTATTCAGAGACAAGTATTGCGAGTTCCGTCTGGGTTCTCCTTTACGGCCAATTAGACTGAACCGCAGGTTGTGATACCAAAGTGTTACGTTTGAATTGCTTTAAATACAATATTTAGATAGACTTTTACAACTTTCGTAATCTGTCAAGCACAAATACTACCCAAATATAGCTGAATATCGTAATAATAAAGTCTTTAACGTGTCTCATCGCTATTAAAATTTTGGTTTTATCTAGAGCTAAGAAAAGTTGTATAAATGGACCTTACTTACCTATTTATTAAATTCTTTTGGAATGTATAATATATTTTACCTAAGAATTGAATGACGATTCCTTTTTAAGTGATACTCGTAGATTTATTACGAATTTTAAATGTTCTAAACGTAGCTTATGTTAAATAAACTTAGTGCTTTTTTGATATTTTTTTGCCATTAAATTATCTGCAGTAATATTATAGCAGTATTTAACGAAGAAACAGTCAAAACTAAAATATGTTTGTTTAATTATTTAAATTTTATTTCACAAACTTATAAATGTACAACAGGTGGACTTAATGCTAAGGGCATTATTATTTAGTTTTTTTTTTCTGAATCGTCTCTCTATTCGGGTAATAACTGCATTGAATGGAAACTCGCCTTAGTCAATTTTAAAACGGTTTTAAATCAGTTTTATGTATACATTGGTTCAAACTAACGTTTTATCGTAACCACAGCGTACTTTTACAATAATTTAGTCCAAAGATGACTCGACAGTCTTCACTCGTTCAACCCTACCACTGCCGCGTTTAAAACTTAGACCATCTCAACCGTGTCGGCCTCAGTAATAAAACCGACAGACCCAGCGTGCAATGAGGCATACGTTCCAATGGCTCCTATCAATTGCCTGTTCTAAAGCTACACGCGACTTTCTGGATCGGAGTCTCGCCGATATGTCTCCTTAGGGTTAAATTAGGGATGAAACCGACAGATCGGCAGTCAGTTTGTATCGATTTTAATTCTGGATTTGAATCGAAATTGTTTTCTTAGACTGATTTATTGTTTCAATCTACCACTAAAAGCGAATTTAATTGATAAGCGGAAAAGGCAAAAACTTAACTAGTTATTTTTTATCCAAGGTAAAAATCTAACAATTATTTGTTATGCACCAGTTAGAATTTTACTTTATGTTATATTTTAAAAGTTTTTCTTGATTTTTTTAGATCAAAGATTAGGTTTGTAATAGAGAATCGGATTTACGTTTACCGTCCCAAAACCGCTGAAGATGTTAAAAGTTTGTGTACATAATGTCTTGTTGACAAAACATGCAACTAATTAAAGTGTTAAATTAAAAGGTTTTTGACGTCATTTAAAACGGTTTTTCTCAGAGCACACCTCACCGGTTCTAATAAACGCGGTGGTTTAATACAAAGGACCTCCTAAAGGCATATTAAATTAATCTAAGCTGAACCTGCGGGGCTGCACACAGGAAAGCGTGTTAGTGAATGTAATTTTCGCTAAATCTAAAGTAGTTAAGGTAGAAAACTGTTTGTTCTAAATATTGGAGGTGATCGTGAATATTGAAGGGTTTTTAATGTGTATTATTAAACAATTAAGTGGTACAATAATTTATGATACTGAGTCAATGAATAATAAACCTGAAGGTTAACCTTTTAAAATGTTTATGAGACTTAGATAACATTCAATCAGACTCCTCAATTTGTCGACCTCCGAAGCCGAGATGCGAGTATACCGGACTTGGTGTCGCTATCTCTGAGGTCCCGGGTTCCATTCCCGGTCGGTCAATGTAGAAAAATAACTATTCTATATTGTCTAGGGTCTGGGTGTTGTAGTACCGTCGTTGTTTCTGATTTCTGTAACACAAGTGCTTAAACTACTTAACATAGGATCAGAGCAATGTATGTGATGTTGTCTAAAATTTATTTATTTATTATTTTTAAACAACATGACATACAAAAACGTTGTGTCAGAAAATATTCAAATAGACAAAAATTTAAGCTACATAAAAAAATAAAAGATGACCGTTTATTTTTTTAAAGTTGAAATATTAGTAAGAAACACTTTTGTAGGTCTGTATCATTTTTAAACAGAAAACTTTCAGGAATCAGTGCTTTTTTTTTATTAGATTTTTTAATTGTTTCTTCTTTTAAGTATTTTAAGTTATTTTGTGTTAAATTTAAAGGTTACACTAAGGACTATATTTATAATTGTCGTACCTACATGAAATGTCATGTAGGTACGACAGTCCAAACCGAATTGGCCATTTTTTCTATCATAAAGGGGACGAATAAAAATTGAGTTACCTAATAACCCCTCCCCTGCTGACGGGAACAAAAAACGGTGGAGTCAATTTTGCATAATAATTTAATATGCCGTCACGAAACAAACGGAATTGGGTTTCTGTTGTATGTCTGTTGTACATGAAATTATGTCATCATTGTGTAATACAAACGGAATATACGTGTAGCGTATCAGCGGGTTAAATCTCGACTTGAAGGTTATGTGGCAATTTTTCATCGTTATTGATGAAATCTAGAAAGAAATAAGTAGGAAGTGTTTACTGTATTGATTTGTAGTCTTTTTAAAAGTTTTCAGCTAAAAAAATAGTACTTGTACATAATAATGTTAGAAAAGCATTAGAATTACATCATCCGAAGAACCTTGTCTACTAAAATGTAAAAATAACTAAAAGTCTACCTAAGCCGCTAAATTAATGAGATACAAATTTATTCAGGCCAAGTATTTTATTTCGCTGTGGTTTAATTACTTAGACAGATGAAGACGTTTTTATAACTGCATAGTCATCTTAGCGAGGGTCAAGTTTATTTTAATAGTGTTGAATTTAGTGCGCTTCGAATTTAAAATACGTTTTATAATCAACTAAAAAAAAGAGGAGGATCTATGTTATTTTTTAACTAATTTTGTCTTAGTTATACTTATGTAAGTCAGGTTTAATAAGGTTTCCGTTAAAAGAAATAAAATTGTGTAATGTCACGTATTCACTATTCCATAAAAGATAATTTCAAAGCTCTTTCAATCGTCTTGTAACGATCAATATTTTGAAAAAAAAAACATTTTAAAAAACCCCTAAATATGCATAAGTCGGTGTATATATCTTTTTTAATTTATAATTTACCTTGTGGCGGACGTGAAAATAAAAATAAACACAAGAGAGTAAATAAATTATAGTAAAAAACAACATCGAAAATCACTTAAAAATTTGAATTATGTATTTTTTCAGCGTTTTAGTATTTTTAGGTCAGTTTATTTTCAGATAAAAATTGACTTTTGTAAATAAAGTACATTTAAATAAAACAATAAAATAAAGCGTTTAAGAGTAAACCTATAACAAGGGAAAATATAAGTATAAGCCAAAAAGAAGAAAATTGTGTTTGTTTCAAATGTATATTTCGCATAATTTAAATCAATTATGTGTCTTTGAGGCAAGTGACTAGTAACTTTATTATCTCTTAAAAAAACATGATTAAAAACAATTTTCTATGTGACCAATAATTTTTCTTTACAAAACTAGTGCTTCATACAGAATTTCGTATTGCATGTGCTAAAAATAGAACAACGGGTTTTTTGCCTAAAATATTCTGTATCCTAATAAATGTTATTCATAATTATACTTACGTATTGTATTAGGTGACCTACCAGTTAGTGTCTACGTATTCTAGCGATTATATTTCAAATAGCTGGATGTTTCATTTTAAGGACATAGTGTCTCAACTTTTTAATAGGGTTTTGTAAAGAATAAAAAACTTTCCAGACGTTCAAGTTATTTTTTCACTTGACTAAGTTCACATAGTCCGCTAAAATGCTAATTTAATAAAAAAGTAATACTATTTTCCTCTTAATTAAACATTTTGTTTGGTTGTTTATGAAGTTTGTTTTCTCAATTTTGCACAAGGTTGATTTTAATTGGTACATTATGGAGTAAGGCCATACTTTCTTATGTAGTTTAGTAGTAGTTCAGTTTTTAGTCCTGGCAGACTACATATATATAGTGTTCTAATTATCACATGAATCGTTTTTATTTTGCCTTTCAAATCTTCATATTGAAGGTAAATGGTAAAAATTAATAGTAGTTATGCATTTAGAAAATGTAACATCCACCTTGAACACCATGTTTTCTTAGCATTTTTTTTTTTTTAAGCACTGTGTGTTTCTTTCCTACTATAGAAACACTGTTTATAATTTCACTGAATCAGTTTCAAATAGCCTTGTATTGACATTTGCTAACACTTTAGTTGTGTGTCTCAGTGCCTATGACACTCCGCGTTTCGGTCGAGATATATACCTACGCGACGCGCACCTTCGAAGAGGCTAAAATCAGTCGAGTGTCACGCGCGCGCGCTGTTACACGTTCTTATTATTAAAATTAGTTTTTTGTACGCGTTACACTTCCGACTTTATTTAGAATTTATTCACTGTGAATAAGAAAATTAAAAGATATCGAAAATATTGCGCAGCATTTGGGTTATATATTTTGCCACCGGGTCGCTCGGTAGCATTAGTAGCAGCGACGCGACCGCTCCGTTGTGATTGAAAATACTAACGTCTCGATTTCCAGCAGACCTACCACAATATTATAATAAGTCCATAAATCACTTCTATAATATTTTAAGTACTTTTAAACAGGGCTCTTTAACACTAATATTACGATGAGGGTGTTTTCATAAATTTATTATATCGATATACGAATGGAAAGTAATATTTTCATTGAAATGATTACTAATTATCTACACGCTATTTCATGCGTAGGTAGGTATCGACCAAATTCACAAACACAAGTCGCAGCCCTTGCGAGAGAGCGGTAGCTGACAGGATAAAGTAAAAAGAGCTCTCACTTGTGGCGTTTTGGTAGATTATCGCTTGCAGTAACGCTTTGTAGGCTATTATGAAACAAGAGTACATTGCCCGGTGCAAGCTAATTTGCTCTTTGTTACCGCACATTGAGAGTAGATAATCTATTTTAGCAAATGTTTTTAAGTGTCGCTTCTGCTATATTATTTATTCTGTGGTTGTATGTAGAATAGAATAGAATTTATCTCAGATTATAGAATACATCGGCATAAAATTTGTAGGTACATAAGTTTGTGAAAACAAATCCTCCACGCAACACTAACACTACATAAATAAAAAAAATCTACATTTAGATATTTTAATGATATTTAAAGAATTAATTTAAGGTTATTAGTTAAAACGGTACTATAAAAACTTTACCAATTGGTGTTATACAAATAGTTATTAAAGTAATAATTATTAATACTATGTGGGGACAGCCGTAAAAAATACACTTCCCCACCGCCAACAGGAGGCGTGTCGTAAGAGGCGACTAACTTCTGTAGTACGAGACGAGCAGCAGCGTCTGCGTGCGAAATCTTAAAAAAAAACTGCCCTCGCCAACCCGCCTGCGAAGCGTGGCGAGTATTGGCATTCCCCCTCGATGATAGGTAGTTGGAGGAGGCCTATGTTCAACAGTGGACGTCCTATGGCTGTAATGATGATGATGAAATAGTTAGTCATTACTTCCCGTGCTAGTCAAGAAGACTGTGTTACGGCATGGTAAGATTCTCTCTCAGTAGCAAAACAACTGTAGCCTGAGTTCGAATCCCCGTAATTTGACATTAGCCGCAATCCGGTGTGGATACGCTCCCAGTAACATTACGATCACAAACGGTATTCTCGTAAACTTTTAATTTGGCGTAAAATTATAATAATTCTCCTAATACGATTGAAAATATAGCAAAAAAATCTAATTAACTATGGTTTCTTCCATTTTCAATCGCATTGCGAACTATAATTGCATTTTTTGGGTTGAGGAGAATACCGTTTGTGGTCGTAATGTTACTGGGAGCGGATCGACACCGGATAGCGATTATTGTCAAATTACGGTAATTGGGCCTCTGGTAGCTTTAAGACGCAGTTCTAATGAAAATATTCGATAACTTGTACTGCACATATGTTACCAAAACCAGTTTAGCGTAAGCACACAGTATGTGTCTTCTGAACGTCACTTTACCCAATTTTATCATTTCATTTTAAATACTTGTTGTACACAGGGGCGTGCATTGGTTTCAGATGGGGGTAGGCTGTGAGTGAAAATTGAGTAAGTTTGCGTGAAACAGTAGGCGATCTCGCGGCAGCCTAACATTGGTTAAATTACAGTAACGATCTAAGTTGCGCGCTTTAGTAAAGAATAAGTACAGGTAGACGACAAAATGGTTACAGAATATTTATTGTTTATTGTTGAATACGTAATTAATAATTATGGTCAGCTGTTCTGTCGGTTTTTTATGAAGGTAGGCTCTGCATAATAGCTTATATGGGATGCACGCCCCTGGTTGTACAGTACAAAACACACTTACTAAAAAGTCAACCATTTTAACTCGCACTAAAATAGCCACTCATCAAAATAATGTACTGTTTCCACTCATACTAAAATACCTATAATAGTCCAGCTTAAACTAACTTTAATTGAATATATCGAGTTCCGCAAGCTTCGAACGTTTCTCCAGTATTAGGTACATAATAAGTTATAATAATTCTCATGAGCACTGCGCTCTGGCAATTTGTGCAAATCCGATATCATGTAAGATATAAACTTTGTAGATACGGTAACTAACATTTAATTGCGAGTGGAACGTTTAACTCGATACATGACTCGTCGAGCTCAAGTAGGGTTCTGCAGGCACTACTTCCTTGACACAAATATAGTAAGAATCCTAAGGGATAAAATCAGAAATAATGTCACCGCGAACTTAAATATTGGAATAGGCTAGTTTCCTGGGTCAAAAAAAGATTATTTCTATTTAGTCCGTCGGTTAGATAATCAAAAAATATTGGACCCATATTTTGTATTTTGTCAATCGAACAAAAAATTACGAAGATAAAGCGCATCAAAGTGAGCACGTGACGTCACGCCTTGCTACAAAGTATCCCAAGGCGTGACGTTACGCGGAACTTTAATGGGCTATATCTTCATATTTTTTTGTTTGATTGAGAAAGAAAAAATACGTGTTCAATATTTTCTGTTTTACCAACTGACGGACTCATTAGATTTTTTTAGGAAACTAGCCCATTAACTCAAAGGATAAATAAGTTAAAGTGGAATTTTTCTAGTCACAATTGCTGTGGAACCGATAACCAATGGGAAAGACGCATTCTTGAGTGGAGTCCACGACTTGGCTTGCGCTAGCGTAGGGCGCTCTCTAACAAGGTGGAGCAAAGATAAATACGCATAGCTGCAGGCAGCAGATGAATAAGGATCGGGCTCAGCGGCGTGCATTGGCAGAGGCTTAGGTATATCTAGATGTACTGCTAGTAGTACACTGACGTGGCCTGATAGTAATGATGGTAAAGAACTTAATTTCCATCTTCTTATTTTTTTTATTTAAAGTCGACAACACATTTATTTAGGCGAACTTGTCTTCAGAAACAGTGGAGAAACAACGCCGTAATGAACAGTGTAGTTATAACATTTAAAAAATAATATTTAAAAGCCTGAAAACTAATCTTAAAAACTCATTACTCAAAAATAAAAGCATGTCCGAGAGACGAAGCCGACGAGAGGAAGCGAGAGTCATCCTTCACACATAATTTTACTGCCAATGAGTTCTTAAAAATACCTTTAAACCTTTATCACCATTTCAGCTATAGGACGTCCAGTTCTTAACATAGGCCTCCCCAATATAACCTTAAAAAAAACACAATAACACATCTATGATGATGATTTAATGCGATGTAACAATTAACTCGACCCCGAAGCGAGAACTAGTCGAGACTAGTTCAAGTAGTCTCGACTGGTTCTGAGTCCAAAAATTTACACCTTGCGGGGCTTTACACGGACGATTTTGATTGATCCATTTTCAACAAGATCCTGCAAAATCGGAAAAAGTCTTTATATCAGCCGTCCAGTTTTGCAGGATCCTACAAACAGGACGCTGCGTGAACGTACCGCTACCTTACATCAACATATTATTATTACATTTACGATTACAAAACAATCCTCACTATGGGAATTGAGTTCACTCTTGGCCAATTTTTAAATAGATACAGCTCGTGTATAGATCTAGATAATAATAGCTTTTAGCCCATAAAATCATATTGGTTTCGCGCTCCAGTGCTTTTAGCGCAAATCCAGTCCATTACAATCAACTCTACGTAAAATAATTATGCGCCGTTCAAAAAACTGATACAGTTACTGCAAAACAAATTTTCTTTGTTGTCCTTGCTCATAAAAACTATGTTTAACGATCAAGTAAGAAATAAATAGACAACGAACAATTGACAATGTTTTTTATTTAAATTATTCTCTTGTCTTTATGGTATTGAGTATACGATTTTTACTTTAAATATGAAATCGTAAACGGACTGAATACAAACCGTTGGACCAAGAGGCAAGAGCAGTGAAGGCATCCATAAAAAGTATTTTTGGTAATTCTACCCCTAAGGCGATGAAAGTATGTATGAAAGTTCGTCGGTTTCAGTTCAGTATGTATGAAAGCTAGGATCTTCAAATTTTGTATTTAGGCTGACAATTGAAAATTAATTTGTGATTGTGTGTATCAGCCATGGAGCACATACTTATAGAGTAGAAATGTCATATAATTTGTTCGACGAAAATTTCCGCCATTTTTTAATCTGTATCTGTACTTTTTTGTATGGGCGAGAGTTGACAGGATTTGTCATTTCATACTAAATGTAAGTAAAAAATCACATACTAGTTTCGGAGAAAGATGGTTCGTACTGCTACTCTATAGGGTATGTACTCGATGGTATCAGTTATTGATCATTTTAGCAAGAAATTTTAAGGAATGGAAAAATAAATTGAAGAGGTAAAAAGAAGGATTATATTGTGTGTGGAAAGTTTTTAATTTTCAATGTAAAAGTCATTAAAGTTTATTTTTTATTTAAAATGTTGTTTAGGTAGTAAACTAACGCAACTTATTTTGGTGTTGATGGAATTTCAACTCTGACGGGAGTGAAAAGATGGATGAAATATTGTAGATTTATACTTTTTTATTTTCAAAGTTTTTTACTTTACACTAAATTAATTATATCGGCATAGAGTTGGAAATTAACGCAAAGCATACAATTGTTTTTTTTATTTCAGCCCTCAGAGGTAAAAAGGGGATTCATTTTTGTATTTAAGTTGTTCATTCACTAAATATTCAAGTAAAAATAATGTACACGTGTATCGTGCTTACTAAGCCTACACTGCCGGACGGCTGGATAGGTCTATCCGTCTGTCTGTCTGTCTGAAAAGAGCAAATATCTCAGCTGTCTGGAAATAGTTCAGGAACACATTGATAGGTCTCATGGCGTCGTAATTTAGGGGAAATAATTCCGATCACCAAGACAACCAAGTATTGCAAGCTACAACAAAAAAAAACTTACTTTTGTCATCCTACTCACATCTATAGGTATGATTTAAGGGCATAACCATAAACGACGTGGGTACATATCAACCTTGTTTCTATGTATGTATTATTTACCACTACTTGTGAATTATGGTCCTCTAAATTCGTATCTTTCAAGCATTAGTGTAATAAAAACGATTATGTACGGAACCTTTGCCGGACTTCCTGTAATATTCGCCAACTTTTGTACATTGATATTTAACTGCGTCCGAATGCAACGCTTATTTTATTTTCTTCTGAGTTCTGTCTTTCGAATGTTATAATTCAATGCGCCACTTGAAAAGAGTTCGCGTACAAATATTTAATTTTCAGTTAATTTAAAAACGCTCGTCTGCTCTGAAAGTTGACTAAGTACACTGGCTACTGCATTTACAGCTTTGCTCAGTCACAGCTAGTACGATACCGCAAAATACCGTTTTGTTTCGTTTCTCCAGTTAATAAATAAGTGTTCTTAGAACTTTTTGCTTCACGTTTGTATCTGGTTTTGCGAAACGGGAATAAATTGAAAATAAATTATTTGTTTGTTCTTAAGTACGAGTTGCTGGTGCCTTTGTTCCGGATTTATTTAAGTACAATTGTAAAATAAACCATTTACACATTATTTTTCCCTTCACGTCTATATTATTGCAAATGTTAGAGCTTCTTTCAAGTTGGGCAACGACAAAATATGGAAATATGCACTTGGTTAAAGAAAAGCTGATGAATACTGAAACGGCACTAGGATATCGCCACATTACGCGGAAACTCTGTCTTTCTGTGACAGAGCGCTAATTTTATGAAAGCTAATTAAAGGAATTTCCGCATAATGTGGCGTAAGAGTATTAAAACATGACACGTGCATCTGTTGCAGATTTTCTGCTAATTATTTTCTGCACAAGCTCCATCGCAAAACATCAGCGGTTGAATTTTAACTTAATATAAGCGGAGGTCATATAAAAATTACCCGTACTAAAAGGTTTTGTGATCTTACCCGCAACAATTGGAATTATGATTTATAGAACAGTGCCAGTTTTATTCATATACCAGCTCTGGTACAGTATGCATGCCCGTGAAACTGTAATGAGGATGTTTTCATACTAAACAGCGTTAAGTATGAAAGTTAAAAAACGTAGTCGTCCAGTGTGTAAGTGCTGGCGCCAGCTATAAATTTGCCTTGACAGAGGCAGACAAGTCAATATACAATAATTCTATGATCAAATTGACGTTAAGACAGTCAGCGGTATTAGAGAGCCTTTCTCTACTCACGTAATTATTTAAAATAAATTTCCTTTCTGTAATTGTTTGACCTTAATCTCAATCCGTTACAACTTTCATTATTTTCGATTTACCTAAGAGCCGCCATTATCCTCTTTGTTAAATTTTTAATTAGAATCGGAAGTTATAACTTGTAAGCTGACATAGGTAGGGTTAATGTTCACGGAGTAAACTTCTCTTTGTTTATACAACTTCGAGTTTCCGAAAGCAGGTAAGTTTTGAACATTGCGGTTTTAATGATCTAATATTAAACGAACGCTGTGGGTATTAATTAAGGATTCCAAGCATAATAACCTGTAACAAAACCGATACCAAAATTGTAGGCGAACCTGGATGCAGGGGAATTGTTGAACAGTAACAAGGCCTGCAACTTTCATAGCGTTTAATCATTGCAAATTTTACCACAAATTTTGACCTCAATTAATGTACGTTGTTCAGAAGTAATTATTTTAATATGACGCGGGCTAAAATGTACCTGTGTAAATACTTCAGTGCGCTGATAGTGTGCATTTTAAGCGGTACCCAATAGCGTTATTTGCACTAATAAGACCGCCATAATAATGAAATTAATTAATTATTGAAAGTTCGCCTTGTTTAAGTGTCATACACAACTAAAATGTATTTTGTGCATTTGCAGATTTGCCGTAAAGTAGATTAATATATATTATGTCTATGTGTAGATTGAGTGGAAATCTAGCATTCATTTATTTTATACATTTATATTTTAAATACTCGTATATTGAACAATAATACTTAGTGCTTTGATTGTGAGAGAAATCAGAATCATAATTTTTTGCCTGTGACAGAAAAATATGTGTATACAAATATTTTTTATTAGACGCCATACAGCGGTCAGCTAATAGCTGACTTATCTGCACCACAACAATAAAAAGAAAACACTCAACAACTTGTGGACACATGATATTTTAAGACAATATGTATAATATAACGTAAAAATAGAAGGCCTAGCAAAAAATGCTGAGCATCTTTTTCTATTTCTGTTCACTAAAAGTTGCAAACGGCCAAGTTTCTCCCAGTCTCTTAAAGTAAAATTGGAGGGGTCTAAGCAGGCTGCTCGTTGACAAGTGTCAGATTTATTGACGTACTCGCGGCCGACTAAGCCCATTTGCACGGATATTCGCGGGAAATACACCGTAAAAACGTCTGGAAGTGATAAATATTGTATTTACTTTTTTATTGTAGTTGATAAGGGACAACAGTTGTGCCATTTGTGTGACAGGTTATTTGCTTTAAAGAACGTGCTGTGTGCAAATAAAAGACAAATTATCTTGTTTTTGTTTCATGACCTCGCAAAGAGTGAGACGAGCCACACACATAACTATGTGACCACCGCGCCAAGAGTACCTTATTGAAATAAGAAAAGGTGAGGATATGTCGAAATGGATCTTAGAAAACCTCTTGGTTCCGTCTGTTCCGTTGGGCCGTCTAAGGTCCTTTCCTCATAGGTAATCGGTCTAATAATCCAGTCGCAACTCTAAATGATCTCATCTCCCCTCATATATTGTTTGGACCGCACCGGCAAGCCCTAATCCTCTATTTTCTGGAGAATGGACTATCATCAATTCAAAGGCGGATCCGATAGGAAACTGTAACCTCACACACGAAAATGAAAATGTCGGCCTATTTTAAGATGCTGTAGTGGTATATGCCTAAATGGGCTTCATGGTTTAATTACTTCTATATATACTATGTATGTACTTCTATACTGTAATTGTTACCTAATTGTACAGATAAATGTAATAAATGATCTTTGAACTACATCTATTTTTTGGTTTCTGA
The DNA here is from genome assembly GCA_963576865.1 of Anania hortulata. Taxonomy (NCBI): domain Eukaryota; kingdom Metazoa; phylum Arthropoda; class Insecta; order Lepidoptera; family Crambidae; genus Anania; species Anania hortulata. The sequence goes on along the minus strand of OY756392.1, from coordinate 15,037,895 downwards.
ATTGAACCAAATTGGATCAACTTTTCTAGATTATTTTAATAATTATTATCAACGTTCTGAGTGAGAGACGCCTCTGGCAATTTGATTGTCTGGTACCTCCTCGAAACTTAAGGATATTGATTCTTTTCTTCGAGATCTTGACAAATGGCGTTTTGTCTGGCGTATATTCAATTGTTATTTTATTATTTCTTCAGAGGCTATTGGTAGTACAGTTAATGGTAGGTCAACCTACCCAAAAAGTTGAAGGTCGTTGAACCGATTTTCAACTTTATGTTCGACAAGTAGAGATCAATATCAAGTGAGAAGATTAGACGTTTTCTGGTAGGTTGACGTACTGTTGTCTGTACATCCGTATCAACTGTTGTCTGAGAAGTGAGAACTTGCAATGTTAATTAAAGATTTCTTGTATCTTTTCCAGTAAAAAATATTCCATAAAGCAAGTCGTCATTTATTTGCTGACGGGCGGTGTTCAGCTAATCCCACTATGTCAGCTTGTGACCTCCCTAATCCTTTCTCCGATTTGGGGCTCACTCAGTGTGGCAGTATTTATTCAGATTGGGTTTTTTCCATGTTTAACCCCTCACCTCAGCGAAATGAGAGACAATAGTCATTTTATTGCTAAGTGGTCTCATTCGACCACTTGGAGTTTCTCGTGTGGCCTATTTATTTTGGACAGTAAGTGTAGTTATGATCTAATTTTTTTTCTAATTAATATGCGATGACGACGAGAGACTGAAATAGGTGCCGTAAAAAGACCGCAGTAACATTAAATATAAAGTAGAAATATAGTGTATAAAAAATTGCTAAGCCAACCAAGCCTAATTCTGTATATTAATTTTAACAAACATTATTTCGGTATCGGAATCGGATATTTTTCTGTAATGTATATGTATTCGAAACAATGACTAAGACTATTATCAGATTTTGTCAATTATGTTTAATTTCATATTCTTAATTTTAAGGTCCTAAGTTGTCGTTATATTGGGTATGACCTTACCCTTAGGTTCGACCCCCAACATGCTACATACACCTTTGCCACGTTATTAGCTAGGTATAATCAAAGTTTGGATTTTCATACTTTTTAACACACTTTTAATAGCTTTTCTTGTACTTTGTAATCAAATCTTAGAAGTAGTTTTTAACCTACTTTTAATTGACGTATCAATTTAAAACTTTGTAAGTATTTGACATTTGGTAGACAGACTCGGTCTACACGGTCTCTGTTGTCAGCAAAGTGCTGGGCGGTTCGCCCGCCATGCTGCGCTCAATGACACCATCAAGAGAGCTCTTGCTAGCATCTGCATTTCCTCCACGCTGGAACCTCGTGGATTAGTGCGTGATGATGGCAAGAAACCGGATGGTCTTACGGTCGTTCCCTGGTAGCGGGGACGGGCTTCAGTATGGCATGCAACTTGTGTCGATACTTTAGCCACTTCTCATCTTAGGGAATCAGCTGTAAAAGCTGGAGCTGCAGCGGAGTCTGCTGAAAATGCCAAGTAAGAGTCACTTGTAAGTGATTACGTGTTTGCGCCATTTGACGTTGAGACTTTTGGACCATGAGGACCGAGTGCAAAATTACATTTCGAAAAATAGCTCCAAAATTAATTTAGATTTCAGAAAATAAAAATGCTTGCTCGTTCCTCGCTCAAAGGCTTAGTTTAGCCATTCAGCGTGGAAACGCTGCTAGCATTCTCGCCTCTTTGCCTCATGGACACACTTTTATTTTTGAGTAGGTAGTTTTTAGTTTTAGGTTAGTTTTTTTTTGTGTTATTAAAATTTTAATTGATAAAAATGAACAAAATTATGGGTAACATACAATAATATCACAACATCTTGCTAATCTGATGACGGTGTCAGGAGGTAGTCAGTAGAACTCTTCAATGACTTCTAGTAAAATCTTCGTGTTTAGGCTCATTCGATTCGTTTTGACAAGTCCAGTATACATGTTTGTATTATGGTTTTTAAACTATGATATTAATTATTCAATTTGTGTCTAACTAACTTATTAGTTTCGTGTTACATGGAAACGCACCTTTAAAGTGACAAGACCCTGTGAAAGTCTTTTATATTTTTTTGATTACCAGTTTCTTCCATTAGAAGTTTTAACTATTTGTTAAAATCATGGTAAGTTGAATCTTGCATGCGAGCACACTACTACTGTATCAGTCTTAAGGCTCTTAACCGAATTATTACATCGCATCATAAAGTAGATGATCTGTGGCCACTGATACGTCAAATGTTCCAGTTCATTGAGCGTACGTTGAACTAAACTCTCATTGCTTTGTTTACAAGAAAATCCAATATACCTACTCAAGTATGTACTAAATATTATTTCAGACATTTTAACCTTAGGCCAGGATTAGACTGGGTTTGCTTTAAGATTTATACAGGGTGTAGTTTTGAACACTCGCCAAATTTAAGGAGTCGAATCTATTCATTAATACCAACCACTTCTTTTATGGAGTCAACATCAAAATCGAAATTTTTTATCTATTATCCATACAAACTAACTCGATGATGGTGTATGGAGCAGCAAAAAAATATTTTATGATCTAGATGTTGGTCTCATAGTAAAAGTTATTTGTAATTATGAACTTTTTCGCCTCCTTAAATTTGGCAAGTGTTAAAAAAAACATTCTGTATAGAGTAATTCAAGTGTGTCGCGGTTCAGTATGTTAACACTCTCTTTCTCTCTCTCTTACACACATACACACATACACACATATGCACGTATGCACGCAAGTACGCTCGCACGCACGATTATTACAGACAGATTTATTGGAATTCCGCTTAAGTACTAAAATAATTATGCTTACATACTTTCTGTATTTTAATATTGAACCAAATCATCCCTAGCTCAAAAGCTGAATTTAAAATTTCCAATATTAGCTCTTTCGTGATTGAACATTGCGATGTTGGAACGCAGTTATTAAAGCGAATATATTTTTTGTTAAAAAATTCAACAAACACCCTAAATTAAATATGAAATAAAACATGATAGGCAATGTATTGAACATATTGAAAAATATTCTGTACAATACTTTTAAAGCAAATAAACTATATAATATTTTCAAATGAGAGCCTTTGTTGCAGAGCTTTGATAAAAGTTACGTTGTTGATCCTTATATTGACAATGGTTCATTTACAAATGATTTTTCCGAATAAATAGTCATCCAAATTTCTTTTTATTTATCTGTGTATGCAGTTGATAAAACATAACACAATTTTACTGGAATCGAGAATTAACGATGCTTCGACTACCTATATTAGCCCGATCGCAACATTTTCATCAAATTAATAAAGCCACTTAACTGGCGGAGTTCGGACTCGTAAGTACTTATCATACATAAGCCTTTCTTGGGTGTCCTCTAGTTATTTGGCGCGAAACTTATAAGCAGCTTACACGTTGCCACTGTGAGGGTAATATTCGCAAATTACTCCCTCAGTCAGTCTCAGTGGGTAGTTATTTGAATAATTGATGCGACTCCCGTGAGCTCGCCAAACATTTGCAATCTGCAATCAAAGGTCCGACTTGGTACTTCAAAGCGTCCCCTCACTTGCATTTTGGGACGAAACTGGCACAGAGCGATTTAAATTTCTTTATTAGGCTAGGCGCACACTACGTTTTTTATGTTGGACATTGCCAGTGACATAATTATTGGGTTTAGACATCGAATATCTTCAACAGATTTTACTATCGCTTGTTGTTGATTGTATGACAAGGACATACCATACTAAGTCAGAAGTTGCTATTATCTGAAAAGTTTTTTTTTTTAATTTAACTCTTTTGTAGTACAAAAAGATAGTACAGAAATCATAATTTGTTTATCTAATTTACATCTTTTTTGAGACATCTTGCCTAAGATTTAACTACTCAACAAACAAACAAACAACAACAACTAACTACATTAAAATATACTAAGTTAAGCAAATTATTGCTGGAAGTATCGACAATGCAGTTGCACTCGTCGATCCGGCTGACATTCTAATAAGCAAATAGTGATATTATGATAGATAAATAATTGGGCCAAAAGTGGGTTATGTTTGTATTTAATAATTCAAAAGACGACGAGTTTGTCGTCTGAAACCTTTAATGTAAAATTTTGCTATATATTTTTACGACTTAATAACTACAAATAGTTAATACAAATAATATACGTTACAAAAAGTTGCATGTGTAATGCATTATGCACAATCTATTTAAATAACATAATTTTCGTCCCGCCTTTCTTTTATATTAATTAATGTCATAAATAAGATAATTGTAATAATATTTTTTAAATTTCCACAAAATGACGCCTTAAATTATAATATTTTTTGTATGTTGAATTCCTTATTTCAGAAAACAAATCTGTTTCAGTGAGATTAAATGAAAGGTTTTGATAGGATCCAGGATTCGAGATAGACTTATTTCTAACTCGTCAGACAAGGTTGCTAATTAATTACAGAGTTCCTAAGTCTCTAGCTCTATCCACATACACGAACTATTCGGACGGTACAGCTCACGTTACGACCGTGTCTAGAGCACGAACATGTAATCTTATCTGATGTTAGATTTTGAAATAAAATTATCGGATAAAGGCTGAAAAGCGACTGGATATGAAATAGTGACAAAATAAAAAAAATAACAGAAGTAACGACACTTAAAGCTAAGAGTAAAAATATTTTTATTCAATACTTTCATTTACGGTGGCATGCTATTACGCCAGTAACGTTCTATGAAACATGATAAATACGTGCTTTGGAAATAATTTTATTTATTTTTTTATTTATTTAAATCTTTATTGACTGAATATTAGCACAGGTCCACACGCCATGCGATCTAAGAAAGGGGCATATATTACAGTATTTTTAAAAGTAAATACTAATATTTTATATTAATATATAACAGAAAGTCGGGTTAGTTACACCATTTTAAACACAAGAACGGCTGAAACGAATTAAATGAACGTTGATTTTTTGGATTTGTTTCCGCTCTGAATATCAGAATAATATCAAAACATTTGAAAAAACCCGAAAACAATATTTTAAGATGCGGTACGAAGTTAGACGGGTCAGATAATAATGATTAAAAGCATTTACATGCTTTAGTTAGATATAGGCAGTGACGACACATTATTATTTTCCGCATGTTCGTGCTTCGGGCACCGATCCGTGCAGCAGAGTTTATACGAAATTACTTTACAATGTATGTACGTGCATTCCGGTTTAGCGTTTGCCCATTTTAGTTGCCTTATTCTCTAAAGACTAGATGCACCTTTTAAATTGTTGATACACATTGTAGTTTAATAATGATTTCTCATTAATTTAGAAAATGTAACTTACTAGTAGCTTGATCCTGTTTTATTATTTAGAAATTGTCTTCTTAATAACTTAGTTGTAGTTAATGTAAGTGCACTAAGTTTGCGTTTGCAAGATTAGTTGATTGTACCAAATGAGCAGACAAATCATAATGTTAAGGCTGATTTTAAAAAGTTTAAGGTATTATCATTATGACTTTGAGTTGATAGAAATCATGTTTTTTAGCATGTATCAAGTAGAAACTGAGGGGATTCTAACTTTACAAGTTTTCTCCAAATCTCCAATATTAACCAAATGGTTAAGTTAGTTAATTGGAAAGTATTTTAATGAAGCCCATTATTGTAGTAAGTTCAATTGAAATATGTCATTTAAAGGCTCTTCCACATAAGGGCGGGCTGCACCGCATAACTTTGCAAAAATCCTCTGACATCTTAATTCGTCTTTCTAAAACGCGAAAGAGATGTATGAGGTTTTTTGCGTATCGTTGCGGTGCGGTCCGCAATAATGTGCATCAGCTTTTTCGCTTACATCTACAGTACAAGAACTAAGCAGATAAAGATAGAGTTGCTGATGTGAGTAAGCAGAGTCAGAAGCACATTAATGGCGCCATATTTCACACGAAGATTTTGTATTCAACTTTACATAATTTCATCATTACGTAGGATTTCAAATCGGCGGTGGACGTGGAGCTTAGACAAACTACCCACATTCCATTCTACACACTAAAGAGATGACACGCGACGCCGCGTCTCGGCGCGTGTGTTGCATTCCAGAATGCAAGCAACAAGTGACAATATTTCCTACTGATCTACTTACAAATCTACTCCACCGCAACAAAGTTTATTTTCATTCAAATTACTTACAAACAACAAATTATTAAATTCATAAAGACCCTAGAATTACATCGGCTAAAGTGGAATTAGTGAAAATGAATAAGAACAATGAAAGTTTTTATTGGCTTCTTTGTTGGCTTAATTAATATATAACTGGAGTAACAACAAAAACTAACAAGACAGAGCTAAAGCACAAATGTTGCTTTAAAATTGAAGCTGAAAGAAAGAAATTCATTTTGTTTGTATTTTCGCGGCAAGTTCAGATCAGGCGCTAAAAGTGACTTAATTTGTCACAACAACATGCTTTAAATTATATAAAACGTATTTTATTTTATTTAATAAGTTTACCAGCAGTTATATTACAGTTACATTAAATTTAACATCAAGTCCAATTTATAAGTCTACGTAATAACTTTAATAAGGTAAACATCGCAATTATAGCACTATTACTTACTTTAAAGTATTTTTTTAGCGTATAAACAATGTGTTTACATTGTTGCATGTGTGGCCACATGTACACATATTTACAAATTATAAAATGCGATCAAAAATACTCGGTCTTATTTCTTTTATCAATTACTGTACAAACTAAGAATTACATTTTAATCAATTCACAAAAAAAAACAATATCAGATTCTAAAATTATTTTTTGGGGACAAAAGTATTTTAACAAGGATCGATCATGTCTAAATTATGAAGCTTATGTTCTATCTAGACGTTTATGGATACTAGTTATTTTCAGACGTAAACATCGATTTAAAAATACGGACTTTGCGGAGGGAATAACCGAATCACAGGCGCACAATTTGTAAGCGATACCTGGGGCACCAATTACGGGAAACGCTGCAACAACGGTCGATGTAAAACTGCACAAAGATGTAAAAATATAGTTTAATAAAGGAGCAAAAATATTTTCTTTTAAGTGCTAATTTTAAATTACTCAATGCTTTATGTTAAGGGGCACGGCACTTGCCATATGGGTCTAAAATGTATTTTAGTTACCTTTCAAATTGTACTATTAACAAATTCCAGCATGAAATTCATGTCACTTTTGAAAATAACGGCCTAAAAATATGCAGAATTCTATCACACCTTGGTATAAAATTCTGCATGTTACTATGTACTTACCACCTTAATTTGTGTTTTTTTCATTTATATATTAACCTTTGGTGCATCCATGTTCGGAATTTTCTCTAATGTTCTACTTTCGCCCGTCAGTATACCACTAACGGCAGTTTTCTTTCTTGCAGCTCTAGAATTCTTCTTGTCTAGCGATGCGCATCCACAATATTGTCCCAAAGGGTCAGGGTAAAAAAAAATGGACGTGTATAACTGCTTAATTATGGCTTCTTTACAGATATATTAGTTTTATTCTAGCAATTTGCTAGTTTAACCCCACTTTCTGTACTCTATTCACTCTCTATTTGTAAAACTCATAATAAAAAAAACATACTGTATTTGCATAATTTGCTTTTTATATTTTGGTAATTCGATTTTGTACAAAACTAAAGCTCGTCCAGCTACATTTTAAGTCTGTGACAAACTAACAGTTATGAATCTGCCCCTCGGTAAGTTATTTATTTGCAAGCGGACTTTATCAAGGAAAATATGGATTGCAGTTTTTATGACTTCAGTATCAATTATTAAATGAAAGGAGTTCATATTTCAATCGGTTCTATATCACAACAGAGGTTTACTGAGCGAACCCACCAAATAATGCAAAAATAAGTAACAAAATAAGGGCTCTTTTAATTCGTTTGTTAGTTATTTTTTTTCTACAAATGTTGTAATCACCCATATTACCTATGTGAAACGTATCCCAGTCTTTTTTAAATTTAATATTTATTATCACATAAAATATTTTAAAAAACATTTAACTTAGGATAAAAAAATAACTTTCGAGTAGGTTTGTATTATTATTATTATTATTTTTGTTATCTTTAAACATGACGAGTTATTTTAGTAAATTATATTGTTGGTGTGCTTTACTAACAGATAAAGTATCTAAGACTAGCGCTCTGGGGATCCACGTGCATGAACACCAGCACCACTGAGCGAGCGACAGACAAGCACTTAATCTTAGTCCTCAATTAACGTAAAAATCCGTTCTTGTTCGATACCTCAAAAATAAGGTTATGTTTATTGAGCGTATTTTTATGTTAAGAAGTTTCTACGACAGTTATTGCGCTACCAATCTCTCTCTCCCTTCTCTCCGAAACACAGCAAAGTACGATGTTTGGTGAAAAAACTGGCCAAGTGCAACTAGGACTTGCACCAGCGGGTGTTACTGCACAATTGACACAGCCGGACTCACTCTTAGCCGCTTTTTTATTATTTGTTGTTTTACTTTACTTTGCAATAATTAAAACTAAGTATGACGCTTGTACGTATTATTGTTTCAACGATCAAGAAAAACAAAAAACTTGCAAAAACACTTGTTATTATTATTAGTAGCATGTGAGCCTACTTAATCGACTTATTTTGTGTTTGTACACTATTACGCATTGGAAACAGCTAAATAAAGTAGTTTCGTCAGTAATTTTCAATTAATATTTGGACTAAGTTTGTTTCAATATCAATTTCAACAAGCGAGCAGTATGCTACAATATTTAAAGTGTTCTATAATATGTATGTATATAAGTGAACAGAAGTAGTTAATTAACTAGGTACAGAACACCAGTTTTGTATCACCTAGTTAGGTTTTGAATTGCCTCATCAGCTCATCACACGTAGACAAGTGATGATGGAGTCTCAGATGAAGCACACTTGCTCAATATCTGTTTTCTCGTGTTTTAAAGGTTATAAAAATGTGGCAACACCGGTTTTAGAAGTTTAAGAGATTCTTGAGTACGTAGTGTCTTGTAAAACAACTAAAAACTATACCAGATTCCATTAAATCTAAGCCACCAGAGTTACGATAGCCAATAAGTCAATGATTCAGTTGCGAGTTTTTCGGCACGACGAATTCAACTCAGTTGGGCAGCATTCGGGGCAATTCGTGATGTCTCTTCCGACATCTCAGAGCCTAAAGACTAAAGCCTTTGAGCAGTGCGTATTGCCAGTGATGACTTACGGCATTGAGTCGTAATCCTTGACTATTGGCCTTCTAAACAAGCTCAGAGTCACCCAACGTGCTATAAAGAGAGATATGCTTGGCGTTTCTCTGCTAGATAAGATCTGAAATGAGAAGATCCGTAAACGAACCAAAGTTACAGACATACTTTTTGAATTGCAAAGCTAAAGTAGTAGTGGGGAGGCCACATCTCTTGGAGAACTGACAACCAATAGGCAAGGAATTTCTGTAGTGGCGACCACGAATTGGATTACCGACCGACTATTTACAGATAGCGCTAAAACATGTTTATACAGATGCAGTTGGAATAGCCTATATTTTATTAGAGAACCTCATCATAAAAGTCCACAGCTGGCCATAGGCCTTCCCTATAGAACCCCACAGCGAGCGGCTCTGGGTTTACATCCAGCGGCTGCAAGCAACCTTTACCAGGTCGTCTGTCCACCTGTGGGTGGACGTCCTACGCTGCGCTTGCTGGTACGTAGTCTCTCCGTTCTAGAACCTTTCTGTCCCATCGGCCGTCAGTTTGATGTGCTATGTGCCCCGCCCACTGCCAATTCAGCTTGCTCATACGTTGGGCTATGTCAGCGACTTTTGTTCATTTACGGATCTCCTCATTTCTGATTCGATCTCGCAAGTGCTTGGTGTTTAAGCAAAGCCCTTTTCATAGCAGAGGATTAATCGCTGGGCAAATTTTATTGCACGCCACTATATTTTCTTGGAGCAGCATAAACGGATTCGAAGTTTAAAAAGCTATTTATCATAAAGCTGGATCCGCGCGTGGCCGCCTAACGACCACTCGTACGTAGCTGTTCCCCGGAGATGTGTGGAGCTCCCTAAATGGCGGAATAATCGCGATGCATCATCCGCGGAGATGCATTAGCAACTTGAAGCCCAAATAGTTGCCGCAATTTGTTGCAGTTTGCAGACGCTCAGGTATTTGTTTGCATGTACGTAAACTTAAAAGACTTTGAAATGTTTCGGATTTTAAAGAGATGTAATATTTCTTGCACGCAATTTTTTAGGGTTCTGAAGCCACTAAAAACGTCTGTCTGTTTGTCCCTATACTTACTACAATTTTATTGAGCTTTTCGTCATTTTATAAACTTGATTCGGTTTTCAATTGATTTTAAAAAGAAGTTTTTCAATTTTATCTTTTGTATTGGCTGAGATATTTTTGCCAACCGATTATTTTTATATTGAATGTAATTTAAATTAAGGCTGGTTACAGTATTTTTTAAACTGATGTGAGTTATGGTTCAAAATATGATGAAGTTTAAGTACAGTTTTTTTTCTTTGTCTCAAATGATGCGTCTTATGGATGACTTAACATTAAAATTGTTAATTAAAGGATTAAAAAACAGCCAGCTACGAAGATTGTAAGGCCTGTTTTCATTGGCAACGACTCCAAAAATAACTGATTACGTTTATGTAAAAAAAAAGTTTTTTAGTTTCTTGATAATGTAAATGAATTAGGTAATTTTTACAGAAATTGTACGGCAGACCTGCAAATAATATTTTGTTACTTAAACATGTATACTTGGGGGTCGTAAACAACAGTGCCGAATCCGATATTGCATCCATAATAATGGTACTATACCCTTAAATATTATAGGCATATCGGTTTTAGAACACTTTATTAAACTTTAAGTACCTAATTTTTTTGCATATTTGCAACTTTCATGATTTATGAGCAACAGCAATGATTTGATGTTATCACAGGAAACATTTTAAAATAAGAATAGCCAAACGTTACATTTCCTCAAAAAATATGACAGTTGCATGTATCTTCTAAAATAATATTTTGAGGTCTTGGTTTTACCATTGCATTACCACTCAGAACCCTTTAGAACAGCCAATAAAAAACGCCAAGACAAAATTGATCTGAAACCCTAGCTACCTGAGTTAAAGCTTCTTTACATCAAACGGCATAACAAATTCATACATTATGTATAAACGGCTTAATGGCACTGCCATGAGGTCAGGCCGAGTTGGTATTAAGAGCTTTTGGGTGGGACCGCGAGGGGGGGGCAAAGTGAATATTATAACAGAAGATGTTGCTTGTTTTCCAGGTGGTACCTTGCGTGATAAGACGTACAAAAGGGTTAAATTGAAAAAATGTGTGGGCAAAAGTTGGGTTAACTACCCATCGAATAATTTTTCGCTCGCCAACATTCATTAAATCAGCAAGTACCACAGCTGAATTGAGTCTCAGAGGTCTAACTACTCTAAAACGTAACTAAGCAGTGTTGTTGAACGTCAATTTATATACAGAAAAAACAAATCGAGTTGGAAGTAATGCTGTTTTAAGAGGTTATGGTTTGACTCCAGTAGAACTATTTTCAATACGCATAATATTATTGCTAGTAGTTCAAAATTATGAACATTATAGGAATTTTATCAAATATAATTTAAAAAATAGAATCAATAGGGTTAGTACGCTAATAACTAGCACTGGATTAAATGTTTATTAGCGATTTTGTGCGCAAGTGAGCCTAACACTACCAATCAGTTAACATACTTATTGTGAGCTGTCACAATGAAATGCTTCGAATGCAAGCTCTGACATCGCGCTTCTTGCCATACTCAATTATTTATTAAATTTTAAAGAAAATTTTAAGAATAAACATAAATTAAAGAATGTCCTAAATAATGTGTCTTGAAATATTAGTAAATGTAAATATTCTAATAATGTTAATTTATTTATTAAATGTTTTAACTCTTTTATATTACAGGTTATAGGACCCAATGGTAGAAAAAAAGTTGTAGAAAAAGAAAAAATGTGCTTTCTAAAATGTCAATTCAACAAATTAGCTTCTGTCCGCAACCTCGTCTAAGTAGTCTTCACAATTATCATCATCATCATTTCAGCCATAGGATGTCCACTGCTGAACATAGGCCTCCCCTATTGACTTCCAGTTGGAAGCGGCCTGCATCCAGCGTCCATTCTAGAACCTTTTTGCCCCATCGGCCAATTATGTCAATTATGTCAACGTAAAACACAAAAACGAGTTTTAAATCCTGTGTCATGATAATAAGCCTATGCACGCCACTGAGCCCGATCTTCGCCTATTCTTTGCCATCCACTGCCAGCAACCTTGCGTATAGGTATCGTCACTCCTCCTTGTCGGAGGGCGGCGCACGCTGCGCTTGCTTAGTCGCGGTCTCCACTCAAGAACACGTCTATCGGTTATCGGTTCGACGGCGAATGTAACTAGCCCATTGCCTTTGTTTACCCAACTTTAGTTTGCTTTATTCTTTGAACTATATCGATTACTTTAGTTTTCTTTCAGATAACCCCATTTCTGGTACCACCTTACTAATATTGGTAGTAAAATCTTGTTCGTTAGTCTAGATTAATATTTGTCTATCTATCTAAATGTGTGACTATAAAGGGTTACATTGCAAAGGGCTGCCCTGCCAAATTTACTGGGTTATTTTCAAAATCAAACAGAATATTGATAGTAAACTAGACTGTGGTAATTGAAACTATTTGTTAGCGGACCGTGTACATTGTCCTCGCCGTCGTACATGAAAATTCAATTTATCGAAAATGCTCAATAAAGTTGCAATAGATTGAATTTCATCTGGTAAACCACTTAACAATTTGCCAATAAATTACAAAGTGGCAGAATACCGATCGAAATACTTATGACTTTCTTCGTAAAAGTTAGTGTTTAGACAATTGAGAACCAAGTTAATCTTAAAAGTATTTAATATTATCCCAACTTCATATAGATTTGAAACATGTATCGCTGGTGTCCTGAAATAGAAAACGCCTATAAGAATCTGTTAAATTATCGTCAAAGCAAATTTAATAATTTCAAATATTTTGTCAAGCGGAGTCGTGTTGGCGCCTATCTTTTTTTTCATTTATTATTATTTTACACAAACTACGTACATATATTATCATAGTGCATTGCTAGAAACTACTGAGGTTTGTCCACACCTATGCAGATACGTAGTCAATGTCGTAGATTTTTTTTTAAATATTTCTGTTTTAAATAAATTAAAATGTGATAAACAAGATTAGTAATGACCAATCAAAATCTTCTTGCAGGAGATGATGTGGCAGCAAAAATGTAAATAATTTTCTTATCATATCTCAAAAAAGAACACCTAAGTATACAAATTGTAAGTTCTAGTGGTAACAAGTATGTGGTATGTTTTTTTTTTTCGGTTTGCCACGTCACGTTCGTCCGATAGTTTGTTGCATTTTGCTTTCTCATCTGCTTCTGCAAGGAATTGATAGAAATAGTCATGTTTTAGAAAATAAAGTAAATTAAGTTAATATTTGACACAAATGAAGAAAAAACAAACAGTAAGAAAGATTCGAACATAAAAAAAACGTCTCTCAGCAGAAGGTGGTATTATTTTAAGAATTTGCCCCCATCTCGCCCACTACTCTCGTGACTACAACATTAATTAGTGCTGTGCAAAGCTATACGCATGTTAAAATTAATTTGCCCTGTCACAATATCATCTCGGTGTAAGTACGGCGAGGGATTGGCGCGGCATTTGCATAACTTATGCGAGATATTCACTACCACGCGACTGCCAAGGATTTAAAATGTCTTTACTAATTAGCTTTTTATTTTATTACAAAATGCTTTAAATTTTAGAAACAAGTTTTACTAATTCTGCTGTCAAAGAAATGTCAAGTGTTCTATTTTCGAGTCGTTGATGTAGTGCACTGGATCTGCCTTAGTAAGTAATATGAAGAGAAAAAAAACATCGGCAAAACTAAATATTATTACTACGAATCAGTTGTCAGATTTCTCTTTGCTTGTCATGTTCCTGCTCTGACTCTAGTTACTCGCTAATTATAAACAAAAAAAAAAAAATTAAATGTATAAACTAATATTGACTTAGTTATTGAAATGATATTTTGATACACTTCTCTCAGCCTAGTGTCAAATAATTTTAAATATTGCTGTGTAAGACTCAACACATTAGAGACCCCTGCATTATCGACTCAAAAAGATCTATTTATAACTAGCTGTCCCGGCGAACTTCGTACCGTACGCGCCTTTTTTTTTGTGAATTTTCCGATGTTTTATTAGTTATTCTGCTATTCGGGGCAAATACAAATCCAACAAACCAAAAATAAAAAAAATCTGTCCAGCCGTTCTCGACTTATAAATGGTGTAACTAACCCGACTTTATTTTATATTTATAGATTAATTTACCTACTCAAATGAATACATTCGCTGTGTTAAAATGCCAGAAAGTAACTTTAGTCTTTGGTTACATTAAAATAGAATATCAACATTAGCTTAATAAGTTCTTTGCAATTCCGAAATCTTTATTTAATTTAGACCTAAACTCGGTTTAAAATTGTAAATAGAGTCGTCGGAGAAATTACTTACGAAATGAAAAAAAAAAATTAGCTTCGGTGGCTTGTTTATAAAAGGGCACTCTTTCTGATTGGCGTTCAAGTCACTCTAGAAGTCAAGTAATATCGTGATGAAGTTGTTTTTTTTATTTACAAGAATTTTGTCTCAATATATATACTTTAAATTTTACTAGCACTTCCACGCGACTTCTTCTGTGCGAATGTGGAATTTCTCTTATGGACTTCCATTTCCCGTTGCATAGTGCGTTATAAAACTTTTTTTAGTGCACACCTTAAATATCGTTGTTCAAATATCTGTATTTTGTGGTTGAGTGCTGGGTTCCCAACCTGGAGCTAGGGTCCGAAGAACCTTAAAAATAGTTACAGAAAAATAGCAGAGCTAATTAATGCAGCGGAGCGTTAAGGGTGCACACAATGACATACACACTACATCACTACTTTTACTGTGTTAAAATAAAGATTTTCAATTTTTTATTAGGCGTTAGGGTCGTCGAAAAAGGTTGGGAAAAAGAAACAAACTCGAAGTGCAATAATAATAATATTTTATTCAATAACGAGTAACTATCCAAAACAACGATTTAATCGTTTGTCAGTTTGCTGCCCTAGCACAATTGAACTTAATATTAACTTCAGACTGATATTTCCAGTGACTCCTTTATCCTTGGCTATAAGCGGGTGTCAATTATTCACTGCCGACGTGTATATATTTAATCAATTATTACAAACACTTCCCCTTGTTTAATGAGAGGCGCGATTGTGAGCCCCGCTTTATCAGCACTTAGGCCCGTATGTGTAAACTGGATGATCTTAAGTAGGTTGTGATAAAACTACTACACAGGGTTTTTGCCTGATAACTATCGCAATGGAAAAAGGCGCAATGGAAAACCTTGGATCGGTATTATCATTTATGTTTTTTATTTGTTCGTTGTATGGAGGTCATGCGGACTATGTTAACGTACGTTGCAAGCAACAAAAACCTAGTTAAAAATCGATACATTTTATATAGATAGCGATTTAAAAGTGCTGGACTCCGGGTCTGTTAGTTAGGCTGCACGGCGTAATAGAGTAAAATCAAAAAAGTGCCTGCGTCACAAAAAAAAAATATTTTCTTTCTGTTTGACAAATCAAACAGAAAGAAAATAAAATTAAACTGAATAGTAAGTATCAAATGAGTAGGATGATTGATGTAGATGGTTTGTCTCCTAGTTGAGGTGAGGCCTATGCCCTGTAGGTGAACTTTAATTTAAAGGCTTTCTTTCATCATCATTATCATCAACATTTCAGCCATAGGACGTCCACTGCTGAACATAGGCCTCCCCTAATGACTTCCAGATTAGCCGGTTAAAAGCGGTCTGCATCCAGCGGCATCCCGCCTTTACCAGGTCATCTGTCTTTCACTTTTTTTTATTATCTACATCAGCCATTAAACGCTATTGGTAGAGAAAACAATTGAACATTTATAGTTAGATTACAGAGATCCCTTCTATTTCTACAACAGCTGTTAGTGTTAGTCTGTGATGAGGCCGGATTTTACGTCAAGCGCACGTCATTTCCAAAAGCGCCGTAAGCGAAAGTGGATGTGCTCAGTTGCATACGCGTACTCAAACATCTGTCTACATTTAATTGCGGTTAGATAAAGACAAATCCATAATAGACATGTAGGCCAGTTGATCTAACGTGCATTGTATATATACCCTGACTTTGGTTGCACCTTGGGAGAGGTCCTATTAACCTAGCTAATGACAATGATGACACGCCAAATGTACTTGTACATTCTGTTTGACATGCAACTGCAATAGGGAACAACCTCTAGGGACCCTTGAAATTATGTAAATCACAAAATTAGGGATGCGTAGTGATTATATTACTCGTGTGAAACTTTTGGTCTAAAACTCATGTTTATCTACAAATTAAATTTAAGATTTTAAGAAAACTTATTATTTTAGAAATAGATACTTTAAATGTTTGTATAATTATCAACCTTTTTTAAGCTTCTTCTGATTTCACATTCTCGATTGTGATAAAACTTCTTGTGTGACTAATAAAAACAGACTCTAGTGGCGCAAAGTACGACGCGTGAGCAGGTGTGTGGACATGACAAGAGATGGGCCATGATTTGAGAAGAAGTTCCGAACTCGCATCTGTTGTTGAGGTTATCAATATAATTCCACTTGCACAAGTTATCTATCTATAACATCGACCTCAGAATGTTGACGGATTTCAAATTAGCCACGGCAATTTCTTGCAAGGAGGAAGAATTTCTGGTGTATCAAGTTTTATTATAGCATCTATATACCTATTGTTAATCGGGGAATCGATTGCAGGGAACATCCCTATGAGCGGTTCCCGGCACTAGCTGTCAGCTGTCATCGGAGCATACTACTTCATGCGTCGCAATTGTGCTTTCGCGCGTTCTCCGTATCAATATATTTTAATAAGTTAATACACCGTTTTATTTAGAGGATCCCCTCTAATATCATATATCATCAAAATGTAGGAAGATGTATCCCGCATCTTCTTTCGTCGCAAAACTCTTAAGTGAGGCCCTTAGTGCAAATACAGGTTTCCGCCAGAAAGATGTAGCTCAAGACCTTTAAAACTTACGTTATTATAATGCTAGTTATAAAAAAGAAAACATTTTACATAAAAAATACACATATTCCAATCCAGCATCGAATATTGAGTAAAATTTATTTCAGCATTTTAGCATGAATCGTAAATATAGCTCCATATTTGTAAAGGTTTGTTTTTCTATGAACAACGTTTGCCTAATGTTAATTAATTTTGTCGTTCTTTGTTTGTTTCAAAATATGTTAACGAGAACAAGTTCTTATTACTGAATATTTAGTAATAAATATTAAAATGAATACAGTCTCCTCGTGAAACCAATAGCGGTCGCATGAGGCCTCGTAACAATAAAAATCCTTCCAAACAAGCCAGTTTTTTTAAAAATCGAGTATTAATAATGTTTCTGTAAATAACTAATCCACACAAATAACGAACAGAATCCATCTAAGACTTGTAAAATGAGCACAAGTTTTGAGTCCGCACTGGGATTCTAAGGACCTGAGTGATGAGCCGACATTTTAACCGATCGACATAACTTAAAATGGATTAAAAAACAAGTTCTATTATTAGCACTAGATTCTTTCACCCTCTAAAGTTTCATTTATGGTTCTTTTACAGCTTGTTTTATATGCATTTTGCAGTAGAGTGGTGCACTCACCAACCTAACATGCATGTAAGTAGGTATTTATCATTCAAACTAAATGACACTCAAAATACAAACTCGTATCTATTTTGTTCTGTAAGTAAAAGTCTTGTTTGATTTTGATTTTCAAGAACTAAGTAACAATATTATGTTCTAGTAGGTCCCCTAACTATACTAAACGACAATAACGAACCTCTAGTGTACAAATATCCCAACTTTTTCAAGACAAACTCAAGATTTGCAACTTATTTATTAACATTGTCGTCATTTCGACAGAGGGCATTTACAAGTCACAAAGTAAATACTCTCCCGTATTCATACAAAGTAGGCCGTCCAAAATACGCCTTGGGCGGCTTGGGCCGCGGATTGTGTAAACCTACTTGCTTGCCGACCACAAAGTTGCGAAGAACCCCCGTTCTTCGTGACCCCCGGGTCCGACCTTTGGCTGGCCCAGACAAATATTAATATTTAATTCTGTCCACTAATATCGCAATGGACAGCCAAAGGACTAATTTATTATGGTCCTTTAGTTATTAACAGCACAAAAGGTAAACCACGCGTGTTTGCTCTGGTGTGTCGTCAGATTTGAATTTGTAATCTGTCATTACTACAAAATGACTGTGTCGATTTGAGTTGTTTTTATTAAGCATATAATAACGATGATATATAGTCAAACGAAAACTATAGATAGAGCATAAAAAGCTCTATCTCCTGTCCAAAATAGTCCTAATGAAAGAAAATTTATGGGCAAATTTTGATTTTCTAACTAAAATTGCTATGGAAAACGACTTGAAACCGCGGTTTCGTTTTTCTTTATGGAACATCCTGTATTAGTATACTCTATCGAATGTTCCTTTCGACCACCGTCTGGTCTTGTAGTATAAAGAATGGTGGTTGCGGGTGTGAGTCCAGTAACGGTTAAATGTTTGTGTGATGAGCAACGACCATTTTTACATTCGTCATTAATGTTTTCGTTATCTAGTCGCAAGCTTTGCATAATTTTGGGGTAAATAAATTGATGTTGAAAGAATTTGATTAATTATTAATTTGAAAGTTGTTTTGGTGCAATAATTGGTTTTAAATAATACAATAAAATGACCTTGTAAAGACAGAAAGCCGCTGGTGGCATGCCGCTTGCAACGGGCCAATCTTGAAGTCATTGGGGAGGCCTATGTCCAGCAGTCCTTCCTTCCTTCATCCTTTGACTGAAACGATAATGATAAATTAACAGTTGCGATGCGAGACGAACAGTGCCGTGTGGGGACGGCCGTAAAGAATACACTTCCCCACCGCCAACAGGAGGCGTGTCGTAAGAGGCGACTAATTCCTGTAGCACGAGACGGGCAGCAGCGTCTGAATGCGAAATCTTATAAAAAACTGCTCTCGCAAACCCGCCTGCCAAGCGTGGTGAGTATTGGCAATCCCCCCTATGAAAGTCATTGGGGGAGGCCTATGCTAAGCAGTGGACGTTCTGTGGCTGTAACTTCTTTTGTAAAACCACAAATATAATTACGATAATTAATCATTCGCTCATTATGACAGTCATCCCAAAACTTAATGCTTCCAAAACCGCAGTAAATCATTTTCCCTGTTATAATACAAAATTGCATTACCGTTATACCAATGAAAAATATTTTAGTTCACTCTCGCTTTACGTAATCCACCACGTAAACAGAATAATGGTAATCCTAGGAAAGCTCTTTCATAATTAAACCAGTAAAAGTTTTGTTTAAAAAGTGAATAAGCCATTGTTTTGCACGTTTTTCATTATGCCCTTGTTTCGTTTAATGCTTCTTCGTAAGTAAGTTTGAAGGGGAGTAGTGCCTATTTGTTACATTAGCTTAGTCGTTCGAAGTTGTTTTCTAATTTGAATTTGGTTGGGGATTCTTAATTCTTTTTTATTTATTTATTGGTACACTGTAGTGAATATGTTAATAAACTCTAAACTTAACACTACTTGGTTTGTTTTAGTTTTTAAGGGTTCCGTGCCTCGAAAGGAAAAAAAACGGAACCCTTATAAGATCACTTTGTTGTCCGTCCGTCCGTCTGACTATCTGTCAAGACCTATTTTCTCAGGAACGCGTGGAGGTATCAAGGTGGAATTCATATCAAATACTCAAGTCTACTGTCCTTTAGAGCTGTGAAAAAATCAAACTTCTAAGCTGATGAAGCAGAAATCGAAAGATACAGCCGTTTATGCCGCAAATTCCCGCAAATTATGACACTCGCAAGGGAATCAAAACCTACAGGGTACTTCCCGTTAACTCAGAAACTTGAAATTTGGGTAGCAAAAGCAACGTCTTATAGCACAGATAAAGAAATAATTGCGAAAACTGTAAATTTTTACTTACACCATTTAATAAAAATATATTTCATAATTTTAAACTTACCCTTTCCTCATGAACGCGTAGAGGTATTTAATTGAAATTCATGATGGGTGAACTTTTACTTATATACCTACAGATTTGTACGGAACCCTCAGTGCGCGAGTCCGACTCGCACTTAGCCGGTATTTTATTTATTGTTTAACTTTATTATATTTTCTATCTTGTGTATATGTCTTTTTGAAAAATAAAATTCTGTCTACGAGTAATCATCTTAATAATATCAAGATATTATATACATGATATTCATGTGTAATTCACATGTATGGTGTGCAATAAAGAGTATCTATCTAATCTATTTATCTATCTATCTATTCTATCGTCATGACTAATATTATGAGCTCTTGTTGGCGGAGTTTTTCCCATCAAGAGATCTATTAGCAAAACAACAGTACGCCATTTCCTACTACCTACTCTACCAATTTACATTTTATCACTCCAGAAATTGCAAGTTACATGAAAACATACAAATGCCAAATTGAGTTGTAAAATTTCCCCGTGGTCTAATTATATTTCCTTGATCCTACGATGTTGCTTATTTTCAAAGTATACCTTCACACGTCACCCCTTCACAATGTTCATCTAAATAACTCATTCTGTTTGCGCCAACAATTTTGCAAAAAGGTGGTAGCGGTCAACGTTCTAGTACAAAGTGTTGCATTAAATAATTAATGGTACTTATAATAAATTCTGTTTTTAATTTGATCTGGCGCTGGCGCCAAAGGGCGGTGTAGGAAGCAGTGCGGTGATAAAATCGATGAGCAATATCGAGAGTAAATTTATAGTAACACACGCTTGCGTAACAGATTACTTGACAGGTAGTAGTTACTTGGCTAATAACTTTTTAACACGCTTTTTGCTTCACCTTTGGTTAAAAGCTGATCTGAATAGGAGTTCAACTTTTCAATGGCTTTTTTCAAAAACTTTGTGTTGGTGCTTAAGTATTTGATTCGTTTTGATGTGGCCTATACCTATAAACGTGTGCTATTTTTTTTAAATTCATCTCTCTTGCTAAACACACAAGGATCGCGATCAATCGGTTTCGATTTAACAATTTCTCTCCTTCTTTTTCGGTTCATAAATCCACGTCTCTTTCTTGAATTTGACGACAATAATCAATTTTACAGGATACTCGTAGACTGATCTTGATCATGATAATTATTTGTATATAAATATTACCTTTTTTTATTTTCCGAGTTGTTACAAACTTTATTCTGCAAATAACTTCATTATTAATCATCGCAGATACGTATTAACAAGACTTATTTAACCTGGTAAAGGTTGCAGGAAGACGCTAGATGCAGGCCACGTCCAATCGGCCCATCTTGAAGTCAATGGTGAGGCCTATGTTCAGCAGTGGACGTCCTTTGCCTAAAATGATGATGATAATGATTTGATTATCAGGGTAAATAAATATTTTCAACTTTATTAATCAATAGTAACATGATATCTTTACTCTTTAACTAGAAAAGATAAGTTCATCGATAAAAAGCAAACCACCACATCCCTACAGAAACCGCAGCAAGCTTTGCTCGTCGCATCACAAAGAATATTCTAAGTAGAAAGCCCTTGAGTACAGAAAGCTACAACTCACATTAAGGCAGGGTGACACGTAGGTAACACGATATGTTACCTAACGTACCCACTGTAACCCTTTTTTACATGTAATTAACTATGATTCCGAGAGATATGGAAGCCTCTACTTCGACTTTGAACAGAAGCGCCTTTGAGTTAATTAATTAGATATCAGCCTTTGTGCTCATTTACTATTCATTATGTCAAAGTTGTTTTTCTTGCTGCTTGAGTGTAGAAAAGGGGTAGATAAAACGAGTAAATACAAAGTAAGAATGTTTTTATAACAAACAACGATAGTAAAATTGAGATAATTTTGCTTTTTCTGTTTTTTTTACATTTTTTTTGTGCAAGGTCATCAAATGTATTTGCACAGGTTAAGTTAACATTAAATCTGGCCCTATTTTAATGTCGAGTACGATTACGGCTTATAGCCCCTTAAGTTATTTTAGACATATCGCTAAATACTGATTACAATAAAGTGACATCACAATAATTGATTTCACATCTTTAACAGATTACTGCAATATTATCAATATCACCGATAGTTCCCTTATTTCACGCTGGCCGCATTATTAAATGTTTTATTTCAATTCGACTGGGATTTTCAATCCGCTCCTAGCTGCTCTAATGGGTTGTTTGCTCTCATTACTTGATACAGGAATAATACGAATCCCGGTTTCGATTATGATTCGCTGTGCCACTTGAATTGTGCATTTTGGAAATACATTTTGTGGCTTCAATTATTAAGGAACAGGGATTTGGTATTTGCTGATAATAATCGGTTCATATTCAGTATTGCACATTTCTGAGTGTACACTGGTACGGATTAATTGGTCAGTTTTGGATAGTTTATGCATTTTAAAATATTTCTGTGTTTGGTTGTATTGGATGTTGTTGATTTCCTAACTCTATTTTTTTTTCTTAGTTTTGACTAAGATATTTATTGCATACAATGTGTGTATTAAAGTTATGTTTTAATTTTTAACATCATTTTAAGGGGTGATGCAAAAACTACTCAAAAACAACATTTTGTGTAAAAAAGTGAAATTTTCCTATTCATATTGTAACAGCTGATCGGCTATTTAGTATGGGTATATTTTTTGCGGTTTCGATGCTGTTTCCGTAGCAAAAGTCATCAATTTTTTTTTATAAAAAATATAAAACCGACTTCAAAACTCTAAAAAGCTAAAAATAATATTAACACGTAAGTACCTAATCAGTTACTTTTACTTTGCACGAAAACACGGTGTAACGAAAACATTCAAACTCGGATCAGCTTGCACTGACTCCAAAAGTAACTGATTGGGTACTTATCATCAGGTATCATTTATTTTTAGTGATAAATCCTAATCTAACTGCTGAAAACCGATTTCATCCTCATTTTTTCCACCTTTTTTTTTAGGGGTAAAAGTTTTTCCGAAAATTTTCATTATAGTATCTTTGAAGTATTAGCTATTCAATAAAAAAAGAATCATCAAAATCAGTTTACATTTGTCAAAGATATTGGGTAACATATTTTAAACAAGAATCACGAACCAAAACATTATCTGGGTATATTTTTGTAATTTTCTCTAAAACTGCTTAATCAATTTCTGTAAAATTTATATGAGACCTCTGAAGTATGATCAAACAAAAAAATAAAACCGACTTCAAAACACTAAAATGCTAAAAATAATCCTAACACTTAAGTACCTAATCAGTTACTTTTGGAGTCGGTGCCAGCCGATGAGAGATTCAATGTTTTTGTTTGCACCGACTCCAAAAGTAACTGATTAGGTACTTAAGTGTTAGGATTATTTTTAGCATTTTAGTGTTTTGAAGTCGGTTTTATTTTTTTAAATAAAATTTACTTATTTCATCAATTTTTAGTGATAAATCCTAATCTAACTGCTGAACACCGATTTCATCCCCTATTTTCCTACCCTTAGGGGTGATTTTTATTTTGTAAACTTTTAGCATATTATCTTTGAAGTATAAGCTATTCAATAAAACAAAAATCATCAAAATCGGCTCATATTTGTCGAAGATAGGTAACAAGAACCACAACCAAAATACTATCTGGGTATATATTTGTTGATTTTCTCAAAAAGTTCTAAATCAATTTCGATAAAATTTATATGGGACCACCTCTGAAGTATGATCTACCAAACAAAAAAAGAATCATTAAAATTGATTCATAATTGGCGGAGTAATCGCGTAACAAATATACAAAAAAAAAAAAAAAAAACATACAGTCGAATTGAGAACCTCCTCGTTTTTTGAAGTCGGTTGAAAAAAGAATAATCAAAATCGATTCACAATTAGCGGAGTAATCGCGTAACATACACACACAAAAAAACAGTCGAATTGAGAACCTCCTCCTTTTTTGAGGTCGGTTGAAAAAAAAAACATTTACTTTTGCAAAAAAGCAATTATTAAAACTTGTTTTATTATGTTAGTAGCATTAGTTAGTAGCCTGGGCGAGCGAGCTTTGCTCGATATCATACTGCGCCATCTTACAAAGTTTTGAAGTTACAGTTGATTATCACCCGTCAGTAACAATACAAGTACCACCAAAAAATTAAAAGATGGCACTATGGAATTGTCAGAACGAGAGCGGTTATAAATCTCTAAAAAAAATCTATTTATATTTCTAAAATTGCGTTTTTGCTAAAATATAATTATATTGGTAAACTCAAAACTGTAACTAAATACATAATCATCCAAATAAAGCCGTGTTGGAGTTTATAGATATTTAAATTTTAAAAATGCTTGTTTAAAGTAATCAGATTGGTGATACTCTAGTGTGCTATTGCTGTATCCACAGCTTCGCCTGCATGGTTTGTCACCCCATAATTAACGTGATAAATGTAGAAAATTATATTAAATATTGTTTGTTCAAAAATAGCTTTTAATAAGTGGGAGACAGCCCTGAATCTGCACAGTATATCAGTCACGGTTGGCCTTTGATTTTTGTACGCTTTTGCATTAATGCCCTCCATTGTGAAGCTCATTGTATTGAACTATGTTGTTAGGTATCTTCAAATTATGGTAGGTGCTATTGGAATTCATGTTTTATGGTTCACAAACTTCAACGACAACAACCCTATCTATGAACTTGATTTTAAATTGTTTTAATGAAAATATTAAATTACAACGTTTCTTAGAAATAAATTCTAGACTACCTTATTTACCTATAGACAATACCAATTAAAAATATATTTTCGTGGATATCAATATTATGCAGTTAAATATCATCATTATCATTTCTGCTCTGCACTGCATAGGCTCTCCAATGACTTCTAGATTGGCCGGTTGGAAGCGGCCTGCATCCAGCGGCTACCTACAAACTTAACTAGGTCGTCTCCCCACCTTGTTGATGGACGTTCAACGCTGATATATACTCTTTATATATTTTGATTCAATGCTTTGCTTTCCATTGGTCGATAAATTATAATAACTATAAATAAATCTTAAAATTATATCAAACTCAGAAGACCGATCAACGAATTAGTATCATTTTAAAGATCTATTCCTAATACCAAAAACTAATACCAAGGTGTTTGTTTATTATCGTTATTAATTTTCTATTCCGAACGAATACCAAATTTTACATATTTCAATCGTACTTAATCTATTCCCAACGAATACCAAAACAAACTTAAGTTTGCTCGTAAATAAAAATGCCGAAATGAAGTAAATTTGTTGATATTTAGGATTGCATTACGAACATAATATTAAAAATCGAATTAAACTGTTTCTGTGACTGTACCAAAAGTTATGTTTTGGTATTCGTTGGGAATAAATTATGTACTTCATTGAAATATGTAAAATTTGGTATTCGTTCGGAATAGAAAATTAATTACGATAATAGACAAATACCATTGGTATTGTTTTTGGTATTAGAAAGGAATAGACTTTAAAGATTCATTCAGTCATTTTAAAGAGCTTGTTTATTACAGATGTTGAGGTAATCCACATTGATGAATCATCATCGTAACAAAAAACTAATAAGTGGCTAGTTTTTCCTTGCAAATGGTAACGATGTAGATAGCTATCGTAATAATGATAAAATATTTATGAATATTACGTTAACATACGATAGAAGCAGCAACCGAGACGTCCCGTTGTCCAACTGTATCGCAAATTACTGGCTGCACTACTGGCAAAGACAAAAAGTGCATTGGACGCCATATACGGTGGGCATATAGCGTAAATGCCATGGTCACCCATCGTATCGCTCCGATTTTTTCTCCGGCAATTTATGCCTTATTAAAACAATTTATTCGCCTCTGTTCTCGGATTCCACGCCCGATTTACTTGCATTACGATGCAATGTTTTATGTTTTCTTTTCGCCGTCCGTCGCTTAGCATTTTGTTTTGTCGTGGATTTTCGACGTTTCGTTACGTTGTTTACTTTGTCCACATTGCGAGGTTGTTAACTCTATGCGCTGTCTTATCTATGATCTTGGAACATTTTTATTTAGTTAACAATTTTGCTGTATAATCAGGACTATTGTAACCTTCTTTATAAAGACGATTTAAAATACAGGAAAAGAACGCCATTGTTTTTTTTTAAGTCAAAATTAAATAAAGATATCTTTAGACAATTAAAGATGCATTTTTTTCAAGACTAAATTGACTGGATAACTTTACTTGCGTATTTTTAGATATTAGATAGAATCAGAATATTTAATTATTAGTAAGTATACGAGTAAAATAAAAAAGTTCAGTTTATGTATAATAATGCATAAAAAAATACAATAACTTAAAAACAAAGTATCTTGGACTTGAGGTAAAGAATCAACATCCTTGTGTTACAAACAATCTTCTAGCACAACCAAAAGCGAGCTAATTCATAAAAGTTTGTTTCAATAATTTAATAAATAAATAAATTGTTTTTACAATCACACCAATTATCTAACCCCAAACTAAGCAAAGCTTGTATTATGGTGACTAGATAACGGATAAACAAACAATACATTTTTATAAACATCCATGACTTAGGTACAAATGCTCGTGCTCATCACACAAACATTTGCCCCTTACGGGATTCGAACCCGCGACCGCTGGCTTTGCAGTTCGGAGCGCGAACCACTACACCAGACGGTCGTAATATTATTTATAATTTTAACACTTTACTTGCTATTTAATTTCGAGTTGCGTCAGTATTGTATGGCAGTCAGTTTTTTCAAATATCTCCGTTTATTTTTAGACACTGGTTCAATCAAAACGGTTCTTCGTTTTGATTCTTTTCTGAGTAAATACTAACCATATTTTTAACTTGTATGTATATAGTAAGAGGCTAAACCACGATTTGGACATACATTATGCTAATATGTACTCGTGTTATGTGAGCAGTTATACAACTCATAAAAATATCCATTGTTTGCATAACATTACCGCTGGCTCACACCAAGCTGCACAATATAACGTAAACATATAAATATGATATGTTTCAAGACGAGACTTTATAACCATAGTTAGGAGAGTTCATCACTGGTGACGTCCCAGTATATTTCAGTGTGTTCCCTGGAATGCCTTGCTAGTAATAAACTCTATTTATTGCGAGCTATTGTGCACCTTGCTTAGTGGGAGTGTGCTCCTATTTTCCATGAGCTAGTTAGTCAACGATATGATGTAAAGAAATCACCAATAAAGTTTATTACTTGGATTAAATCTCATTTATCTAATAAAAAAAGGAAATTAATTCTTTTTATTTCTTGCCCGATCCCACATACATTTAAATTTAAGCCTCGCAAACCACTTTTGTGGTTGACTGCGAGTGCGAACCTTACCTTATTATTTACAAACTGTTAAAAGTTACAACATACTATATTTTATTTATGAAGTGTCGTTTAAGTTTAATGCCAAATTCTTTTTTAAATGTCAATTTCGCTATTTTGAGCGGCAGCGCGTTGATCAGATATGCTAAACGTTTGTCTAATTTACGGTCTCCGTAATAGTTTTTAACCCTGGGTACTACGTACTTGCCGCTCAAAGCAGCCCTAGTATATTATGTTTCATTACATACAATTAACGCTTGTGTTGTTCTCATTTCTAGAGGTTTTTACCATGTCATTTGTCATTTTTAACAAGATCCACCCATCTCCTTTAAGTAAAAGGGGCTACTTCAATTCGCTACATTCCTGGAAATTTAAGTAACTTTGCTCGAGTAGTGATTAGTTTTGTAAATATGTGAGAGATATGCCACTATTGGATATGCCATGTCGTGCAACATTACTGTATTACCATGTGATGGCCAGATTTGATTTGATACAAACTTTAGTAGACAGAAAAACGTCTGTCTGTCGTTTGTCAAAGAATTCTGTCTTAAAATACCAAAGCCTGAACTGTCATATCCTGGTGTACCTAGGCTTAATATTACCCAGAATGTGAGAAAATCTTAACAAAATACACATAGTTTCAGTTTACCCATGTAAAATTAATCCGTGTGATAAAAACAGAGTCACAACTAAATCTAGAGTACCCTCGATCTTTCCGTTTGTCACAGATCTTAATACACAAATATGCACTATCACAGCCACACATGTTCGGTCCCCAATGTTAAGGTCACGTTACATAACCGCGTAGACGGCTTGGCGACGTGCGCGCAGGGTCAACGACCGGGGCCCGCGCAGGCGCACAGCCTCTAACTTTGAACCGTGGAATTTGTACACACGTACCTACTGTATGAAGAGTGGCAGAAATTGCGCGATCAAAACTTATGTATGTTGATTTTCGAGTTGTCAATATCATTTTAAGAAGCTTTTACTGTTTTTGACATTTTGTAGTGGGTGATAAACTGTTAACTCTACTAACTTATAATATTTCAGCCAGATCTGAACTGTGAGCTGTTTGTTTTTCTAGTAGCACCTAAGTTCTTTCCCTCACGATAAGAACCCTTTGCGTGCGTAGATAATATTTAAGAGCCAGGACGCTGGTCCTATATTTTTAAACAATTATTTAAAAGAATAAAACCGACTTCAAAACACTAAAATGCTAAAAATAATCCTAACACTTGAAGTACCTAATCAGTTAATTTTGGAGTCGGTGCAAACAAAAACATTAAATCTCTCATCGGCTTGCACTGAAGTCGTTTTTTTTTTTTTAAATAAAATTTCCTTATTTCATCTACTTTTTTGTGATAAATCCTAATTTAACTCCTAAACACCGATTTCATCCCCTATTTTCCTACTCTTAGGGGTGATTTTTATTTTGCAAACTTTTATCATAGCGTCTTTGATGTATAAGCTATTGAATAAAACAAAAATCATCAAAATCGGCTCATATTTGTCGAAGATAGGTAGCAAGAACCACAACCAAAATATTATCTGGTTATATATTTGTTGATTTTCTCAAAAAGTTCTAAATCAATTTCGATAAAATTTATATGGGACCACCTCTGAAGTATGATCCACCAAACAAAAAAGAATCATTAAAATCGATTTGGCGGAGTAATCGCATAACATATATACAAAAAAAAAATTATACAGTCGAGTTGAGAACCTCCTCCTTTTTTGAAGTCGGTTGAAAATAAATAATAATGTTAGTGTTGTCTCTAAACGTATAAGTATCTGATTTTCAACCAAAGTATAATGACGAAAAGCATATGTAGTTTGTTTCGTATTATGACGAGTCATACACCTTGAGACAGTTTATCAATTATATCCCTGTCAACATATTATTATTTACATATCCATTGATGACATATTATCCCGCTTACATCCGCGCTAAGACCGCGAACACCGCTCATCTGTCTCCGAACACATGTCGGTAATTATTACACACTGCGATACCGATGACTCGGATTAATTCGTTATTAATAGCTATCGAAGACAGATACTGTCTAAAGCATTTGTGGTTACCATTTTACTAGGGTGGTTTTAATTCAGGGTCAAATGGTTTTCTAAACTCCATCCATTTTAGTGACGGGAATCCGCTGTGCCTTACACATGTTTGTGTTAGTAAATATATATTTATCTTCCTGTCATCAAATTTAAGTTTAAACAGCATTAATACGTATTTATTTTTGGTTGTCCTCTACCTAAAGGTTGTCTGGAAGAGATCGCTATTGGCGATAAGACCGCCTAAATTGTACATCTTTCTGTAAAAATCATGTGTATTTTACTTGTATGGTGTGCAATAAAGAGTATCTATCTATTTATTAGTGTTATTGTTGTTTACTACTACGGTATCATAGTCTCCATCATCATCATCATCATCTTTAATAGCATTATTTTGAATCTTAAGTTGTCTTTTTATATGTTTCTAGGTTTGGACTTTACGTTATCAGCTCATCTTATTTTTACATATATTTTTTATTTAACTCTATCAAATATTTGTTTTCTTTCCATTTTTAGACAAATTCACGACGATTATTGTTTTAAACCGCAATGTCACATTTTTTAATTGAAAAACCATACACAACAAAATATTTCTTTTAAGCCACATGAATCAGGATCACTAAATTAGATTAGGGATTTAGCTTTTGTGTCTTCGCAAATATAATTTTTATATTTTCGGTATAACATTTCGGGAATTATAATGCCATAAATTATTGAATATTTCTTGTTGATATTTTCGTCAAATTAAGACTGCAGTGTGTTGTAGTACTATTAGGTATTCTTTGGTGTTGTCATGTAATCCAACCACCATAACAATTGCCTTTATCTCGTACAATACCAATGAATCGGACTAATTAATAAGTTAATAATAACTATAAAAAAAGTTGCCTTGTCTTGTGATTGAAAGAAACACCCTTGACATTAAGGATATCTCCATATTTGCTACTTTTCTATGATTTTATTTGCAAAAATATTAAGCCACTAAGACTAACGAAGAAGAAGAAGAAGAAGTAAGATAAACGTCACAAAAAACCTTGTGAAAAATATTTTGCACTAAGGCTACACTGAAAAGTAATATTTAATAACAAGAAATTGATTTTATTATCTCTTTAAATTCTAAATAAATTGTGTAGACACTATTGCAAATGCCTTTTGTATCATTAAAACAATATAAACAATATTTACTGTTAATGCTAATAGTAATATTATTATTCCGCATTTTCTGTGATGGGGGCTTTTATTTTTTAAGTGTTTAGCTCCCAATACTGAATATTGTAATAAATTAAGGTACTATTCTTGTTTCGGGTTTTCAATCTAAAACCTTTTAAGGCGTGAAAACTTTTTCAGTTAACGAGTTTTTGTTTAAGGTAGGCGACAAGTTATTAGCTTTTATTAAGGCTTTTACTTTTGTACTTTTCAATAGGTAACTTTATAGTATAATATACAATAAAGTTGCACTTGTAAATCATGCTTGTCCTTTTTTATATACTAAAATGTATACAATGTTGCAAAGAGTAATCAAAAATTTTCATTTATAAAAAAAAAATACAAAATTGACTTTGAATTTTTCGAAACTCGTTATTTGAATTGCTCAGCATTACTTATTATTTTGTCATGATTTGAATTCAGTCTTTTTATTAATAAGACTATCAATATTTTGTTTTAAACCTTGAAAGTTAGTACCCAAATGTCTCGTCCGCTAGCATTGTTCAGCTTTTGCTAAATCAGGGCAATCCTTTTATTTCTTACTTGCTCCTTTTAATGAGGGCACACGTCCTTTGTTGTCTATCCCAACGACACATTTAGACCACTATAGCCAATGTTTACCATTTCATTACCTGCCTTTTCGAGATTACCCAAATGGACGTCGGTTTTTCCAGCCGCTAGGTTTACTTTAACGATTCATAATACCTACTTAGATCCTGCTTACTGTGCCACTAACGAGATAGTAGTAATCTGTGTCTCGCTCAAAAAGGACCGTCAAAAGTAAATAGTGAGCGACGCTAAAAGGTGCCTAATCCTGCTGAGCGTATACAATGAGCTTAGAGTGCCTCCCTGTCTCTAACGACGAACCTTCGAGATCAATGCGATTTCTCAGTTCGGGGAGATTTCCTCGAGATAATGCCTCGTTATTCGCGAGTGATGTCGCTGATCCCTCAATAATTATTTTGAATGTAAAAATGCTCCTTCTTTAGTTTGGTAAACAAATGCCAAATGTAATGAATATAAAATGTCTATTCTAAATTTTTTATGACCAAAAAATGTGTTGTTTACAACATGACGTTTGTAAATATCATCAAAAAGTGCATAAAACAAAACTTTGTTAAACTTACGAAAACTTTTAAAAAGTTGAAAACTGTTTACGCAGTTGTTGTAAAAGATTATGCTAGCATTGTGCGGAATGAAGCTAATGCATTATTATCATTAAAAGTTGCAACAATGAGCTCGCATCGTATGTTCGAAAGAGTAGCGAACGCGGTCGGCGGTCGGAGGCTGAGCGAGCTAGCGCAGGCGCCCAGGTGCGTCAGGTGGCACCGCCCCCAGAACCCGCCGCGCGCCTCGCGCACCTGCCCAGCGCTCAGTCCAACGCCAAACGCCGGCCTGGCGACTTGTGCTACGTGCACGCCGCCACTCTCTCCACACGCGAGCCCTGCGCGTCGTCTCTCGCTTCTCCCGAACGCTCAGTTTCCCGCTCTCTCCCGCACCCGACCACTTTCGAAACTTTCACGCACTTCGAGCGCGCGATCCCGAGTTCCCGCGCTTCGGACGAGTCGACGACGGCGTGTGCCCGTCGAACGCTGAGGTCGGCCGCGGATGCGGTCGTGAGAGACGTGTGCTAGGCCTCGAGGAGGCCGCCGGCACGCTGTTCCCGCCGCAGCTCGGGTGCGTGTCCTACGTGACGCCCTGCGCTTGCTGCCCGCCGCTGTATCTCCAGCCGGCCCCGCATCCACACCCGCTCCCGCTGCCGCTGCCTCTCCCGTTACCCCTCGCTCTCCCGCTCCAAGCCCTAGAACCCCAAGTCGCTAAACACCAACGCCTGCTGCTCTCTAACATGGTAAGTCAAACAACTTTTCAACTCGAATCTGATAACAAATCTCCTGAGCCCGACTAACGGCTGATACCATCGCTCCCTTCATGCAAGACTCACAAAACAATCCCACGCGGAGCCCATATAATAAACATTTATTTACTAGGTAACATTTGCTAATGAAACGTTATCGAGAGCCGAATCACTTGCCAAACTTTGATCATAACTATACAGAACTTTCAAGTAAGATTTACTTGCATAAGTTAAGCATATTAACGTAAATTTAACTTTGGGTAAACGGAGACTTCGATCTCGCGAGAGTATTTCAAACATGCTCTACATTCATGTTAAAAATTCAGTTGAAAAAGTTTGAGAGAACTTGTACGTTTGGGGTTAAATATTAATTCGTTTAATTAATATTCAACGGAAGAGATTTTTTGGTAGTAGCAAAGCTCGTTTAGCAACAAAACAACCTAAATCATCCCGAGTAAATGTTTCACACACCGACTACGGAATAGTTGTACTAGTTCGAAAATTTATCACTTTAGTTTATACGTAGAATACTCGTGCTCTCGACTAGAAATCGTGAAAACTTTTTGACGAACTCCACGAACGAAACGTTTACGCGTAGGTTCCACAGCTGATCAGATTCGGTTATTCTAAACCGAAACAATGTTTAACTCGCGCGAAACTTCGTCAATGTAAACTTGGAACGAAATTCCGAATGCAATCCGAAAAGAAGTTTGGTCTCGGAAATCGAACTTTAGTATTCGACAGCCGATAAGTAAATCAAGTTTTGTTTACATCGTCGCGATTCTTATCTTTCCGTTCACAACGGTGGTCGCATCCCGCTATGAAAGCGCGCCTGATGACAGAAGTTTGTCTTAAATGGAAGTCGTATTAAACTTTTCTCATTAAGACCACCCGTCAAAGGTGTGTTTATGTTATTTTAGTACTGCTCACAAATCTGATTCGTTCTTTCTCCGGCTCGCTCGTAACAGTGATCGTGGTACTGAAATCCTTTGGCTTGTATCTTTATAGCAGTGTTCATAAACTCAAGCTCTTGAAGCTGTATTGATGGGAGATTAATGTTTTTTCAATACTTGTGATGTTCACATTAATATTCTGCTTGTGATTGTTTAAGTCCAAGTATAATAGTTATTATGTAAAATGTGAATTATTCAAATTTAATGTCATGGCTCAGAAAACTATAAAACGTACACATAATCAAGCATTGGACTCGGGAAAACGTATCGAATGAACCTAAACACATAGTTTTTATCAGGAGCCATTAAAGAGGTCCACTCTCTACCTCCTTATTCTATCATTAGATTAGCATGATGACAATAAACTATTGTATTGTCATCCGAATCTCATAAATGTATACGTACAAAGTTCCGAATCGAAATGACAGTTAGAAGTAAGTTTAAAACGATTTCCACAATTTGATTATAAAAGCATTTTAAAAATATTGATGTAGAGAGTCAACACATTTATTTATTTCCGTGATAACGTAGAAACCACATGTGTGCATTTACCTGAAAATACAAAGTAGTCATTTTAAGCATCAAGAGCGTTATTACAACAAAATTATTTCTATCAAAATTCATGCTGGTTCGCTTGAATTCATATTAATTAATAAAATCCACGAAGTCTTTGTTTTAACGTAAAATTTGATTACGAAATTAAAATTCACGTGTCAGTCTCACCCAGAATGTCAACACACCGAATACTTTGCGCTAAGGCTAACACTCCACTGATATTATTTTTGAGTCATTTAAAATTTTACACATATTTTTTACTCCTTATGTTTTTTTTTTTATAGACGATGTTGATGTTTAGAGTTGTTATAAAAAATAAGCGCATATTGATACGTATTCTTCTTTATTTAGTAAAAACACTCTGAAATTAAATTAAGTGTAATGATCTAGATTTATGTATCAATTCTCGTGGCCAAATCACTTGGCTCACCGTTTCTAACTTACTTTATTTATTTAATATATGTTACTATCGATAAAATAATGTGATGAAAAACACTTTTCAAAAGTAGGTCACAATCGTTTGACTTGGTCACAATCTCAAAAATGTAAACATGATACAAGGTATTAAGATACTTAGATTAATTATTATAACAACACAACTATGTTTAAATTATAAATATCGCTAAAACAGGGTTATAATAGTAATTTAACATTATGTCTATTTTTCATTTTTTCATTATGTTCATTACTAGTCGGAGCTGTTAATAAATGGCCGACGATTTGCATGTGTCGTGTGTTGGTGTTAATATTTGCTAAGCGCAGCGCCAGTGCAACAAAAACCAACTTCCGATTTTCGTATTACTTTGAACAGTGTTCAGAAGTATTACTTATAAGTATTAACAACAAATCAAAATAATTACCGCTAATTTTACTCTTATTTTTCAATTTAAATAGCTCCAGGATATCAAAGTATATGAACCAAAAACAAATAAACATCTGAGAGCAGAATATTAATCCAAACAAAATTCAAGAAACTGTATTCAAGAAAGTAGCGCTTTGTCTCTGGACTGCGGGCCTAAACAATATAATAAGCGTTTGAATTTCCATCACGTGCGAATATTCATAGTCGGGACCACATAACGGGCTGTGAGTGTTTCCGAAGAAACACTACCACACTGCGTTGAATTTCTTCATGGAACTTGGTCTTAGATAACGGGACCCGCCATACAGACGTCTAGATCTGACTAGGTCAAGTCAATTAACGTAGATATTTATTATTTTAGTACCGACGGAGATGGTTAATAGAGAAAATCCTGTGCATTCCAGGCCGTGTTTTCTAAACTTAGGCCGGCCGTAATTGTGTACGTATATGAAATGTACGGATAAAAACCTATGCGCAGACGCAACCGCTCGTATATTAGTCGGAGGATAGTTTTACGTCTAAGCACGAATCTATTTCGAATGAAAAAGCGTTGCTAGTCCAGCCTCACTTTAAAGTACCTAATACACAATTTCCTTACTTGAGAAGTACTCATAAATGCAAAATGGATGACAATCGTAAAAAAAAATTATTTCGCTTTCAGATCATCTGGCGGGATGACGTTAAAATAAAAAGATGCAAGAATTGACGTACTTCCATCGCATTGTGCAATTAAAATTATGTTTACGTAATAATTCGCTGTTGCTTGTATTTTTCTATTAAATAATAATAAATTCTTCCAATAATCACACCAATTATCTAACCCCAAACTAAGCAAGATTCGTATTTGACAAATGCTCGTGCTTATCACATAAATATTTGCCTCTTGCTAGATTCGAACCAGAAACTGCCCGAATTTGTAATCTGGACCGCAATCTACTAGATCAGACGGTTGTCTTAAATACACCTATTGTCTTGTTAAAATAAATCATAACGTGCCTTATATCGCGTGGTGCGCCCGCGCCATTATATCAGTTTCACCGATTTCGTTTGAAAGTCGGATCGCGACCACGCAAGCGCGACGGTATGCGATAGAAATATGCTCGCCTAATTGCATTCATACATCTAATAAGTACTAATTCCAATTCAACAATCAATTATGTAAAGTGCAGATTCTGTCACGTGATATCGAATGTGATTTTTATTAGCGACCGCTCGCTGTTTGGTTTTCTCTCTAGAATTTTCTTCGAATTGATTGGATTTTCAATTTATTCGCTAAGTATGCAGCTTGGTCGAGTGTGAAATAATAAATAGTCGGACTGGAAGTTGATTTATAGATGAAATTTTAAGAAAATACTGAAAGAAACGAGTGAAATCAGGCTTTCTAGACGATTGCAAAATGGTATCGTCATAATATTTGCAAACCACTTTTTATATTAAATTGTTAAGCAAAATTATCAATTTTCTTTGGATGCCGATATTCTTCTGAACAAGCATTTTGACTACTATATGCGAAATATTAAGTACATAGTAGCAAATTTTCTTAAATTGTTAATAATTCTTTTATTCATACTGTATTGTTTACCGAATATAATAAAATAAAATACCTTTTTGTAAGCACCATTATAAAACATTTATGGCTAGTACTTTCTTTAAAAAAATAAAACTAGCTAGCTTTATAGCTAGATAATATTATAAAATTACACCCAGTACATAAACTATGAACACAGTTCCGATTAGTCTTTTTTTCTGCAAAAGTACAACGCGTACGTGCCTCCGCCTTCGTTATCCACCATAATAATTTTCAAAACGATGGCCCTACTCCCAAACTTTAAACCGTACATTTTCCGTAAACTCTGAATACTAGTTAGCGTCTCTCGCTCAATTTAATTCATCATATAACTTAGCACTCGCGATAAACAAAATAAAATTACTCATTCATAAATATTTAGCATACATTTTAAACTGCAACAATTAGCACTTGGTTTACTAACAAACAGCGGCAAGCGACGATGTTCATAAATAAAGCAAATTAATTAAGGTTTGCAGTAGTTTATGTAACTGCCTGATTTAGTGCTCAACCCTTGTTGAAATTATGGAAAAAACTAAATATAACAAAACAGGTCAACGTTTTTGCATTTGATTTTAATACAACACGATGACCAACTTTAAAAAAATTCAAAACCGGAATTAAAAATTTCGATATCCCTTTTCTATCTAGGATACAGCTTAAATAATGCTGATTATTTAGGTTCGTGTATGTATACAAATTTCACTAATGATGATAAAAAATGATAATTCTCCTTTATAAAATATTTTACATACGTTTGACTGCCCAGATAAGATCTGCAAATCAAACGAGTGATTTTATAAAATTTAATGAACCTTTCAATGTGATTTGAGTTTAGAGACAGCAAGCAGTGTCAGTATTTCGTTAACAAAGGTAGTAGATTTTAAATTCTCTAGTAGAATTTAACTTTAAGCCAGTGTAGAAACTCGTTCTAAACCAAGACAATAAAGCCAAACAAAGCATAGGGCAGACATTATAACTGTTCACTGCCCATTACGCGGTATGAGCAGGTGTTCACTGCTTTGCCCTAACAGTAAATAATTAATTTCCTAAAACTTATCTCGAAATTACCACTGGTCATTTTATGGTCAAATAAAAAACAGTACCTCTTGAAGGGGCCCTGGTGCGTCACCGTAAGTCCTGAGAAATTTTCGTACATCAAACTGTCTGTTTGATAAGATGCAAGCGATTGTTTACCGCACAGTGCTTATCATTGTCGTCCTACATTTGTATAAAGTCGAGACATAGATATCGTAAAAAATTAAACATGCTTGCAGCTGCGTACTTTTACAGGTTTTTAAGGTCCTATTGACCAAAAAAGGAACTACCGGGTTCCTAATAACAAAACAAACTGTTGTTATTAAAAAATAAATAGAATGAATTTATTTGTGCAAGTTAGACATTGATGACACTTTTATACGTTCCATTTTTTTGCACTGTATTGAGACATGTGTGTGCCAAAAAGTAAAAAATAATATAAATCATAACGCCATGTATGGTATCCCAAAAAGAATACGTCAAACTAATAAATAATAAATGGAAATACCTAGTAAGTAAGATATTCCATTTTTTACATTTGAATGATTTGAACTCTGGTTTTGTAGTTGTGTCCATGAATCGGTTCCTTTTACCTTTTTTACTTTTAACTACAATTTTACTTTGTTTAGTCTTATTTGAACTAACATCGACCGCCTCCGCTTGTATTTCAACCCAGACTATAAATAATATAAGGTCATCGTGCCGACTTACGAACCGGAACGGCCATAGAATCAAATGTGGACGCCAAAAAACTAGTCTCTACACTATTTGTAGAATCTTTTGTTATTATTATCATGAGATTTGTGGGGCCGCGAACGCGTTTTTGTTGAACTGCGTAATAGATTCATTGTGATGCATTAATCGCCTAATTCTGATTATAGATTTAGGGCGCGGTTAGGAAATCGGACGAAAAAAGAGATTCCACACTGTGATTTAGAGTTTAGAAAAATACATATTTTGAAGAATGGTTTTAGATGTTACAAGATTTGTTTATAAAATGGGTATTATCAGTAGCTGGTTATATTACATGTAAATCAACAAATTCGACTTAGTTTCGATGGTCAAAAATTACGTTATAAAATGTTATACCAAACATTGCTGCGAGACCATATCTAATTATGTATTAGCAATGGTCTGACATCATTACAAAAATCTATGTCTGTCGTCTATATTTTGGTTGATTACAACTAATATTTCTCTGGTATTCTACAAAAATATCTATTGTCTTTTGTTTTTCCCATTTCAATCGATTTATCTACAACTCTGTACGCACATTTAGGTTAAGGAGAATATTCCATGGAACAGACTAAATAAACTGTTCTTATTATTTTTCGTATCATACATTACCTTACATAAATGTCGTTAGAGAAAGGAATTTGATTATAATTGAATGAGTCTGTATTTGTTTATACGATTCAAAAGATAATTTCCTAAAGATTTTTTGCTACAAATGATAAGTATGATGAGTAAAAATGTAGTTTTAACAAAATATTTGATATATTCGTCTCGACAATAATAAAGCTGATAAGGATAGTTCCTATTATTACGCAGTATAGTTGAAAATAATATTTTACACGCTTCTAGTGCACACATTAGCGAAGGGTATATATTTTGTTTTCTCTCATTGTTAGTTTATGTCATATTATGCGTCGTCACTCTGTCAGTGTGTTTGTACTTTTTATTTTTCTATTCTCCCAACAATGCCAATCATCTAACCCCAGACTTGCACAGCTTGCATTAATGGCGACTAGATACCGGATAAACACTGACATACACTTATAACTTGGGGTACAATTTTAAATGTTCGTGCTCAGCACACAATGCAGGATTCGAATTCGCAACAGCCTGGCTTTGTAGTCCGAAACGCGAACCACTACACCAGACGGTCGTAAATTTTTAGACAATACTAGCTGTTTCCCGCTACTTTGTTCGCGTGGTCTTTAGTTTATTTATAAAGGATTTTCTGTGCAACTTTCTAAATTTTTACTTTCAAAAGGACCTTCTGCTGGCAATAAATAACACAACAAAAAAAGAATTAGCGAAATCATTCCATCCGTTCACGTGTGATGTGATGACCAAGGGAAATAGAGATTCATTTTTATATATTTCGATGTAGCTTTAAAGCATAGATGTTATGACTGCGTGCACTTTTTAAATATTTCTCACCGCATAGTAAAATACGGTGCTAGACGTCGGAGTAACGAATTTTTCTCCCTAATTACTCGGTGTCAGGGCGATTGTGCAGGAAATGCTCCGGAGCCGGACAAAGGACTCCGGGACGTTCATTAATAGGATCTTTCTAACTGCAATTTTGCTGAATAAAACCGGGACCTCGTCGGAAATATTAATATCGGCCAGTATTCAACCCGTCGCCTTAATAGTTATAATTTGTTTGTTTGTTTTTGTGCGCTTTCCGTTTGCTGTGTGTCGGCGGATGCCAGGTTACGGTTGAAAAATAGGATCGGATGTCTGAAATACCACCTAATGAAATGTCTAGACCTAGGAAAATAGTTTGTAAAGATTCAGTGGATATGACTTTCTCAAAAAAATATACTATAGTAGAATAGAATTTATTTCATAACAGTTTACTCAATACACCGGCTTAAATTATAAACATTGATCCCTTGTCAAAAGTTTGTGTAACCAAATACGCTATGCATCATTAATTTATCTATTTATTAAATTTTACATTTTATAAACAAAATCCATACAATAATTACCTCGCAGTCATGTAACTACTTAGCAAAACGCTGTGGTGCCATGGAAAGGGCTATGCTCGGAGTTTCTTTGCGAGATTGAATTAGAAATAAGGAGATCCGTATACAAAAAAAATATATCGCTGACAAAGCCCAATGGATTAGCAAGCTGAAGTGGCAGTGGGCAGGGTACATAGCATGTAAAAATGACGGCCGATGCACCAGACAATTTCTAGAATGGAGGCCACACGTACCGCCAAGCTTAGCGTAGGACATCCACCCACAAGGTGCACAGGCGACCTGGTAAAGGTCGCTGGAAGTCGCTGGATTCAGCTGGTCAATCTGGAAGTCACTGAGGGTTGCCTATGTTAAGCCGTGTACGTC
Source organism: Anania hortulata (assembly GCA_963576865.1). NCBI lineage: Eukaryota > Metazoa > Arthropoda > Insecta > Lepidoptera > Crambidae > Anania > Anania hortulata. The sequence goes on along the minus strand of OY756392.1, from coordinate 14,997,220 downwards.
CTTTGGCTGAAATGATGATGATGAACAAAACGTGTAACTCATGCTATTAGTAAGTCCAATCCATGTAAACAAAATACTCTGTCCAAAGTAAAACAATACCAAGCAAATCATTAAAATCACACTTTATGTTGTTGCTGTGATCTGCATACATAATATTTATTATTAACATTGTAAACGTTATTGCATGCCGACTATGTAAGCACAATTAAATGAATCACCTGTGTATTTGCTCGAAAACCAGGGCGATTTGTTCGATAATTTTAACACTCATTACAAAAACACGCTCAATGCTTTATAAATATCGCGATAATACACAACCTTACTTATTAGTAATAAATGTTATATTTTTTAAGTTTGGATGTCCGTTACTGTCATGCTTGAACTGTTAAATTTGCTGAAACTTGAAACAGCCTTAAGTCTTTACTAATTTGTCTATTCATTAAACATTTTTAATGAATAGACAAATTAGTATACGGGGTGTCATTGGAAGTATGGATTAAGTCGAAGGAGTACAGCGGGTCATTTCCAAACTTATTGACTCTATGAATGGAGGTTCCATTTTAAAAGGATAAAAATTTTACAGCTAAAACCAATTAAAAAAAAACCAACTTCAAAAAAACTAAAAAGCTAAAAATAATCTTAACACGTAAGACGGAATCACTTACTTTTGGAGTCGGTGCCAGCCGATGAGAGATTCAATGTTTTCGTTTGCACCGATTCCAAAAGTAAGTGATGAGGTACCTTACGTTTTAAGATTATTTTGAGCTTTTTAGTTTTTTGAAGTCAGTTTTTTTTTAATAAAATTTACCTATTTTCTTTATGTTTAGTGATCCTAATCAAAACAGATCTTACGAGTGTTTAACGAAAATTGAACTGCTGAACACCGATTTCATTTCCTATTGTTCCACCCTTATGGGTTAAATTTTTTCCGTAAAATTTTATTATAGTGTCTTTGAAGAATAAGCTATTCAAAAAAAAAGAATCACTTTAATCAGTTTTCATTTGTCGGAGATATTGGGTAACATAAATACAAAAATCAGTCGGCGTGGTATGGAGTATGATTTTATTATAGATCCCATCATCAGAATTTGACCAAATGTATATGGGACCATTCTAAAAGTATTACCTTTCAAACAAAAAAAAATTTATCAAAATCGGTCAACGTAGTAACGAATAATCGCTGAACATACATAAAAAAACCGACGAGTTGAGAACCTCCTCCTTTTTTGAAGTCGGTTAAAAAGAAAAAAAAGTAAACCTTCCTACTGAGTTCAAAAAATATCGAAACTGTTCTATTTTATCGTTTTTTTTTTGTACGTATATTTGTTCGAGCTAACCTAAAAAATACGTAAGTTTTTATTTGTTGAAAATCGATCTTACGTTCATAGATCCAAAAATATTGGAAATGACCTCCCCTTTCCGCCTGTTAGATTTGATTCATACTTAAAGGGTCATGTATAGAGTTTTCTACTCATAAATATGTACACAACTTCTACTGTGGAACCAATAGTAAATTAAATTAAAATCGATGTGTTATATTTTTTAACTTGTAAAGTCCCGTAGTAATAGTTATTTATATTCACTAGTAGAGCCCTATTTTGAAATTGCTGTACTCATTAAAGTCATCCTGTTTGTTATTCATTCCACTTTGGCCATACTCTGATGTCTAACTCTGAAGCAGACAGAAGCTAATATTTAATAAATACCTAAAGGTAATTTTAATAAAGTATTTTACAGTGATTTTTCAACAAACGGAACGGTTAATATTGCTTTAAAAATATGTCACTTGACATGAAAAAAGTAGGGAAGTGGCTCAGCCTCTTTGTGATGCACGTAATGAAAAAAAATGGCACAGGTCAACGCAGAAGAAGCTTGTTCCATAAGCTTATTAACTTAACCTGCCTTTTTCGTAGCTCGTTTTGTAGAAAATTCTTTCATGGCTTTGCGATGCTTCTTTCATTATAATTTGCTGACGATATTGTGTTATATTATGTAATTTAATTTCTTGTCTTTAAGGAAAATGATGACAGAACAACTCTAGTTCCTTTTACGAGCTTTCTGGATAACCTTTTTTTCTACTTATTAATTTTTACAAAATGTATAAATATTTTGCGTCAGATTATATTGATAAAATTTGTTACTACTTTAATTTATTGCATTTCAAACGTAATGTGAGAATGATTGAAGAATGAATCATTCCGCTCATAAATTTCTATTCCAATTTCAAATGGAAACCGTTTTTGAACCGTTCAAAGGTGATTTTATTTGAAACTCCTTACCCGTACGGTTAGCATAAACGTGCGATGAAAAGTCACTTACGATATTAAGGAAAAAGCGAAATAAACATTCAAATGTGGTGGGCATTAACGGACGTATTGGAACGATCCAAACTATCGCGCTTGGATCGAGAAGCGAATAAAGAAGTTAGTCGAATAATTTTGTTGTGATGTTTATTCAGTTTTTAAAGTCCATCTATAAACAAGTTGATGAAAATGATTCCAAAATCTTAGCTTTATATGATACGGTTATTAAAAAAAAGAAATCATTGTTAAAAAAATGACTCGAGACTGACATCCGTGAGTAAATCGCGAACGAGAGGCATTTGTTGACTGAGCAGAATAACGTACCGACTAATTCTTTGTCAGATCTAGCGGAATAATCGTTTTAAAAAGCTAAGTGATTTCCAGTGCTCGGTGTGATTTTTTATTCGACTACCATCCGAATAGTTTCGACGGTCGATTTTTAACAATCGCCCGCCTCTAGTGCTATAGCAATATTTCGCCGTTTCCAATTGCCTTTTTACACTTCTGGGCGGTTTGCGTTTTAACCAATGTTGGGAGAAACAGGATGACATGACAAATGTTGAGACCCCTAACCTTAGCTTTTGCGAAATGAAACCAATGACGTATCGGAATTTCGTTGTATTATTTTGCGCTTTTGAGTTGTATTATAAAAGTTGCATGTTTTGATTTAATATTGCATTTGTATTTGAGATTTTTGGTATTCATATCAAAATGATCATCGGAGTTTAATAAATGAGAGAAACTTCATTGAGTTTGGATACCTAATTGAGTTACTTAAGTTCTAGCTGATTAATTGACTTATTAGTAGTTATTGTATATATTAGTAATAATAGTAAAAAGCATTGGAATAATAAATTAAAATAATTCGACTGGTAACATAAAAAAGGTTAAATAAATCCGTGCCAAAAAGAAACCAGGTTGCTAGTGCATAAACTAAAATAATCTCCAGACAACTTAGAAAGTTAGCAGAAAAGCTTGTAGCGCTATGAAACTGTTTGGGTTTTTCTCCATCGTTTTGGTGCTAGAACCGTGTGCATTTTCTTTGTGCTCCACACCTCCATAAAAAGTGGAACAGTATCGTGAAACAGTTTGGAAGGAGAACGGGCACAATGGTCCGTGTATTTTAAGGCTACGAGAAAATGTTTCACTGGATACATTAATTATTACTTTTAAAGTGACTTTCATCAATCTAACGATATGAATAAAATATATTTTTGTTACTCACGACGTAAATTAAGGTGTTAAGTTATTTAAGAGTATTATATATTTCTTTTAGTTTCGTAAAGGTATAAGGTTTTTCAAACATTTTTGTCCAATATCCTTTCAAGTGATTTCAACAATTTCGTTCACGCCGCCACCAAAACATAATATATCGGTTTTGTTCAATATTTTAACTTTCATTTTGCCGGCGATAGTTTTGTTGTTAACCTTCGAACGGCCATAATTCAAGAAACAGTGGCGGCTTATGTTGTCCAGAAATAGCTGGAAACAAATACACGCTCATATACTATTAGGGACGGATTTTACGTTATGCAAGTCGGAGATGAATCGTCATGATCTGGTGGACAAGGTTAAGGCTAATTTCATTTATTTTTCTACTTTTTTTATTGAAAACAAATTAGATTGACCACTTATTGAATATTGTCACAAATATTCTGTTTTTTGCAAGTAGCAATAATTTACCTAAGCTTAGTTAATCATTAACTGATCATTAGTTAATTTTTTTAAGGAGTGTTAGCTGATGTTGAAAACCTTGCGTCAGTATTTAAATAGCATTTTATAAAAAACAGATATTTAGAATTGGCGCGAATTACTAATCACTAAAAGCATCAAAAGAATAGTAATAAATTAATAATTTATATGTTTATGTTTAATTAAAAAAAAAACTAATTGATCCCTAATCGGTTAAACATTTAATCAGAAAAAAATGTACAAAATGTATTAGATCTGAACTTGAAAAATTTTATACAGTTTCTCTAGCAATAACCGATGAAACGTTAAAGCAAACTAGTTTGAACAAATTGTATCCATCGCGAGCACTGAATAATCTGGACCGAAAGATATCGATGCAACGCGAACAAAATTGCAAACTGCAAGTTTTCAAGTCGTTAAAAGAATACTTGTTCAATTAAAACTTTCCGCCGCACGAATAGTAGTAAATATGCGGAGTTACCTGATACACGTATAACTAACGTCTTTAGTTCAGACATTCCGCGCAATTCTTTATCTATAAAAATTAAATTAAAAATAAACTTTCTTACACACAGTAATCTCGGCGACTTTGTTCTAACACTAGAAGTTTCGAAGAATTCATAACTAGTTGTAGTTTTGTACTTGATAACGGTAGCTACGGTGACACTGCTTGAAATTTTTTACCTTTTCTCTATCTTACTGCGCCATAACATCTAGTTAGAGTTTTTGGCCAAAAACTGATGTTCAAAAGTATTTTTAAGCATGCATGTATCCAAACTTCGTTCTAGTAAATATTTCATGAAAACAAAAGCAAAAATAACATAAAATATCAGCAAAATGTATTTGATAATATAAACGGTTGATTAAATACCATCATACGAGCTTTATTAGCGCTGAATAGTTAACATAATAGCAGCGCATTGTTTCCACGTGAAAGAGTGGAAATTTTACAACGGCTGACCCTCTTACAAAGAATGTAATACTCGCTCAACTGAAATAGTACGATTTTGCAACATACCGGCGTAACTGAATCTGTTTCGACTTCATAGTTGGCTGCACTGAATCGATGCAGCCGGCAAATGAAAACAGATAGTCCGTGAAGAATTGTAATAAAAAGAAATTCGGCATCGGATATGAAAACCTCTACGGGCCCTGGAGCTACGGAATCCTAAAACAGCTCACGAGTTGAAAAATCTCAGCTAGCGCCGATGGCAAAACGGGCATGTCCTAATGTAGGGAAATTGTCGTCACAGCCTTTCAGCGTCCGGCCACTGCTATCATTTCAAGATAAGCGCTTAAAAGCCTCATGGAAAACGCTTTCAGCAACGGACTATTACAAGCTGATACTTTTTGCTCCGCTTTCCATCTGCTCGTCCAGTTATACCTCGTGCGTTCCGTGTGCTTTGAGTCGATCAGAATCTACCTTTATTAGTGTGAGTTTTCAGATTTTTATTTGACACAGAAGGCTCAGATCGGGATTTTAATTGCGGTGAGAGCTATCTGCTCGTGTTTTCGTGCGGATTTTACACGACCTTTTAGGCTTTGACTTATTTTTGCGCTGTCCCCATTTAGGCATTTCGAAGGATTATGTAGTTTCACCTAGTCAAATGAAAACCCTGTCGTTATGAAAATTCTGTTGATGTTTTTATTTTATTTTTAGTGTATCAGCAGTAATTGTATTTTGATCTAAAATAAGCATTCAATGGTAGAATAAAGGCTGGGTTTGCCTTAAATACTCGTAAATAAGATGTAAGAACAATCTAATAAACTTAATGCATTAGGTTAAAAAGGGCTCGGGCGGGCCGGGCGCCTTTTATTTTGCCTCATAATATTAGATTTTTATGATCATTTTAAAAGGGGCTAAGGGTCGCAAGTCGCAACACATCAAATGGCAATGAATGCTATTTTTACTGTAACTTTTTTCTATTTTAATAGAATTGTTGTGTAGTTTTATAACGCTTTACCCTATAATCGCTCTGCTATTGATTGATAATGTTGTAACAGTTTTATTTTCCAAGTACAAATGCTATGGGTACCTATAACAAAGACCTTGATGCTATTGACTTATCTATTAGCCAAGTGTTTTAAATGAAAAGCAAGGTATAAGCAAATCTTTGTTTAAAAAGATTAACTACTTTCTAATGCAGAATGTTATTTAAAAAAAGAAAACTTGATTTTCGTCTGAATAATTTTCAATATTTGGTTCTAGATAGGGGTCATGAAAACCAACAAGGAATGAAGATTTTTTAATAAATTAGTTTAATAGACAATAACGATCAATCAAAACATTTATCTTGCGAAAAAACATTTAAGTATGACTGATGAAATCGACAAATGAACGTGAGTCGATTGAGCGTTCAACGTACCTACTCAAACAGTGCGCGCGCGAGTTCGCATTAAAAAATTTCGACGAAACAATGATTCTTTGTTCATCTCTAGGCGGGGAAGTGGCCGTTGAGGGAGGAGAGGAGGGGTACTTGCAGTGCATTGCTGCACTTGCCCGGCCAGGAAGCGCGCCGGAATGCAGTCAGTCGCGTTTGCGCGGGCGCGGGGGGAGAGAGGGCAATGCACGCGCGAGCGCAGCCCTGCTTCCATTCAGTTAAATCTTGTTTCCTATCCTATTCTTTCTTAGATGATCGCAGGCTAGGTTGGATAAATATACGCAAATATAGACACGTATGTGTAACAACGACATAACATTTTCAACATCTCTAAATTTGTGATATCTATACTGATGGCTGGATGTTTACATTTACCGTATATCTTTAAACATTGAATCATTTTCGTGAGGTTTTCTTCATTTTTGTAAACTGTGAAGGTTCCAGAAGCTTTCTGCAGATTCAATTATATTTGTTGCCGTTTTTAAGGCGGTCGTCGTACAACTAACTTGCAACTTGCAATCCACATATATATTATTTGATTCTGCAGGACGTAGTGTATTTAAACATACCATACTTCGCCATTGAACTCTTTATAAAACCACACGTCAGCAAATTATTTGTTCTTTATTTTTTCAATTGAAATAATGATGAAAAAACAACAACAAAAAAAGAAAGCTTTAACTACAACGGCAATCAACTTGTATTTTAATTTCAACTTTCTTCTGAAAATGTAACCATTTCTTATGATATATTAAGAAAAACTTCCAAAATTTTTTTTTTGTTGATGCACAAGGCATATAACACATAACCCTGACGAATTTGAGCGCTACATCTCATACATAAGCTAAAAACATAAATGTCAGTAGTATTTCAACTAAATATCTAAAATCAACATGGGTATCACGAAAGACCGCGCAAGTTCCGTCCTTCCGCCGCAACAATACCATTGCGCGTGTATGCAAGCTCAACGGGCGACTGTACTCTATACGTACGTCATGCAATGATACGGACCCGTCATCGCTTTGAGCCGGCCGAGTGCCGCAATTTCTCTATGCAAGTAGGGTCACTAAGGTTTCATGGCGAATATGGGACATCGAATTCGGAAAAAGGAATATTTTGTTTTCAACTATTGATGAAATACGTAGGGTGCCTAATAAAATGCTGACCAATTAATCCCGAAAACCGAGACTGTAACTTTTATTAGAAAACCAATATGGTACATATTGAAAACGGCAAGAACACATTTGCCTTTCCATACATAAACGTATGAAGAATCTGAAATTACGAGTCGAGATCTGAAAATTCCAGTCCACATACCATACAGTAAATCAGCAGATACTGCTTTCAATGAAATACATGATTCAATATTCTCTCTACGTTACTTATGTACTTTGTAAATAAGAGGTTAAAAGTTTCCATCCTCACTATATACCATACTTAGGCTGAAGAAAATTGTTATTTGCATATAAAATTTTCCTGCCTTATTCCATTATTTTCGTTATTTTGCTCTATTCACTTAGTAGACACACGCGTGATTATTCAAATGATTGCCAAAGACAAACATGTCTCTCGCAATCCTAACACATGGCAACCCGATCGCGTTCAGCACGGCACGGGTCGGAATGCAGTCGTTATATGCACACCACTCGAAAGGATTACCCACTAGTTGGTGGCGTGGCGATTAACCGACGCTAGTGGTTCACCCGCGCGGCTATCGGTTTGTTTCCGAACGTACCTAACGTTTGAATTCCAATGTTGTTTCGGTTTTCGAATAACTTTAATTAAATTCAGATTCAGAATGTGCTTTACAGCGCATCAGCGCCGAAACCGCACCACTAATTTGGCAGTTCGTTTTTCAAAACGCATAGGTACGGTGACACGATACGAATTCAATTACAGTCGTTTGACGAATTAAACTGATACATCATTCACTGTTCAAAGTGCAGGCACAGAATATATTATTGATCTATGTAAAGTACATATTTATGGAGCATTGCTGAAGTTCATTTGTTTTTAAGAGCAGACTTAGACGACTGACTCTAGCACATCATCATATCTAGAATTAAAGATAAAACCGAGAGAACATTTCAAACCCCAGTTCATCTGATGTTCATTTGTTTTTGAGTGGGGCCTAGGCAAATGTAGAGTAGGACGCGCTTTAGCTAGAAATGTCTAGAGCGTCGTTGTGCGCTAAGTGGCTGGCAGCGGTTGGAATAGAAAGATCTGGCTTAGTCTTGACTTGACGGAGACTTATTACTTTAAGAGTGCTTTGTTATACTTGTTAAATTTATGTCATTTTTGTTGTTGCAGGTACGTGGGTGTTGTTAGAGAAAGTTCATAGATTTCATTCATTTTCAACTGCGTAAGTAGCAGATTTATTTTTTGTTTGCTTTTCGTTACGAAAAACAATATGCTTGTTCTGCTAGTTTTGTTTAAATACCTTAGTTTTAAAAGTTCCCTAATGAATGGCTTCATAACACCTCAGGGATGAAGTTTCGCGAGCCGTCAAAAACTTAAAGCTAACTTCTATTTTTCAACGTCTCTTCATACCGATCTCTTCGTTAGTTGAGATAAAGTTCATTAATTTTGTGCTGCTACATCTAGAGTCACTATAATAGAGCAGTCAAACTAAGTACTACATAGTAAGCATTTATTTCATTCCTGAAACTATTTTCTACCTTTCTTTAAAAGTCGTACACAAGAGGACTAATTCTGTTGCCAATATTTAGTAAGTAGCTTAAACTGAAGTGGCTATTGTTCGTTAAGAACATTACATGTTTGGAAATATTTACCAAGTATGTACATTATTTGGTGTTCAATTAAGATATATTGTGGTGCTTGTGGCTCAGTAGCGGTAGTGGGTAATTGTATGAGTGACCATATTTAGTAACATTTATCAGAAGCATCTCCGTGCTTCGGAAAGCAAGTTAAAAGTTGTTCCCGGCTAATATCGCTTTATACTAGTCGTGAAGCCTAGTCAGAGGCCTTAGGGCGGTTTAATAACATCTGACAGTACGGTTGTCATTGGCCTTAGAACACCTCTCCACCTATCCGCAATGGGGCCGCGTGGTCGTGTATGCCCAAAACCACCTCATAGTTGAGGTGAGGCCTGTGCTTTGCAGTGGGACCTATATAGGCCTACTTTACGATAAAACAGCTTTATCAGCGAAATCTTTCTTGTTTCTCTTGGAAAATCTTTATTCAGTACATATCTCATTCACAAATAAATTAAGTAAAAAGACAAGTACCTAATTATCAAAAGATTTTATTCAAAATGAACACTAGGCCTGACTTAGGAGGCTGCTTTGCTGGCCAGTCCTACATATTGGGGTATTTGTATTGAAAAAACTGTCGGCTAGAAAATCACTACTACTCTCCTAGGGCAAGAAATCTATCTTCACTTTGTACTAAATCTAACACAGTCACTCACTGGGAATCCGTCGGCACCCTTACATGCATTTGAATAGCAGTGTCTCGATTCGGTGTGATTATACGAGAGAGCTCGAATGAGGTTGAACAAACAGAATGGCTTTTAGAAAACCCTCTAGGTCGCAGGTAGGATCGATGGAGTAAGCTGCGAGGGGACGATTAAATTTAAATTTTTATCGTGGTTTTAGATGCTGAAACGCGTGTAGTACGATAAAAATGTGTGGGAATTAGCATTATTTGTTAGCGGAAAAGTTGAGGAATAGAAACATAGGTAACAAATTTATTTTATTTTTTCAATCTATTTAAATAAAACAAAGTCGGGTTAGTTACACTAAGAACGGCTCGACAGATTTTTATGATCTTTGACTTGTTAGATTGGTCTTCGCCCCGAATAGCAGAGTAAATATTTAAAACACCGAAAAATTACAAAAACAAAATGAGGCGGTAGGAAGTTCGCCGGGACAGCTAGTGATAAATATAGTATTATAATATAGTATTAAAATGATTAATATAGTATTATAAAAGCTGCTGGAAGCCGCTGGATGCAGGCCACTTCCAACTGGCCAATCTGGAAGTCATTGAGGGAAGCCTATGTTTAGCAGCGAACGTCCTATGGCCGAAATGATGATGATAATTACAATGACATATTATGATCTTATTGAAGTTCCTTCAGGACCTCTATAATGTGTCGGTCGTATACGTGAATAATCATCCCGAAAAAAAAGTTTTATTAATTATTGAAATTGAAATATCTTATGAGCACAAATAAGCAGCACATATATTCATGACTACAGACAATCACCTATAACAGTTACATGGGTACTAGGTTTTGTCCACACTGAGTTATGAAGCCAGCCAAGACTTCTGAGTGAGAGTCGGCATTTACCATTGCACCATTAATCGAATTTAAAAGTCATGTAAATACTTATTTAAACGTCCCTCCCACCAAGTTACTAATGGTATAAAAGTGCCTACCAGAAGTACAACTTATACCTAAAAGTACCAGTTGACATAGCGTCAAATTACACGCGTAATTAGGTTGACCTGAATGTTACTAATCTCGTAGGCCTATTAATACACCTACACAAGTACATCATAAATTCTCTTAGCAAGTTGTACTTTAGTTGTGAATTTGTTCCCAACGGATACAACTTTGAAATTATAGATTATTTCACTTATACAACCTACAATGTATAGTCGACTCTCCGGCCTTGCGATAACGTCGTAACTTCAATGACGTAGTCATCATAATGGTACAGTCCTCAGGTGTGGCAGAGTGAAAAGTTATGTTTCCAAAATGCTGTTAGCTAATGTTAAAAAATCATTCTATGCGGGAAAAGTACGTTAGGCATTAATGTTGTCTATTATTGTGACATTTAACTATTTTTGTTTATTCATTGATAACCTTTCCCTGTTGTACTTCTGGCTATTTTCAGTACAAGCCTAAAAGGAAAGTCCTACACACAGGTTAAGGTAAAAATGCGTAGGTAGAATCTCCCATTTTATAAATAGATCTAAAATTTACTTGAAAATAAAATTGTCGTTTTGTTGTTAATTTATGATGACAGGTAACTAGCGAATTATAAATTTTTCTCATATGTTAACTACTTAACAACTTTTCTAAATAATTATAATAAATTGTTTTTCACAAACACACCAATTATTTAGCCCCGAACTAAGCAAATCTTGTACTATGGCAATTAAATAACGGATAAACATACTCAAATACTTATATAAATATCCATTACTTAGGTACAAACGCTCGTGCTTATCACACAAATGTTGCCTCCTTCGGGATTCGAACATGCAACCACTGGCTCTGTAGCCCGGAGCGCGAACCACAACACCAAAAGAACATTTAATGTAAAATGATCTTCACTTGATACTGACAAGTTGCAGTAGTTTAAAAAGGCAATGTATGTTTTCTATAATTTAATAGTTAATTGTCATAAGTATATTTATGGGTAAAAGTCAGGGTGTCCCGTAACTTAAGGAAAACCTTGTAACCACTTGTTTTTTTATTATTATAAATATGCATATAACTTTTTAGTTTTTATATACAAATTCAATTGGCTGTTTGGTAATTTTGTATGGAAAGTCGATAATTTTCATGAAAATTTGCAAAAGTTATAGAACAAAAGTTGTTCTCCGTGATGTATAGAATATGTGCTAACAAGGTTATCCTTAAGTTATGGGACACCCTGTATATTTTTATACAAAAATAAAAACGTATCAGTAACTACTAATTACAAAGTTATAGTGCAAGGTAGACCTTAATTAAATCTCTGTTTGCTTCTGAACTTAAACAAATATATCACGCTTAGAACAATTAAGTAAGTAGCCATTGCTGGTATAATCAGGTGTTTGCTTTGTGGAGTGGTAAGTGCCGCCGAACAGCGTGTGGTTTTGGTTCAACTCCGGTTATGCGCGGCTTAAACAGAAACACTATACATTTAAATTGTACAAGAGACAGCTGTATAATGCCCAGAATTTTAGCGCTCCCGTTAGGTCTTAAACTTTTTGGTTCTAAAAGTTTTGAATATGTTACGTCTTATATTTTATTCAAAGGCACGCAACATAAGTGTTGTCAACTGTTATTACTAACACATACTTTGCAATAATGCTGCAACGATACATATCAGTTAATTATAGGTTTCATTCACATTCTCCTTAAATATAAGTGACAGCTTGATATCTAATATCCGTTACAGTAACAGCATAATCATCGCCTTCCGCGCTTAATATTTAACAATCAGTGTCAGGTGAAAAAGTGGATTTAGCGAAACAATCGCTCACTCGGATCCCGTTGTAGTTACTCACGCAAATTACAAACGCAAAAAAACATCAGGCCCGCTCCCCAGTCTAATCAAACACGGCCTCCCCTTGGAATTCTTAACAAATCACCAGTTGCTTGTAAATCGCGCTTGTCCGAGATTTATTCCGTCTCCGACTTACCCATATGCTCGTCTGGTGTAAACCGCACTCGCGTAAATTACACGTAGGTATTTGGCAACAGTGTTTAAATGGGGGGCGTCTAAATTTGTACCCGTAAGTAGGGGTAATAGAGGAACTTCGCCGGTCTTATGTAATCGAACCCGAAGTCGGCAACGAACTAACTTTTTATCTGTTAACTTTAGAGTATGTTACTGGAGGATTTATTGACAACAAGCCGACCGCGGGAAGTTCCGATGTGGACTACGTTACGCTTTATGCGCGGCCGTTTTGAATTTTCGAGCATGTTTATTCGCATGCCGTGTTTTGAAGTTACAACCCGACCGGTTAGGTCGAATGTTTGTTTATGCTTTATTTTTAAACTAGCTTCTGCCCGCAACTTTGTCTATTTACACTTTTGAGCTAAGCCAAACATTTATAATTCTTATAACACAAAAACGAGCTAAAATTCTATTTGTTGAGCTATATCAATTTCTATGAAATAGATATTTTTAAATATATATTTTTAAATTTTTCTATGTTTTAATAGTTATTCTGCTATTCAGGGCAAATATAAATCCAATAAACCAAAGATCATAAAAATCAGTTTAGCCGTTCTTAATTTATAAATGGTCTAACTTAGCTGAATTTGGTTTTTATATTTTAAAAAAAAACGTTATTTCTTTAACACGTGTATTTTATATATATTTTTTTATAGTTTATATAATATTTTTTTTATATTTTATAATAAGAGATGTATGCATCAGCTGGTTATTTTCAGCCGTTAAAGTATGATTGAGAAAGAAATGTTCAAACTTTTACATTTATAATTGCATGGTTAGACTTTTTAGTGTTGCTGTTACAAACTAATATTTAAATATTAATACTCAAATTATACAAACCTATTTTAAAAAAAATTATCGACGTTTCCAAAACCGCTTTTTTTTTCCAGACTATTTATCACCCCAAGCCTTGGTTTTAGTTATCCGAGCATGTGGAAATAGATAATTCGGTCTAATGCAAAACTAGTTCGTTAACCAGGGCAGTCCACTAATCTCGAACTCCCCGAGGTGCGACGCAGGGTTAGATACGGAACCCTTGATTACCCTCTTCAAAACAGTGATTTTCATGCGGCCGCTGCATAGTTAGCCGCTTTGGGGTTAAAGGCTGGAATTAAAGATCCCTTTTGTGTGCTAATTTGAAATATTAGTCGGTGCATGCGGTATAGTGTAGCGTCGAACAGGTAGCATAGCACATACATGGGTAGGTTGCGAATTTTGAGCTTGGATAACATATGGATACTCTTCATTGCATGCCTTAGAATGTCATAAGGTACAGGAAAAACGCCTAGAGATGCGCTTATTCAATTGAGGTCTAATCGCTAGAAGCGATCTCGTCTAGCTAACTAACCTATTTGATAATATTAAATTCAAATAACCGGATACAAATGAAAATCCTTTTTAAGCTTCAAATCGAACTATTAAATAAAATAAATATATGTTTTAATAAATAATACGTTGAAATCAGCTAAGTTTAAGAATTTTTGGTCAAAGAATGATAATATTGTAATGATAGACTTGAAAATTTCAAAATCAAAACAATGAAGTTGTAAAATTAAAAATCTTCAATAATGTGCTTAAAATTAGTAATGTCGAAATTAAAAACTCAACCAGTAGTAAAGCAAACAATTTCAACAACAACAAACTTGAAATAAATAATTTTTGTTATTGTTATCACAATCATACCCAATTGGTAGAACTATGACTGATGTTTCAATTTTATTTCTTTATTTACGAAATATAATACGGAACACGTATTAGAAATTGAAGCTACACTTTGCTGGTATTTCCACTTGACCTGGTAACACATAATCATCGATTTAATCCTATCCCATAGCTCGCGGATGGGCCCGCTTAAGTGATGCCATAGATTTTGTTGGACAAACAGGAGCTTCACCATAAACAAGAAACAGTACCTATTTATTATGTACATTCGCAAAAACCTGCAACTTTTCCCTAAGAAAAGTGGCAAACATCATTTTAATACCTAAGATGGAGCTACCTAGCTAAGATGGACCTACCTACTTGTGACTTAATAGATTTATTTTACAAAAATATTTTTACATATAATTTATGTCGTTACGAAGATGGTATGTATTTACTATTGTTTAAAACGACAACATTATATGCATGGATTTCTATCTACAACACTCTTGGAGATGGAATGATCTAGGATAGACAACTAAACACTTCCAACTGAATACCTCAGCTAATGTTTTTACTACGAAAACCCATCAAAACGGCATAGCCATATCTAGGCAATAAAACACATCGAATCGATTCCACTCGATACATCGAAATGTAATGAAAGTGCGGTGTGCGAGGCATTAATCGTCACAGGTGTCGATTGTCGATACCCATGGACTTTTTAATAATTTTTATCGCAACAGTTTTGTGTTGAACGCTTGTCTTTTTTGTAAAAAAATTTAAACCGATTTTTTTCGTGTTTGGTAGTGTTTATCTAAGTTAAAGTAAATATTAGTTTCGTTTGGTTGGGAATCGTCTGTTAACCATTTTTTATTAATGTGCCATTTTGCGCATTAACAGACTTAAAGAAAAGGTGGTTATCAATTCGATTGTGTATTTTTTTTTGTAACTGCAAAGCTAAAGTGGGAGTGGGCAGGACACGTGTGCAGAATGCATCCAGACAGGTGGGCCCAAATCGTCACCCGATGGGTACCTATAGACGGCGGTCGCCGAAGAGGTAGACCCAAAAAAAGATGGTGTGACGACTTGGTTAACTTAACGAGGGATTGGGAGTCATTGGCGATAGATAGAGATCGATGGAAGAGTCTGGGGGAGACCTTTGCCCAGCAGTGGGATTGAAAAGGTTGATATAATTTTTTTTTTGTATGTAGGTATGTTACGCGATTATTCCGCCAACTATGAATCGATTTTGATAATTATTTTTTTGTAGAATTATACTTCAGAGGTAGTCTCATATAAATTTTATCGAAATTGATTTAGCACTTTTTGAGATAACTAAATATATACCAAGATAATGTTTTCGATTGTGGTTCTTGTATTTATGTTATCCAATATCTTCAAAAAATTTAACCCAATTTTGATAATTATTATTTATTGAATAGCTCTAAATTATTCAAAGATACTATAATCAATATTTGCAGTATTAATATTACTTATATAAATCGTTGTTCAGCAGTCGATTTTTGTTTGCACTCTAATGATTTGGTTTGATTAGGATTTATCACTAAAAATTGATAAAATAAAAACTAAAAAGATAAATATATCAGTTAATTTTGGAGTCGGTACCAGCCGATGAGAGTTTGAATGTTTTCGTTTGCAACGACTTCAAAAGTAACAGATTAGGTACTTATGTGTTAATATTATTTTTAGCTTTTTACTTTATTCATAACTAAAAACGCAAGCTGACTGAACATAAACAATGCTTAAATTATCTGTCATTAATTTTGATTTAATGTACGACTAAAATTAGAAATTACGAAGCTTGTGAAAATTGGGCTGCTCAAAAGCATTATCTACTTCACGGAAGGGTTTTAAAAATTAATACTCTGAAACCATAATCATATAATCATGCTTACACCATTTGATTATAGGTCTTATTTACCTCAAAATACGTGTGAAAATGGTGTAAAAAACTTTTGTCACCGTGTAGTAATTTGACAACTAAGTTATTATTAAAACGCATTAGGTTTTTAGAGGGTCGCCTCGTTGTTATCGCAGATCGGTAGCGTGTTATCACTTTTATACTGAAAGCCCACTGCGGACACGATAAAACACCTAGATAAAACACCCAAAACATCAAAATATCGATTTTACGTTCCGTTTCATGTCTTTGTTTCGACGCGTCGTAAATGTTTTTATTTTGTGCGTGTCATTTTGGTTTTAGGTTGTTAAATTATTGTTATTATGCTCTCTATCATTTTTATTTCACGTTGTGTATAAATTAATATTGATGATAAATACCTTATATTGTTTTAGGCTAATAACATATGTCGGTTGCGCTCAGGTAGCAATAAGTAGGTATCTCGGTTATAAATTTTACACAAAATGGTTGACTGGTTAAGAATGCTTTTGGCATTAAGTCCGCCGTTTGTACAACTTTTTTTTTTAAATGGATGTGCAATAAAGTTTAAATAAATAGAATAAAATCCTTTCTCTTGAATTAGTGTAGGTACTTATTAGTAAAGACAGTATCAAAATGCTTCAGTAGTTCAAAGATTGTTTGTTATTGATTAGCCTTTGTAGACAGACAGGACGGACGACAGACAAAAGCGGGAGACTACTCTTAACAATAATCTTAAATCCCGCTTTAACGACTGAAAAAATTTTGTTAGAATAGAATAGAATTTTATTTTCATATAAGTTTAGTTGAAATTTAGCAGAAGTATGGATCTAAAAAAGTAATGTACAATAAATATGGAAGTCACTGGTGGAGGCCTCTGTTTCTATGGCTGAAAGATGATGACGATGGATATTTATGAGCTTATCATATAATAATTTTAATCTCATTTTTGAGATGATTATTCGTTCATCTGTGAACCTTGATTGTTTACGGTGAATAAATAAAAATATAGGTATTTTATTAAATTTCAGTATGCTATGTAGTAACTATTTTTGCCATAAATATTTATAAATTTTTTTAGCAGTTTGACAGTCGCTTTTACCTAGTACCAACAAGCGTTTTGGAGTTATACTCAAGTGATATCGGCATTAAAATTAAATAAATTCGTACCACAATCATACCTATTATCTAGTCCCAAAGTAAGCAAAGCTTGTATTATGGCTACTAGATAACGGATGAACAAACTTAAATACCATGACTTTAGTACAAATGCTCATCAGACAAACATTTGCCCCTTGCGGGATTCGAACCCGCAACCTCCTGGCTTTGTAGTCTGAAGGGCGAACTACTACACCTAACGTTCATTTTGACATAATTAAAGAGTTTCCTGTAATAAACTATATAAATAACTTAGTTGAAGGTAGTTACAGAAAATCCTAGTCAACAAAGTAGGTAGAAGTAATATGTAGCGCAAATGAAACAGAAGTAAGTTCTCAAAAGCATATTACAAAAAGCAACCTTTTCATTCACATTATCTCAAATAGAGCTTTTACAATCTCATCTGTGCAAAGTTCGATAATAGTTTAATACCGCTAAACAGTTAAGTCCCCAGATTAGTTTCGGATTTAAGCAGAATTAAGCAAAATCGGCGCGAATTGACAGCACTGTGCAGGTGATAACTGTCCAAAGCTCACACACGTGTAAGCACAAGTTCAACACCAACTTAAATCCTCGCCATAGAGTGAAAGCACAGAGGGTTCAACCGTGTTTGTGATGCGCAAATAGCGAGAAAATTGTAGGTTGAGAGCATTGTTTGAATTTTGTAGTTTAGTCTGCTTTCCAGAAAGTTACCTTCTGTTTGTAAAAAAAATATTAAAATAGTTTAGTTTAATTGATAAATACATTTTGATGTGGTAATCTCTTTGATTTTACTTTCATTTTGGTATTAAAAAGTGGGATGCCTGGCCCGTATGCAATGGGCAGATTTAAAAATAATGCCAGGAATTCAACCACCAACGCGTAAAATAGGCGATTACACAAATGTTGTTTACAAAATTTATTATAATAAACCTCCTTTTGAAATGTCTATTATATCTAATATTATGTTTTAGTTAAAATCGTTTGTCAATTTTATAATTCTGGAGCTTAAATATAAAAGCTAAATAGTACCTAACCAGTGTTGTTGTTATATCAAGCTCGTTACAGAAAAAAAGGTAGATTTTTTTGTTTACCGATTGTCCCGTGAAAATATTAAAACCTAAAAATGTAAGCAGTATCATTTCAACATTGTTTTATTTATTCTGTAAACTTATGGTCCTTTTTTACATAAAGTATATTTTAAAAAAGATCTTTAGATTCATGTTATCAATAGATGGACATTACCAAAGATTACGGTGAGATGTCAACACTATAACCGTTCTGCGGTGTTAATCGGTCCCCCCTTCTTTGCGGAAGGTTTCGCGTATGCTTGCAACTTACTTATCGGCACACACCAATTGTTTGGTTAGGTAATAGCGGTCTAACAAACCCACGGACACAATACGGTCACAATCATACCCCGTAATTACCTATTAAATTTCGAGTGTTAACGATCAAATTAATTAATTTGTATAAGCTTTCCGATTCACTAAATGCTAATTGTTCAATAAATACTGAGTTGTTCGATTACAATAGCTTTCAAGTATAATAGGACTTCAGTCTGAACTGAATAGCAAAGCTGGACGATTTTAGAGAAACTATTTGTCAGAACTGCTTTTTCTATGTTAATAGCCAAATAATTTAATAAATCCTCTATCTATTCATTAGACTATAATTTGATAATCGCCCAAAGAAATCCGTGATCCTGCAGCACACCAATGCGTAATAATGATGCAACAACGCTTTTATATATTGTATGAAAGTTAGTGGTATGTCTGCCGCGCGTCTGTGGCACGTTTAACTATGTTGCGCTTCTTCATCGGAAGGCGGAACGAAGACATTCTCTAGAATTCTCTAACGCTACGTAAAAATTCTCAGTTATTCAATTTACAAATAACATTTTCATACCAAATCCTAGGAAAAAATGTTTTCACCGCATTAACAAAGCACTAAATAAAACTGCCGCGAATGGTTTCCGATGTATTCCAATGCAAGCGAGTGGCAGTTACAATACGTGGAGTACTTTAAATAATAAATCCGCATGTAGTTGTTTTTACGAGCGCATAGCTCATAGAACACCTGTCCGATATTACGAGATAGGGTCGAATTGTTTTTATGAAAAAACTAATACAGCAATTCTGACTGTCAAACGATTCATGCTATTATACTAATTGAAAAAAACGTTTATAAATATTAGGATGGTTGCTTTTATGACAGACTTGATATACATAAAGACTCTTTAGTCTATGCTAAAATTATAGCTGTTAAAAAAAATACGGTAATTTTACTGGATCCTGTAACCCTAGAATTTTTTTAAACGAATAATTAAATGCAGTTCTTTTTTTGTATTATAGATTAGGTGTTGGAGGGGGATTGCTAATACTCGCCACGCTTGGCAGGCGGGTTGGCGAGCGCAGTTTTTTATAAAATTTCAAGCGTGCCTGCGAAGCGTGGCGAGTATTGGCAATCTTCCCCGCGATGATAGGTTATTGGGGGAGGCCTATGTTCACTTGTGGACGTCCTATGGCTAAAACGATGATGATGATGAGATTGGGTATATATATTTGTACAAAAATCTTCCTCCTTAAGCCCTCTATCAAATACAAAAAAAACCTTACCGTATAGTTTGTAGGATTTGTCTATAAAAACCGACAGAAAAATGCAGCCAGCGTGGGACTTTTACTAAAATATTTAGTAGGTACTGATGGAGATAAACTATTCATGATTTTTAAACAATACTTAGTTGTTGATGTGGTGTCAGAGAATCGCGTTAATATTATATTACACGATGAGAGTTACCAATCACACTGGAAATTATTCATAGATCATGTTACATAATTTGTGTTTATTGATTTTATGTTGTTTAAACAAAAATATTATTGTTATGACTGCAGATTGAACTGGAATGTTTAATTAGTTAGTAATACTAATTAATCTGTAATTGGTTGGATCAGGCGACAAGGTAGAACGATGATAATCGCTGCTAGGAGTGGTGGATACATGAGAATAATTGAGGATCGTGCTTAGTTGAGAGCATTAGAAGAGGCTGATGTTGTTTGACGACCGTCTGGTGTAGTGGTACGCGCCCCGGACTACCAAGCCAGCGGTTGCGAGTTCGAATCCCGCAAGGGGTAAATGTTTGTGTGATGAGCACGAGCATATTTGTACCTAAGTCATGGATGTTTATCCGTTATCTATTCACCATAGTACAAGCTTTGCTTAGTTTGGGGCTAGATAATTGGTGTGATTGCGACAGCAATTTATATTTATATTTTTATATGTCCAGCTGTGGACTGACGTGGGCTGATTATGATGGTTGAATGATTCAGAAAATCATAGGATAATTTTACAAAACTTTAAAATTTACAATATTATTATTAAGAGCCGAGAAAGTTATTTTAAAATTCAACGTAAAATGTTATGTCTAGTGTTAAATACATACCACCTACTTCTACATAGTTTCGTTTCTGAAGACAGACATTATAAATCAATGTCACCTGAATCTGTCATTTAGGTAAATTCAATCCTCACAACGGTATATTTCTAATCAAGGGCGAATAATTCGTCAATTCTCTACGTTTGTGTATTCAAACAATTAATTAGATAAATTAACAAGTCGTCTGAGACACTTAGCCGTCGTTAACTAAGTGACGATGGATTCGTGTCTCGCATAACTAAAGATTCTGTATAGTCACCTAGTACACTTTTGAACTTGTTCATTACTTCAGAAACAACTTCGTATTTAAAAAAATCGAACAAATGGTAAAATTGGGGAGGTTTCTAGAGATTTTATAAAATGGTGTACGAGTATAGTTGTTATTCAATAGGGAATATGCATGAAACAAATATATTGTTTTTACTATATTTATGAGAAAATATAAGAAATTATTGTACTAACTAATAGTGAAAAATTGATTTTAGATAAAAAATAACCCTAATATAGTAATTAGAATTTAAGGTATAGGTACCTATCTCTTTCTAAAACAACTTTTACTATGAAAAATGTATGGCGGACTTGTAATGTGACGTCACAGTACATATCGGCTCTCCTTGTCTAACACGCGACTTTAATGGTCTGTAAGTCAGGTATTCAACAATATTTCTCAAAAATTCTTTAAAGATTTATTATTTATAATTAAGTACTATTTATTTTAGGACCAAATAAAAAAAACATGCATATTTATGGTAAAGCTTTGGCTATCCGCGACTTTATTGGCGTGGTCTTTAGTTTAGACTGACTATTCTGTTGCACATTTTTGTGTAAAATTTTTTTTCACAAGTAAAAATTGCTTTCTGAAAATGGACACCTAACGGCAAGAAGAACTATCTTTAATGACAGTTATCTTGCATCCCACGGGAACCACCGGAATAAAAAGTCACCTCTCTGTTATTCCAGGCTTTACCTATTTCTGTGCCAAAGTTCATCTACATCCTCGCTCAGATGTTCTGGCGTAATTGAGTATCAAACATACGACCTCCGTAGCCGATAGGCGAGCATACCGGACTTGGTGTCGCTATCTCTGAGGTCCCGGGTTCGATTCCCGGTCGGTCAATGTAGAAAAATATATATAAATATTTTCTATATTGTCTCGAGTCTGGGTGTTGTGGTACCGTCGTTGTTTCATAGTATCACAGCAATATATGTGATGTTGTCCAATATTTATAATTATACATTCATTGAATCTTTCGCATTTATAAGTAAGAAGTAAGATGTATTATTAGGTACTTAAACCTATGTTAGGTTTTACTTTAACTTGCTTCTAATCATACAAATAAACAAATACACAAATAGACGAATACAAACATTGCTGGTAAGGAATAAGATTATATCTTTTTTGGGCCCTACCACCGCTTTGAGACAAACATTTGGTATTTAAACCGGTCAATAGTAGTAATTTGAACTATTATTATTGTCGTATTAAAACGATTTAAAATACTACTGGCTCTGCCTGCGGCTTTGCCACACCCTATTTTACTCGCTTAGGAGATGGATTAAAAATTACTAGCCTATTTCCTTCCCGAGGGTTTAAGCTTTTTCCTTAAAAAAATGCATCAAAATTGTTTGAGCTTTTACTACAAAAAGTATCCTATGTCCTAAGCTCTAGTCTATCTTTGTACCAAATTTCATTAAAACCGGTTCAGTAGTTTAGACATGAAAGCGTAACAGCCAGACGAAGTTACTTTCCCATTTATAACATTAGTAGGGATAGTAGAGATTATACAGAAATATATCAACAAATACGTTATATCAAGTTATCAAAACTTCCCTGCGATAAATGATTCTTCTACTCGAGCAAGTTGTTGAAACGGCGCCGGCGTCAGAACAAGCTAGCTGTCAATACCCCAGTTAAGTTTCACCCAATTAATTAGTGGCTAAGGAGATCAAAGTACCAGTTTGCGATCTCTGGTGAGCCCACCCATTCAGCTTGGTAACAGGCCTGACAGTTTAAGTTTCGATCCCTCTAATGCTATACAATGTGACTTCTGCCAATCAAATACGTATCTCATCTTGCACTTACACCAGACTTGGCAAATAACATTCAACTTTATCCAAAGTCAGTAAAGTTCACATTTCATTGAAATTGTACTTGGGTTACGGTGTTTTCATAGAGCCATCCATCTGTTTTATTAGAGATCCGCACTGAATAAATTTAAGTGGTCGTTATAATAGTGTTAAGTGAGGGATTAGGTTTGATCGCAAATCTGCAGTCGCCTCGATACCCGAATATTGGCGTTTATCCGCTATATACACAGAGTAATGAATGTTAAATATCATCCAATTCCTTCAATTAATATTTGTTCATCGGGATCGAGGAGGTAAATGGGCCACGATTAATTTGAATTGTTATCTTCGGAGTCATCAAAAGTTAGTAATATTATTAAGTGGCGGGGGTCCCGTAAAGTCACGCGCATAACATTGATTGAGATACTGTTTGTTCGTGCCGTTTTCTCTGAAGAAATATATTTTGTCTATTACAAGTACACAGACTTTCTTAAGACACAAGCATTAATTATAATTATTTTGGAGATTTTTGATAAAAAGAAAAGCGATAGTCGATAGCTGATAGATAACAGATAAAAATATGGCCAGTGTAAACAAGTCTAACCATAAACTCTGACTAATTAAACAAGGTTGAAAGTTATACTGCTTTAAGAGCTAGCCATGAACTGTTATTTGTAAGTTAAGACAGATAAATAAATAAAAATAAAATAAAAAGTGTTTAATTCGAATAATTTTACAGATTTATATTGTGGTCAGTAAACAAAACACCTTAAATGCTAATGTTAGTAATCGGTATCGAGTAATTAATAATATTATTTTCGGATTATTATTCGATTGAATCAAATAAAGTAATCAATTTAAATAGCTAAACCTAATTAAATGAAATCAATTTAAATTAATTAATCAAACTAAATAAAGTAAACAAAATTTAATTTTCAAACAATATTCAATAAAAGTAAACAAAATTCAATTCATAATTCAACAAATCAAATTCAATCATTACTAAATCATTAAATTAAATCACCCTACGCACCAGACACTATACCTATTAGCTTAGGTCTTCAGAATGCCGTTGTTACTGTCACGCAATCTGTTTATCTGTCTTCTTGCGAATGATAGCCTGGAAGCCATCAACATAGTGACAAGCAAACATCCCTGACGCACTACAAAAGCGCGGCAGCCCCAGCAGCATTCTGAAGATGTTATTATATTGGATGCTGAGGGTATCCGACCTTTTGGTATGACTGACCCAAAGACTTCCCGTATAAAAAATCTGACAATATGCTTTGAAAAGCGTGATCTTGACTTCATCGGTACAACGGGAGAATCTGATAAGGTATAATTCAAGTAGTAACAGCAAATAATTAGGAAATATCCCTGTCCTATCTTATAAATTAAAATCT
The DNA here is from genome assembly GCA_963576865.1 of Anania hortulata. NCBI lineage: Eukaryota > Metazoa > Arthropoda > Insecta > Lepidoptera > Crambidae > Anania > Anania hortulata. Next base: position 14,972,835 of record OY756392.1, on the reverse strand, counting down.
TTCTTCGTTAATAAGTATATTTAATAGTAAAAACCATAACACAATACTTATTATGTACCCTTCCATTAGGATACGGATGGACTAGATAGAGTATGGTATAAGGTATGGTGGAAGATTGACAAACGTGGAAAGGGACTTAAATTTTTAACTATATGGTGTGATGTTTGGAGAAAAAATACTACTGAATAAATAAAAGCTTGTAAAAAATACAACATCCTCTAGACAGTTACGTTAAAAAAGTACAAATAATATTGATTGACCTAAATACAAATAACATCACTAATCATGTTTGTCTTGACTACGAGTCAACATTCGTCGTCGAGGTACAAATGTAACGTCGCGTGATCCGGCACAATCATCTAGCATGGTTCCCTCCGAGATAGGCAAATTACCAGCAAATTTCATCGTTTGTTTAAAGAGATAAATGCATTAATAAGATCACGACGCTCTGAAAGAGGACATCGCGCCTCAACAAATGTTTCCCCTGCAAACAATAATGTAATTTTATTTGCTGATGCTCCTTCGGCTATTCTTTATTTACTTTCGGAACGTTCGAGACCACTTGCTTTGTTGAAAGAATAATGGTGGATCGTTTTATACAATTTTTAATCGTAGGATAACGTTTTAGAGATTCTTCTAAGATTAATCTTCGCGGACTTAGTAAAAAGAAAATAATTAAGACGTGCATGAAAAGTTTAGAAACCGTATTACATTTTATTATACAGAGTTACATTGCAAAGGGGTGCCAAATTTAAAAATAAGATCTAGGGATAGAAGCGTCTTAATTGTTATTATTTTTAATAATCGTATGCTACGAAAAAAAAAAACTATAAAATATCCGAAAATAAAGTCGTAAAATAAAGGTGTAGGTACGGCGAGCCTACAATGACCTTACACAGTGCACATACGGTGCAATTTTTTCATAAATGAGTTAAATTATTCACGCGACGATTTTTGACAGCGGATAGGAATAATAAAATGTGAAAAAAAAAAAGTTGGTTCTTTGCATAGTTCGGTTTATTATAGTTACTGATTCTGAGCTACTCCTAAAGATTTGGCACCCCTTTGCAATGTAACCCTGTATACGTAACGTAACTAAGTTCTATTACGTAACTGAAGGAAAAATGAAACATAAACTTTACATTATGTCATGAGAGTTTTCAAATATTGCTAATTCTTACCGGTATTTTTAATTTTTGAACTTAGTTTGAAAAGTATTTAAAAATCTTACATAAATTACAGGAAAATGATTTTAAAAATTCAAGTTTTCACTGCGCAACGCAAAGCTTTTTCTTCCACGGAAGTGTAACACAATGCTGTCGAACTGAAATGATTCGTTCACTCACTCCTTCGGCATAAGGTTCACAAATTAGTGCAATTTCCTCATCGCTGGTTCACAAGGAAACGTCTATAACCTCACGAAATGCGTTTGAAACTTCTCACGCACTTATCGCTTGACTGAAAATATTCACTTTTAAGACTATAACAAAATATGTACGAATATTTTCATTACTATATGCGTTTGTTTTTTTGTAATTAATGTTTTCATCATCATTATCACTTCAGCCATGGACGTCCACTGCTGAACACAGGCCTCCCCCAATGATTTTCATAGGGGGGGATTGCCAATACTCGCCACGCTTGGCAGGCGGGTTGGCGAGCGCAGTGTTTTATAGCATTTCGCACGCAGACGCTGCTGCCCGTCTCGTGCTACAGGAATTAGTCGCCTCTTACGACACGCCTCCTGTTGGCGGTGGGGAAGTGTATTCTTTACTGCCGTCCCCACACTGCACGGCACGGCAATTAATGTTTTACTCATAATAAAAGCGTCACTCGCAAGACGCAGTTTACATTGAAAAGTTCGTTTTCTAAATTGACCTGAACTGGAATCGAACCCAGGACCCTTGCGCTCTAAACAAAAAAACACCGAGCCCCTGCGCCAATCGGGTGAACCCAACCCTGAATAATAAGCTAACGAACGACAAATTACTTACTTTAAACATGACAAAAAAGATAACGTCTATGCTACCGTTTACAGGACACGTTATTCTAAACATAACCTTATAATATCAAATTTAACCCTCCACCTGGCAATTACGCAATGGCTAAAAAAACTTAACCCTTTAAAAGGTCACACCTAGCGTTAATATCGTAAGCTAATTAATTCCCGGCAGGAAACGGAAGGGCAACGGGTCGCGTCATTAAATGCATAATGCAAGATACACGCATGCGCTAAAGACGTGCTTGCAATGGCAACGCAAGACGCCATGACGTCACGAAGAACGCCGGCTTAGGGGATTGCCGTTAAGATTAGCGTATGCTACGCTTGTTTGAGCATTTGATTTTGAGATTGAAATCATTATAGATCGCTCCTTGTACTAGAGATCAATGGGATTCAGTAGAGTTCTGTAGGCTGAAATTTTATTTTTGGTTTTTGCGTCTGAGTATTCTTCAAACTTTGATGATTGTATGTGATAATCTATAGTTAAGCACGATTACTATGAAAACCCGCTGTCTATAAAAAAATATATATACTGGAAATGGCAAAGTTGTTTTGTGGTAAAATAGGTAAGCATCCCGAGGGTGGAACGGAGCTATTCTGTGTAGACCGAAGTTGTTTTGATTGTAAAGTTACATTGCAATAAGCATCTTTGGGGGCGTCCATTATATTACACATTACATTACATTGCGTGTCGCGTAATGTGAGGCGTTGGGGTAGTAGGGAGGAGTTTGGCAAATATCACGTATTTTAAAGTATTTACACTAATAATACTTATCTTTAAAAATCTCAGGTTAAATCTCATGACTTCTCACCAAGGGGGGAGGAGTGGGGTTGCACATATCGCCTCAAAAACTAATGTACGCCCCCTTTTTGGACTCCTCAGAAACGTGTGCATTTATTTCCTAATATTTTTTGGAGGTCAAGGACCCGAAGAAAAAGGTAAGAAACATCCGATTCGTACATGAACTAGCAACTGAGAGAACATAAAGAATCATGACTGGGTTGTATAAGCGCGCAGTCTGTTGAATCTCACTCCGCAGCTATCGGGCTAAATCACCCAACCACTCGTAACTGACTGCGGAATTATTTCTGGAAGAAACTTTTTAAACAACATGATTAATGGTACAGGAACGGAAAGTACAGGTGGTCTTCTTCTAGTGGGAACTAAATCGATCTTATTGTGACCTGGTTGGTAATCTTAGTTGTACCTGGGACTTTACATTGTACGCAGCAGCAGTTTTGTTTTTTACGAAAAAACAAAACCAAGGTTTAAATGATACTGCTATAAATATCATGGTTAAATCCCTGTTACTAATAATGTGATTTTGAATTATTAAATTTTGATATCCTAATGGTCCCCATCAGATAGGATGCTTGTTTAGATAATTGATTCTTATTTGCAATATAAGTATTTATTTTGAGAGATTATATCGGCTTGATTTCCAGCTGATAAAATTTAAGTAAATAAAGAAAAACTATAAATGCTGTATTTCTTATCTCTAAGATAGACATACTTTCTAAAGAAAATATTTTTATGTTCTTAATAGGTCTAAAATCCCTATCCTTATACTTCTCAATATTATATACTCTGTGTAATACAAATATGTACTACAAGTGACTTGTTTGTTTGAAATTAAAAGCTATATATGTCATTTAAAAAAACGATTCAACGCACCTGTAACGGGTTAAATATCTAATACCACCGTGTAGATAAACGACACTGTCACAACCTAGTCACTCCTCATAATTACAACCATAACTCAAGCTTCACTTTTTTAATCCTTACCCTCCCGTTACTCACGCATGAGCTCACCTCAGCAGAATGCAATTTACAATAAATTATGTAGATATTAATAAGTAGGAGGTTAAGGGTTGGAATAATGGCCCGACCATTCATCGTTCGATAAATTGCGAATGGGGACAGACTGTAGCCAGATTACGTGCTTCAATATCCGGCGTGAGAGTCTGGAGTCTATTATCGAGTGTGATGGAACAGAAACCCTGACGGTTTTGTGGGTGTCTTGTGCAGGCAAATATGGAAAACTTCTATTGTTTCTTTGTTGGATTACGTTCTGAGGTATATATAGAAATAGATAGTCTTCAAAATGTACACATAGAAAAAGAGTTTTTTTAAATATATATAGATAGATAGATAGATACTCTTTATTGCACACCATACAAGTAAAATACACATGATTTTTACAGAAAGATGTACAATTTAGGCGGTTTTATCGCTAATAGCGATCTCTTCCAGACAACCTTTAGGTAGAGGACAACCATTAAAGAAAGGGGAAGGTGTTGCAGAGTTCTTAAAATTCTTACCTGATACAAATAGAATTGCATAAATTTATGGCATAAACGTATACATACAGTAATAAATAAATAAAAATAAAATAAAATAAATACATAACAATAATTATACATACATACAATAAACATACATACTACTTGATATATGCGAGGAGATGTCGAAACTATCAGTGACCAGTAATATTCTAAGATATAAAGGCAGTTTGTGTCAAGAAGACAGAAAGTGTGCTTTAAGCCGATTTTTAAAAATAGCAATCGATTCGGATTTTCTGATTGTTAATGGTAAGGAATTCCAGAGGCGAATGGACTGGACAGTAAACGACTGCGTGTAGTAATTAGTAGAATGGGGAGGAAATTGAAGATGTAGTTTTTTGGATGACCGCATGTCATGACCCTGTGATGACTGCAAAAATTGAAAGCGCTTTTTTAATTATGGTGGTGATTTCGGACTGAACAATATGTTAAATAATTGCGAAAGAATATGCAATATATATATCAACTACCGATGGAGCTAAAAGATCGTAGGACAAGCATTTCAACCATTCAATTGATAGTTAATAAGAAAACGAAGGCTTTTTGAATTGTTCAATATTTTATTTAACATCGTCCATACCGAATCGACATCGAATATTATTTTAACTTGGCAAGACAAACTTTTTCGATATTAGCCATTTTTAAATAAAATTCTGTTGTCTATTTGATCTCTACTCCACGTAAAAAGCCATATTTGTTTTACATTCAAATTTGGCGTTTTTTATACTGTAAATGTAACAAAAAAAGATTCGTATTTCAAAGAGGCATGAGTATAAAATACTTTAAAGTAACCGTAATGTACAACATGAATTTTTGCGCGGTAGTATAAATTTGACTCGTGGTTCAAACGAGTATCTTTTTCGAAAATCCATGAAAGCAATTTTCGTAATATTCGAAATTAAACGAAGTCTTGTGCCTGTAAATCCCCTTCCCTTAATATCCCAATGTAACAACATGCTTACATTGTAAACATTACTGAACTTATTACCAACTAATGAGTAACTAAACATGGCTTAGCGTAGTTTCTTGTTACATAATTCCGTACGAACTAACCCTACGTCTGCAGTAGTAAATTACACTTGTGATGAACCCATTTGCCAGCTTCGTATATCCGTTTCCGCGTAAAATTAATCGGTCCGTAACGCGGAAGGATGACGGCTGTAACAACTCATGTAAATTGCCGCGTCAACCTCCATCTAAGGTGGTAATGCATGTTTCTGCACCTAGGGTTGAAAGTACCTTTGAGACAATGTTAATTAGTAATCTCGCAGAGCTAACGAAAACTCTGCGAGATCTAGCTAGCATGGACTTTGGAACATAGTTTGGCAGTATGAGACGTGATTTTTTTAGAGTTTTAGGATAAAGCGATGGTACATAAGGTAACCAAGCTTCGTAATCCAGCGTATTATAGAGAGAGGTATAGGCTTTGTCACGTGTAGTGCAAAAAAAAGAAACTCACCGACATAGTAGTACTTTGAAATTCCAAGTTTAAGTAACAATGGGCAGGCCTAATCCTTAGCAGAATTGACATCCATTGGGGAAGACAGGTGCTTGAGTGGTGACTACGAACTAAAAGACGCAGCGTGAGTAAGACCCGGTGGATTGATAGCCTAGCGGTCTGGTGCCGTTCGCAGTTACATTCCATATGAGTAACCTATATCCAGCAGTAATAAATTATATACACATACATTGCCCTGATCCTGTGGTAAGTAGCCAAAGCACTTGTGTTACAGAAACCAGAAACAACGACGGTACCACAACACCCAGACCCGAGACAATATAGAAAAGTTATTTTTCTACATTGACCCGACCGGGAATCGACCCCGGAACCTCAGAGATAGCGAAACCAAGTCCGGTATGCTCGCCTCTCGGCTACGGATTTCTACAGGTTAATGACGGATTTAGTTAATAGATACTCATTTTTAAAAAAAGCGTGAAAAAATTCCCACTTTTGTTGCTTTTATTGTATATACAACATGCTCAAATTATATTATAGCAATCCATAACATCGTTATCGTATTGTAATATACGAGAAATATCAAGCAAACTATACCCGGGTAACACTGTCGTTAACGATTTAGCTCATATTTACAAATATCACACACTTTTCCGTTTCATCTCATCCGCAAAATCTGAATGACGTAAATCTGTTTTTCTATAACATCTGCGAAGCATTGTTGGATACTAATCTAATTAACCTTAGACACGAGTCCGAATGTGTTAACGGGCGCCTACCAAAAGCCCGACACTGAATTCTTGTTAACTAAAATTGGAGCTTATTGTGAAGATAATAAAAGCGGGTTCCGAGCCTCGTGGGTGCTCATTAGCATTCATCGTGCGCTCGCGGGCGCTCTCCAAAAGCATCTGTTAAATGTCTCGTGCTGAAACTTGCCCGTAATTATCTGTTAACATTCCCAAGTTTGACCCCGCGAAATCTTGAGCGTAGGCTAATAAAATCAGCCATTTTTCAAAGCACTTGAACTTCCGGACACTCTTGAGTAAGCACAAACGCGAGTAAAAAAACAGGAGCAACCGAGTTATAAATTGCAATCACTTGTCTTATTGCCCAACCAGATGATGATCCCATGGTCAAAGTATGGTTCTAGTAAAGTAATAAGTACTTTTATATAAATTATGTCGATTGAGTGATAATTTAAAAACACGATAATAGATGATATTCAATGCCAGTTAATTTCGCATTCTATTTTTGCTGACGGCACAGTTGCTTACTTCTCATGTCTGCTGTTCCTGGACTATAAACTTCTGGAACATGAACATCAACTCTTTATGTTGTCTGTTTGCTGCCGTTTTTCAGATTTTATTTTCGTCGTGCGTCAAGTGAGTTGTTCGTTCTATTCGGTCAAACTTGAGCGTATTTCCAAACTCGGGTCCGGTGGACCGGAGGCGTTTTACTCCCCTAATAATCGGGCTCATGGAGATTTTTAATGAAAAAGATTGTTCGCCGTTATTTAGAAAGTTTGTAAAAGGGATTCGACTGAAGTTTGTTTTGATTTACTGCTGCGCGCCCGCCGCTCGTTGATTGTAACCTTCTTTGTGGTTTTGTATCGGATGAGACTAATTAAAAATTCGTTGTACAACAGTCGATTGTTCCAGATATCTAATGACATTGTTGTGAAAATAAAACTTTACTTCTGTTTTGTACAAAATAAGTAATTAAATTCTGTTAAATTTATTTCTTTATTGATAATAAACCCGTCTTTTCTCCCCTCTCATTGAAAAACTTATTCTATTAAAAAAATATGTAAATTACTACCGTATTTAAAATGTGCGTTCTCGTCTTTATTCCTAGTCAGATACAGGCATTGCAATACATTCGTCATAAATACGAATAAGTTAAAAAAGGCCATTGAAGTGATCCGTTTCACATTCGACCTCTGTACCAGAGCCGTAGCGGGGCCCTGAAGGGCTCCGAAAAAAAGGTTCCACAAGTTAAAAAATTAAGACATTCCCTTCGCCAACGTTTTTTAATAACCAGATTAACGTAAGTGTATGTGTAGTCTTTGACTTTAGTTTTCGAAGTCATCATTATCATTATTTTAGCCGTAGGACGTCCAGATCTGAACATAGGCCTCCTCGAAATGGCTCCTGGAATATGCTGATTCTCGACACGGCAAGTTGCTGAGAGCAGTTTTAAGAGAGAATAAGAAAAGAAGAATCCAAATTAGAAAAATACTGATTGAGATGCTTCTTTTTTCACTGATTCCGAATATGAATGTAACTTAATTCGTAAAAAAGTGTCAGATACGTTTTTTTTTCCGTATGATGGCAGTCTCTGGGGTTGCCCCAGTAGCCCAGAGCCCCTAACTACGGTCCTGAAAGACAGCTATTCATTTGGCGATGATGCGAGGTATCGCTAATGGTTTTCAAATAAACCTGAACCAAATGCTCTGTAATGGGTCGGATTTTTAAAAAAAGCGTAAATCGAACTAATTGATACCTAGTATCTATCTGCTACGAGTATTTGTTGTTTTTTTATTATATACGCTTCCAATTTGAGGAGATAATAAACTGTTTTTTTTTTATCAAAAGCTTTTTGTTAAAGTACTGCGGGAGCTTTTTTGTTAAAGAAATTAAAGTAACTTCTTTGACACTAGTCGTAAAGCCGTCAGAGGCCTTAAGGCGGTTTGTTTCCATCTGACAGTAAGGTTTGGTCAACTTATAACACCCCTCCACCAATTCGCACTGGGCCCGCGTGGAGGACTATGGCCCAAACCACCTCATAGTTGAGGTGAGGCCGGTGCGCTGGAGTGGGACGTTTATGGGCATACTATATTGTACTTTGACACTTGGTAAGTAAACTAGTGGATAATTATTTTTAAATAAAATTAAATCATGACAGTATCGCGCAAAACAATACGTAAAAACAAAATTGAGTAAGAAGTTAACAGCCTTGTTATAATATTTGTGCCTTACTATTAGTACTTGGAAGCTACATTCAGTAGACGTGCATCAACCCTTTAGTCATAACATAAATACTGCCCTAAAAATTATCTTCTCATGCAAAATCATGGATGAAAGCAAAAATAATTACAAAATACGAGGTATCAAAATAACATCAGAGGGTTGCGTCCGTTGCGTGACGATCGTGTCCAAATTTATTATTTTTAATTTTTATCGATCCAGTAGCCCCAAAGCCCTATGTCACGTAATTGCTCGACATAAATCACGTTAATTTAATGAACTGAGGCGACGGATCTTCCAAAATGACTCGCTTAATTTTTATTTTCATTCGCAAAATCAGCTTTGGTTAGTCAATAAAGTCATTCATAAGTCGGCATTAATCACCGATGACAGTATAATTCGGCCGTTATCGCCTCAAAGCAAACTGAATGTATTTTGATAGATTCGCAAAGGTATTCCCCATATCGATTTTCAATTAATCTTTTGTCGTTCCGTTTAGACAGATTAATTTTTCGTATTGCGGTTACTGGCTTTCTATTTATTTTGCCTTTTTTCGTTTATGAAACTTACACTAAATCGAAAATAGTATTGAAAGGGTAGAAAACAATGCAAGTTTGTTCCAATGTTCCTTAATAAATATTTTATTAACACATTTAACTATATTATTTAATGTTAAAATATTCTATAAATATCTAGATGGAGAATTTAAACAAATGTGACTTGATATATCTTCGCAAGTTTCAAGTCAACCTTCAAAAAATTATTTATTGCCGAAAAACAGGGAAGCTCTATACCCAATATATTTGTCGGGATCCCTACTCTACCCATATCTGCGTCATTGGAATATAGATAAAAAATATTTATAGGACCATTACAGGTTTTTACAAAGGCGAAGTTAATACCATTGGACATTTCCCAAGGAACCCCAATCGTAACAAGCAATCGAGTGTGAAATTCGGCTGTAACACCGGTGTATGAAGTACGACGGTCTATGCGGGACTTAAACAATGTGGCAACGCTATTCTATGAAACCTTTTGTATACGATACCATTTTTTTTGCTAATAAATTCTGGGGAAGGTAAACGGGTCAATATTGCTGCCTAGCAGCACTTATTATATGTTATAGCATTAGCGATAGTAATGCTGAAAGGAAAAATATAGAGGCTGATTATAATAAACACTCCAAGCAAAAATAAAAATACTATAATAATTATATTTTAGTCTATTATTTATGGTTTTCTACTTTCCTAGTCCTAGTTTTATAGTACCTAACTTCATCTAGATAAACCATTTTTGCTATGGAAATAAAAGTTAAAAGTCGAGGAAAAAAACTGCTTTTCCATACATTTTGGTCGAGTAACACTTGGAATTTAATATGCTTTTTCTTTTGATTTCACTATTTTATTTATGCTAATTGAATAAAATATATTTTTTTAGTATCTACAACAAAGAAAGGAATGTTATAATGATTTTATAATTAAACTGCTAAGTATCTGTTTATTAATTTTTTTAAATATTTATAAGACGAAAAACTTGTAAAAGTATGTCTCATTCAACCTGTCACTCTGTACATATCGGTTTTTTTAAAGTTGATTTTTAAAAGAAAAATTTGTAGAAGTAAGTAGTATCTCTTTCAACCGGACACTATATTGCAATATGATTTTTAATCTAGTAAATAACAAAAGAGGATCGATCTTTTATCGTTTTAAAATTTCAAATTATCGAGATGCTAGCACGGAAAAAATTGTGGAAGGCAGCGTATGTGAGAAAGTAGGAAAAAATGGAGGACTTGCTGTCCGCGGCATGGTCGATATGTTAATAAACATTCGACGTGCTTTGAATGGATGGCCGTGTAGGCACACACTGACGGGTAAGATTAAAATGAATCGGGAAAGCTATTTGTCGATATCTGCTATGAAGTAGGGTACTCTGATTGGTATGTATAATTTTCTTGGAAACTGACAGTAGAAAACATTTTGTAGTAAAAATGATTTTACCGCGCCAGATAGCACAGCAATATCATCTTTTAAAAGTAAGGAATTAACATTCTTGTGTTACGAGGTACCAGACAGTGTGTTTTGCAACTTTGCAAGGGGCGTCTCCCAACACTCCCAGACTCGAGTCAATTAAGAAAAGATTGTTTTCTGAATTGACCCGAACCGGTAATCGAACTTGGGACACTTTGTGTTCAAGGCAAATATCCGCATTAAGACACCAGCTGGATCGTCAAAACTACGCGTTTGTTACCGAGACGACGAGGCTACGTTACCCGAACGACCAAAAGATCTCACGCTATTAAAGTACAGGTTAAATGCAAAATATGCATTTGAAAAACTAAACGACGTAAATTTTGCTTAAACATTTAAAAATAGTTGTTTAGTCAGAGAAACTGTATTACCAGTAAAGTGGTATAAGCGTTTCAGAAAGTACTCCTAAGCGAGACCGTGCCCCGTAACTTTCTTTATCTTTTATCAGGACAAAGTAGTGTCCCCTTCATAGAGACCTCACAGCCGTTTTGTTTTTATCGTCTCTGTAAAAATAAGTGCCGAGTTTCTTTACAACATGCCGTAGAAATAAATGTCTCATCGCTTCATAGGGCACTACTTTTTAGATCCCGAATAAAACCTTATTGTTGTAAATCTGTTTGTCTCTTAACTTATTCACTTACGGAACGACGATATGATCCAATATTCTTTTTGATAATAAATAGTTTAGATATTTTACTTTGTTACTTATTCTAGGTAGAGAAATAATATATTTTGGGAAGTGTATAAGTGCCTGAAAGAGGGCTTACTAACGGTATGCGAATGGTTACTTACACTATTCCGTATTAATAGTAATATGTTGCATACAAAACACGTTACTTTGCAGTTTTTCATTTAATTTACTCTTCGTAAATTTGTTCATATTCACAAGACATGCAAAACGTAGAAGTGTGTCCTTTATTTTACCTTACACTTTGTTATTTCGATTGTTTACGTTAAACTAAAAAGCTTCAATACCTACGTGTGCGTGTCTTAACACCGTCGATGCGTAGCGTAATTTTATTTGTTGTTACCAACTATTTCTGGAAACATTTTCTCGCGTCTGCGTATAGTTTGGTTTATTTACGGAACTGTATCGGCTGGTCTGGTCAACCATTCATCAGCGTTCATCAATTCAGCCAGTCTAACAATAGTGCTAGCAACTTCGATCAACTTGTACGCAATCACCATAACTTCAATCTCTTTTATTAATTTATTTCAGATGTAGAGTATACATATACAGCTTTAACAAAAATTATCTAAGTGATAGTGACCCTATAAAAGTGTGTCGCGTAGTTTAAAACAACTAAGTGCACAAATAAAAAGACGTGAATTGGGACTTTGGTTTCGATATTAGAAAAGAAATTTTCCGAGGTATGTGATACCACACTTTGTAAAGTAGGCAAACTGGCACCTGATGATCTTTGCCGATTAAAATTGTTAATGTTTCTACATACTGATATCACAATTTTGTAGTTTTTGAAAAGTTATTCGATACACCTTGTATACAAAGTAATGTCAAGTGATAGAAAAATAATATTTTTTCCGCCTATTCCAAAGCAAACACCTACTATGACACATATCAGAATACAAGCAAATTCTTTGCTAAATCTATTAACTCCTGTAAACTTAATTTAGTTTACACATTCAGTGAGAATTATGAACGCTATTTTATAAAATATTGAAGGAATTAATTAAAAAAATATATATCAAAACTGGCTTTGTAAAATAAATTCATGATAAAATAGACGTTACTTTATTAAATTCCCTCCAGCGTTGGCCAGGTTGCTCGCTAAGGATTCGCTTTATGGCTCAATTTAAAAAATGTTCCACATTATGTGGGGAGAAAATAATACACTGAAGTCTTACACTTAAATCAAGGCACATAATATCTCGAAGCCGCTTTATTTTTGTGGAATAATTTATTAATTCCGAAATACCTGGACTTTGAAGAGCCCGTCAATCGAGACATCAACCTTGAACTAATTCTCTTTCATGAATACCTCGTGAAACAAAGAAAGAAGTGGTCAAACAACTTGCAGGAACAAAGCCTTGCTCTTCGAAAAATTGACGAGGGAAGTCACAAAGTATTCATTGATCAAAGGAGAAAGATTACCGCTATCATCTGAGTTGACTCGACTCGGGCATTCTGCCACCGTCCCTAATTCCAACATTTTATTTACCTCTGGAATGTCGACTTTGAAGATGTGAAAACTAATTCCTAGTTCCGAGAGTTTCGTAGTTTTACTTCCTTTAGAGGTTTGTTGTTTGATTTAATGAAATTGATCTCTTTGTAAGAAACTATTTTGAGTAGGTGAGCTATGTCATTTTGAGTTCTGTTCTTTTCTCAATCGAACAACCCTATGGTAAAAGAGTTTGCTTTAGTTTTATTGGGCAGCGATGCTGCTATTAAAATGAAAGCTTTCCCTCGTGGATTCCTGTACAGTTTGTATAAACTTTTCTAAAGCTATTTTTCAATTTAATCAAAAATGTTTTTAGATTATTTCCATGTGACTTAGGTAACAAAATTATCGTACATTAGACACATTGTGTACCTTAATAGGGGCGTAACTTCGTCGGTCGCCTGTTTCACTTCAAGTTAGAAGTTCCGACAACGCATCTTCCCCGGTATTGTTTAAAGTTTATTAAGTTTCAACATTGCATGACGTAAGTCGACGTCGTCGACTGGGTAATGAACCAAACGCGCCTTTGCATATTTATTTACATTGTATTAATTTGTTACTTTTAACAAAAGGTCGCTATTTTTGGCGTGTGCCATTTTTAATGGCAAGATTTGCGTAAGCATGATAAGTTCTGTTTGTTTTTATTAGGCTTATTTATTTTAAATACCTATGTATTACTATTAATACGATACAATAAACATTGTAGATCTAAAAATCGGAACTAAGCAACCTTTTGGTTGGTAATTACGTACGAGTAAATTATGTAAGTACTCATTTTTTGATCATGTTCATCTTCTCTAAACGTATATGTTTGTTTATCATTTATGTTTCATCGTCCTTTTCCTAAAGGTTATCTGGTAACCGATTTAGCAATAAGACCACCTAAATTCAGTTTAAAGTTAAACTTCACACGTTTACTTGCACCATTTCAAACAGCATAACTTTATAATAATTCCACCTTTACATCTTTTTGCTTGTACAAAATTTGCATATGCTTTGTTTTACTATGTTAACTAACATCGCCTTATTAGCCTGACGTATGAACGTTTTAAAGCAAACATGGAACAAGTAATTAGTTGAGGCATTGTTAAGTTTCGTTTAAGACTGACGTTGCACAAAGTTGAAGGTGCATTAGTTGTGATCTGCCCCGGGCGCCATTACAACTTAACCAAATTTAGCTCTTCTGTCTCGTTCTTACTCTCTTGTGCCACGGTGCGTGCACTTTAAGTTGTAAGTTTGTCTGCATGCAAGCAAATGAATAAGTTTTGTTTTGGAAGCTTCTGTGGTTTTAATTTTTAATAGTTTTAATAGGGACTTACTGGGAGCAGTAGTCGTTCAGTAGTCGGAATCACATCTCACATCCGTGGGTTGTTCAAATCCCAGTCAGAACCCAGAATTTATGTGTAGCCATGAGTGAGCCGAATGGGCTGTTTCTTCTGTCTAAAGGTCACGAAGGTCAAATGTCAATCGCCCCAAATGTAACAACGACTTGCCAAATCTTACATCATGATAAAGGTAGAAATGGAACGTTTATGTTAGACTTTTGTAGAATTAACCTTTTTTTAAGAAATTAAATTTTCTAGAGATGTAATGTGACCGCTGCGACGTTTTAATTGTTTAACAAATTTTAAGAGTTAATGTTACTTAGGAATTTTACTTGAAGTATGACAAATATTTTCTCTCGCAAGGTAGCGACACATTTTATACGTTTCATACTACGCCAAGCGTGAGCTAAGTTCACTGATTCATACGCAACTTGTAAACGTATTGGTTTATTCTAACCTTTTTTTGTTAACATTTTTATCCTATCTTGATTTTAACATATAATTTACTGAATGTTACTTAGTTGTAAATCATATCTCTCCACTCACTTGACTTATTCAGTAAATAGAAAGATTTATTTTACTCTCATAAAAAGTCAGGTCCGCAAAATAACTTACCTGGGTCAAATTTTCAAACCGTCCAAAATCCCGTTTGTCTGGAGATAATGCTGATACAACAATCAATAACACGGCTAAAACAACACCTCATTTCTATTTATTTTTATATTTTTAATATTTATTTTCACGTGATAAGTCAGTAGAGAATTTATTTGGAGTAACACACCCGAAGACTTCAATCTACTAATATTCAAGAGCTTTGCTCTTATCGATGGTGCTTTTTCTTCTATTCTCTTCAGAGCTTTGTCTTTCTCCTGTTGTTACGAAACGAAACGACGTCCTAGCTAGACCAGCCCCTTTCTTATTTCGCCTATTTTATTCCTTCTATAGCGGTCGTTATAAAGTCATCATGTCTTACCAAATGCCCCAACATCTTTAGTTTTTTTTTTCAGGACACTTCTATCTTCATTGTTAATTCTAAGAAATCTTTTTTAATTTTCCTTTATAATACCTACTTACTTATTGGGACAAAAGTGTTATTTTTCTCTTTAAACTGGACCACCTTCTCATTTATCTTTCATCGTCCTTTTTCTGAAGGTTGTCTAGTAATTGATTTAGCGATCAGACCGCCTAAATTGTACGTCTTTCTGTAAAAATATTTTTATTACTTTGAATGGTGTGCAATAATATTTATTGTTGTGTTGGAAGTCAATGCCGATACAGCACCCGAGTCACGGCTACACTTGCGTGAACCAGTGAACTTGACTCGCGCTCAGCGTAGCGCGTAACGCGCCGCTCGTGTCGCCTTCTCGCTTACTTCAGAATAAAAATATATGACACCTTATTCTTTACCCTTTTAACTTCGTGATCTTGTAATTCTTTAATGTTTAGATGTTCACTTTTTATACGATAGATGTGATTAAAATTTGCGTTTCTGTTATTGGTAATTGTAGTCCTAGTTTTTTAACGATATTAGAAAATGTAGATACAGGTTATTAACACTACTAATGAAAAGTAAAAATAGAGTACTCCAACAGCACTATCTATTGTACTGTTATCTACTTAGTGCAAATGTACCAAATTCCTCGTATTATTTTACATAATGAGGTAAATACCCATATATTCCTATCTCTGATTTACGTCAGCAAAAATCCGATAGGTATGACAGGAATTTTCCGAAGTGTGTAGTCCATACGGATTTATTGTCTCCTTTATTCCATTGTTCGCTACGACGATGGCGGAATCCGTTCATAATATCAGAAATTCAGACATGCAAAATTTCCCGTGCTTTGTTTATTTTAAAAGAGTACTGGGATCGTTACGGGATACCTTCCTGTACTGTAGCTACATTATTTTCATTAATTGGTCTCCTGACATTTTCTAAATAATGTAATCAGATACTTTAAGTAAAGTGAGCGACATAATGTTATGGATATTAAGTAGCATTCTTTACGTATAGTATCTGAAAAAAACACGTTCTTGAGTGATATAAATAAATAAATAATTAAATTATATTATTAAAAAATATATATATTTATTAATAAAATTATTCTCCCTTGTTTTCCTGAATATGAAGATTATCTGGAATAGAACACTTTCAGTATGAAGACCGCCTAAATTGTAAACTTTTCATAAACATGCACTGTAATCATTTATTTTGGTGTGCGATAAATAGTATCTATATGAGGAAGTCTGTACATATTCATATCCACATAATATCCAGCAAATGTTTAGGTATTGTTTTGGCGTGTAGATTTCACTAAGCAATACTGTCCCAAATAATCGTCCTTATTGTTCAACTCTATGTTTATCTATATCCATTGACGATTAGGTATCTTTATTCTATTGACGTCTACCGAAAATCATTTAATCTACATTTAAAGCTTTGTTTCGCGGTTTGGTCGGCTCCGGTTTCACTACAATGAACAGTTAGGACTAAATAATATACAGTTGTAGAAATAATGTTTAATTATAGAGGAGTAAGTTCAGACTTCAGAGGTTAAGTATGAGTCACGCTTGTAATAAATACACGCTAATATATTCTTGTCACATACTCATAAATAACGGTATTTCGTTAATATAATTAGCAATTTTCTTTTCATATCACAAGAAAAATTTAACGACTTCCAACATTTTGTAAAGCTAATGTTTTGTTTCTACTAAATACTAAAAAAAAACATTTTTAAAATGGGATAAGTATGTGTAAAATCTTAAGGGCCTCTTTCACCACTTACTGATAAGTTCCAGATAACCTATCTGGCACTTTTTTGACAGTTAATGTATGGGTTATCTGTCAAAACAAGTGCCAGATAGGTTATCCGGAACTTATCAGCAAGTGGTGAAAGAGGCCCTAAAGCTCTTATTTGGTGAAGGTACTCCATTCAACCTTGACAAAAACAACATAAAATTGTATGAAATTAAACTGATTTTGAATCATGAAATTCGCAGTATAGAAGCACCTTTCTGCTAGCCATTTAGGGTAAGCGTAACAAACCTTGACCCTTAGATTGCTCCCTGAAATTGCTATATTGGTGATCATAAAATTGTTTGTTGGTTTTTCGTTAGTAAGCTTACCCCATTGTAATCCACGCCATGTTGTTTTTTAAGGTAATCCTCGGTCTATATAATATAATCTTATAATCAACCGGGTCTAATCTAAATCTTATTCTGATGTTATTAAACTACGAGTATAAACAAAATATTACAGTTTTTCAACTGTTATAGAAAATATTAATACTTTCTTAAACTGAATTAAAATATTTAAATCGAAATATCGTAGGCAAACGTTTTTCTATGTCAAACTATGGTAAATATATTCCAAACGCAATAAAACGCAAACGTGTACAATGTTTACCTATTGTTTATATCATTGACGGCATTTTGCTAATACTTGCACTAGTCCTATCCCAAGCCGAGCAAAGCAACGTCATTAATAGAGGGTCAAATTCAGTATTAACGTCCTTTGTGTCGTAAACGTCTATTAACGGAAAATTTGCCTCGAAATAGATCCTAGGGATGTCAAAATGATCAAATTTTGAATATGATATATTACAATAATTTAGTTACGGATAATTATGAAATTATTCCGAATGTAATTTAAAAAAATATATAATTTTGATTTTGTATATCGAACATTTATTGCATCGGCTTTACTAAATGTTGCTTAGTTTATAATGGAACAGGTTTACAATCAAGTTTATGGCTCTTCTTCTTTTGATCTAGTCAATAGCGCTATAAGACTAACATATGACCCGATCTCAATTGCATTTTGTATGTTTCACTATTAGTGCTGGAAGAAGATAACATTACGGTTACATTAAGATTATATATAACGTGAATCCGCTTATGTCGATTAGTCGAGTATAATCAAATATTCATGACGTTTTTGTCATTTATTTCGTATATCCGTTTTACTGATACGGATATTCAAAATCACTGGGTCGATCGACTCAACCAGTTCGGTACAATAGCTATTATGCTCAGAGCAAACTTAACACGCGGTCTGTTAACCGGGGACCGAGTTTTGTCTCGGCACAAAATGGGCGCTAATTTTGCTCGTCACTTCTGACTATACTTGATATTATAGGTACACGGCATCGTTTTTCTTTTTAGATATTCTTTACGACATCATTAATGACATTGAAATTTATTTCCAACAAATACGTTCTGTATATTTTTTATTAGGGATTTTTAATAAGCTTAGCAACAAAGAGATTGGCATCGTTACTTCAACGCTAACAGCAAAAAATGTGCTCCTATAGTCGGTATTGTTTTGTCCTTTAAAAATTATGGTACTTCGCAAATATTATTGTCGTCGAAATAAACCGTTAGTAAAATATCTACTTTATTATTTTTGTTCGCGAGATTAACACAATCTTATTACATCATGTCATCAACAAACAGCTTTAACTCGTTCAATCCCCAGAGCTGGCGCAGTTGATGTCTATTTGCATGACTAACCGAAGCTGCGAACACCCGCAGTGTGGTCAACAATGTGACCAGCAATCCGCTCTTTAATGAAGTTAACAGCGATTGCATTCTCCGCAACCCTCCGCTTGTGCCATAGCAATTAGCAATAGATAATGAGAGATTCATAAATGCTCTGGAACGCGAATAGCTAAATCTTGTTCCCGAGGCTGCAATTGATCTAGCTTTGTAAATGAACACAAAGGTTGTGACTAAAAAAAATTAGGAACGATTTAAGTAGTTTAATATCGAGAAATTATAGTAGAAATGATCCTACACGTGTTATAAAAGAAACGGAATAGATTGATAAGCACCCAATATTGATAGAACGGTGGTAAGTAAAGACTCGTTTGCTTATTATAAACTGTGTCATGTCTTCAGCTTTAGAACCTAAAACTGATCCCTTAATTCCTATTTGCAAGGCTTACCCGCTTTGTGGTCAACAATGCGACCGCTCTATAATGAAGTTAACAACGATTGCGCTGGCTCTCCGCAACCCCTCCGCTTGAACTGAACGCACAGCAATACATAATGAGAGATGCACAAATGCAATCTTATGGCTTGTTTGTAAACTCCGGCCCGGATTCAATTTCCCAAGCTGTGGAATGAATCGCATTATTACGGAATGCATTATATTTAATGCTTTGAATGTGAAGAGAAATTATATCAAAGAAAACTTGGGGCGAACAAGTCCATAACTCGAAGAACGTTTGTATGTTTAATGTTTGTAAGTGAATCATGTACGATCGTTTAAACCTATTTTGTTGTATCTTTGTTGTATTTATAACTTTTTAAGAAAACGATGTTTTTCAATGGTTTGAATAAATTTAAAACGAACTTTAGAAAAAAAACGTTTAATTTTGTAAGTTCCTCAATATGGACTGTTTTACTTCGTTTTGGTGTCGGGCCAGCATAGTCGAGAAGATTTAGTGATTTGTCGGGTTAGCGTAATGTCGGTCAAAGGCATTGTCGAGTCGTGTGTTCGAACCCAGACATAATGGGTCCCCAAGACCAATTGATTGGCTTGGCTAACATTGTTCTACCTTACCATCACCTATGGTACTGTCACTTCGTACTGTAGTTTTTCTTTATAGAATGTGTCATATATGCCGAGAAAATATAACTTCGGCACTTATATGTTATTGATCTGAGCGCGGGACATGACTATTCATATTCTGCTGAAATGTTTAAGACATGTGAGAGTATGATTTTTTGCTCAAAAATTTTAATACTATCTTTCTTTACTTTTGCAGGTGAGTGAATCTTCACTACTTGAGTGCAGCAACGGGCGTTACACAGCGTCCGAAACGGTGAGTTCATTTCAAACGTCAATTACTTACCGACTTATTACTTTTATACTTTTATTTTCTAAATGTTTATAGATGTTTTGATTTTCTGTGTCCATTAATTGTAATTTGCTATTATTTAGTCCTTTTCATAAACAATGTTTGTTTTGAAGCAAATCGTTTCGCAAAACAATTTAATTGCGATTGAAATTGAGTTGAAGCGTATGACACCAAATAGAGAATTAATCATTTAGTGCTAGAACCGATTAAATATTGTTTAGCATCGCAAAATGCGCTTTAGGGGATAATCTAGTTAATAGGTAAAGCGAAACATTTAGTGCATAATGATCAGGTAATTCAAGCCATTATTGTTAGTTGCAGTACCTACGATACTACCACATGACTGTTTATCATACTGCAGTTATAAGTAGTAGAGGTAAACTGCAGTAATCGAATTAACAAATACTTCTTATGTACTAGAAAAGGATTACGTAAATGATTAAACGTTTATTAACTCTTAACGTTCAGAACCTGCCGTACTTTTTAATCCATATTCACAAATTCTTCTTTTTCCTGGGAATTACTTTGTAGGGATCCGAACAAACACGCAAAGAGTCGTTCACAGTCTTAACGAGACGCAAAAGATACGTCGAAATAAAAGTCTAACAGCTAATCAACATGACTTTTCATACTCCAGAAGTATCAAAGGGAGTGAGCCAGTCCAGTAAAAGTTATCCGCTTTTTTCGAACTTTATTCGTACATAAATAAAGTTTTTTCTCTCTTTAATTCAATGTCTATAGAGGTATCTAGCGAGAACTCGTTCTAAAATCGCATTATTAAAATTTCACAGCTGTTAACTGAGATGTGTGTGGAAGTTTTAAGTGCTGATTGGTTGTTTATAGTTATTATGCCATATGTAGGTGGTTTGAGCTAGACAGGTTACTTTTTTTTTATAGTTTTGAACTTGCTCACGCTATGCGACTTATTATCTTGGTAAAATAAAATTAACACTTTCAATGCTAGGTAAAAAAAAAAGTATTTTCAAATCTCTTCCTAATTCTTGTGATGGCACCGGTTGCCATCAGCACCTAGCAAGTGTTCACTGTCACCTATAATTGTCATAGGGCGCCATAGGCCAATAGGCGACTTTTTTGACAGGTGCTTGCAGCAACCGACAAAAAAGTGGAAAGAAATACATTTTACTTGAAAAATAATTGGATAGCCTCAAGTGAATACAAAAATTACATAAAAAAAGGATTTGTAAAAGTATTTTTTTATAATCTTACACTATTCTATATAAACATAATAGTTCAAAACGAAATGTTGCGATAGATGTAATTCAACGGGCCAAGTTCGACGCTTCGGCCCTCGGCCCACTTGACTCCCGCATCTGTTCACGGTTCGGTTCCAAACACTAATTACGGCCCAGTTTTTACCACCTCACTCTAACATGTTCCCACTGCATCCCCGAGGAAAACTTTAAAAACCATTCCATGCAAAACTCAACATTGTGACACTGACACAAAGCTTAAATTTCTATGCTTCGTGCTAACAACAGCACAATTTTTTTTTCTATGCCAAATTCAGCCTTAAGTGCATTGTCTAAGGTCGTTTTTTGATTCTAAAATTAAAAATCCGGCATTTTAACCGCCCTCAAATAACTCTATACTCTATTTCAATGTGAATTAGGATCAACTTCGTTCAAGGCTATTAAATATTTTCAAGTTGGTTAGGTCTCAAGATTTGTTCGTACACCACGAGTTGGTAATTACTAATAACTGTAATTATTTTCCTTTTATTTTTCATACTTCGTTTTGAGATTGGTTCTCTTACCGAATACTAAAACAGATTTTTTGACTTGCAACCTATATTTCACTAGTTGCAATTTCATTATTCTATTTAGAATTCGTAACATCAAAAACTTTTAAACAATAAAAGTATGTAAATTTTACTATTATTGCTTGCAAAATAAATGTTTTAACTTTTTCTTATCGGAAGTATGTATAGTATAGAATGGGTTTGGGTTTAAAAATAATCACGAAAGCAAATTCACGTGGTTCGCTTAAAACATTCAAGTATGCATGAAACAGATCAATCGACATATCGGAGCCACCGCAAAATAGACGTAGCATATGCGTCGAATAGCTGCTGAATAATTAAATTGCAATCAAATACCTACATATTTTGGAATTCCAAAAACCAACGAAACGTAGCTCAACTACGATGAAATTATACTTGGGAATATATACGAGTTTAAAGAATTTAATTTAAAAATCTAGCGAACGAAGGTAGGTAGCATCCGTTCACTGCATGTTTACCAATTAGAAGCACAGTATCCCCTGCTCTGCTCGATTGAAGTTAGATTTTTGATTCGAATTCCATTCTGCGACAATTCTAGTAGCAACAATAAATGTCCCAGACCTTATCCTAGAACCGAATCGAAAATATAGCACACTTCGATGCATGTTTGTGTAGGTAACTGTGTTATTCACCGGTGCGTATTATTCCCCGTCGCAGTATAGCGTGCAGGCAGATAACAGTCTCAATTGCAGAGCAGCACTCGTAGGATAGCCTCACCTCGCGCACGCCGAGCCTCGACGAGTTTTTGAATTTTTAAATTACTCATTGTGCGATGGAATGTTGCTAGTCGCATACTCTCGCACAAGCATAATTCCAGCGATCGAAAGTGCACCCAACCCCGCAGACTTATGCGCTAAAATTCGACACTCGCGCCATCGGGTTCGAACCTTACGGCTGGCACTCTTCTTGTGTACTGGTAAACCTAGAACGACGTCCTCTTGAGGGTGGTACTAACGAATGTCGTCCTAAATTTTTGATAGATAAAGTCCAAATATCTGTGGCGCAAGACTGCATTCTTAACAACTTGCTTTTAGACCTTAGGAGATCGTCAGTGCAATCCCACGTAATCCGTAACTTGACTCACGCGCTTATCGTAACTTCGAGGCTGAATCATTTAAAAAAATAGATGTTGAATTACAAGGTCTCAAAGGCAAAATATTGTAACCAAGCTTAGTTTATGAATAACAAGAGTATTGGCAGATTATTCACCTGAAACGCAGGAGATAAGTGTAGCTATATAGAGCATTTAACAATAGCAGTTGAAGCGCTCTCGTAAGCAAGAAAGTTATTCCACTTACGTCGAGTAAATCTATGACTGCTCGATTCTTGGTACTCGCGTAAATGCCGGTTATGTATAGTTTTGTTAAGATTGTAAGTTAGCTGGCGCGACGCTTTCTCAAGTTTGTTCGCGATGAGTTTGTGCTTCGCCGCCGCGTCCTAATGAAACATTCATTCTCGCTATTATGACTGTGGGAGGGCTCTGATGCATTTGCGACTCGCGGATTTTTCACACATGATTTGCATACGTTGTTCTTCGTCACTTTAATTACTGTTTCATATATCATGCCGCTTCATAAACTTGAACACGCTACAAAGGCATTCACTCATCTCTATGATTATTATTTCACTGTTAGTATGTAGTCTGTATTTGAATAAATTGCTAAAGTTAAAAAGAGTGTCTTTGTAAAATAATAGGGTTGAAAGTTTTAATGCAATGTCGATTAAACGTTTGGATCGAAGATTTAATGGGATTGGTGCATCTAAACAAGCGGCTGAATGCATCGCGCATTGTCTCTCATACAAATAATCGTCCAAGTCATCGACAGAACTCGTTCCACTCTGGCGGCGTACCGCGTCGTAGAATGTTATTACCCGGGAAGCGCAGGCGCAGCCGCGTGGGAGCAGGACAGGGGATGAAGAAAGTGCCGCGAGAGAAAGAGAAGACAACCGTGGGAGGAGGCACGGGGTCAGCGAAAGTGCATTGCCACGGTCGCTGTGCGCCGCGATGGGAAATGTTGTATTCGATGCAGTGTGTATGCGCCATGGGAAATTTAATGGAAAATTGTTTGATTGTGAATCATTGTTGCCATAAATTTTGTGGCGTGCAAAGGAAAAATTATGGCTGTGTAATTTGTTTTTCATTTGACAGTAAAACCTACTCGCTAGCGCCGCCCCAGTTTGTATATCTTGCTTTATAATACGTTACAACTCAGACAGTCAGGACGCATTTCGAAATGTAAAAATTGTTGATAGTTCCTTGGAAAAAGTTAAAGAACGTTTATCCCAAAAAAAAATTGCTAGTAAATCTCTGCCTCTAGAGCCATTTTGTCATTTTCAAAATATTGAACTTCTCTAATGAAATTTCGCCCCAATTCCAATCGGGCTTCATTAATTTTTTACGCGCTTTCTTTTAACGGTAATAACGTCATTATACATTTATTGGTCTCTTGAAGAAAATTCTCAAAGCACGCCGTGACCTACTTGATAAAACAATTCCATCGGGCACCAAAAATGATTGAGACACACTTGAAACTAATCTCAGGTCATTTTTAAAGGGGGAGTTTCCCGGAATTCTTTGTTTTCGACAGCGAACAGGCGCACTCTATCCTGTGGAGTGGTACGGAACCCCACTTGACATGTTTCATTTTTAGCGTTCCTTTTAATGAAACCGGAGCGAGGGTGCGCTTTCTATGCGCAGTATCAGTTCGCCGAGCTCATTACGAGTCAACGGTTTTTTTTAAATTCCTTCTCGTAACGTAGTTAAGTTTGTATTAAAGACTAAGATTATGAGCTAGACTTTATTTATTTGAAACCCTGATTCAATCATTTTAATTATAAACCCGAATGCTGTACGCAAATAGCGATTACATGTTACAAGTATCTTATAAAATACTGTGATTTTGTTTGCAGACTACAACTATTTACATGTTATTTCAAACCTTGATGAGGAAACAAATAAATCGTTTAGAATAGAATATTATCATTTATTTGCTAAAATGTGGTACAGACAACAGCTCGTCAACCAACCACAAAACGTTAATTTTTCTCAATTAATTTTGATCTGTATGTGTCGGACTTAAAGTTGAAAATCGGTTCGATGACCTTTAACTTTTTGGGTAGGTTGACCTGCCGTTGACTGTACATTGGATCCTATAATAATAAACATAAAAGGAAATACACATTTAAAAGTTTTCCATCATGATAATAATCGATATCTCCCACATTATCTTTAAGGCGACGGGTAAGGCAAGTGACCTTAAGAATTTACCGTCGACTTAGACTTAGATAGTACAAATGCTTCTCGCAGACTAAACATCCATCCTTTGTGCTCCTGTGCAAATAGATTATCATTGCGAGCAAAATATCCGCTCATGGAAAAGTAGGCGCTAAGAGAAAAATCCATTAAAAAACCCTGATTTCTTGATTCGTTGACTATTTGAAAAAAAAAATCTACCTAAAGGCACGAATGTTATAAATAGCTAAACCAACTTTCAAACTAAACAAAAATGTCGTTTAAAATATAAATGTGTGCAAGACCGCGGTATTCGCGGTACTTTGAAATATTTTTTAGTGTTTATTAAAAATAATAACTAGTATTTAGATAGTTACATCAGGAAAAACTTCATCATTTAAGTCACATGATATATTAATTTCCACATCTTATATCCAGTACTTTCGCCAGAAAACTTAGAAAACACCTCTTTTCCATGTATTCTCCTTACCCTGCGCCTTAAGTGGTTCTATAAGTCACGTCTTAAATATCGAAAAGTGATTTTATCCGGAAGGGGAAACTCGGAAAGTCAAAATGAAATAGTCCAATACATTTTAAAAGCAAATCACTTAAGTATAAATGTTTCAACGATGCTGTTTTCGTGGTTATGTAACGTACGAGCTCTATGATCATACGATATTTGGTTTCAGAAGTTTTTGTTTATTTAAGTGATTTAAATGGCTTTGCTAGATTAGTAGTATTTTTTAAATATTTTTATACAAATGACCACCACATACCTACGCTTTAAAATGTAAATATTTATTTCGGGAAATTGTAATGTTTTCATATTTATTTTTAAGCTAACCAAGTCTGTTGTTGCTCTAACGCTCAAGTACATAGTTAACTTGACAGTAAACAATAAAATGATTGTTCACATTAATAATTCAAAAGTCATTTTATGAATGTTAAACCGGCGGAAATCGATTATGACAGGGACAGTTTACATACTTGTACAGTGTAAGCACTGTTTTTCTCACCGTCACCTGTCTCAGTGTACTTTTGTGTGTATCAGATTACTGCACTCTGAGATCGACTCGAGAAATCGAGCTAAATAGTTAACAAATTTATGTTATAAATACGACTCTCTCTAATCTACAAACATACTGTGAGACAAACGTTAATCACACTAATATGCATAAACAATAAAGAAATAGAAACAAACGATTATTATTCAAACTGATTTAAATTCCGAATGCACAGCATGACAATAAAGTTATACACTGTACGTACGTACATGCTGGTGCCACATCAGTCCTAAACGACGTTGCGTGCTTGTTTCTTAGTTCATCTGTTATTCTGTATACTGTAGTCCCGTGATCTACTGAACGGGCCAGAGCACGGCAAATTTTCAATTCCCGAAACGTATGTACTCTTCAATAATGTTAAGCGGCCCTGATACCTCCTCCCCAGAGGCGAGGGCAAACATTGTATCTATTTCAGTTATCATTTTACTTGTCAGGCATACTGATCAGCCCTCCATTTCCTGTCCGGGCCAATTTTTAAAAAGAAACCTTTTCAATTCTGATCTCATGACTTTCAATTTCCTTATTTTTTCCCCGTTGCAATTGAATTAATTAATCATCGCGTTGTTTTTTCCACAGAAATGTTCTATTAAGAAAATCAGAGTTTTAGCAGTATTTCGAAGTATAGTACCAATATGCTGAGACCGAGCTAATCACATCTTTAGTTAGCTTGAGATACTGTGTGATAAAATAACTGTTTTCCTTTAGTCAAAGTTCGAGAGGACAGTTGAGTGTAGAACTAAATGCAAACTAATTAGACTAGTGGATGTGAATTAGTTCTTGTAGATGAGAAGTTGCAAAATTATGAGCTTCAAAGTAAGAAATTTATGAAAAGTAGTAAATTTGCTTAGTAAGCAAGAATATTTTAAACATTAGCGACTATTACCTAGACGTCAGGGGTAATTTAGCAATAAATTTAGTTAAAAAATGTATTTTTATGCTGAAGATACTCAAGAACACGCGTTCAGGTAGATTACACGGCTAAGGTAGTAGTTTAATATGCAACGAATTTAATAGTTAATGCGCTCGCGACGCGGAGTGCTCGTGTGTTCGCAAATTACTCCACACTTGTTCCCGAGGGAAGGTTGTGTGGATTTATGTGTGTGCTTGGAGGCCCTGACGCGGCTAGTGCCAAATCTGGCCTGCCCAGTGCTGGCTGCGCGGGCTGTGATGTGTGGTAACAGCTACAAAGGACTAACTAGTGCATATTTAACATTTTTGTGACAGTTTTTGTAATCGTTGTTCTGTTTGGACGTTTGGAATTTTTAAAACCTTATTTCGTGTAATCGAAACTAAAAACCATAAAAAATCAAAGCAAAGCTGTAATAAGATATGATTGTTTTTGTAAAGATTTCTAAGTTTATTGTTGTTGTAATATTTTTATGTAAATAGTGAGACATTGCACGTTTAAAAGTGGTTATATATGGTAGGTAAGTGTTATTTACCAAAATATTTTCTGTTGTCAATAAGTATTGTTTTGAATTTATCGTAAAATCACAGTAGCCGTTACCTTGCATGGTGTAGTTTAACCCTCGGAACACGTCTATTGAACTTCCTTTCGTTATAATAAATCCGGAACATTTTCCCTCCCATTAGGCAACGTGAACTCCGAAACCGCCAGTTTAATGGTGCCTTTAAAATAATTTCAAACACAATTTCTCCATTAAAAATATAAAATCGTGAAACTGGAAGTGTGCACTTTCTATGCTAATAAAAATGTAAGTAGACACGAGTACAGTGCCGGGGGCGGCAAAAGTATTTTTAAGTCGCGTAAAAAATTTAATCACACCAGTTAATTGAAAGGTGGGGTGTCTGTAACTTGTTTGTCGTATATTTTTACCGCGGTCATATTTTTTATCGACCACCCCAAATTAAGGTCGTATTTTATATGATGACGTCACTAACGTTTATTTAACAGCGAGCATGAATAAATGCGGGCTTGATGAACATTGTGGAAAAGCGTTTTACAAGGATTTCGCAAAGTGTAATTATTTCATTGAAAATGCCTAGGTGTATTCATTTTGTGCAATTAAAAAAGTGTGTCTTAATGATTTTAAACTCAATTATTTTAAAGTTAGTAAGTTTAAACGTTAACAGTCATCATCAAAATAAGCTGATAAAAAAAAGTACTGACTCTTCTAAATGTCACAGTTATTGTGACAATGTTATGGTATGTTTGCGATTAGATTCTTTTGGGAAAATCAAATACTAAGCTACATTTGATGTTGACTGTACCTTCTAATTACTTCGCGGAGAATATCATAATTTCCATATCATTAGATGTTTTAATATGATTATATAATTTTTTATGTAGGTATTTTTATTTATTATTTTAATGTGTTCAAATTTTTCAACTTTTCAGAGTTCTCAACTTGAAGGTTATCTGAAAGAAGTTCACATAATACACATGTATTTTCTGTCAGTTTTTTTTTGTGTAGTTTCTTTTCTATTTCAATTTCAATTTTTCTATTTCAATTCTACCCTTCCTATCCAAAGTGATGGAGCGCGTTGTCCATCACCAACTCAGTCACTTCCTATCCTCAAACCAACTCCTTAATCCTTATCAATCCGGTTTTCGCCCAGGCCATAGTACAACCACTGCTTTAATTAAAATAACAGACGACATCCGACAGGCTATGGATAAACAACAACTTACTGTACTGGCACTACTTGACTTTAGTAACGCGTTTAACACTGTCGATTTTGACATTTTACTTGGAGTGCTACGTTCTCTTAACATATCTCCAACCGTGCTTGACTGGTTTCACAGTTACTTGTATGGTCGCCGGCAGCGCATCCGTTCGGAGGACTCCTCCTCTGCTTGGTGTGATATCAGTGCCGGTGTCCCTCAAGGTGGCGTGCTGTCTCCTCTCCTCTTCGCACTTTTCATCAATTCGATTACTCATAACCTAAAATCTTTTTTTCACTTATATGCAGACGATCTCCAAATATATTCACAAGGGCGCCTTGAAGACCTTTCTAGTGTTGTACGGGCAGTTAACGATGACCTTAATCGTATACTACATTGGAGCAAGTCATTTGGTCTCAGGGTTAACCCTACTAAAACGCAGGTAATTGTTGTGGGAGGTTCTCGGCAAATTGCTAGGATTGACTGGCCGGCCTTGCAACCCATCACATTTGACGGTGTCCATGTCCCTTATAGCAAAATTGTAAAGAACCTGGGCATTCATATTGATAGCTCACTCACTTGGACAACACAAACTGCGGAAGTCAGCAGAAAAATGTATGCAGCGGCAGCGTCATTAAATAGACTTCGTAATTTCTTGCCTATACCCACTAAAATTGCGCTTGTTCAGGCTCTTTTATTTCCCATCCTAGATTATGCAGATTGCTGTTACTTAGATTTAAATGAAAACCTCCTTAATAAGCTTGAGCGTCTACAGAACTTCTGTATACGAATAGTTTTTGGTTTACGGAAGTATGATCATGTTACCGAATACCGGACTCTGCTTAAATGGCTTCCAATCCGTCGTAGGCGTGACTTGCATATTCTTTCGCAATTATTTAACATATTGTTCAGTCCGAAATCACCACCCTATTTAAAAAAGCGCTTTCAATTTTTGCAGTCATCACAGGGTCATGACATGCGGTCATCCAAAAAACTACATCTTCAATTTCCTACCCATTCTACTAATTACTATACGCAGTCGTTTACTGTCCAGTCAATTCGCCTCTGGAATTCCTTACCATTAACAATCAGAAAATCCGAATCGATTGCTATTTTTAAAAATCGGCTTAAAGCACACTTTCTTTCTTCTTGACACAAACTGCCTTTATATCTTAAAATATTACTGGTCACTGTTGGTTTCGACATCTCCTCGCATATATCAAGTAGTATGTATGTTTATTGTATGTATGTATAATTATTGTTATGTATTTATTTTATTTTATTTTTATTTATTTATTACTGTATGTTTACGTTTATGCCATAAATTTATGCAATTCTATTTTTATCAGGTAAGAATTTTAAGAACTCTGCAACACCTTCCCCTTTCTTTAATGGTTGTCCTCTACCTAAAGGTTGTCTGGAAGAGATCGCTATTAGCGATAAGACCGCCTAAATTGTACATCTTTCTGTAAAAATCATTTGTGTATTTTACTTGTATGGTGTGCAATAAAGAGTATCTATCTTTGTGCAATAAACAATATGTCTCATAAATGCCCGAAAATCGAACAGTATTACTTTATAAGTTTTAAAGTGCCTTTGCCAGTGCCTAAAAAGCAAGAAGACTTATCATGGGAAGACAATTTTTTTTTTTTTTACTTACCTAATTAATAGGTATTTGTATACAGCGTTTAAAATAATAAATATGCGCAAGTCAACAAACTAATTATCGTGGTCTTCAAAAACAACAAAAGTAAGGAATTAACAGCCTTGTTTTATCAGGAATTATGAATTTACCTGGGGCATCTCCTAGCACAGCCAGACCCAAGACAATTAAAAAAGATTGTTTCCTAATTTAACTCGAATCCAAAATAGAACCCGAGACCCTTTGTGTTCAGGGCTTATCTCCGCGCCACTACGCCACTTGGGTCGTCGTAGCAAAAATAAACAATACCCACTCTTGTTTTGGTTTTGCGATGCCTTACCTTGGATAAATGTAAAGAACATTGTGTAAACATATCGTATTTCAGTCCAAACCAAACTCCGGGGAAAGGTGTGTTAAATGATATGAAATTAAATTAATAACGATCCCGTCATTCTTGCAAAATATCCACTTACTTACCTACTTCGCGAAGTTTTACAAACGCTCCACGTTTCCGCGCAGACGCGGGCAATTATGAATTAATTTACAACAGATTACATATTCCCTGAATACTTCTAACAAGTTTTTAATTAAAATTCTTCGGATGAAGCCGAAAGAATTATTTAAGGCCTACTGATAATTTCAATTTCCTATTTAAAAAAAGTTCTTTTCAGTTCTTTACTTCCATATTAATTAGTGACTAAGGTGTCAGAACTTTTAAAGCCAGAAAAAAGTTATAGCTCTTTGCTACAAAAATATTTTTGTTTGATTTAAGAAATGTTTTTCATTAACTAGAAAGACCTGCACACGTGTCCTGCCCACTCCCACTTTAGCTTTGCAGTTTTCTCGCCTACATCTGCGACTGTGCAGAATGCATCCAGACAGGTGGGCCCAAATCGTCACCCGATGGGTACCTATAGACGGCGGTCGCCGAAGAGGTAGACCCAAAAAAAGATGGTGTGACGACTTGGTTAACTTAACGAGGGATTGGGAGTCATTGGCGATAGATAGAGATCGATGGAAGAGTCTGGGGGAGACCTTTGCCCAGCAGTGGGATTGAAAAGGTTGATAAAAAAAAAAGAAAGACCTACAAAAGGGACACTCAAGAAATTAAGTTATTACGATATACTCGTAGATGTAACCAGAACACAAAATAAACTCACCGTTTGGACTTTACATTACACCAAGTTGGTATTTCATTCTTGGGCATTTTGTACAAACACATTGACGACCTCCGTAGCCGAGAGGCGAGCATATCGGACTTGGTGTCGCTATCTCTGAGGTTCCGGGTTCGATTCCCGGTCGGGTCAATGTAGAAAAATAACTTTTCTATATTGCCTCGGGTCTGGGTGTTGTGGTACCGTCGTTGTTTCTGATTTCTGTAACACAAGTGCTTTGGCTACTTACCACAGGATCAGAGCAATGTATGTGATGTTGTCCAATATTTATTTATATATTTATTTATTGAAAAAATCTGAAATTTCAAAGACCTTTAACCTGCCTAGCTTGCACTCGTTACATAATATCTTGTAACTGTATTTCCTGTAAAAAGACTGACATGCCTGAGTATTTTTTTTACCGTTTCATAATCTCATCACCAGCCGATATATAGTCCTGAAACGGCTACCACCGCTTATTTTTGGGGGAGTCAAAGCATTTTTTTTTTAGAATGCCTATATCTATATATATAAAACAAAGTCGAGTTAGTTACACCATTTTTAAGTCAAGCTCGGCTACACCGATTTTTATGATATTTGATTTGTTGAATTTATCTTTGCCCCGAATAGCAGAATAACTATTAAAACATTAAAAAAATTACGAAAAAAAAATTAAGTCAGTATAAACAGCTAGTCCTGAATAAATTAGTATTATTATTACTAAACATTCTACTTCTAAACTAATCATTAGGTTTGTTCAAGTCGATTTAATAACTTATCAGGTTGCAATATTTATTGCACTGCATTTAGAAGCCTGTGTAAGATTGCATACAGGGTTTCAAACTGCGCATAATTTTATTATTATACAAATGAGTTTTTGAACGAGTAGCGAGATGAAAGCGCGTCAATTACAGCATGCATTCAAGTCTTGTGGTTTCTCCTGTTCTCTCTTGTATTTAGATTTTTAGAATGTCTATACTTTTCTGTTCATTACCATATGTGTAACGTACATACCTCGCGTTACTCTTTTCTGAAGTCAATTATGGTCTCCAAGAGAACAAATTTAAATATTAGCCGTTTTAATTTGTGATTAGAGGTAATAAAAAGATAACATACCTTCCGTATTAAATATTATTAAAACCAAACAACGTATACCCTAAACTTTTACAGAAAAAATAGGTGACTCTTAGCGACCGCTTGTTAAGAACACCAACCTACTCGGCGACCTTTTAAGTGATACTGACACAAATAAAGATTCGGGCAACAGAGACGCCATTTCGCAAAAACATCGCCCTTTCAATACCTCCCGCCCCGAAGCCCGCGATTCTTTTCATAACTATGACAGTTGTCATACCAGGCGGGCTTTTAAAAAAACCTATTCATTTTGACCTCAAGACGACACGGGACTTAATAATGGGGGCAGGGAGAGCCGAAACAGCGGCGAGCGAGGTTCGCATCATCATTACGATTTAATTTCAAGGGAAAGCGGCCGTGACAAAGTCTACCGTGCCATTATTCTGTTCCATCTCGGCGGATGTTTAATAAACAAATGACGTGGGGCCCCGTAATGACGACCCTTCTTTGGAGGGCTCCCACTTTATATCCTTGCAGCGCAGAACGTGCAGATGCGGTATCGGACCGACATCTTCAAGCCTTCAAACTTCGACCATTACTCCCTAGTTTCGCCTCGGAAGACCTGTTAGCCGTACCGCAAATAAATCTAACAATACCAAGGAATTCATTCATTTAACGCCTGAAAAATCCTACTGAAAAATAAACACAGCAATTTGTATTCACGAATATTTTCAGGAAACGTAACGCAGATTTGGACTCTAACAGTGCGTGACTACTCAAAGGTTGAGAAATAAGATTACGGATTTCCCTTAATTTTTTTGTTTCCCTCCCAACTTCAAACCCGAATAATTACTCCGAAGATTTTGTTCCGCAAAAGCTGTAAAATTGCGAATGGAGATAACAGTTTGCCAGCTCCGGTCCCCCTCACTAATTTATTCGTTCAAGTTCTTGTCGTTATAGTAGAGGCACCATTCGTGGGCTTTACTTTATCCTGTTTAATACCCCGAGCATATGGGTTCGAGCGTTACAATTTACTCCACGATAATTTATCAATCTACTTACGGCAACTTAGTAACAATGCCGAATATAACAGGCTGAGTTACGGGTGCGACATGTCACAACTAATTAAAACATTCTGCGCGTGCCTAATGTAAAACGTGGATCTGGAAATTCATATTCCTAGAAGCATATTACTGGAACAGTTATTACTAATTCAGAGGAAGAAAAACTTCTGTTACCTGCGCGTGTTTTTCTTTCATTAAAAAGAATTTTCCGTTCAAGTTTTAAGTGGATGAAACGGAAAGTATCATCTGCTATTTATATTGACATTGACATTTATTAAAATCGCTACCTTCTTTGGCAAACAAATTAACAAACGGCCGTAAATTTATTTATGAGTTTTATCATCGTACTTTGCAATAATACGTTATGTAGACTCGGTAACTTTTGTGAAAAGCGGAGCGAAGCGAGCGAGCGGAACTCGGGGAGTTCGATACGTAATAAACACGCGTTCTAATCTTGTGCCGCCATCGAGAAATAACATTGTTCGTATTGTTTACATTACACAAATGGCTTCGATACATCCTCCAACATTAACACCTGTCACGGTGTCGCCGTCTAATGACAGTGTTTATAAGGAAAACTCGGCCGAACACGAAAATACAATTTGGTAAAGTAGCGCAGGCGGCACAGACTTTTTTCGTGACTGAATCCAACAGCCAACAGAATAGGAATTTTAATGTTGATGTGTCTATTACAGGAATTAAAAGTTACACCCGAGAAATAGCTAAATTCTAATTTGCTTTTTTAATGATATAAAAAGTAGCTTTTTAGAAAGAAGTTAATGTTTTAAAGCAAAAGTCAAATTTGCAACAGTGCTGATATAATAATGGAGACTCAATAAATAAAAACAAGTACCTAGTTGTAATTACGACATAAATTATTCTAACGCTAGTGACAATAAAAGTATAAAACCGTGTCAGTTAAAACAAAATAAAAATTAAAGTGCATAATGAACAACATTTTCTCTTTTGAGGTTAAATATTTTTCACCCCGTTGACTTAATAGTTAAGGTAAAGGTGTAACGCGAGCGCGGCATTAGACGCCTTACTCACGTGACACCAACCAAATTACACACCAAACGAAGCAACACGACCCAGAACGTGTATTTATGACGTCCAAATTCGTCTAATATTCATATTGTTTTGCATTACTTAATGTCGGGGATAATGATGACGCCAAAATTGGATGTAGTTGTTAATGACGTGAAAATAGCCGTGTTTAATAAATGAAAAATACCAGCAAACGTAAACAAAACTAGTAAACAAATTAAAACTAACCGTTTTGACATGTAAACGTTACTAGTCATAACCGCTTGATTACCGCGATATGTTTTTTTTTATAGTTTTTCCGGTCTATATCCGGCAAAATCTGTAAAAAAATATAACCCGATATTGTGTAAGATATATATTTGAAAATATCAGGGAATTATATAATTGAAATATCATAGTTTTAAAAACTTTAAACACACCTTTGTACTCGTATACACGTCGAATGATTCCAAACTCGAAAGGTTTTACTGTAGTACGTAGTCATTGAAGAATTATTATATCTACCTCCTGGCCCCATCAGATCAGTTCGATTATTTTATTGTCATCTGGATGTCAAATATCTACATAATTACTAACTAAATAAATGCAGGTACCATACTAATTTAAATGTTTGATAAAAACTTTAGTTTCGATGACCTAATAGCGACGCACGCTTTTGCGAAAAAAAATGCATAAGGTACGTTCGTAGTTCGGAAACTCATTGAATCGAAAACCCCTATAGCGAATAACGTTGTCGCGAACCTGTTGTTGCGATATTTTTTTTAGCGAAGACAGTTCATGATAATTTGATAATGACCCCGAGTTCGATTAAATATCGGTATTTACATAATATCGTTTTTTTACCGTGATATTTTCGCAATAGCGGGTTTGCGACAACGTTATTCGCTATAGCGGTTTTCGATTCAATGAGTTTTCGAACTAGCGTACCATATGCAATTTTTTTCGCAAAAGCGTGCATCGCTGTTAGGTCATCCAAACCTTAAAGTTTGTATCAAACCTTTAAATTATAATATTAAGGTACTTGCATTTATTTTTAACACACTTTTAAGCTTCACTTCAAATTAAAAGTATTAGCAGAATTTAAACAAGAATTTAATCAATTATAAGTTAGATTTAGCTACAATTTCCTACTCAAAACTCTTCCTGTTCTAAACCGCGATCGATAAAAGAGGCGATTTAGCCAACAAAAGCTTAACGTATGACAAACACGGCCCCGGGGGCCCATGGTCTGCAAATCGTAGCGATCCCCACAAATTTACCCACAACTAACCACCTCGTGAGAGTAGCAACGAAGATTAATCAGCGTTACGGATTACCGTGGTAGCCGCAGACAGTACATCTATTCGGCAGAACATCTGCAACCAAAATAGAACCTATTCACACGGCATTAGGTTACAGAATTTCACGTACCTGCAATCCTAGGCCTAAAATTTCCCGCTCGACACTGTTATTACTGTTCAATTTTGCACCACGTAAAACAGATTTTACTAAAACTTGCATCCTTCTCCTCGTCTACCTGAAGATTGTCTGGAAAAGATCGTTTTAGCGATAAAACCGGCTGAATTATCTTTCTATAAAAATCAAGTCTTGGTTTGCAATTAAGAATTTGTAGGTACTATAGTAGTACATAGGATTAACTGGAGGCAAGATTCCAAGATCTTTAAAAGCGAGAAAAAGGCGCAACCTAATACGTCAAATCCAGCGGGCAGCGATATAGAAAAAATAACAAAGCATCGAAGAGGTCCGGATCTCATTTAGACAAATCGCTCGTAGCGGTCAGGTCAGATACCAATAATAAGGGCCACACATGCTATTGTACTCCTAGCCGTCATTAGGCCGTTTCCGCGCCCCCCTCCACGGTATTTGAACTCTTATCACAAAACAGAAGGAGTTAAAATCGCTCAGCATACACAAGTTTAAGTTTGTGATCGTTCTGTGTACGGAACCCGACGACCCAATATCCGACGCTATCGGACCGTCAATCGTTCTCTTGTGGAGGCGATTGATTTTTCTGGATCACAAATTGATATTGTTAGGGTTACTGAACAACTGTAGTAGGTACTTGTGGTAACGTATAATATTAAGAAAGGTCGGGAAAAAATGCCGAAAGTTTTTCTTCACACATTTTTATTCATCGCCATGTTGCTATTAATGACAAAAAAAGCTACAGCTTAAATTCAAATTCAAATTAAAATATTTATTTGATATTAAGTAGGGTACAGTACATGTGATATTAATAGAGATGGTACATCTTATCTTATCTACACCTAAACTGAACTCGCAGCTTAGACAAAATAGAATTTACCTGTAAAGGTTTTTTCCTAACTATTAAAATGCAAACAATGATATACACATGCGTCTACTACCGCTCTGATCTACGCTTGTAAATGGTCAACTATTCACACATCCTGGTTTAAATAATAGCTTGAAAGCTCTATCATGCTCTATTAATAATATTTTCTTTCTCTATCGTACAATACAAAGAACTAGCCTCACTGTAAGCGGACTATTTAATTTGGTTTAATATAACACGGCGCGGCGCTCTAGAGTAAAGCAAACGCGGACGTTTTAAGTCAATTAATCTACTACGAATCAACGGAAGGAATATACTTTTAATTTTTATTAGGCGCTGAAATTGCGGGAACGCCCTCTTGAAAATATTCGCAACGATAAAAATCCGCTGAAACGAGCTGGAAGACGGCACTGTTTTTGCGGAGCTTGTTTTCGGTGGTATATAAAGGCCGAAATTGTTTTCGAAGAGTTTCGAATGCAATTTTCGTTGGCGTGATCTTTCAGTCGAGAGAAGTAGCTACCATAGCCGGGAAAAAACAAACAGTGAATTTTAACTGACACCAAGTTATACACGAATCGATAATTCCAAAATGATTAGGAATTTTTATTTATATTTTATGGGTGTAACAGGTCATCTATTTTAGTACCCCGTCATTTAATAGATCTGAATCAGATTAACTTATACTAAACTGTTATTATATTTGTCCATGTCACTTTTATCGAATTCTAAATAAATATCTGTAGCTGTGTAGTATCTATCATTTATTTATATTTTTTTTGAAATTCATATTTTGACATATTTAATAATATCTCCGTTATCCGACATCAACATTTATCAAAATTGTATTCAAATAGATAAAGACGTTAATATAGGTAACTATAATAATGCACCTCTAATTTTGGGTTAACTTATATTTTATTTTTAAATTTATTTTATAAAATGACGTTTCCAAATGTACTGTATTATTACCTAAAGATGATGATGAATATTAATATATAAATATCAATAATCTACAGTTAAACGGTGTTGATAAACTTTTTTTTGCAACAAATGTAACTATGTTATTAGGTGAGCAAACTGTTCATAACTAGCTATATTTCTACTTAATTCAGCTCTCGACTTAATAAAATACGCGACAGTCTGTCTAGAGAGCAAAGCAAACTTGGACTTGTTGCATTTAAGTTAATTAATACTGAGGAGATCAGATAAGTCTGTAGTCCGGTCCGAAGGACCAACTAGTTCGGCTTCTCCTTTACTACATAATGCTTATTACTGATGTGTAGTTACTTTTAATTTGTACAAAAATAGCCAGCGCTTATGATGACAACTATGTATTTTTGATAGAACATGTCCTGAAATTACTAGGCT
This sequence comes from Anania hortulata, assembly GCA_963576865.1. Lineage (NCBI taxonomy): Eukaryota > Metazoa > Arthropoda > Insecta > Lepidoptera > Crambidae > Anania > Anania hortulata. Next base: position 14,934,304 of record OY756392.1, on the reverse strand, counting down.
TTGTAAATTACCTTGCGTGTTGATAACCAGTTTCGATGTTTGATAACGGAAATGTAAATAAGTGTACGCCAAGTTTCTGTGACAAATGGAACAAAATAATGTCATAGCCAAAATGGCGCGTTAGCCTAGTGGGAAAAACATCACTTATCGTATATTGTATCTTTGACTTGTACTAAATCTGTGCAAAACTGTCTTACGGTTAAGCAAAACATCGTGAGAAAACCTGCACAATAGTTGGTTTTTGACTATTGTGTAAAATGTAGAAAAAAATAACAAACCACTTTTTTAAATTGCCTTGATTCGTTATGTGTATTTCGTTCTAAATAATGATTATGATCCTCAACTATGAGGACTAAGAAAAATTCCATATTCGTCGTCATGTGTAAAATTATTTTTTAACACGAAAATCTTAATTGACATTTAACTTTCATTTTTACTGAAGAAACAAATAACGTTTAACAGTATCTAGACACTCAAGAATGCTGCTCAATAGTCATGTGCAAGCAGCACTGCCACGATGATCATGATGTATATTATAGCTTACATTACACAGGATTTTTGTTCTGTTTTTGTGTTTCATGGAACTATTATTAATTTCTCTTTAGCTTAATTCTGAAGACAAAGTCGCGGGCAAAGCTAGTCATGCTATAATTTTTTACGTATAATGTAATTCTATAACAGCCCAATGAACCCAAGTCATAATAAGGGTCTGAGCCTGTCTTCCGGTCAGACGTGGAACGTCCGTTTATTATGGATATATTTTCAGAGGTCAGTAGGACCATGTCCTATTTTTCATAAAGCTCTTTTTAATCCTTTATGCGGATGATCGGAGACATTTTGTGCTTATAAATGGCTTTTAAATAAAATAAATGGATGAAATTAAGTAGGTCAGTTATTAAGTAGGTTCAAAGAAATGTATAACACGTATGCTTGCAGGAGATTAGGTCATTGCTGTGTTTGTTGTTATTAAACTGTTTGTAAGAAAGTATTATTTTAACGAGTAAGTAACAAGTAACGACTACAGTCAAAATACTTTCGCTAATGTATGATTAAAGAAATAAAACTAGATTTTTTACCATAGTTAAACAAATACATTCATCAAAACCATAAATGACAGATCAGTCTATCATTATTGAACGTCAGAATATAAGTTTGGAAGCGAATTATCTTTCTATTATAGCGTCGTAAGTCGTTCCTACGCCAATGTTTGGCCGACGCAAACATTGTGTGCCGATTTTTCGGAAAGCAATCTCAGAATAAATATTATTTCGGTTTTACGCCAACCTCTATATCCCGCCATAATATAAGACACATTTTCTTTTCCGCTTGAGAAATTGCTTAACGTAATTGAAGTACTTAGGTACTTGTACTCTTTTCGGTACAAAATAATTCTTGATAATAAACTTGAGTTCATTATTGTGTACAGTAATGTTATTGAACAAGTTACGTTTGGTTTTAGGAATTTTATTTATTGTACAATCAAATGGTAAACATAGTCGTTCTTCTTTTAGAAGCTTAGACGTACGCCTGAAATGCGTAAGCAAATACAGGGTAGGTAGATTCAATAACTTGCTTTTTATTATTTTTCCTGCAGATATTATGATAATTCCAAAAGACTAAGTGCCGGAAAAGACTAAGTGGGGACGGCCGTAAAAAATACTCTTTGCCACTACCAACAGGAGGCATGTCGTAAGAGGCGACTAATTTCTGTATCACGAGACGGGCAGCAGCTTCTGTGTACCCATGATAAGTCATTGGGGGAGGCCTTTGTTCAGCAGTGGACGTCCTATGGCTGAAATGATGATGATGATGATGAAAAGACTAAGCGTTGTCACATGAGCCATTGAGTTAGTTGTAGTGTGGGTTTGTTTTTTTTAAGTATAGTCACTCTGTGAGGGTTTGGATTCTTAAGACTATCCTCGCTAGGAAAATCAAACTTGCGCATTAACGTTTTGCTGCCAACCCAAAATAATGTTCCATACCAAATGAGACGATCTCGCGACTTAAGCGCCATAGTTGCGCGTCTCTAATATTTTTACCCTCACGGTCAAGCTGCGTAATGTGACAGCTCTCTAAATGTTTAACTTTGTAGGTTTCGAAACAATTTGTATCAGCCCTGTATCGCAAGATTATTCGTACAAAAGAACAAGTCGAGTCGAAGCCGAAAATATGAGATTCATGTGAAAAGCGCAAGTGTTGCCTCTTATAAAACATATAATTCATAAATTTTCTCGAGCGGTTGGCGCCGGCAAATCTCAATGCGTGCGGCAAGCAGCCTAATCCGGACTTAGCTGAGTCAAGGAAATGAGAGCCGTTCAAATAGGGTTGATGTATTTTATGAAGGTTTAAATCGTTTTTCAGAACCTTTAGAATCATAGATCTTAATAGAAATGTCACGGGTGATGAAATTTATAAGCCACGGAGAGTAGACAACAGCTCGTCAGCCTACCACAAAACTTCAATTGATATTGATCCCTACGTGTCAGACTTAAAGTTGAAAATCGGTTTAATTACCTTTAACTTTTTAGGTAGGTTGACTTGCCGTTGACTGTAGATCGCTGACGCTTCAATAACTAACTACTCATTTAGTGAAACAAGATAAAGCTCTGTACGATTACTTAAAACTCTGTGTTTTAAACACAAATTGCTCGTTACATAAAACGAGTAGCATGTGTGATGTGTTTTTAGTTTTATGTTGCAACCAAGTCAAAACTAACCACATAAAAAGGAAAAAACAAATATTAACCACTTTGCTGATCACTGGCAAATGTTTTCTCAGAGTGGACATATTTAAATAAAAGCCCGGACGTCCCTGGACGCCGTTAAGAGAAAGGAAATTTCCGCGAAGACGACGGGTGACAGCCCTAGAAACCACCCCTTCTTTAAGCCCTGGCACTTACCTATTAATGTACAAGCAAAAAGTGCTGATAGAACATTTATCAACGCACCTGATACTATGCTTACACAGGGTGAGTCTTTATAAAGTATACATAAAAAATAGGTAAAACTAGACCCGCGCTTCATACAATCTTACGCCTGACCTTTTTTTTAAAGATTTCAATGTCGCTTCCAATTATGGGATTCCTTGAAACCACGTAATCAGCTGGTAATATACAACAACTTTTTACTAAAAGGAGTCAAGCAGTGTCATATTCTTTTGTAAACTCTAATATATAACCTTACATACAAAGCTTCTTTATCATTGCGTCAGTGTTCTTACAATATCTTTCCGATATAACAAGCCAAGTGACTTTTTCATTCAACAAAAAAAAAATGATTTTTAAAATATACAACGTGTGACTTAATACGCAAAACCTCTTAGGGACAACATTGAAATAAATGATTTCTCAAACAAATGATATTGCGTAAAAAAGAAGATAACATGTGACATCAATTTAATTCGACATAAAAATATTTGGGGTATGAAGTTTTTCGTATTTGTATAATATACAAATTGTATAATATTAATAACTACAATACTAATCTATTACTATTACTAAGCAAAGCAGCTCAAAGCGTCTAGATATAGAAAGAAAGAAACAAAGTAATTACTTACAATGGATAACTACAATAAAAAATCTGTGAGATAATACCAAAATGGTTGCCACAGCTCTAGCCATGGCGAAGGTAAACTTAAGTACATAATTTGACACCGTACATACACATATCCGTAGGTACCGTACTGTAGGTAATCAAACCCGCTACTGCTGGCTTTTAGTCAGAAACGATAACCACCACATAGCCTTAGACAATCGTCACCAGTCAGTCATAGTATTCTACATTTTGTTATTTTCCGATTTTGTATTAAAATTGATTATTTGGATTAGCCGTTGTAATAACAACCCGACAGACGCCCTCATATAATATTAGCAAGCGTGTTCTCGCAAGATAAGTAATTACACGTTAACTTGTAAATTCTTATTGAACAAACCGCAGTGTGTTCATTATTAAACACTCTAAGATCCAATACATCGGATCGGGCCCTTTGTACTCACCACAAAGTGGAGCTTGGCTTTGAATGCCATAATCCTCCGCTTCTAAGTAAGAACACTGTAGTTAGAATTTGTTACTTAAGACTACTGATTAAGCGTGTCTGAGGTCAGAGTGGTACAGTAGAAAGTATTAAGGAAATATTAGTGAAACGTGAAAACGAATTTGCATGATTTATACTTCGTTGACCAAGTTCCAGTGATGATGTTCAGTCGCAATTTTTTTTTAAAAAAGAGAAAACTTATTTTAATAAGATATAGTTACTAGGTCCCAGGGGGTTAACCATGTTCTATTACTTCAACCTTGTTTTTTTTAACACTGCTTACGTACTGTATAGCGTTAATGGTAAAGTCCCAGTAATTGTTCAAACACATAAACAAGGAAGATCTAAAACATTAATGGGGATTCAATACTGAGATGTTCTTATACTTCGGTTTAGTTTTAATACAATTTCTTAATAAAAAAAAATTCTGTGCTTGTGTTTGTCACCTAACTCCTCCTAAATAGTTGGATTGACTTGAATGAAATGTTGTGATTATATTTTAATGGGTTCTAAATGGCGCTTCAATCGGGTTTTAGGATTTTTTATCTTCTGACAACTAATTTGGACAAGACAAATCTAGACATGTTAAATTTGTCTACGTACGAAAATCTTGAAATGTATAAAAGGCATTATATCTAGATACTCAAACTTATAATACAGTTTAGTGGATATTTCAAAATTAATTTCAACTCGTTTTAACTTAGGTACTATTTTAAAGAACATTATTTTGTAACTTGCCTCCTCCAATTCCCGTAATTTCTGCTGAACGAATGAAACCTACCTAAGCATATATCTCCTTACATACCTTATTCCAACTGCTGCTAATTACCACACATGTCATATACTACGAGTACATACACGGAAGGCACATATCTGCATCTCCGACAGCCTGACCCCTCTAGGGTAAGCATAAATTACGACTTGAATTTCATTTCGCTTTTTGATATTTACTTTAAGGTGACTGTTGTGTTTGTAATCAATAACATGTTGCTAGTTTCGAAGATTCTTGTGGTATATATTCTAGTTATAAAATGTATTCAGCGCATGAAACATTTTCAATTTGCAACTCTATTTTCGGTTGTTAAAGGCTTATAAAACAAAACATCTATCTAAGCAGAACTAAAGCCGCCGAGGAAAGCTAAACTCTATACAGAAGAAAAAACAAAACAAGGTTAAAGTAATACTGTGTTATAAATACAAGATCATAGTTGGGCCCCAGGTTGCCTGCGAGGCAAACTCTGCATGTTAAGGGAGTAACGATAAAGCAAATTCTAGTCTCTAATCTGCATCATGTATGTAAACTTTTGAAGAGTGCACAATTACTTTTTCTGTGTACGAAAATCGCCCGAAACTTAGACTACTAATTGAGCTGGTGTCAGACTTTCCGTGCGCGTGTCGCGTCACAATCCAATCAGCTAACATCGCTTGATAACCTTCGCAAGCCAAGGTTTATTCAAAACTAAGGAATAAGCAAAGACTCTAGGTACCGTTGAACGTAAGTACCAGTTATTCTAAAAGTCTGCCCTCATGTTGCAGATCCATTCGTGGTTGAATTCCATTTTCATCAAGAGGACAGACTACTTTGCTTGTTTCTTCTATCCTATAATATTATTTAAGACTGTTTCTCGCTATCTTTATTTGCACAGGCACGTCCCTGCAAACAAGTGAATAACGAACGACCTCTTTACTTTTAAATTTTGACGGATTCACCCCTTTTTATTTTCTTTGTATCTATAAAGTTTCCAGGCAATTGAGGCAGCGCGCCAGTTATCTTCTTTAATATTTCTAGGAATTCCAGAAGTGTCCTTTATTTTCCACAAAATACACCGCAAAAGTATTCCAGCTCGCAATTAACACATTTCAACTTTACCATGACGGCTCCGAGATAAAAGTGGAAAAAAAAGTAATGGATTGATGTCAAACTTGCTGTGAAAAATTTTAGTCAATGGGGGAGATAATTTCCTCGGAGCAGTGAGAGAAGTGTTTTATAAAATTCAATGAAAAATTGTCGCCGAGCTGCCGGCTCGCGAGCTCCCAATCGGCCGAAGTTGCCACAGTAATTTACCGTCATTTGTTTTCTATGAATATTTATTAGCCGATCCGAAAACAATGACCGTATTGAAATTCAATGTTCGATTTGAATGACATGTTTTCGTTTCGAGTGGGGTGTTTCGAAGTTTGTAATTACGCGTACGAGTGGTGCTATAAGCCTAAAGAATAAAACGGGAAATTGTCGGGAAACTTTGTTGGTAGCGGGTAAAGTACTAAAACCTCGTTGGTGATATTTAAATTTGCTGCCGCGACAACTTCGCCGCCGGCGACAATTCAATTACAACTAATAGCCCCTGATTCATGTTTGTATTGCTAATTAGTCGCCGAATCAAGTTTTGTCACTCCTCACTTACTCCGTTGTTTAATAGATTGTTCTTTGCCGACTGCGGCGGAGCATTCAACGTCGCCTTTGTTTACGCATAATTAATGCATGTCTTCTTATTTTATTGTACTTCGTTGGCGTGAAGCATTATTGTTTTGAGTTAATATTTGGTTTATGACACTGTGTTTTGTTTTTCAATTTCATTTTGGAAAGTCAAAAATTATGAAATATTTGTCTGCTGTCTAAATAAAATAATATGTAATATTAGTTTTGTCGTTTTCATTTTAGTTCAAAAATCATTTGCTTCACTTGGACAAATAAGATATTGATCGTTATCTGCACTATAAGTTATTTATTTCAATAAATTTCTAAGTTACAAAACTTACAAGCCACGATAAGTAATATCCACCCTCTGCATCAAATACAAACTAACACAGCAAAACTACGACATTAATTACGGTTCAAACTGAACTTATCATCATCTTTGATTCTATCTGTACAAAGCGTATATGAAGTGAAACTAACATTAAAATCCCAACGGATACAACGGATATATTAATACTCGCAACTAGGATATTGCTGGTCGCGGCAACCGCAGACGGACGGCATCAAAGGGCTTTCGGAACTCGCCGAAAACACGCTGTTCCGAAAGTTTGGAAGGCGACGACTTGGTTAAGGTTGCTACAAATCCTGGGATTTTTGCTACAATATTTTGTTAGTGATATTCATATAATAGATATAGAAATTAAAATATAGTCATATCGATAAGTTTCCTGTGGTATATTTATTCGACGAACTGTCCCAAGGTTTGAGTCCATCTAGATTAATCTAGATTACCCCCTTAAGTGTCATTGCTTACGAGTACTATCGTCTAAATAAGTAGATTAAATCATAAAGAATCAGAGAACTCTGTTTCTCTCTCCCCTTCTCTTTCATTTACTCTTCATCATCCTTTCCAAATATTAAGCATCTCCTACTTTTTTGTGACAAACATTAATTATTGTTCTAGCTAGATCGAGCATCATTCAGTTTAAATAATTAACCTGCAGAACTTCTAAACAATCTTATTTGTTAGACAAACTAGCCAACTCACACAATCCGCTCATAAGTTCGGAACTTAAATTACAAGAAACAAGTTAACAATGGCCTTAACAGTTTGTAGCAATAGAAGAAAACTTGTAAATCCTCGCGACCGCAGCACGGTCTTAGGGCCTGCGACCGTTCTTGCGAGCACAGTTTACCGGGCAAATAAAGTTTTCGACTACTTAGTGTGTTTTTCTAATACATATATACGGTTCGTTGGTTCAGTTTCTAGTTTTTATATGTACCTGTTAACTACGTTTGATGCATGCTATGGAAAGGTCATGCTCTTTGAGAGATAGGATCAGAGATGAGGTTATCCTTTAGTGAATGAAAATGGCCATGTTTATCGAAGACTTGATGGATGATAGAACAGATGAGTTCTAGAGTGGAGACCGCGTACGTATTAGCAAGCTAAATGTAGAAACTCCTAGCGTCTCGATGGACGGACGATCTGTCAAAGGATGTTGGTAGATCATTAACTTCTTTAAAAAAAACTTGTACGTAAATATGTAACTTATTACTCGTGTCACTACACCACAAACTATTTGTTTAATCAAAAAAATCCATGTTTCAATATTTTCATTTTCAAATAGTATTGTTCGTGTTCTATTGGCTTCAAATTCATAAAATGACATTTCTAAATCTGTTCGTTTTTCTCTTTTTCGGGGATTACGCGTTTCATTTTCAAAATTGATTTAGATGAAATCCAGCTTACAGCCGATTGGAGTGCGTCCGATTGTAAACAATGCGTTTATAGATGAAGGGCTCTTGACGCGGTCACATAATACCGGCTCGAGCCGAACTCAAGAGTCGATACCGGATAGTGATGTGCTAAGTGCAATCAATATTCTGGCGAATGCAGATATAATAGTGTGTAAAGGTATTGTATCTTATGTTTCGTTGTTTGACGGTAAGTTACTTTTACTTACATCTTTACACACATCTTATTTCAGGTCTAATTGTTGCCATGTCCGCGTGGATGTCGGTCTAAAGGCATAATCGCATATCTTTTAGGAATTGGTTATTTTGCTAAGAATAAAAAGACCTACCAATGATACTTTTTATCCGAATTCATTCAGCCTTATACATACACCATGTCATGCATCATTAGGAGATACAAACAAAGCGACAGAAGCAAACAATAAAGATATTTAGGCACTTCAAATATTAAATATGGGTTGTCCACATTCAATTCCATCTTAAGCCTTCTAACAATTGTATTATTAGGTACCTATATGATTTCAGCAAATCCAGTAAGGACGAAGAAACTCGTACTAATATTTAGTAGCATCCTGTACTATAAATGCAAAATTAAATCTTGACACATAAACTAGATAAATATTTCCGAAGCAAAACTACCGAATTTCCTCAAAGCCTGAACGAGTGATCGGCAATTCGCCGCAACAAAACATTGCCTAAACCTTACAAGAAGTGTGTGAAAAGTTTTTAAGTGAATGCGGTAAGGTTCAAAATCGAATACGGCTCTTTAGGGCCCGTTGTACACCGTCTCGACTTAGACGGATCGCGCCTTCGATTGGGACGGGTGTTTACACACGTGCGTAAAATTAGATTTCTAATCTAGGGTATCCGAACGTTTCAAATCACCGGTATTAGGGAACACTTCCTTAACCTTCCTTAACCTATTGTTTAAAGAATTATTAAAAAACAGTCTTTTTTATGACTATGCAGAGTTACATTGCATAGGAGTGCCAAATTTTAAAAATAAGATCTAGGGAACAGTACAAAGAAACGTCTTAATCGTTATTATTTCTAATAATCGTATGCTACGAAAAAAAAATACTTTAATATTTTCATAAAGTCAATAGAGAGACTACGAAAGCCGCGCGGTCATTCATCAGAGGCGTAGATACGGCGAGGCGAGCCAACAAGGACCTTATGCAGTGCACATATGGTGCATTGAATAGAAATAATTAAATGTGAAAAAAAAGTTTTTGTTCTTTGCATAGTTCGATTAATTTATTGATTCTGAGCCACTTCTAAAGTTTTGGCACCCCTTTGCAATGTAACCCTGTATAAAACTGTCTCGATTGCAAATTTTGTGCCACTGAAGATAGGGTTGTTGATCTCAGGCAAAAACGCAACCCGCTATCAATGGCTTAACGCATGTTATTAGGTCTGCTATCCTGAATAGTATAATAATTGTAATCAAAAATCATCTAGAGTTTGTCTTCACTTGAGAACCATTCTGTCATAGATTTACTCATTTGATAATACATCTGATTAGTTAATTATTAAAATGTTGTACCTATTTCTTGAAATATTCTGTTTAAAAAAACACTATCAAACTTTATAAATTAGACTTTTGCCTCAAAGATGGTCTAAACATAATATAAAATAAAATACACAGGACACTTTTATCCCGGCTAAACACGAAATCCTCAGGGGAGGTGCGAAAAAGCCATGTTTTGATATGACAGAACGAATTTCTTACGGATAAAGCTGCCGGTGGAGGCTTGTCTTATAATTCGACCCCGCTTTTAACACGTGTGTACTATCCTTTATAACAAAACTTCCAAAGATGTACACTTACGTTAACTTATGTTAGGTTAATCCAGACTTCAATGGTAACAGATAATATGCATATGAAAACAGGAACAACAGAAAAGTGCGGATTGATGGAATTAATAGATAAATTAATGCTTTCAACAATCACATCAATTATCTAGCCCCAAACTAAGCAAAGCTTGTAAAATAGACATATTTAAATACAAATATAAACATCCAAAACATTTGCTCCTTACGGGATTCGAACCCGTTAACGCTTGGCTTTGTAGTCTATAATCACATGACAAATTGTTTCTAAAATTACTGCAATTAGACACAAACTACATATTACACCATTACTAGTTTAAAAAATAAGTACATTTTATTAAAAAAAATAAAACCGACTTCAAAACACTAAAATGCTAAAAATAATCCTAACACTTAAGTACCTAATCAGTTACTTTTGGAGTCGGTGCCAGCCGATGAGAGATTCAATGTTTTTGTTTGCACCGACTCCAAAAGTAACTGATTAGGTACTTAAGTGTTAGGATTATTTTTAGCATTTTAGTGTTTTGAAGTCGGTTTTATTTTTTTTAATAAAATTTACTTATTTCATCAATTTTTAGTGATAAATCCTAATCTAACTGCTGAACACCGATTTCATCCCCTATTTTCCTACCCTTAGGGGTGATTTTTATTTTGTAAACTTTTAGCATATTATCTTTGAAGTATAAGCTATTCAATAAAACAAAAATTATCAAAATCGGCTCATATTTGTCGAAGATAGGTAACAAGAACCACAACCAAAATACTATCTGGGTATATATTTGTTGATTTTCTCAAAAAGTTCTAAATAAATTTCGATAAAATTTATATGGGACCACCTCTGAAGTATGATCTACCAAACAAAAAAAGAATCATTAAAATCGATTCATAATTGGCGGAGTAATCGCGTAACAAATATACAAAAAAAAAAAAAAAAAACATACAGTCGAATTGAGAACCTCCTCGTTTTTTGAAGTCGGTTGAAAACGTTAATAATAAATCGTAACGTAATGCAACTAAATTTAGAACCTCTTTTGTTTTTACTTTTTTCGGAATCGTTTCAAAATCATAATGTCCGATTCCCATACAGCCACAAACAATCCATTTTCACATACTTGTCAAAACGGTGAACAGTATTACGTGTAATAACATGAAGCTCGACAACGAGGATTAATTATACTAATCAGCTTAACTTAGTATTGTATATATAATACATGCGTATTCGTTCGTATACGTTGGATGTTGTCACTAAGTGCTATTTACGGATTACCTTAATGTCTAAACTGGTGATGACCACAGCTGTTCTCGGATCATTTGTTGATGGGCTATCATTGTTACTATTATAGACAAGTCCTGACATGTCTGACGTCTTGTCCTTTTTAACCGACTTCAAAAAAGGAGGAGGTTCTCAATTCGTCGGGATCTTTTATTTAAATATCTTTTCTGCGAATATTCGTTACCAGGTTAACCGATTTCGATAGTTATTTTTTTGTTCGAAAGGGAATCAAGTTCTGATGATGGGATCTATAAGAAAATCATCAAACATTGCATGAACTCCATACCGCACCAACTGATTTTTGTATCTATGTTGCTTAATATCTTCGGCATTTGTGAACCGATTTTGATGATTCTTTCTTTATTGAATAGCTTTTACTTCAAAAATGGTATACTGAATTTTTTTTTGGAAAAAATTCACCTCTAAAGTGGGAAAAATAAGGGATGAAATCGGTGTTCAGCAGTTAACTTTTGTTTGCACTCATATGATTTGTTTTGTTGAGGATGTATCACTAAAAATAGATGTAATAAGTACATTTTATAAAAAAAAGTAAACCGACTTCAAAAAACTAAAAAGCTAAAAATAATATAAACACATACATATCATGTACCTAATTAGTTACTTTTGGAGTCGGTGCAAACAACCGTGCTATTCGATGAGAGTTTGAATGTTTTCGTTTGCACCGACTCCAAAAGTAACTGATGAGGTACTTATGTGTTGATATTATTTTTAGCTTTTTAGTTTTTTAAAGTCTGTTTACTTTTTTAAAATAAAATTTACTTATACAATCAGCTGTCAAAAAGTAGTAGCAAAAATTCATAAAAAGAAAAAAACATTTGTTTTTGTTGAATTTGAAATATTTTTGGGTTTTTTTTTTCTGTTTTTTTACACGCAAACCTTGACAATTGCGAACTTAACGAAAAAGAAATCAGACAAATCAATAGAACCATTCTCGGAATTTTGATTTTTGAACGAGAATCGTTCATTTTCGCTAAACATACATGGGGGTCCAATCGATAGGTATGTGTCCTCGATCACCTGGCGCCTGCTGGTACACCCTTCTTAGCACACCCTGTTTACATACTAGCTGTTAAACGACATTCAGAATTAGGAATCATCCCAATCAGTCCAGCAATTTTTTAGTTTTAGCGGCGAGACTAACGCACGGCAACTCATTTATATTAAAGATAGAAAGATGTAAGATAGATAGATAGGGCAGAAATCTTGCCCTGTCCCTATCTGCTTATACTTCAGAATATACTAAAGTGATATGAATAATCATCTGACGGGAATACACTTATTTATTGCCATCCGAATGTCAGTTTAAAATATGTTAAAAGTGAAACTAGTAAAAGTGTGTTAAAAAAGTAATATACATATTCTATATATATAAAAATGAATTGCTGTTCGTTTGTCTCGCTAAAACTCGAGAATGGCTTTACCGATTTGGCTAATTTTGATCTTGAAATATTTGGTATAGTTCAGGGAAGGTTTAAAAGGTCAGAAAATATTTAAAAAATGCGAGGAAAGTAGTAAAACAACTATTTTATTTTCCTATACAAACTTTTAGTACCTGTCAAACGAATTGGCGGAACGAAGTTCGCTGGGTCAGCTAGTATAGAATAAAAGAGGACAGTTACAGTTGTATTGCAAATGTATTTTAGCTTTACGAGATTTTAGTGAACGAGCAATATTGGATTCAGAGTTTCTTTTAATCTTAAGTATTTCCTGCAGTATCAGTCTGTACTCAAGGTGATTCAGACCTCACCCCGTGACTTCGCACCGAAAGCTAACTGCGAGTTTCTTCAAATCCCCACTCAACACACGAGTAAGAATTAGGTTAAACCCCGCAGTCTACACGAGGATCAGCGAACGTAGTTCAAGTCACAGTATTACATACATACGGTAACATCGGTATTAAGCGCCCTAAATGTAAAATGTCTTATTGAATTCAGAAAGGCATTCCGGTTTTGTAAGGCCGACTTTAAATACGCGTACATGAGCTGTTATTGTCTTCGTCTTATTCTTATACCAGAGGTAGAATCCTGGTTTTTATAAAGAAACTTTCTGTAGGTTTCTAGCTTGTGGTCCGTAGTTCAGGCATTGTATTGGGGCGACCTGTTGCGCCAACTATTTTATTAGTGCGAGTGTGTCGGTGGGCCATTCTTTACGGCTTTGTCGGCGCGTTTAGTCGCACGTTGCCAGTCCGTGATTGGCCCGGCTTATAAGGCAAACAACGCCATATTTTCCATTTGTGCCGCCCTTTGTACTACTGTGATTGTGTAGACCGCTTTTAAAGATTTAGTATATAAATTTCGGGAGTCTAAAAATAAAGCAAATGATTCAAAGACATGTGTTTGTTGACAAAAACTATCTCTGTAATTTACAGAAACTTGGCAGGTTATGAGAGTATGGAACAAAAAAATAAAAGTAAGTTAAAATAATGGTACAGTCTGAATTAGAAAATTACCTGTCTGTCACTAACAGTGTCTACGCCTCCTTTATTGGCTTTATAATACCAATTATTGTTATGCATTTTCCAGCGAGGAGCAAGAACTTAACGTTTTGACGTATTTCCTAAGCTCTCGCAAAGTGCATTGTTCATCTGGCTCCCCGTATGTCAAGATTGTCATCCAGATAGACGCCAATGCGGCCCCTGCATAAATTGAAGGCTTTGCAACCACAACGTAGCCGGGAATTTCCCTCAGGGTTTTCAACGCGAAAAAACTGGATTCATCTCGTACCTCCAATACTTCATCTATAATTCAATATTCGCTATTACCTCCGACGACTATTTACAATGGTAATTTACGTGGCTAATTTTCTTTGCGAGCACTTGAATGAATAATGTTGAACGACGTTCTACCGTTTTTTAAATTTTCATCCGGAAATGCAGATAAGTGCGTATCAAATGCTTAGTTAATCCCACTTCTGGTGGTATGGATGGCAGGTCCCATTCGAATAATACTGCAACAATTTATAAACGCAGTGAAATTGGAGACTTAACCCTTTTGTAATATTGGCAAATACCTAACTACTACCTATTGCTGTATAAATAAGCCTTTGCCTGATATTGCATGAGCGTCCATGTTATCTCGCAGAAAAATCTCAATGTTCAATGAAATTCCGACTAGACAATCTTGTAAGTTTATATTAAGTTAGGGAATCGCTTAAAGACTACCGAGCTGCGGCGCGTATCGATGCTTTCTTATTTAAGGCAACTTTCCGGGACTTAGAATTCAATAAAGCGGGCAAAGGAATTTACTTCTCTTTGACTAAATAGCTCAAAAGATTAATTAAGATAAACTTCTAGCGGATCCGGTTAATGCTGTAACATAAACAGTTTCATTTCAGATAACTTGGTGTGCTGAGACTAAAAGTTCAATATGACTTAGAGGATAATGCTCAATCCACTACATATTTTAGCAACAATTCTTGGAAATAATGAATTAGAAGTTATTAAGTATTCTGCTTGAGACTGAAGAAGTAAAATAACAGGATGATAACCAAGTAATTTCCTTTGTCCGTTTTTAAATTGAATAATACATTTATGTCGTAAAAGTTCCTTCCAACGTGTGGCTTTTGTATCAGAGAATTTTTATCATGGGTGGATTATTGCAGATTATCCCCGTAAGTGCAGACCGTTTGCACGCAAGTGCAGTAGGAATGGAATCGCAATGTCATCACATTTCAGTGGCCGGTTACGTGACCCCATCTACGTGTAATCCTTGGACACCTGCTTTTCAAATCAACGTTCCCCTCTTTGAAACTGTATGATGGGAATTTCCATTTCCTTTACGTGTCTTCTAATGAGATTTTCTTTTAAATTACAGACACAAATAGAAAACAAATATTTGCAGTCTTTGAAATAAAGTAATACAGCGAAAACCTATTGTTCATTTAAAAACAAACGATAAAATTATGCTGTGCGTGCGGTTAAAGGATATTAAGCGAGAGGGAAAAACTTATAAAAAAGTAAATAACGCTGCGTTAAGCCTAGTTAATTATTATAAAGCAAACGTATCTGCAAAAAGTGCTGGCTCATCGGTCCGTGGAAACTATTTGCCGGCTTTTATAAATAGGGGGCTTTCATCGGATAAAAAAACGCGTTGCGACACGAGAAATCGCGTGACGCCGCGGGTAGCGAGACGCATCGATCGTGACGGGACGGTGTAATCATTGTGATGCTCTGTTAACAGGTCATATGACGCTGATTGACTGTCATGTGTGTGTTGGGTTGTGGAGGTGTACCATCCATTCGTTTGCTTGAAATTTTTATTACCATCAACCAGTTATATTTCAATTTCGAGAAAGGATCAATGTATCTGAAGTTAATCCATCGAACATTATTTATTGCTACTTTCTATAGTGTAGATAATAATTGATAGCAGCACCGAGTAATAAATCTTTTTTAAAATTTCTATCTGTATTTTATCCCTACTAATCTACCTTGATATGTTATTTCGACCACTCCATCACACACACTTAAATATTACCTTTCCGTTCGAGTCTGCTTTCATTTATCTTCGCAAACGGAGCATCTGCTTTTCAATGTTCTTTTACTCCGAACTAATGATCAGGTAAACTAGTTTTCCGTACACGACTGCTTGTTAAAATAACAGGGATTATAATATTGTTCAAATTGATAAATCTATATACAAAAGGCGTATATTGAATGCCTGCCTGGCATCATGACAGACTCCTGTCGGGAACTACGTTTAATATAAACACATTTTGATCTGCAACTGACACCTAGTTTGACATTTGAACTAACTGTCATAGCAAGGTTTATCTTAGGTATATAAACATTGAGAAATAACAAATGTTGTAGTGAGTAAAGTGAATTAAACTACAGATTTACTTATTTAACATTTTTTATTATTATCGTCGTTAACATAATAACCCAAAAGAACCCAACCAATGAGATACCACACCACACCCTTTTTCAAAAGAGTTGATAAAATATGTTAAAGAGAAGAAAATTACGTAATCGATGACACAGTTATTTAACTCAACGTTCAACAAGTGCATTTAGATTGCATACTTTTACAGTTAAGTAAAGTTTAGCTCGCGCCGTCCATCCCGACGGGGCGGAAATGACGTGGAAAATTGGCCGGCACGTGAGGACGCAATATCCTACTACGACTTCCAATTATGCAGATTATCCAGCAGATACAGAGTTACTTGTAGTTACAGAGCCTCATTACCAACCTATTGCGCCCCTTCAGCATTCAAGCTCATGTTAGCTCTTAATTGGTCCCTGATAGCGTCGTTGGTCATTTTGTTTTCCTTTGAACGCGCTAACGGATCGTTAGGATGTTCCTAGTAAATATATTTACCCATTTCATAAAATTCTTACTCTGCTTACTAATAGATAAAAGATTAGTGCAATGCATCCATCAGTTAAATTTGAAAATGCTTATTTGAATATGATCTTCATTATTTAATCAAAACATTAATTTAAAAAAGCACCTGGAATCCAAATTACAAGTCTCTCGAGTAAACAGACCTCGTTTGCGCTATAAGCTTGCCCTAAATTTTTCCGTAGACACACCGGCAACTTTTTTTCATACATATTTATATTTTGGTGGAATCTTATATCTCTAGACTAGCTTTTTAAAATATTTCACTCTGCGCCTTTTGAACTACAAATATTATCATAATGCATCCCAATGGAAACATCTGGCCCAATTTCAGCCATTACAAAATCTAGACTAAGTACATTTAAAATTTAGTAAACTGGACCCAGCTGTCATTTTATTAAATTTTTCTTTCTGTACGCAAAAAAAAATATGCTCATTTAAATTTCTACTACTTTTATTACGTAACAGTAATCAAAACTTGATTATGAATTGTCTGAAATATCCTGTACTGTGTGTGTACTGGAAAATGTCTCCGGAAATATTCACTGTGTGATCTGGTATCTCGTAACTCAAGGATCTTGATTCATTATTTGACAAGGCAATGGCAGTTATTGTATTGTCTTGCGCATATTTATTTATTGATTGGTATTTATTCTTATTGGTTTAATTTTGTATATTTTTATCGACGTCAGTAATAAACAACGGGGCGTAATCACTACATTTAAATCGAAAGGTCATACTTAGTTAACTTTTTTTATTATTTTTTTAATATGTGTAACGGATACTTCTGTAGTTATTATGTTTTGCCATGACTTCTTGACATGTCTCTCCTCGTGTACAAGTCTAAATGGTTTTGGAAGATTATGATCGATTCGTCGAGGTTTTTTAGTGAATCTTATATGAGTATCTTCTGGCCATCGTTTCTGCCGATCTATATCTGCACGTTTACGTACCGTTCAGAGATTCATTTTTTTAGTATTAATTCAATGTTCACTAACAAATGTGAGCTAAAAAGACATTGGTGGCCACTGATCTATACAGTCGGCTTACGGACTTATATTTCTCCTAGCTTACTCAGTTAAAGTCCTAGTTAAAAACCCTAGCAAAATTCTTCATTTGTACTTAAAAACCCTAGCAAAATTTCTACGTTTAATCTTTGCCTAGACAAAACGTCTTGGTCTTTTTGGCCATCAAACTCAAGATTTCTTTCAGCTGACAATTTAACGTTAGTTCGTTGACATTTCTCACCGTGTGTGGCTGCAAGACGTTACTAGAAGTACACACGGAGGGCAATCTGCATAATGAAGAGTCAGAGGTTATTGCGCGGAGCGGACCACTGCAATTTGCCGCCTCAATTGTTATGGAGACCGTGTTCCAGTGATGCGCATATTGATTCTGGATAGCTTTTTAAGAGAGATGCTACTTATGATGCAAGCAGATTTTTATTGAATGAATTAGAAACTTTTATTGTGTTTTGTTGTCATCATATCTAAAAACCTGACTATTGATTTTTACTTTTGTAATTTTCTATCAGTTCAATCATCGTACATTGGTTATTTTCATTTACGCAAATACAATTTTTCTTCATACTTTTTTCTTTTGCTCTTACATTTTGTTTTTTAAAACTGAATTTCACAACTGTTGATTAACAGTTAAATAGGTCTCTTTGAAATCGGATTAAGTAGAAAACATATCAATTTCTTTAAACATTCCATCTTGTATCTATTTGAGAAATAAGATGTGGTCCCGCGTGAACCCCAACTAGAGCATTTACCGATTACCTGATACAGATTCCAAGATGTTTGTAGTTTTACGAGCTCACTTCGGAATTGCCGTGGCACTGAGCGGCATCCCAAGTAGCATCTTGTTGGTATTTTATAAATTAATTCGTATTGAAAATTTACGTATTATCCGGATGATTTTATTTGATTGCTGAAAATGGAAGGTGAAGGTGGATTGAATTGGGAATTATTAACATTACTTTTTTTTGAGACTTTCTAGATTACACATAATAATATCATTTCATTTTGCCTTGAAGAACTGATAAATTATGTTGTTTTCTTGATTCTAAGCTTAGCTGTTGTAAGGATTTACAAACATCGTCTTAAACCAACCACTGTTGATCAAACCTAGAACACTAATAACTTGAAAACATAAAGTATAGGCATCTATTTAGTAACCATTGGATAATAGAAATCGACACAGACATAGATTTCTCGTATCAGAACATACATTACTAGGTTCAACTAGGTTCAGCAAGTCAAATTTATATCGGTCGGCATGATATTAAATTAATACACCTGCAAATAATACCTCACGTAGACGTTTTTCCAAACTTCTATCGCTGGTGTCACATTTCCTTTTTGCCATACAATATTAAAGTGTTTTATTAATTCATACCGTTAGAAAGTTTCGTTGAACTAGGAATAGGAAAGCGATGTTCGGAGTAAAGTTGGGGAAGTATCGATGAAACTAATGTCTCACGAATTGGATGACGCGTGGGACAACTTTTCGGAATAATGACTGGATATATTTTGCTTTTCTTTTGTTATTCATGGGTTTCACTTTTGTGAATCTAATTGATTTGTTTTTTTTTATGGTAGCTTTGTTGATTTCTGTAATGGTGCAGGTACTTTTTGTGGAGAAACGTTTTAAGTGTTACTAGGCAACATCTCTAACAAAGAAAATAAAAAGTTACTCATTCTTTCTATGTTGCTAAACGTTGCTTCCCATAAAGTAACTGTGATGTAGATGCACTATAATAGGTGTAATGGCTATGTGCGCTAAATATTCCAATAATTTTTTTTTGTTCATCTAGACCAATACTTAATAATATGGTTCATGAAGTACATACTGTCAGATATGGTTTCTTACAAACACAAACTGTATTTGTGTTTGTAAGAAACCATATCTTTATAACCACTACCAGCTTGCTAAATTGATATTCTCCTCACCAGAAACTTCGCACTGCATTTGTGCTCGATATAATAACGGTCTCACCGGTTTGTACAAAAAGTTAAAGTTTGCCAAGCAGTCGAAAACTTGTGTTACTTTCAGTAAGTTTTTAACTCGTATTAGGGTTACAGTGGTGGAGTGTGTGAAACCGTTTAGTTTAAAGATCTACACTGTTGCACGTTTAACAGTAATATACTCATTTTAAGTACCTACGTAGGATACTGAATTTTGGAAATAACAAGAATGAAA
Source organism: Anania hortulata (assembly GCA_963576865.1). Classification (NCBI taxonomy): domain Eukaryota; kingdom Metazoa; phylum Arthropoda; class Insecta; order Lepidoptera; family Crambidae; genus Anania; species Anania hortulata. Next base: position 14,914,421 of record OY756392.1, on the reverse strand, counting down.
TCAGCTTATTAGCTAGACGGATCGTCAAGAATCAAGAATCAAGAATAATTCATTTGTTTTGAATAGGGTACATCATAAGGTTACAAACATATATAGGTTTTACCTATTCAGCCATGGTCAATAGCATACAAATATATCAACAAACAATAAATAAGTCAGAGACAAGTCGCTTCCAAAATTTAAGTTATTAATCAAATTTATACACGCATATATACCTTTTTAAAAAAACGTCAGTTATGTCAGTTATTAATTATTAGGTAATGTCAACTTTACAATCTAGATATTCATTAACTGAGTAGAAACATTTTATCTTGAGCCAGTTAAATAGTTTATTTTTAAATAAATTTAATGGTACCTAGTTCAGTCAATGAATGCGGCAGTTTATTATATATTTTTATACAGCTTTTATTTTATTTTATTTATTTATTAAGGAACACAAACAGCGAAATGTACATGTAATGTACAGCTTGGATAACAGTTTCTTTTATATAAAGTAAACAATGTGGGCAACAATAGCCTTCCCCGATGTCTGATTGATTTAGTTGCATAATCATCTTGATGCACAAATAAATACGGATAAGTTTTTACAAAGACACAACATTCCAGAATATACATTTATGGAAGAGATAGGAGATTCAGATCGGGAAATAGTTGTTTGCATGAGGTTAGAGGAGAAACGTTGCATATGGCACGAACACATCGCTTTTGAGATATGAAGGCTAGGCAAGGCTAGGCATATCCTATTATCTATGGAATTCCCCCAAAATATTAGGCCGTATTTGAGGTTGGATACTACATATCCATGATATGCCATCAGAGCAGCTTTCTGATTTACTTGGGTCGTTAGACGCCAAAGAGCATAAGAAAATCTATTGATTTTTTTGCATACGTTTTCTATAGATAGATAGATAGATATATACTCTTTATTGCACACCATACAAGTAAAATACACATGATTTTTACAGAAATATGTACAATTTAGGCGGTCTTATCGCTAATAGCGATCTCTTCCAGACAACCTTTAGGTAGAGGACAACCATTAAAGAAAGGGGAAGGTGTTGCAGAGTTCTTAAAATTCTTACCTGATACAAATAGAAATGCATAAATTTATGGCATAAACGTATACAAACAGTAATAAATAAATAAAAATAAAATAAAATAAATACATAACAATAATTATACATACATACAATAAACATACATACTACTTGATATATGCGAGGAGATGTCGAAACTAACAGTGACCAGTAATATTCTAAGATATAAAGGCAGTTTGTGTCAAGAAGAAAGAAAGTGTGCTTTAAGCCGATTTTTAAAAATAGCAATCGATTCGGATTTTCTGATTGTTAATGGTAAGGAATTCCAGAGGCGAATGGACTGGACAGTAAACGACTGCGTATAGTAATTAGTAGAATGGGGAGGAAATTGAAGATGTAGTTTTTTGGATGACCGCATGTCATGACCCCGTGATGACTGCAAAAATTTAAAGCGCTTTTTTAAGTAGGGTGGTGATTTCGGACTGAACAATATGTTAAATAATTGCGAAAGAATATGCAAGTCACGCCTACGACGGATTGGAAGCCATTTAAGCAGAGTCCGGTATTCGGTAACATGATCATACTTCCGTAAACCAAAAACTATTCGTATACAGAAGTTCTGTAGACGCTCAAGCTTATTAAGGAGGTTTTCATTTAAATCTAAGTAACAGCAATCTGCATAATCTAGGATGGGAAATAAAAGAGCCTGAACAAGCGCAATTTTAGTGGGTATAGGCAAGAAATTACGAAGTCTATTTAATGACGCTGCCGCTGCATACATTTTTCTGCTGACTTCCGCAGTTTGTGTTGTCCAAGTGAGTGAGCTATCAATATGAATGCCCAGGTTCTTTACAATTTTGCTATAAGGGACATGGACACCGTCAAATGTGATATGATATGTATGTGCTGTTTCCACGAACACTGACTATCTATAATAAAACCCAAGAAAACGACTGTCTCCGATTTAGTCATATTTTCGTCGTTAATTTTAATACTAAGATTATCTTTAAGTTTTCTGTTAAAAAAAAAACATCTTATAAATCGTCATCTTATAAATATCCGCCAAACAAGTCACACCAATTGTCATGGTCTCAAAGTAAGGAATTAATATCCTTGTGTTACGATTACAAGGCATCAGACAATGGATTTTGTGAGGGGTACCTCCCAGTACACCCAGATCCCATTTCCGGATTCATTGCGTTCAAACAAAATCCACTAATCTAATAGGATTGTCAAACACCTTATAACACCCTAGGACCTGTTCCAGTTTTACTCGATAGCTTTCGAAAAACGCCTAAACGTGAATTTGTTTGGCTTGTGGTGGTGCCACCTGATTGAATTGTCATTTTCTGAATCAACCTTGGAAAACTTAGTAAATGACACTCCTATTAATTTTATTTTCAAACACAAGGTTTTAACACTGATTTTTAAATTTCTTACTACAAAAATGGCGAATTTACCCATTAATTTCACCTTCCTAGGAGATGAATTTTCAAAATTTTCGTTAGTTGGTGTTTACGCTTATGTGATTGGGATGTTATCTGGAGCTACTCCTAATTAATTAAACTCCTAACTAATTACAGCAGCCTTTTCGTTCTATGTTTAGTACACACAGTCAAGCTAGACCTACATTTTATTTCTACGAGTAATTTCGATACTATCTTAACACTTTTACTATTAAGCGCCATGGTGGTCACCCGTGACCCCCAAACAATACATTTTCTATTATGTCTAGTTTCGTGGCAGACAAAGGCTTAAGAGCTGTTAACCAGCTGTCAGGTCATAGACTTATCTCTTAGTCTTTTGAAATAAAAAGATCTTTCGGATTGACGATATCGTCTGGCCAGCTGCCACTGCCACCCAATTACGCGCCAATTGATGGCAACCGCGATCACGACCCGTCACAGATCAAATTTCGACCACTTCGCGCCCCGATGTCTTTCTCCCAACCTCCGTCTGTTATTTGACAGATTCCACTTCGACCTCAACGCCTAAAGATTTTATTGACCGGTTATTATTTTATTTTATAGACATCCACTCTTATTTCATAGGCCCCTAAGATGGAGTTACGGTTTTTGTCGCCCGGTTATTGCGGCAAATCTTCGCCGATCGACGTTTTTATTGAATCGAATTCGGTGTGGATGGTTTACGGGCTCATGTCAATGCTGTAACGCTTTTATTTTCCTACTACGCCTTTATTAATAATGGTTACGACGAATTTGTTGTTTTTAGCTTTTGGATAGTGTTTTTAAATTGAATTTGCTGTTAAAGCAAAAACGTTATCAAATATTGAACGAAAATAAAAACAGTTCAAAACTGATAGCTTTGGAATTGCAATCGGTGCAAACGAAAACATAGAATCTCTCATCGACTGGCACCGACTCCAAAAGTAACTGATTAGGTACGTAAGTGTTAAGATTATTTTTAGCGTTTTAGTTTTTTGAAGTCGGTTTTTATTTTTTTTATAAAATTAACTTATTTCATCTATTTTAGTGAAAAATCCTATTCAAAACAAATCTTACGAGTGCAAACATAATTTAACTGCTGAACACCGATTTCATTTCCTATTTTTCCACCCTTAGGGGTGATTTTTTTTCCAAAAATGATTTTTATAATAATGATTATTATAGTATCTTTGAAGTATAAGCTATTCATTAAAAAAAGAATCATCAAAATCGGTCTACATTTGGCAAAGATATTAGGTAAGATAGATACTAAAAACAGTTGGCGTGGTACGGAGTTCATGCAATGTTTGATGATTTTCTTATAGATCCCATCATCAGAATTCAACCAAATTTATATGGGACCATTCTGAAAGTATTACCTTTCAAACAAAAGAATAATTATCGAAATCGGTCAACGCAGTAACGAATGATCGCTGAACATACATAAAAAAAAAAAACAAAGATACCGACGAATTGAGAACCTCCTCCTTTTTTAAAGTCGGTTAAAAATACGTGTAGATGAATTCTATCTCTGTGAAAATGTAAAGTGTAAAAATTGTGTAGCCTTTGTTAAAGCTCAGACCGGACCGGTACGAATATATTTTTATTTTAATAAAACTTCGCCAATAGAAGTGTTTTTTGAGTGCAACCACAAGTCACCGTGGAAAACGAGCAAACTGCGCGGCGTCTCAGAAACCGGCCGGCGATATTGCATTGAATGAAAATAAAAACTGAAGTAGTGTCCTACAGTGTTTTCGATCAAAGAAAATTACGCTAGGCGCGGACGAAGCCGCTGGTCTTTTCTCCACCGCTTCTAGAGCTCTATAAAATCCCTTTCCTCGCAACATATCGTCTTTTCTTCCCAAATTGCGGCTGTCCCGACGCGGCAGACACGTCCAGGTAATAACGCAATAAACCACTGAGAGCTTCCCCCTGGAAAAGCGATCGAGTTTTCCTTCAACCTTTCGAAAACGAGTTGTCCCCCGACTTCGCAGGTAGGTTGAGTGTGGAGAACTAACCTTATTTCGTGTTTGGTTAGGTTGATTTTTGTTTGTCGGAGCGGGGAGTGAGCGGTGTGCAATCGTTCAAGGCCTGACCGCGGCGGCGTTTTTCGCGGTGCACCCGCTACGTTGTGGCCATCACTTTGTGTAATTGAAAACTCGATGTGCACTTGTTCAGAACACCCGCTTACAAATAAATGTTTAACAGCCTCGGATCTAATCTTTGTTTGTAAATATAGGACTCTGCTTCTTTAATTATCACGTCTGTTTATTAGTGTAATCAGAGAGCGTAAAACATTCCGCTCTGTTGATATGTATTATTAATATATCTTATTGCTGATTGCATAGTAAATGATGCATTTATGGTGAAGTGGAACACTATTTAATCATTATATGATAGTAATACTTTCCTTGTGTGCCTACCAAGTGTGCACTTGATGATGTTTTTTTGGTTTTAAGGCCAGGGTATTCAGCTGCAACTGTCTTTGTTCAACCAATAGGAAATGTGCATTAAAAATATATATCGTTTTTACTATATTTATAGGAAAATATATGAAATTAGAGTGCTAATAGTGAAAACAAAATTTATTTTAGGTAAACAATAACCGTAATACAGTAATTATAAATAAAGGTATACCTATCTCTTTCTAAAACAACTTTTACTATGAAAAATGTATGACGGGCGTGTAATGAGACGTCACGGTACATATCGAATCTCTTTGTCTAACACGCGACTTTAATGAGCTGTAAGTCAGGTATTTATCAATATTTTTCGAAAATTCTTAGTTTTATTAATTATAATTAAGTACTATTTATTTTAAGACCAAATAAAAAACATGCATATTCCTCATTAGTGTAGTGGCGCAGTACTTCGCCTTGAACGCAATAGATTCCGTGTTCGACTCCCGATTCAAACGGTTTTTCTAAATGGCTCTGTTCTGGGTGTCCAATATTTATTTACTGTCTAATATTTCTAATAACAGTATTACATTCAGCAAAGATATTGTTCCTTTACCCAAACAAAACTTGTTGTTGGTTTTCTTGTTGCGCACGGGTCCGTCTGGGTAGACCATTAAGTAATCTCTCGTCGAATGCAGCTAATGCGTCTGCGAACGCTCGCTACGCTCAGCTTAGCTCACTTAAACGTGAAACAGTAAAGAAGTCCACGAAAACCGCTTGCTAATCCCTTATTCGATAGGTGTTTTTTCTACTAGGTACAAAAATAAGCCTATATTTTATAAATATTATGCATTATTTACCACCAAAAATTGTAATATTTTGATATGATCTACTTCTCTTGATAAAGTGAACTGCCTACATTACTTTATACAGAACTTTAAAAGATAATTAAGACAATTCATTAATTTGTTATGATCTCGAAGTAAGGAATGGAGATTCCTGTGTTCAACCCGTGACTAATCCTTACTGTCAAATGTAATCAAGCCACCTTAAGGTCTCTGACTAGGCTTAACGACTAGTATCATAGACAGCGATATTTGCGGTGGCAGGTGTATGTACTCGTTTTTATTTTCTGAAACCATGTTAGATAAGGAAGCAACCTAGTTACGAGTGCTAAATAACTTAAATCATGACGTTCAGCACAAGATATTGGATTCCAAACTTTGTTAAAGAACTAGTTATTTTGTAAATTTATTAGATATTATTGCGAAAAGAAACTTAGACCTTAAAACTTAAAAAAAAAATGTTACGGAAACAAGAAGATGTAGTAAACCTAGGTTTACTCGGGTTTACTTAGTATTACCCAAACGTTTTTGGTAAAGTTCGAATAATAAGTGAAATAAATTTTAATTCGGAATTTACCCATACTCACCTAGGTTTACCCAACACTGTCTGGGTAATTTTAGGTGTTGCATCATTTTTGAACACATGGCGCGGCGCCTGCCCGCCAGTTTTCTGTGTCAGGATAAATTGATTGATATTGAAAATACATTACCCTAAAAAAAGCTTACAAATTTGCAAATGAAAAGTCCTTTCCAGGAGGCTAGACCTAAAGGTAAAAGGTGTAATTGTAAAACTAAAAGTGCCAAAAAGAAGTGTTCATGCAAGGCTGCTGGAAAATTTTGCAATTCAAAATGTCACAGTAGTTTGTCTTGCTCAAATAAATAATATCTGTTTTGTTAATAAATATTAAACCTTTCTATAACCTTGGTTTTTAATTTCAGTCATTAATCTAACATTACCCAGTAAGCATTGGATACACCTAAGTGAGTTAGTAAATGAGTGGGTAAATCTTAAAATTCAAACTTATCAGGTAAGACATTACCCAAAAACCTTGGGTAATACTAACTAAACCCGGGTAAACCTAAGTTTATTCCAACTTCCAAACTTACCCGTAACTTAAGTACCCCGTTTGATGTCAGAGAACGCAAACCTTTTTTGTAAACGACATTATTGTTGAGATTATTTAATAAATACAAAATCTTCCTACTAATTAAAAATATAAAGGTGGCATTCCAAAAGTTAGCATCGGGAAGCGCGGTGGCCCCCATAATTATATTTGTCTTTGGAACGCCAAACAAACTAAGCACCCTAACTTGATCGGGCCGGCGTTATGAAAATCAGAGAGTAAAGCGGATTTTAATTAAGAACGCCTCTTTGTCAACTGTTCCTTTTAATTTTGATGAATAAAGAAAATTTATTTATTTGGCGGCGTTGGCGCTGCCGTGATTTATTCTCTAAGTAACGGACGTTTATAAGCGTCTAGGGGAATGTCTTTTTCATAATTCGCGGAGTTTGACACCTCACATTAATGATGCTTGCTCATGAACACTAGATAAATAGCCAAGCTTTTTGTTTAAATATATAGCGTGTTCATTTAGACCAGGGTTACTTAATCTGTAGTCCATGAACCTTTAAGAGGGCTCCATGTAATGATCATTGACTTTTAAAATGTAAAGTTTAATCGTATACAATAAAAGCTGGTAAAATCTAGACGTCGTTGTTTTATTTATTTATTTATTTTATTTATCTTTCTAGAAATCAAAGACGGACCGACTTTTATTTTTATAAAATATTGCTTATCGCTTATTGTAATTTTTGTTTATTTAGATATAACATGCATGTAAAGGTTTTTAATAATGTTTATTTCTTTTAATTCCAGGTATGTTAAACAATTGTCTTCATAGAAAATGCTACTGGTGAGTCAATCAATTTACGTTATGAAACACGATTTATAAATCGCAGGAAAAACAAACTCAGTAAAAACAATTACTTACTAAAAGAGTTGTTGCAAAGAAAAACTTGAGACGTGCCGGTAACCAATACAAACGGATTACAAAATTATTAAACTTGTAAAAGTGTTCTGTTTCTGCGGCGGAGTGAGGCAGCCGACCCCGCCTGTAGTAAATCTTTTAATCTCTTTACAATGGTCCAACGTCATAAATTTGACATCTGTGACTTTTTTATTACGATATTCGAAAACGTGTCCCTCCCTACGGCATGATAAAATCGTGTTTTATGGATGCCCAGCCAGTCAGTTCATTATTTTATTCGATCGATTAAATTGCTTGGTACATAGATACGTTACATACCATAATGACAGCTCTTGTACTATTATATGAATGTAATCGTAGGTAGGTGCTACGAGAAGTCAGACAGTCGAAAGTTTATTTTGGGAGGATTTAGTGCAGGCGCTAAGGGAGGTTGATTATTATCCGGCATTATCTAGAATCATAATCTGCATGCTTTTCTGAGCTTTAAACAATTTACAGAATGCGGTCCTCATATTTTGCACCTGACCGGATTTACATGTTTTAACAAAACGAAAAAATCAAGATTTTATTTTATTTTTTGAGATTAATTAATAAAAGTCAATTGGTATGGTCTCAACTAAGGAATGTATATCCCAGATACCAGAAAATACATTTCTAGTGGCGTCGAAATTACATATTTTTAGATATGTAACCTAGTAAAGATTGCAGGAAGACGCTGGATAAAAGCAGCTTCGAATCGGCAATTCTGAAAGACAATGGGGGAGGCCTATGTTCACCAGTTAACCTCCTATGACTGAAATGATGATGATGATGAAGGCAGCAACCTTAACCACCAATGATAAATCTCACTTATCAAATTTACACCTTCCACCTTACTAACTCACGTTTGTGCATTTTATAAAACTGTGCATGTTTCTCATCAGAATATTCAATTTGAATCAAGTAGCACGATACAGAATGAATAAACGCTTATTATATTCCCTTCTAAAATCTTTGCTTATTTTCCTACTGCATCCGTTGTCAAGTTAAGAGACGCGAACGAATCGATCTTCAGTTAACAAAAGCAAGGAAAAATGCAGACGTGCCATGAATAAGTAATTTCTCTTAAACGCTGTTGTTAAATAAACATACCTTCATTTTTAGGGCAGCGTTTCCCAATAGAAGCTCCTTCTGTAGGCCTAGAGGATAACTAGAGATATTATGACACCTTAAAAAGGTTTATAGTACCAACTAGATTGAACAAACAATGAAACGGAAGTAAATTTTGATTCTATTCCTTCTATTTTGGGTAACCAAAAATAAACCATACCTACTTTAAAAGTATGGTTCAAATAGTATAGTTTAAAACATGCGTTTAGAATAGAAGGGACTCGTTAAAACGAATCTAATGAGCCCAAACACGAAGGTTTTACAAGTAGCTATTAAAGGTTTTAACTTTTCACCTCCTATACCTAGCTTCATCATCAGATAAGCTGGATAGTATCAAATTATTGTATTGTCATCCGAATGTCACATATTAACAAAGTTTTAAATCGGTTATACAGTTAGAAGTAGGTTAAAAATTACTTCCAACAACTTACTTAATTACAAGTGAAGTAAATAAAAATCTATATATATATATATAAAATAAAGTCGGGTTAGTTACACCTATAAATGGTGTAACTAACCCGACTTTATTTTATCGTCGGTCGTCGGTCGTTTAGTCGAGAACGGCTGGACCGATTTTTATGACCTTTGGTTTGTTGAATTTGTCTCCGCCCTAAATAGCAGAATAACTAATAAAAAATAAAAAAAAAAATTTAAAAAGAGGCGGTACGAAGTTCGCCGGGACAGCTAGTGTTTAAATAAAAAAGTCTTGGCTAAAATAAGAAAATCGCAAGAATCGAAATTTCTGTATAAAGTTTTAAACATTTTAAATCTGGTAACACTACTTACAACGCTATCCTTTGAAATGCGGCTATCGATGTCACAAACAAAATTGCTTGAAAATAACTAGTAAGTGATGAATATAAATTTCATTATTTTCTACTAATATGTCATCTACACCCAATAATGAATCAGCATATAAAGATTGAGAACCGCCGTTTGATTTGATGCATAAATATATTTTGAATGGACAAAAGGGCAGGTTACATTGTGATTTCAATACATTTTCGTTTTGCAAGTGGCCCTATTTACTCGGAGATGGCGGCCCCTTCGATGAATAGATAATATCCCGGCTAACTGGGCCGGCCATGACTCGGGGAATCTCGAAAGCTCTTATAACAAGAAAAATGGTATTATGGATGCGTCTATTTATAAGCTATGCCTTTTGTGAAACAGTTAACAAATAATAAATAGATAAATCAATACCTATAGAGCCCTAAGTTTTTATGAATGAGGGTCATTCATAAAAAACTTAATTAGTACAAACTTTTAACCCTGAACTCAAAACACTGCTTAGGTAGGTATTTGTTAGGTTCTTGCAATGCGTTAACTATAATAAACTATAATATAGTGTTCTAACACTATCTGCCAAAAATAAGACAGTGCATTGGTTGAATTAGGTTTCATAGACTGTTTTCTTTTTTGTTGATAGAGAGGTATATCAATTAACCAATAGGTAGGTATTAAATTGATAGACGGTTTTCGTTTCTAATGTTGTGGTGGTTGTAAATCTAAAGTTAACTATGCTAGCCTAAAAGAGTAAAATGATATTAAATGGTGAGATACCATGCCAATATGCCCTTACTCGCCATGTTGCTGGTTGGCATTCATCGGGCATAGCTCCCGTCACAGGTCTGCATAATTAGGCTATGCTAAGAAAAATGGTTATTCGGCTATTCGTCAGAACCTCGTTCGTTGGTCAGCAGGGTACACCGTGAGCCGGTAAAGTTGATTTTGAGCATTTAGGTGTTGTTTTTGTTCCCTTACTTCCTGTCAAGGTGGAACGGTGATAAACGCTGTGGCTTTCTGGCAGCTAGAAAAGAATAGCCGAGAATCTGTCATTGGAGGCACATGTCCATCAGTGGACTGATGTGGGCTGATTGTAATGACGATGGCAGGAGAGTCAATATTATTAACACCAAGTGTACATACGAACTTACAAAGGTTGTAAGCCGTATATTTTTAATATCTTTTTTTTGCATATTTTTAGTTTTTAAACGTAGACAGTTTATTTATGGATCCAAAAATTTCGTTGCTGTCTCACATTTTGGGTAAGATGCTATTTCATATTCTTATTATTGATTTCAATTACGTAATTCACGTCTTAACGCTTAAAATGAAAAATAAAATCTACGGTGTATTAGCTACCTAATTATTTAAGCACAGTAGTTTCCTCCTGAAAGGTCTTCAACTCCCTTCATCTTCATTGCTATCGCTGTCCCTATCATGCGGACAATATGACCTAATCATCATTGAGGGTTACGTGCTAGTGTACCTGCGTAACTATTTTACCGTCTCTGAATTTAGTTGCCGCAGTTTAAGTATTTCGGTTTGACCAAAATCTATTATATTCCTAAATAACACAAGTTTTACACAATAATTTAGTTTTGAATCGTTGCATTTTTGTATTAATCTTTGGTGGTAATTTTGGTAGTGATTAAATACTACTACTTTGCAAGAAACAGCGATTGTGAGAGTTAATCGCAGAGTTAATTTTGTCATGTTTCCAGATTACAGGCTGTACATATGTAACAAAATAGTATATCAAATCAAAAGAAAGTGAAAGTACCCATCAATACAAAAAATACTAGAAAACCTTTAGTTTATAATCGTCGAGGTAGGTATATCTACCATGACTACATCATGACTACATAAATCATCATCATTTTAAATAAGAAAAGCGTTTTTTTTATTTATTTAGATAATGGATTCCGTAGTTTAGTTTCATTTGACAGGTACTTACCGTTATTCGTTACACTCCGTATTATTATATCTTGTAAAAAGCTTATCGGATCAATCTAATTTCACCTTATCTAATGTTACAATTGCTTAACTCCTCAAATAATGTTACTGTTTATTGCATTTAATTTGTTCTCATTTTTCATTTAGAAGGGAACTTCATTGCGACAGATATCGCTCATTTTCAATAATCGTTTGGACAGTCGAACCTTCTGAGACAAAGAATATTCAATCGACGGAACATTCATTATGTAAGCCGAAAGAAAAAGTTCGAAGGTGTAAATATCAACTTCTATAGTAACTGATAGTGTGGTATTCATGTTTTGCTGTAATATATTCACAAATCTCTTTTATTCTCCAAGCACCCAATCAGGACAACAGTAGTTTGTAAAAAGTGTAACATGTAAAAACACGTACATTATTGCCATCGTTCACTTACAAGGTGGACAGATGACTTGGTAAATGTTGCAGAAAGCTGCATGCAGGCCCCTTTCAAAAATCATTAGAGGAGACCCAGATGTTCTGCAGTGGACCTCAAATGGCTGAAATGATGATTATGATTATCATTATCAGCCTTTGGATGCCCACTTCTGGACATATGCCATATAATGCCACTGCGAGCGGCTTTGGACCTTGAATGAAAAATTAAAATGAAAATTATTTATTTGCCCAAAACATAGTGATACATAGAACACATAGTGATGTTAGTACTATTGAAGTCCTCATGTTTAACTATGTAGTTATGCCAATATTCACATTATAAAAAAAAAAATTTTAAGCATTGATTACTAACTGACTACCTTTCGTATCCATATCTAGCAAACACATAGTGGCTTTGTATACATATGTATATGTAAGCGATGACGATGCTTTCAAATATGATAGAAATCTTGATTGTACAGTGAAGTTAATGATACACTTGTGTTATTATTTTGGTTCATAACTAAGTTGCTATGAGAGTCCATAATTACAACCTAGGTCACTTTCCGAAGAAAAATCTCGCAGCCATTACTACGAGTGAGGGTATCAATTATGCCATCAGAGAATGGCAGACGATGTCATTCGATCGTTCGTGTCGACTTAATTATAACAAATAGTTCACCTCTTGAATAAATAACCGTTCAGCCGCAAGAATAAAATCTAGTTACGTGTGTTAACGTCGGTAATAAAATTTCATTCTAGGGCCATTATTCCAACATTAGTTACTCGAGAACTTCACCTTAACAAAAATACACTCTGGGTTATTGCGACACTCCTAATACTGATTTTCTTTCTTTCCCCCAACGCGAGCATTTTTATGCTCATCCTCGAACTTTTGCAATCCACTTATATCAGCCGTGAAGCGCAAAGCAAATACAAAAAGTTTAGATGTTTAATCTGCACGCTTTAAGAGTATTCATTGAAATTTCGCGAAGTCACTTTAAATAATCCTCGGGGATGTCATTTTTATTTATGTACCTTCAATATGGATGTCGATAATTCCAGGTATTTTTGTTTAAAAGTCACAACTTTCTAGTTCCATCAAATTTTAGAAATAAACATAAAAATCGTACCATTTTTTCCTTTGTTTTAAGATTAACTGACAAAATTACTTCAACATGACATTGATCAGAAAATATGTAAATGTATTTTGAGGCAGCTAATAACATACAACAAAGCAATAGTAATTATTGTTATCGCTTATGCATAGTCACTAACTCTGCTTTTCAACTCTAAAATTAATGTTCAGTCGATCCAGTTAATAAAAGCATTATCAGTACCTATGATTTCGCTTAAGAGACCGAAAGAGATGCTTAAGGGATGCGCGGCTACAAATCATGCTTTACTTTTCCATAATAACCTGAACTCTGGCTAAAGGAACCGCTCATACAATAAACAATCAACTTATAATGGATATGGTATAGCTTGACTAGTGACCGTGTACGTTGTATGGAACATCTCAGAATTCTCAGGTCATGATTGCGCAATGAATGTTTGATCAACAGCGCCATGTAATCCCCAGCTTCTCTTCATATGAATTGAGTTTCGTCCGTAATGCTAGTGGTTTGAGGGCCGTTTGACGAACAATCCATTAATAATGATGAACAAAAAAGGGGTAACCAAAAAAAAGACACAACCAAAAAATTCTGCGTTTTGTTGTGTCTCTTCTTAAAGTGCAATCCTGTAAGAGGGTGAAACTAGTCTACAAATAATAATTAGAAAAAAGAAAAACAATTAAACATTTTAATAATTATTATTGATGTATTAAGATTTTTATTTCTGTTACACTACACACACGCTGTATAAGTAACATAATTATTGTGTAAAAATATAATTTGTTGTGCGTAAATCTCGGAAAAACTAGAGAATGGCTTGACCGATTTGGAGGATTCATTCCTTGTAAATTCGTGTTACGTTTGGACGTGTCAAATTTAGACATGACAACGTCTGTCGGGTCAGCTAGTTTAGTAGATACTACGAGCTGACAATGAGTAAACTACACATGGCATAACTGAATCACCACCAAACTGATTACATAATATGTATATCAACTTATATATTTTTACATGCATCAATATTTCCGTCTTTTTTTATTATTTTGATCATCGCAATTCCGTGTTTTGGATACGATTCCTTTGTACATTTATATCAACAAACGAAATCGGCAAGCGTTCTACGAGTATCTGCTACAACGAATGTGTCTGCCTTTTGAATTTTGTAGTCTCACGTTTCCCGGCTTAGGTGCATAAATTACATAGCAAGAACGGCTGAGCATTGTAAAATTGCTTCTTTCCAAGGTATTTTGATAAATAGCTGAGTGAAATAATTTCGTACACATATCTACTTAACGATACGCGGCAGTAGGGCGTTCAGACGCGGCGGGAATTCTTATCTCCCAAACGCAGCACTTTGATTATGACGAAAGGAATATTTAAAGAAGGCTCCGCGTGCTTTCCGTTGTTCCCATGTGAGAAATTCATAACTGATATTAAGGTATTACTCTGAATTAGGGTTTCTTTGTTTTTTTTTTACTATTTTGAAAGTAGATTTTAAAAAATTAAAGGAATTAATATGTGCTAGACAACCTACTGATTGTCATGGAATGAACTGGCACCCTTGTATAATATATACCAAACGAAATACCAAACAATAAATTTTAATATAGCGTCACCTAACACACCTAAACCATAGCCAATTTACAAAAGTGTTAGTGTTTTATAAATTGACCCGAACCGAAAATGATTATATCGAAGATGTTCGCAATATTACAGGATTATTTCCAGTTTTGACGATGATAATATTTATTAATGAACATTTTTGGAATACTTATATTATCTTTGTAGGTATACATACGAGTATACTTACTACCTACTTCGATTCGCATTGTTGAATTTTTTTCAACATTCTTGTTTATATTTTAATTCTTACGATATTTAGAGGTTGTTTACTTAAGTATCTGCTCCTTTTTGTAAATGTCCTGGGGCCCTAACCTTAACCACGAGTTCTTAAAACACTTGTCATTTCTGTAAAGTGTTTTCAAAACATCATCACCATTTTAAGTACTGTTTCGCTTCGCACTCTACAAGTTTGTGCCCTACTACAGTTTGATCTTTTATTTAATTGCTACGGCAAGTGAACGCGCACTAAAACAATTGGTAATCGGTTGACATTCAAATATCGATCATATTATCGGCCGATCAAAAGTCTGTAGTGTGCATGGGCTCTGAGTTCATGGTCAGACCCTTGGACTAAATAAAACTAGACAGACCCTTTAATGCCTTGTACAGATACCTGGTTAAAAGTTTTCATTTAACTTAAGTATTTATCAGTTCAATCTTGACAATTTGTAGTAACTAGTTCCGGGCATGTCCCGGGCCCCCCAATAAAGTTACCGCCACAGATAACGGTCATCCCTAAGTGAAACCGTGGAAACTTATCCCGATCATTGAAATCCCTGATTCGATCGCATCCCCAGCTATCACTTATTCATCAAGCCATGAATAGTAAGTCAGTTTACCTGTTCGCTAACCAACTTTGCCTAATGATATTGCTGATGCGTCACCCTAATAGACTGCGCATATGGCATAGCTGATGTTGATGTTTTTATCGGTTATTGCTAGTTTGAAAGCATTCAATGTGAAATCTTTGAAAGTTTACTTATTACTGAGTCAAGTAGACGTGAGATGTGTATAGTCATATTGCAATAGCAAATATTTATGCATTGTTTGGTAAATATGACAGACGTCTGACGACTTTTTCTCTAGACCAAATTGTTAGGTGATTTTTATCAGTTAAGACTTAACAACTTATCTAAGTTGCATGCATCTGCATTCATCAGAATAGGTACCAGGTGTTAACTGACATCACTATAGCACATAGCAGAATTGTGTCAATTTATTCTTATCACGATCCTAGCAGAAAACATGAATAAAGAGATGTCTACCAAAATGGCAACCGTTCACGATAAAGTTCGGTCCCTTCATACATATACCAACAGAAATTGTTTGCAAACATTTATTTTTACTGTAAACACGTCAAAAAAAAACATATTATTCAACTAAAAGAAAAATTGTAGTTTTTATTAAACTGACTTGACGCGCGTATAATTTTAGCTTTAAGACGCAATCGCGAATCTTACTTACCTACATATAAAGCCATTCAGCTGTTTATCTAATTAACAAACATACTTACTCATTATAACACAATCATAAATGCTTTTGGTGGTGATTGAATCTCAGTGGCGGCAGCGCCTTGGTAGTGATTACCAAAGTTAAGCAACCTACGCAGCGGTTGTAAGTGGATGGGTGACCATTCCAACCATGCTCAGTGTCATTTATCACAAGCATTTCCGTGCATCGGCCAATATCGCTTGATAATAGTGACGCCTAGTCCGAGGCCTTAGGGTGGCTTAATTACATAAGACAGTAAGGTTTCCTGCAGTGGAACCTATATAGGCATACCTTACTATAAATACTTTTATGTTTTAATTGCAAAATGATATCCATAACAATTGAATTTAATAACATTAAAAATATGTATATATGTATACCCAATACAAGGCTGAAACTTTTTAAAAACAGTGCCTATTGCATGGCTATACAAATTTATAATAAGTTGCCTGAAAGTTTTAAAAACCTGCCTTTACTAATGTTTAAAAGGCATATACATAATTGGCTACTGACAAAATGTTTTTACTCTATTCAGGAATACCTAGATGCAAAATAATTTTGAATTGAATTTTGTGACATTATGTAATTATTTTTGACATGTTATTCATTTTTACTATATTAAAATTATAAGACTAATATAATTGTGACTGCGATTAATTATCTTTCAATTGAATTCAAATAATGACATTTTAATTTATATAAATATTTGCATGACAATATTGTTAAACATGAGAACATGCACTAAAATAACATCTTTGTATTACCATGTTTTAAGCAAATAAATAATTTTCATTTTCATTTTCATTTTCTCTTGTTTGCTATGCCCTTGCAGGGTGTCACATGTATACCTTTATTTTTCTAACGTAAAATTGTAACGTGGCACGCAATAAACGTTTGAATTTGAATTTAAACTTAAATGCAATACATTCACATTCGTAATTAATTGTTTGGTTGTGCGTTTTTCATCACGAGGAGTAAGTAGCCCATGATATTATTAAAAGTGACCTACTAAGATAAAATAGTGTGATTTTTCACAAAGATCTCAAGAGATGTCCTTATGTTCGACTATATTTACGATTAGAGTACATTTTATAGCATTCTTTCTTTAATACCCCTGGAACAATATAGAGGGCAGTAACCGTAAAATTTATCGGTTTGCTACATTTGGAGAGTGATCGGGCCTAATATACGCGCATGTTTTCAAGTTGTTTGGGAAATGACACTCTTTTGTTAACAGTTATGCGCTTTGGTAAATACCAGTTTAGTTTGTACATTGAAATCACAATACTTTTCAAAGTCGACCCAACAAATAAAGTTGCTGTGTTTGATCACCAGAATCAGCACGTTGGTCAACAATCTACAATATAGCCTTTTAAATTAAAATTTGTGATTATTTTTTTATGTATCTCTACTTCTTGGTAAATAAGTTATGAAATATACACTACATAAAAATAAAGCCTGCCTTAAACGGAGCGACTCGAATGAACACGTAGGTGTCAGAGTGCGCTGTCAGGGTATGCACGTGTCTACGTTCATTAGCGGACAGATGCGTCTGCAATCGGAATCTAATCTCACCGTTCCACTACCGGAACATTGTTACAGGACAGTCGGTAATTGACAGCTATTTCGAATACATGAGATTTGAACGAACGGTATTTGTGCTGACTTAACGTTTAGTTTGATATTAGGTGCAAATTATGTACTTAGTAACGAATAAACGTTATTACATTTGTACTAAAATATTTAGACGATTAAAAATATACAACTCTAAAAGCCTATTTACGTTTTGAAACCCCCTGAACAAGACTCACTTTTCACATGAAAATAAAATTAACCGGTGTACCGGTAAGGAGCACAGCGTTCACAGGTATCGCGGCACGTAGACCGTACTCGTGGAGCGGAGATCTGAGAAGTCGCGCTGTGAAATTTGTCGTTTGACACCTCCGCTCCAGTGGCCCGCGCGGTGCGACGGATATGCTGCGATTATACGCGAGTGCACACGGTTGTCGCGCGTGCGTAGGTATCTTATCTTATACAGTCTGTGTAAGATTAAAAATATTTCTAAACGCAGTTTACGGATTTTTGTTTATATAACTCCCTTTGTGATGGTGATTCGTAACAGACGAATTAACTTGTTTACCCATTTTAGTCAATAATTATTTATTTGAATTTTAGATGCGCTTAGCATTACTAAACTATAGCGACTAAGTCTTATAAGAATTTTAATCAAGTTATTACAATTTTTATGGTTCCGTACCCTCAAAAGCAAAAAAGGAACCATTATTTCGTTGGATCGTATTCGTAGGATCACTTCGTTTTTCGACTGTCTGTCAAACCCTTTTTGCCAGTAGTGCGTGAAGGTTGAAAATAATATCAAATACTCAGATATGCAATCGCTTAGAGCTGTGAAAAAATGAAACTTTTTAAGTCAACGCAGTCAAAAGATATGGCCAATTATGCCGCATATTTAGAAATGGACGAACTATTTACGTACCTTCAAGTTTGTTTTGTTTTTAACCGATTTCAAAAAAGGAGGAGGTTCTCAATTCGTCGGTATCTTTTTTTTTATGTATGTTCAGCGATCATTCGTTACTGCGTTGACCGATTTCGATAATTATTTTTTTGTTTGAAAGAAAGTTTGGTTGAATTCTGATGATGGAATCTATAAGAAAATCATCAAACATTGCTTAAACTCCGTACCACGCCAACTGATTTTAGTATCTATCTTACCTAATATCTTTGCCAAATGTGGACCGATTTTGATGATTATTTTTTTAATGAATAGCTTATACTTCAAAGATACTATAATCAAACATTTTTGGAAAAAAGTTCACCCCTAAGGGTGGAAAAATAGGAAATGAAATCGGTGTTCAGCAGTTAACCCGTTGAGGATTATAAGAACGCCGGCGGTCGCATAACAATGTAATTTCTATTGTGTCTCGTTCACACATGCTTGACAGGATTATGTTTACACTCGTAAGATTTGTTTTGATTAGGATTTTTCACTAAAATAGATGAAATAAGTTAATTTTATAAAAAAAATAAAAACCGACTTCAAAAAACTAAAACGCTAAAAATAATCTTAACACTTACTTACTTACTTACTTTTTAGCGTTTTAGTTTTTTGAAGTCGGTTTTTTTTTTCTTGATCTGCTCTACAAAAGTTATCCTCGAACTATCAACTACTATGTACTTCCCTTGACCATGTATGGGCACATAGTGTAATCCTTCATAAAGTTTTAGTATGCCCGCCCCTAAAATACTGGCCTATCAAAAATAAAAGCTGGCAGTAAATAAATAAAAAGTACCCGATTACACCTTCTTTTGTCTTGCAATAAAAATAAAATTAGACAAGTAAATAGTCTGTGGCGATAACTGCCGCCAAAAGTGACATTCGTCTTTTGTTTTGGGGGTATCTCGCGTTTACTCACAACATTCGTGATCGTACATCGTATTCACTTCGCTTTTAACTATCATGTGTTAGATTGCTAAAATAATTTTGCTCTTTCACGATCTTAAGTGTGTTTCTCATTTCTTCTTGTGATTTACTAAGTGCAGTGATTAGTGAGAATGGTGTTCAGTTTGAGTGAAATGCTGTCACGGCTGCGGTACATACATGATGAGAGGGATTGTATGCATGATGAAGACGAGGTATGAAGTTATTGAATTTATTATATTACAAACTAGGTTATTGTGGATGAATTCGATTATATAATTACGTAACTGGTTTACGTAAAATAAAATAGTTTTATTTCAAAGTATGTTTTGGCCATTCGCATTGTTGTAAACCATATTCACAATTTAGGTACGTACCTACGGGTGATATTGTGGCGCAAATTATTCAACAGTTAACTAGTTTGAGTTTGACACTTCAATTAATCAACACAATACGAACGAAATTGGCTTTGTAAATTGTATTTTTACAAGTTTTTGTGGTAAAATTTGATGTTTTAAAATTGATTAGATATTTTGGAATGTACTTTGGTACTTACCCATTTTATTAAGTCTAATTTGGCTGTGTTATAGTCTGGCTTTAGAATAAGATTTTCTGTAAGATAATAGTAGTAATAAACTAAAAGTTTAGTATATTTAGTATTCCTAACCCACCCGCAGTTTCATAAACTAAAATTAAATTCAAACACTTTCTGTAATGCTTAGATTATCATGTTTAATGCTTGAAACGCCTCCTTTTAATGGACCCATAATACTATTAAAAGATCGGCGATAACTAGTTACTTCGTGGAGATACAGTTGGATTCATAAAAGCTATAAACGTGTGTTTGTTTTTCTTCTTTTTAAGTCTGTATTATGTATCATGAGTTTCCAAGAATAGTCTAGTGTATGATCGTAGTTAGAAGGATACCAGAATAAGTCTGTCCATGCAATCCAAATGTAAACGCTGAATTTAACGGTGTTAATATGATCAGAATTTACCAAAAATACGTCAAAACATAGCAATGCTTTAAAAAAAACAATGTCTGGCAGTAGTTTAATAGTGTTTATTATACTAGTTTTTAGATGTGTCAAAATAAATGTATTTTTCTTTGAATTTAAAACTTGAGTAGGTATCTAACGTAGGCTTGCCAATTGGTTGGCCAATTGTTCATATTTTTTCCCCTGACTGTACAACAGGCACTAGTTATTATAACAGGAAAACTTATGGTTTTGGTGCATTCGCTATGTCACGGTGTAAACATTAATCACTGAATGGAACGCTGGAAACACCTGAGAGGGTACTGTTTCCTAACAATATTAAGGTCGCTAGCACTTTTGTGTTGTGCCTGAAACTTATGTAGTATCTTTTGCGACCAGTCATCGTGTTATGTTGTTACGGTAACATACTTTTGTTTATTGGGTTTTAGTTTAAGCAACTTTTTGTGCTATTTAAAAACGCGACTAATTTCTATTTACAGAGAATAAAAAAACGAAATAGCGGGCATAATGTACCGTCGTTGTTTCTGATTTCTGTAACACAAGTGCTTAAGCTACTTATCATAGGATCAGAGGCAAAATTGATGTGATGTTGTCCAATATTTATTTGTTTAATGTAATTTCAACAAGACGAATCAAGGTTTTTAAACCACTCACTTACATATAACCAAAAAAACAGGTCATGATAAATCAAATAACATAAAAAACAATATCTAGAAGAAACAAGTTATTCTAAAATCGTCAAATACCTAATAATAAAGTCTCTCGAGGGAATCCCGTCGCGAGAACGGAACACGTGGAATTGATCGATGTACTAACTTCGTAGAATATCTTAGATTTAAGAATAATGTATACGATAATAAACTTAGTGGTATCCCAATATCTTTATAGTGAAATCCTTGTTGTTTATAATAAATCTTAAGCTCAATTTCTTTATTTAGCTGAAGTGAAAAATTCCTTCGCAGAAACGTGGAAGGAATCCGATAACTAATAATGTAATAAACTACTGGGATTCCCTCTGAATTATGATTCAAGCATTGCAATATTCCTATCCCTTATTTCCTCTCTGTAAGTATTCAAACAGTACCGAAATATTTTATGGTAGCGAATCGTAACCTTTGGATAGTAAACTTGAATTTATATTTTAGTTTAGTATTCCCATACCGCGTCTCATTTCTTTATAGCGCATATTGTCAGAGGTAGTCAACCTGGGCTATTCCGCATTCCCTTTACCATGAGAGTATTCTACATTATTTTAAAATTAACTGTGTGCTACTGTGTGTGAACTGTGTATTTGGAAACAAACCTATTGACCTGATAAAAAAGTTGTCGCAAACATACATCAAATGGCCAGCGGTAGTCGGTCCGGAAATTGATACGCTCTAGCATGCTGTTGGTTTACTGACACAGCGCCAATTATCTTTGTTGACCAACGACGGTGTATTTTCAGGTTTGTTTTCGAAATTGAATATTAATAATCATTTTCACCATTAGTACTGTGCTAGACATTTTCCTGATATCTACACAACAAGCAGCACTATTCAACTACGAAATAATCTCGAATATCATACCTTTATTAGCGAGTGGTAAAACGAGTAATCATTAAATTTTACCCCCAGTAAGTTAAATTAAATATATATATTGTGTCGTTATTATTTTATATAAATACTTTTAAAACTTCTTACTTTCAAGAAACGATGCGGTTAAATGTCTGGCTATAGGAAATCTACAAACAGCTTTTTAATTACAATCCACTCTGTTAACACTCGTCTCAAGAGGCAATAAAGTTTGGTCATGAAAAGTATTTTTAACACTCATAAAGTCCGTAGCAATTATGGTCGGGTAATGAGAATGAATAATCAATCAGTCCATCTCAGGCCAATGCAGTTCCCGACCCAGTGCAGTGGGAAATGAGCTCGTTCCCAATCCTGTCTAATCGGGCAACTGTTTCGCCAGCCAATTTTAAATTTTCACCCGTGCCACTGGCGGGTATTAAACGTTAATGCACCAACAATATTCCCCGGGACGGGCCATCGTAAAAACTTTGCCCACTAGACGTTCACTTGCAACGTAAATACGGAAGGCATCATGCACTTTAACATTGTTTTAAAAAGTAAATTTCAATAACCTAAGGAAGTTCCTCGACACTTTTGATGGCTTTAAACTTGCTTCGAGTGTCTCCGTCTACGTTGAAACTGTTATTTTTTGTCTGTTATTATTTACTGCAAGTTTTTTTTTACTTCAAAGAAGTTGTGTTAGGTTAGGTTAGTTGTTTAGCTATTTAATTAAGTTTTTTGCCGAGCCATTTTTTTCCATGCTCCACGTTATATAAAATTAAACGATTCCCTAATTAACGACTCAAATTAGTAGGTATTTAAACCCACAACTTCTCACATATGGTAAGCGTTTTAAACCAAGCTATCGCTAAAATTGTAGATAATAACAACCTTTGAAAGTTAAGTTAAATGTTTACGTTTAAAGCGATCTGAATAGCGATCTCGTTTGTAACTTCCAGTGATTACGCACACACGCGAATCCGATAGCATCCAAGCTGCACATTCCACATGCTCGCCCGTTACGTGTGTAGTAATTGGTATTCAGTACACTGGGCGCCTACGACGGAAATTAAAAATGATTGTATTGCCCTGCACTAGCACGAGTAGGCAGATAACAGCCGCCACGGGCGCTCGTACATTTTTTACGGTACGCCAGCGTATTTACGGCAAAACAAATACTCGGATAAAAGTGAAGTTTGTATATTCTCTTGTTATTAGAGCTTAAGATGTACTTAACCTATTTTATTATGATTATTTTTAATAATAAATTGGTGTTATCTATTGCATAAAGCGCTCCCACATTTACGTTTATGTGATCTTGATGAAATGCATAATTGTAAGTTCTTAATCGTGATTAAGTAATAAGTTTCCTTTAGTCGACGTCGTGAGTATTTAATTCAGTATAGCTACAATCATTTCGTACACTTGATTTCAGCAACTTTTAATGTAAAACGTAGATAAAATAAAACTAATAAAACTTCCGAGGCCGCGTAACAAAGAAGCAAGGACAAAGTTCGCCGCCAAAATTAACAGTCGAGATTCACAATCAACGCCTCCGTAATTACAGTGTTAATATTTACAGCGGCTGAAAGTTTAAACATGCGAATTGCACTTTCCACCAATTAATGTTTTGAGTTAAAAACGGGTAACAAAGGTCCGTCATCGCGAGTGTTTGCACGGAGGCTGTGCGCGCGCATCAATTAAAAATATATTACTTGCTGGACTGACTTCCGATTGTCCGTACGCGCACCAATTTGTAGGGTTGGCGCTAGTGTTGTAAAATGTAACTCGGTTCCTCGAGTCTTATTTTTGTAGACCGATTGCGCAGCTCGATTCTCTACTTGAATAGATATTTTTTTAAGCTCGCGAATGATTAAACTATTGGTATCTCCTTATTCTTATCTAAATAAAGATCTCTATCTTTAGGTATCAGTACTCACTACATATCTACTTCAAAAAATTTGTGGGATGTTAAATCTCAAACTGTACCTATTTATATTTTTAAATTATCATAAAGTTGAAATTACTTTAAGTTAAATTTTGTTAGAAAATAACTATAATTTAGTTTCTTTTTTTTATAAACTAACTACTTTTTAATAACATTAGATAGTATTTCTAATTAGAAAATGCTGCGAAAAACATGTACATCATATTTAATCATTGCGTTCTACTAATGCGTAAAAAATATAGTATGTACCTGTACCTTGTTACCTACCTACCTGCTTACTAATTATTATTTATTTTCATCATAGGTAAAACTGTAAAAATGTTACATAATGATTTTTTGTAGGATTTTTTCATAGTTGCGGTGGTATGAGAACTTATACAGAAGAACTAACGTGGCGAGAGCGCGTGGCAGGAGCGGTGACGTCAGCTGTATGCGCGGGCGCAATTTCCTTGCGATAAAAACCACGCTATGCTACATAACTATAAGATTTATTATAGTTTTATATTATATTTTTTTTATTATCCGCCACCGCCACGCGCGTTTCTGTTTATGCCGCGTCTTATAGATTTAATAGGTTTTAGTGTTACTCAATGTATTCTAGCCCCGGCTTCAGACGAGTAACAGTATTAAGTATCTGTATTTGTGGATAAAAATTATAATTTATAGATATAATTTGTAGATAGATAATTATCTACACAAACCTTTCTCATAAATCAGCCTCTTAGGCTCTAGTAAGGCTTAAACTTAAGCTTAGTCATTGATATAGTCTAAGCGCGAGTTCACTTATGTTTAGCGCAAACTAACATAAATCAAAACGTGTAAATAAAAACATACGTTTCCATTACTATGAACTAAAAGTAGTAACATTGCTTTAGAATACACTGACTTTTTATCACAGTTCATACACGTCACGTTCACGTTAGTCGAGTGATAATTTTTATTCGCTCAAATGATCAGTACAATTTTTATTCTCACACAGGTGGCACTCGTTCAGTTATTTGCATATGAATTTGCTGTCACTATATGCCTTTTCCCTCAAACTGACCGTTAAACTACCCATAGTCTATTAGTCCACGATTTATTTGTATTGACACAGTATTGCTGGTATGACGATTTAACATTGAAAGGCACAGAATTCATATTACGTGTTACTTCTTCCTGTTGAAAATATATATACATATTTAACTCGTAAAGGTGCTTGGTAACGAGGCGGTTTGTATCTGATTCGGCACCTGACCGATGGTTAAAAATCATGCATAACTCTAGTCAAAACCGGATAAAATCCTTGTAGAAAACGAAAATGTATATCTTCAAGCTTATCGATATTTACTCGTATATATGTATCTTAGACTGGTCAAAACCGAAAAAATCCTTGTAGAAAAAGAAAATGTATATCTTTAAGTCTATCGATATGTATTTATATGTATATATCTTAGACCACAGTATATTGTTGTTTAAAAATTACTGTTTATGGTGATTCCAACTTCTCCTTTGAGTTGGACACATACTGAAAGAGTATTTGTTTACTTCATTTTTTAATATTTAAATACTGGTTTTATCTTAATATCCCTACAGGTCGTAAAAGATCCGCGGTAGCCTTCGTGTCCGTGATATTGCAGACAAACTGCAGGAGAGTCGCCTACCCTGGTACAGCCATGTTTTGCGGAAACCGGCAAGCTACGTAGGAAACAAATATTTGGCCATGCCGCCACTACCGGGTCCTGGCAAAAGGGGTTGACCAAGAAATGCTGGCTTGACGTCGTGAGAGCTGACATGCATGCCAATGATCTCACAACACTATATAACACCTTAGTCAGAAGTCAGTTGGAACTTAATTCAGCAATATGGGCGCCACACGAGGCTAAGTATAGTCTCATGTTGGAACGTGTGCAAAATAAATATATAAGATATTTGTATAAAAGATTGTATGGGGCTTTTACCCTCTCATGTACCCAACTTTATTTATTTTGGGCATGGTTGGATATAATCAGTTAGGGGTTAGACGGGATGTGGCGCTAACTACATACCTGCTAAATATTCTTGTTGGAAGAATAACGAATGCAAGCATCTTGGAGAAGATGCATTTATGCGTTCCCAACAGATACGTGTGTTGCCGGCGCCGGCCGCAACTGCTGGCCCTGCCTCGCGGGCGTACTAACCTGATGAGCAAGGCACCGCTGACGCGTGCGCTGCGCACTCTAAACCTTATATCGGTGGAGCTGGACCTATTTTTTGTACTATGAGTGAATTCACAAAGATAGCACATTATATTATTTGTTATTATAAGATAAATTAAGAAATTATAAATATTATATAAATTAAGAATGGAAAAATGTAATGTAAATAACGATAATACTATCGCATTGGGGTTCTCCTGTTATGATAGTGTAAAGTGGTGGTGGTTAAAATAAATAAATAAAAAAAACGACGAGAAGCTCAAGACCGTGAGAAGTGGAGGAGTAAATCAAGGAAAGCGGTCCAAAGCGATAGCTTTGGACGCAACCGGGATTGACCGTATAGATGATGATGATGCAGGTTGTAAAGAGAATAGGACAAAGGTTACAGTACCTTAGCAAGTCATTCGTAAGACTTTTATTGAGAAAAAAAGCTGCTTCAAATAAAAGAATAAATAAAAAAGTTATTCGTAAATTTTTAATTTAAAATTTTGAAGGGACTTCAGCACGCTTGTTTATTGTCGTAACAGTAATAATGATCGCTTTAGTTATTACTTAGTACTTGAAGTTGTCTAATTCTACTTTATGTTCAATGGACATAAAGGAGAATTCTGTTTTAGTATATTTGTGGACGCAACAAAAAAATATAAAGTATCCCCTTTGTTTGCGGGTGGTTAACGGGATTGTGCACCCACATTTTCCTTATTTATACTTCGTTACATTGCTAATAGCTATCGCCATATTGATTCCGGCAGGTATTGGTATCGAATCAAAACGCTTGTTTATTGACCGGCCGGCCGTTATTATGCGGGGTAATACTGATGATTTTCTTAATTTGTTTGTAGTTTTATCAGAGTACCTATTCTGAGTTTTTTTTTTTTATTCCACAATGCACATGTAGGTAAATTAGGTCATGAACTCATGAGTTTAAAATGAATAGTACCAACATATTGACATTAATTCAATCGAAAAATAAAGGCACATTTTTGTATGCACCTCGGGGTGGCGCAGCCTGGTGGCATATTCGAACGAAGTCTTTTTTTTTTCTATACAAATCCGTGTTTACATTTTAGTCGTGTTATACTATAAAATTGCCTCTCAGGTATATTTCATTAATGATATTAAATTGAACAAAAGACTGATCGAAAGCTACTTTTAGCCTAGATGGCGGTATAGAAGAAGACTAAAGCAGGACATTGTTGAACGAACCACTAACTTAACAAAACTAAAATACGTTTTTGTTTAAACACATTTGAACTTACTCAAACTTACAAATGAAGCAAGCTCGTGTTAAATATTATTCCAATGATATCTATAGGTAAGCAGTTTCTTGTTCCCGCGACGTTTTCAAGTGAGACGGAACTCACCGCACCGCTCAGAGG
This sequence comes from Anania hortulata, assembly GCA_963576865.1. Classification (NCBI taxonomy): domain Eukaryota; kingdom Metazoa; phylum Arthropoda; class Insecta; order Lepidoptera; family Crambidae; genus Anania; species Anania hortulata. The sequence continues at coordinate 14,886,681 of OY756392.1, read as the reverse complement.
CCCAATTCCCGTAATTTGACAATTGTCGCAATCCGGTGTCGATCCGGTCCCAGTAACATTACTATCACAAACGGTATTCTCGTAAACTTTCAATTTGAAATAAAATTATAACTATCCCAATAAGACTAAAAACAGAGCAAAAAAATATCTTATTTTGGTTTCTTCCATTTTCAGTCGCATTACGAACAATAATTGCATTTTTTGGGTTTACGAGAATACCGTTTGGGATCGTAATGTTACTGGGAGCGGATCGACACCGGATTGCGACTATTGTCAAATTACGGGAATTGACCCTCTGTTTATTTACACGCTTCTTAAAAAACTTTTCAGCTTACACTACATATTTCCCTGTACCTGAAGCTGTGGTTTGTTTGTTTATCTTCAAGATTAATGCTCGCTAGAAATAAAATTCAGTGCAACGATTCCGGAATACACTATCAAAATTTACTTGTTTTACACCTATGTTTTTGGGAGAAAGTGCATGTAACTACGGTTAGTATAAAAAATATACTAAAAAAAATACTACTAAATTTTATACTAAAGAATGTCTTAGTATCAATTGGTATTCTTTGCTAGTCTTTATCTTAAGTAGGTATTTACCAGGACATACTTAGTGTTAGTTTCCCAATATAGACGTCTGCATCATACAAACAACATGTTTAATCTCATGTTAGTTATTTCGATTTATCTTTCTCTTTCTGGTCGTTCCCTCAATGCTGAGGATCGTGACTGTATGTCACTCTTCTCCACTCGGTCCGGTTCTGCGCCATATGTACCGCTCCGCGTATCTGGCCTCCAGTCACCTCCTTGAGTTGGTCCACCCATTATTATTTATTATTATTTCGATTTATGAGCGTCTAAAATAAAAGACCGTAAAGGAGTCTTAGCCTATTCATAAAACTATCAACAGGAACATCTCCTAGTAAGTATGAATACAATAATATCCCAAGATTTATCCGCAGTCGGCCGCTACAGTTGTTTACACGAATTTCACGAAGCGCGGAAGGCTGCATATTTTAAACCTACCGCGCGCTCGCTCCGATATGTTTATCTTGGTCTCATCTCGATATATTTATTGGGGGAAGCCACGATCGGGATCTCTCCTTATTGGTTCCAACGGAGAACGTAATCGGTTTTATCCATTTATTGTTATTGTATTTTATTATCTAGGCCCTTTTTCATTTTACACAGCACGTAATGAGGTTACACGAATGGTAATTTCGTTCGTTTCGTTCTCTTAAAAAGTAACGCGTTTAAATGTCAAAGAAGTCTTTTAATGTGGAATTAATAAGACCGGGCGTGTGTATACGTTCCATGTCCTGATGTTGGCTTTTCATCAGCATGGTAATCGTGCAAAAATATTGGTTGAACACGGCCGCGGCACACCTGCCTAGAATTAAATAAAAATAACCCGTGGAGTGAGCACCGAAATGAGCGCCGTGTGTAATTTCGTGTTAAATGTTTGTAAAACGAAACGTTTAGCATATCAAACTCGTGCGTATCTGATGTACTTAGCTCCCTCTACATACGCTCCGGACTAACGAAATGTAGCAGCTGTGTATTTATTGCTATCCGCACAATCCAATTGATATGAACGAGCTTTCGATACCAGTTATTATCTAATTATCAATTGAATAGTTAATTGAAACGATTGCATTTGTAAATATTGATATATAATGCGTTCAATGCAAAATAATTGCAGCAAATGAGTTATCAATTAAATCTGATCGATATTATTTCCCTAATTCAAAAAATGTACTGTCCAAATAAAGCGTAACTAACGTCTTAATTCCAAAATTGTAATTTTACAACCGTGTCTAATCTGTCGAAAACGCGAGACTAATGTCATTTATTTGATCGTTCATAGGCCGTTACGGCGCTATAACTGCGCGTAAGCACATAAATGTTCCAATTAGCTAACGAAGTGCCAAATGACCATTGTTTAGGTGTATGTATCTGTAGTTTTGGTGGCTCAGTTTTACGACACTGTATGTTAAGCGACAGTCGTAAAAGTGTGACCGTCATGTTTTACACCGTCCGTAAACTCGGAAGAGACGTTGTGTAGGGAAGTTGTCCGGGCAAGTCACAGCCCATAATACTACTCACACGCAGCTGCAATGTTATAGCCATATCGATTGCACGGTGTGCTCAAAATATTGATATTGTATCACTTTGGGATGGTGGACGGTGGAGGATATGGATAATAGCATTTAAGCATGAAGATGCTTATTGGTTTTGCAGTTTAACATCGTTAAGGAAACCTTCGAAATTCAATAATATTGCAAACTAGCACTGACAATAGTCCAGAGCAGCAGGATGTTAAGTAAATATAGCCATGATGATCGCATGGTAAGGGTCGCAGGAAGACGCTGGATGCAGGCCGCTTCCAACCGGCCAATCTGTAAGTCAATGGGGGAGGCCTATGTTCAGCAGTGGATGTCGTATGGCTGAATTGATGATGATGATGATGATGATCGCCAACCTCCTGCTGGGACCGGCACACTAAGAATCATGAAAATTGTATTGATGCCGCGTTAAAAAAATATATGATAGTCTTTTATGGAGAAATAATGATCTCCATTGAATAAAGTTAGCTAGAACTATTTGAGAGACTAATTTTTAAAACGTTTTAAAAGTTGTCCTCTATAAATGCGAAATATAGCATTCATTTAAACGTAGTTTCACTTTTCAAACACAAGTTGGACGTCCACAAAGCTCTTTCATTGTGGCATTTGTGAACTTTACCATCTGATGTTATTTGAGCTATGGCAAAGGTAATCTATTCCCGCGGCCACCGGGACACTTGATAACACGGGGTGAAATTCGCCCTGTCGAATTCAAATTAGGTGTAAAATGTAACTTAACTGCTTCTCGTATTAAAACGTATCGGATAGCTGATCAAGAAAGTCGCAAAAGATACTTTCATAAAGGGAATTGTTTAGTTTGGATATGCTATGTTTTATTGAGTTTTATCCTTTTCTGTCATTGCCTCATTGGTGTTTGGCATAAGAAAGAAAACAAAACACGGTTTACCTATTGGAATCATTACCGGAATTTCGTTTTTTTTAACAATTACACCAATTCTCTAACCCTAAACTAATCAATACTTGTAAAACGGTGCCTAGATAAATTATAAACATCATCATTGTATTCAGCTATAGGACGTCCACTGCTGAACTTAGACCTCCCCCAATGACATCCATATATTACATGTATTCTTAGGTACAAACTCTCATGCTTACCACATACATTTCAAATCAATTCGAACCTGCAATCACTTGGCTTTGAAGACCGGAGCAAGAACCACTACGCCAGTTATTTGTCATAACGGTCAGTAGTCTCATATTATTCTTGTAGGTTAAAATTGTTGCATCTAATTAAAACAGTAAAACGTACGAAAATATCTATTTGGTCTTACTGTATCCGTAGATAAGAGCAGGCAGAAAACTATCGTCAGTAAAAACACGCGGTCGGTGCGGCCTGCAACAATTTATAGCTCTGGGAATACCGGCGCAGTCCGCCGGTGGTTCTACGTACAAATAAATTTTGTAAGAACCCGTTTGGTTGCATTGTATCGAGTATGTTCGATCTTTTATTAGTTCCCACTGCTGCTTGATAGGATATGTAAGTTCCAATTCTATGAATCGTTAAAGTTATAAATAGGTGTAGGTAATGGAAGCTACCTCTATTAATATGCCACTATGTGCATATTTCGATCTTTTTTGTAAAGATTATCAATTTATTTTAATCTTTGTCAATTTAAAAAAAAATAAGCTTTGTCAATTTTTTGTTTTTGTTTTTTGCCGTTCAATGATCTACAATCATAAGTACAGGATAGGCCCAATTTTTTATCCTCTTGAAAATCGATTGTACAATTAAAATTAAATAATTTCCTATCTTTAGGTAGAGAAAAAGAGGTTGCTTAGAAGATATGGCAATATAGTCGCCGCATTGTCATGTCTTGTCTTGTTTGTAATTTTGTGGAATTAAGTGTGATAATAATACCTTAAGACCGATATAAACTAAATAATTGAAAAATATTTTTTTCACTATCGCATTTTAATTGGAGCTGTTGCCAATATTATGAGGATCAACACTACGCTATTCTATACCGATTTCATGAATAGTCCCTTAAATATCTTCTAATATAATAATATTTGACCGTCATTAAGGGATTGACTGCATTAAATTATTTAGTAAAGACCGAATTGCAGCTTGACCCCGTATTAAATATATAGTTAACGCAGCGGACGCGGTCGCGGCAGCTCCTGTCAACGACAGCCTGCGCGGGACCACCGCATGGCACAGATACCAAACAATTAACTAAAACCAGTTTATGCACAAAATATCCACCGTCTATTTTATAGCCCTTTTCAGTTTTCAAGCCACCAAATCAAAAAATAAAAAACTCAACATCTAAGATTTAATAATAAAAAAAAATTAGTTTAAAATATTACGGCAATTACATCTTGAGTACGAGTACAATGTAGGAAAAATCGTTTTAGCCATAGGATGTCAAATACTGAACGAATAGGCTTCTCCAATGACTTCCAGACTATGATTTACTAGGATTACTACCACTAGTACACAATAGTGGATATCAAAAGTTGTACTTTCTAGAAATGAACGCAACATTTTAGTAAAATTATTTGTGTCTTTGACGATTTATGCTAATATAAAACGTTATTTTGTTACAGGTAAGGAACATCCCAGCATCCAGACCCCAAATTCAATTGCGTAAGACTGAGAAAAAGCAAGAATTGTTTTTCGTAACCTTTCCTTTGTAGTGGAACGTATTGTTTAAGAGACCGTGTTGAACAGATATCTAACACAATTTTTCTTGTAAACATAAGCAAGGATACCCGTGAAAATTGAATACCCAAACTGATTCGCGTCGAGCAGACGTTGACATAGTAAAACGTAGCTATTTGTTCACATCGTCAGCGCCCTAAATATCCAGAGTTATCCGATCCGAGTGAGAGCCGAATATTGCGTCTCTCTACCCTTTTCAACGAACACACAGTACCTACGCATTGTAGGTGCACGAACCTCTTTCGTTCACAAAAGCCTCCCTTATTATGCTCCTGTGTAGGATATGAGGAAATTGGCTGAATGGCTTATATGAAAACTCACGTAATCTTTGCGGGGTGTGGCCCACAATATCCTGCACTTGCCTCTTGAGCCGCATCTCTCCGAAGCAGCGATTCGATTGTTAGATTAACAATTTCAACACATGTTTCCGAAATAAGTCTGGAAGCGTTCCAAGTCGGTTTTTCTCGTTTATAACGGGGCGGACGCGTTTACATTTTATGAGCTTGTACGAGAATGACACCTGGCGAAATAAAGCCTTTTCTGTGGGCAGCGTCGTGCGAGGCAGGGTGTTTATTGTGATCGGCAGACATATTTCTGCGGGGGCGCGTCGGTACCTAATAAAGTAGACGCTGCGCTCGCGGAGGATCGCGATCTGAACGCCTCGGGACATAAATTCGGCATCTTTCACCTGAAACGCTCCACCGGCCGCCGTCGCACGCGCCAGTTATGAAAATTCCGACACTGGAATTCCGGCTCACACTAGAGATTTTTGCTGAGCTTTGCGGTTGTCGTCGGGCGGATTTTTTAAAGAACCGAGTCTGTTACGTTTATTTCAGTCTGCGTTTTATGGAGGCGGGAATGTGCTCCGCTTTGGTTTATTTGCGGGCCGCCTTTCTCATGAAATTGCGCTGTTTCATTGCTTACGAGCCATTTTGAGGTTCTCGTTAGAGCTACATTTTTTATCGTGATGTATTTTTCTTTGCAAATTGTCTATCGCGATACCGAAACCCTTTTTATAACTTTCGAGTTGTAATGTAAATTGCTTCAAATCCCAACAACACCAGACTTCTGGATTTTACTCAACTTCAAGCATATAAAAACGTGTTTTCTTAAAATAGTAAGTAACTATACCAATACTGTAATACTACATTGTTAAAACAATCAATCTTCAAGAGAAATGCACAAACAAAAAATAAACGACACCGCAAAACAATACTTTTAAAAGAAACCGAGACATAAAACTCCAAACATAAATTTCCAAAACCCATCAACCATTAACAATTACAAAAGAAAGGTAAGGAATGAAATGTTTTATTCATTCCGTTAACGAGAAAATTACCGAGGGGGCGGCGGATCGGATTGCAAGGACTCTAAGAACCTTTGTCTTTGGGGAGAAGTGTGCCCAATGATCTCTAAGATACGTACCTACACCAATTAAGGGAAGCATCTCACTCCAGTCCCTATTGTGTCTATTCATAAATATCAAAATCGAAAACGGCCACGTGTTCGCGAAAATATTGCATGCCCTACTTTCAGTTCTGGGTTACAAGTCCTGTAACTGACATAGTGCATTTATCGCCGAACCGTTTTCTTATAATGTTTTTCCCGTTTTCATTCATGGGCTAGTTTCCTGGGTCAAAAAAATATTATTCAATTTAGTCTGTCAGTTAGATTATCAAAAAATATTAGACCCATATTTTGTCTTTTGTCAACCAAACAAAAAAGTATAAAGCGCATCTAAGTTTGGGAATGGGAGCATGTGACGTCACGCCTTGCTAAAAAGTGTTGCAAGGCGTGACGTTACGCGGAACTTTAACGGGCTATATCTTCATCATTTTTTGTATGATTGAGAAAAGAAAAAATACGTATCAAGTATTTTCTGACAATCCAACTGACGGACTAATTAGATTTTATTAGGAATTAGGAATTCTATATTAATATTATTATTATTTGTTCCTATTTTCATAGACTCGGCTATTTTAAATACCGGTTTTTTAAATATTATTCACGGGCCTAAGCCAAGTGAATAACATAAAATTTTAATAAATAGGAGCTAATTGTGTATTATGGTCTGTTTGTAGGAATTTGCGTACTATCCTACAAGTGTTCAATATGCACGCCTTTTGCAGAAGCGCATAGGTGTAGTCGCGCAGGTCTAGAGTTCTTAATGACTGCACTAGTTGGGTCGGGATAACGCCTGTGGTTGAAAGAACAATCGGGACTATTGAAACTTTTCGGAGTTGCCACATCCGAGTTATTTCATTTTTTAGGTCTACATATTTAGTTAATTTTTCGGCTATTGTTTTTTGAAGGTTATGGGTGTTGGGTACAGCGATGTCAATTAGATGGGCAGTTTTGTTAATTTTATCTACTAAGGTGATGTCAGGTCTATTGAAATGAACTGTTTTGTCAGTGAGTATGGCTCTATCGTAATACAGTTTGTGTGAAGTATTTTCAAGGACAGTTTCAGGTCTATATTTATAGTAGGGAATAATAGGGTCATTAATTAGTTTGAGTTTGTGTGCAACGAGTTGGTGGATTACGTTCGCTACTTGATCGTGCCTGTGCTTGTAGTCAGTCTGGGCTATTGATTTACATGATCCCGTAATGAGCTGGATTGTCTCGGAGGCGCTATGACATTTTCGACAGATATCTGTATTATTATTATTATTTTAATAGGAATACTAGCCAATTTTCAATTTTATTGTTTTAAAAAAGTTTTCTGTAAACAGAGTACGCCTACTCCGGAAAATTATAACTTTATGATTGAATAAATATTTATTTAAATTTTTTACCCGAAAAATAACTCGATAGAAATAAAAACTATTTTGTCTCCTAGACAAAACACGTGAGCATAAACTTAGCGGAAACTTAATATACCTGTTACTAACTCTAGTCTAAATCGTTCACTTGACAGCCAACTACTTCTTGCAGTCATCAATAAATGCAGTTAGAAGTTGTTCGCAACTTGGGATGCATTTTGTAAGTAATTGTCCCGACAATGTTCAGCCGTCTTTGATCTGTACCTGGCTAAGGCTTCATCACCTTCCATTACACAGGAATCCAAATTAAAGGCTCTGCAAGACGGACCTAAGCTATTTGCAGAAGAATTTCATTTAACATTAATAACCAAGCAACCGCTCTTGAGGAAGAATTACAGTTTTATGAACTTTTATTTCAAAGGCTACATTAATTTGGTCACTAATTGTGTTACTTGTGAAGCTTAATTTTGTAACATTGTTGCATAGTATAGAATCAATCTTAAATGTTTGCGGTAGAATCACATCCGACGTCAGTGTTATGAGCAGAACATGCCTTGGCGTATTTACAAAATCTGAATACATCCTACCGCGGGCCTAATTACGTTAACTTCTTTCGGGGCGAGTACAAATTCCGAATGGGCTGTAAAGAGTGCGAATTTGCATCGAGAATATTTTTCGTCAACAATTAGGCTGTTGGGCCTTTGTCTGTGCGAGGCAGGGGTTTGTTTTAACGACGTTTTAAGAGATTCCAACCCGCCGAGACCAGAAGCTTATCTCGGACTTGCTGCGTGCTTGTTACAAAAAACCCTTTATTAACTTTACGACGCATTTAACGAATAACAGAAATAAATATGAATCCGCCACTTTATAGCGCGGTGAGTTTATGCGTCCGGAAGTATTTAACTGTCGTTTTGTTGCCATTACTCGAGTTTGCCACCATTCAAATTTACGACCACGTATATGTTCTCAGAATTTTATGGCATTTTTTTTTTGTACACATAAGTAAAGACGGCGGAACGGAAATAATATTAGTGTTAAAGATTTAAATATGTTTTTAAATATTAACACTATTATCTTAAACTCCTACCTAATGAAAAAATGCAACGAAAAGGATGCGGGGTAAAAGTACTTACTGCGGTTGTATGATCCAATATTACGATCTAATAAGAGCAAAGCCGCAAAACGTTTATAACCTTACCGTACTTTTATTTCTTGATATAGCTCTCTAATTTAGTTAGGCTACCCGTAAACATGTACCGCTTTGATTCCTGCCGCTTATGAACAAACAACAACGCACTTGTATAATCTACAGTAGGAGATAACGTCAAAGGCGAAACAATACGTTTGTATGAGCGCATTGTATGATGCTAAATTCCGCGTGTATTCGAAAACGCCATCAATACTATCGTATTTAATTTCTGTCGGTCGCAGACGGAACATTGCCCGGATGTCGGGTTTATTATGAGATACAAAGCCTTTGCCCGCTTTCAGTAGCCGTGTTTGATTGGCGCGACGAGACCCGACTCTGCGGCCCGCCGTGGAACTACGAATGCCTACCTCCGACTGCTTTGATGTCAGATTATGTTTTCATTTTATTGATGGGTTTGTTCGCTTGTGCATTGAAAATGGGGGTTTGTTTTTTCTATAGAAGATTAAGCCAGGTTGGCACATTATCGATATCGATACCTGCTGTCGGCCGATGGGGCAGCAAGGTTCTAGAGTGGAGGCCGCGTACCGGCAAGCGCAGCGTAGGACGTCCACTCACAAGGTGGACAGACGACCTGTAAAAAGTCGCAGGAAGACGCTGGATGCAGGCCGCTTTATACTGGCCAATCAAGTCACTGGGGTAGGCCTATTTTCAGCAGTGGACATCCTATGGCTAAAATGATGATGATGAATGATAATACCTGCTGTCCGTAAGCATATAATAAGTTTTTTTTTATTCAAAATACAACATAGACTTGTATATATATATTATTTAATAATCGATATTCAATATATTTATTGCGTTCTATAATGTTACATAGGTGTTTCATTTATTTTAGTACACCATCGGTAAAGACTTGATTTATAAAGGCACATTATAGATACCAGAAATACATGATACACATACATACATTCAAAATCAAAATCATTTATTTTTACAAATAGGCCATTAAAAGCACGTCTTTTACACGTCCCAATATATTTTTTTGCCCAACCACTGCTTTGGGATAGTTTATGGGCTAGTGCCGAGAAGAAGCAACGCAAAAAACTCGGTTACTGTTGTCAGCCTCTTTTGAAATTATTATTTTTACAAGTTTTGGTGCGAGCTAAGCAGTTTTAAATCCACACATTTTTATCATTTATTGCATGGTGTAAAGCTACAAAATATCGTTCGTAATAATCGTTCCATCAGATTAGGTCTTATTAAAGATCTTTTATTTTTATTTTGTATATATTGGTATCGTAAACAAATCTGTTCCTTAAACTTGTTCCATTTATATTGTAATGTTACCAACATGCTTGTGCTCGCTTCTAATCAAGTAGAAACCTCTAACTAATATTTTCCCACCTAAACTTAGTTCATTCAATCAATGATTCGTAGCTTCATCGCGGCATCGGTTCAAATGAGTAGCCGGGTAGGAGCAGCGAGATAAAGGCCGGCAGTTAGGAGATCAGTTCCGAACTGGAATGTTACATTAAACCTGATCCATACACATTGGTTGTGGAATTTGACGCCACGATTTACTGTTTCATTTCAAAACACGTGATTCTCGTCCACGGTTTAGTCGTGTTTCTGATTGCAATATCGTGATTTGTGAAATTAAACGTACCCAACGATTGTCATGAATTTCTAATATTGAAATGGTAAGCCGTTGCCTTCTGTATTTTATTAAGTAGTCAACAACACCTTATCCTTTAAGTTTAAAGAAATGACGTCCACCTCTGCAAATGTGTCTCTTTCGTTGTTTTCCTGTGGAAATCGGCCGCATCCAGTAACTCTGCAAGCTGTATGAGGTTATCTGTATAATACTATGAACACTTATAATAGTATTAGTTAGTTTTTTCGGTAAAGAGTACCGTAAAAACGGAAATGCTATGGTACTGTTTAGAGTTTATGTTGATGCCCAATCAAATCATGCGCAGATTGCCTTACTTAGTATATTTTCTTTTCTGATTATGATAACGACACATTTATCAAGACATTTGTTAAAGTTTTTTACAAGGTTCTGACATATAACCTCTTGTGTGCGTAATGCCATCTAAACTATCGTTGCTTTTGAGTACTTTTAACTCAAAGGTGTTTCCAAATCAATTCCCTTTCGCTTACCTCGCCAAAACCAAATACACGAAACTTTCCAAAACTTACCCACCAACGATCAAACATACTCTGGTCTATACTAACAAAATTAGGATTAGTTAGCTAATGTTACGTAAGTCATTAAGTGTAGAACTCCTTAGCAAGTTTATTATAGTTCAGTGAATCGTTATACGATCCTCCTCGCCGACTTACCTTCGTATCAACATTTATGAAATCGTGCCCTACTGCTCTGATATGTATAGAGTACATAAATATATCGTTGAATAAATGACTGTGCATTTGACAAACGAGCATTCACAAATATATCCGGCAGTAAACGAGCAGAATGATCCTCCCCAATGTATTATATAATATAGGAATTCCTCAAGGGGCCCGCGAAAATGTACAGGATTTGCCCTACCTCATTCTTGTTTTCTGTTCGACTGTATACAAGAAAATGGCTTTGTGTAACTAACTCCAAAGTCTTACTTTAGATACTTTGACTTTAAGTAATACTTTGCAATAAACGGTTACAATTTTAATATTAAAGGGTTTTGCAGAATTCTGGCCTTCTAATTATTTTGTTAATTGATAAAGAAAGGTTAAAGAACAACATTTAAGTAATTTTGTCTGTGGCAGCAGTATGGTGTACCCGAGACGCGGCGACATTACAACAAGACGTTATTATCGAGTAACACAATTCTTCAGAATCACAACACAAGGCAAGGCGGGCCCGCAACTCATGCTTGTTTTTCTTAAATCTCTCTGTGAACAACTCTATTATGGGGAATCTTGTTAACATTTGAAATCATTTCTCTGCCCCGGGAATAATGAGTTCTGTGTTTTCATTTGAAACTCCGGTGACTTTTGTTTAATGGAATGATAATACAAATGCTGGCCCCTTTGTAGTGAGAGGCCGAGAATATTGTTGTTTTTCCTCCGGCGGGTCACTTTAGTTCCAAGTGTAATTTCATTATCTGTCTAAAAAAATGTCTCGCAAATGGAATTGGAAACTGTATAATCTTGATGTTGATTTATGCTGTTTCAAAACTCGTTTTTATTACTTTTTAACTACGTCAACAGATTTTTTGTGTTCATTTCAAATGCTCTACATCTTTGTATCTATAACGTTGTTCTTCTTTTTTCTTTGTCTTCATTTCTCATTCATAAAGGATTTATTACGTGCGTAATGTTGTAAATGTAAATTTGTATTCCGCGTTTTATTAAAACAAACTTTCCATCAAAATTAGCGCTGCCAAAAATTCAAAACGTTTCAATAATTCGAAGGGAGAATCCCAACAAAGTTAGGCGAGTAATCATTTTAAACATCCAAATTGTCAGAGACTAACAAAATGTGCGGGATACCTTCAATGTCGAAAAACTTTTAATAAATTAATAAAAAAATTACTTGTTATCCCCAAGGGGTATATTACCGAAGTTTTGGTCTCGTAACAGAATATTATGTAAACAAATTTAATTATAGCCTTGAATTAGCCACAATGGCCGACGCTCGTCGCAGTGAATGGGAAACTTCGGAAACCTCAACTTTCCGAGGAACTTTCCCCGCGAGTACACAACTGGAAAGTATTTGGAAAACCTGAACCTTACTCATTTTCTGATAAGAAGCTAGTACGTACACTGTTTAACTGCACTGATGCATTGTTGTCGGTATTAACGCTTTTTTATTTTTCCTTCTGCATAGTTTATTTTAACAAAATATTTGCACTGATTAACACATTAAAAAACTCTGTAAATTCCCTTTACAATACACGAAAGGTTAAACACCTAACAATTTTTTAAAAGCCTACTGGGTTCCTTATCCAATCTATGAATTAATTTGTCCGCATCAAATTACACGGAGATGAAAACAGGCTCGTTTTGAAAGGATCTCGGCATCATAGCAAATAAACGTTCCGAACTTGCACAATTTATCATAAACTATCTAATCAATTTACAAAACGATACCCCTGTTTAATATCAAATCTACGTTTTCTCTAAGGTTAGCATTCGTGAAGCAAAATTGCGGTATTGTGCTAAATAAATTGTTATTAATGACCAAAACGCTCCCTATTTGCGATAATAATAGCTGCCCGTATTTTGTTTAGGGTTAAATTTCGGATATTTTGAATTCCAGACATCTGATACGGTATTAAAGGAGACATATTTAAATAAATTAGACAAGTTGAAATGCTTTAATATTCATAATTTGAATCAAAGTAACCTAATAATGAAATCTTGAGCCAACTACATAATACCTACATGAGCTCAAGTAGAGTAGCTAGTTATTAAGCCCGCAAAAAAGCGTCAATCCCTAGGAAACAGTGTGTCTCTCGGAATAAAAAGTCACCTGTTAATTCAAACCGTATCTATTGATGTATGGTTGATTAGGGAAACCTAAAAAGTTTAAACCTACTTATATTTTCACCCAACTTTACACTTTAATTTGGTAAGAGTATGTAAAAATAAGTTTTCGTTTATATTTTTGCAAGGAATTAGAATTTTAGGCTTTAACATCACACGTTGACATATTCCTTTATGAACAGATAATCTACTTTAAGCATTAAACTTGTAAAGTACTCCACATGTGCCTGTAAAAGGGTGGTTTCCTATTCATACACCGCGATACTCTTTTACGATTCGCGCAAAAACACGACGCAGATAAACCCTGGGGCGGCGCGAGCGTTGTTGAATTTTACGATTCTGCTAAGCCGCCTTAAAGTCGAGCCCTTCCTGAATATTTTGATTTATTTACAGGCGCGAGCGCGGAAAAGGGTAGTCCGAAACCGATGTACGCCGCGGAGGTAATAATAATTGCGCGAGGGTAATAATGTATGAAACGCTAAGTGCACGGAAAAGCCCCGGTGGGCTCCCGCTGATGTGGAAAACGGTGATAGAATTTAATTAATTTGCGACTTAACGTGCTTTTGCGTGAGAAAAGTAGAGAAAAATGATTTTATGGATTGAATAAACACGCTCACATGAAGCGAGGTAAGTGTCAACAACACATGGGGTCTAACCAGAATTCCTTATTACGGCATCAGTATTCGGTACTTCCTTGTTTTTTTCTGTATGAAGTGTGACATAATAATAACTAGGTACCTATTGTTTCTTAACGTATAAAAAATATTTTGGAATGAAAACTAGAATGGTTTCATATGTTAATGATATTTTTTTCTGCTATTTCTTAAATTTCTGGAATTTTTTTTCAACTTTTTCCCGATAGGATGGAACATTTGCAAATTTCTTATTTCTAGAGCTATTATTGTTTATTAGTAAATAAATGAATTTCATGCATAACGTCGGCGTCTTTAGAATACATTAAGTATTCAATGTTTACAAAAGCCTAAATGCACCTGTGCGTTCGCAAGCCACGCAAACAAATTAGCGGTTAAAATGCTTAATACTTAATTCATTATGTAACGTATCCGTGTGAAGGCTCAGGTAGCACTCGGCTCGCTCCGACACTTCATTCTGATGCTAATTCGGGCCAGCTCTATGAATATGGGGCGGGAACGCCCGCGCGCGCACTTTTTGCCTCACCGCTCTAAATTAATTTGAATAATACCGCCGATAGGCAAGAAGCTCCAGCGAAATGTCTTTTATATGAGTTCCCGACGTGAAAACTCGAAGCGGCCCCGAAGCAAATATTTTTCCATTCCGGCTTAAGAATTGTATAAGTGCGTGTTTATATTTAATAAAGGATTAAGAAAGGGAAAGCGGCTTATCTTCGACAACTTTACCGTTACTAGAATTTTTCGGCGTATTATCAGAATTTCTACTGAACCACTTTAGCGAAAAGGCTGTGATTGACTGTTTTTTTTTCTTTTCTCTGTGCTGTTAGATTTTTTAGCGTAAACATAGCGTTCCAGAACTTATTTTAGATAATGTATAGGAAGGATTTTTGTAACTCATATGCTTTCAAGTCCGAAAAATCCACATTACATTACATTTCTGCTTACTCAGTCTACGTGCCTACCCTGGTTTCCCTCCACCAAGTATTACCGGTAAGTCCCATTTCCCACCTCGTCCAATTCAGACGCAGCGTACGTGCCATTAAGCAATGGTAACACACTCAAGCCGGGAATGCGCTAGATAAAATAAATTTCACTTAGCGGCTAATCACACTCCTAAAGCCGGAGTGTCCATGCGAGTACTCGCAGATAATGGTGCGAGCACTAAGACAAAATTGGCTTAAGCAATTCCCCGCTTGGAAAATGTGTATGGCGGGAGGCGCACGCCAATTCCAATGGAACATATGCACTCAGATATGTACTCGTACGTGTTCGTCATAGGAATTACGGTAATTTTTAAGTACCGTCTCGCTGCAACACTCACGGCCGCTACGTCCCTGCATGTTAAACCACTTAGAAGCCAGAGCTACTCTTAAACAAATGAAAGCACTTTCGTACCGACTTTTTTGCCACTCCAGCCAAGCCGCTTTTCCTTACCGGTGAAATTTTAATGTATCGTTCAATATGACAAATCACAACATGTCCGATTGTGCATATTTATGATGTTAAATGTGAAGTGGGTATTAGATAGATTGATCGTACATTTGTAGCTACGTTTTATTGTTTACGATAGAGGCTTTTCACGAAACTAGAGGACTCCAATAGGATTATTTCAGAAGAGTTTTACTATTTGGTGCTTTTAATATAAATAACCTTACCTTAGAATTATACTTAACGCATTCGTATTGTCACATTGCTTGTATTAAGTTTTTGTTCATAATAAAAGCGAATAAGGTTTAATTAATTCGACCGTTCATAGCTTACCTATAAGTTACGAAAATCGCAACGATTTTTGCCTTCATTAATTTTATTTGTTTAGTTTAACTCGTTTAATTTACGCTTGAAATTACTGCCGGGTGCCCCGCGCCGGTTGACGCTCCGTATTTAAGCGGGTAAGGGTTTTAAATGTTCCTTGTTAAGGCTCATTTCTGCGTGTAATTGGGAGTTAGCAAGCGTCGCGACGCATTTCTGTACGGATGGGCTTTTTAGCCTATTCACAATACCCCGACTCTGTAATGTAGACAACGGTGATTTGATAAATGAGTTGAGTTTTTGCGTGAAAAGACGAACGTTTCACGTTCAAAAACTGAGTTTGTTTTGACTAAACCTGTGTTGTTATAATGGGATCTTGTCGCAATAGAGCCTTTTATGCGTCCATTAAATAAATTTCCCCAGAACGAAGACAGAGCGTGATGATTCACCCTTAAGGCAATTGTTGTTTAGAAACATAAGCTTGGAGGCTGAGCAGCTTCGATTTGTACCTTAATTAAGAACCTACCAAATCTACGTTATACCATGTCTCATTATAGAAATAGAAACGTTTATTCGACACAAAAGAGAAAAATACATGACAATATATAACTTTAAAGGGATCTGGTGTGTCGACAAGATTCCCGCTCAGCATTTGTCGTGACAGCCACGAACTTATCACTTTCCATTTATATTACTTATCATATTTGTTATTAAAGCTATATTCAGATTGGGTGCTTAACAGAGTAAATTATTGAAAGTCAAACGCGAATGTTTAATGTGGTTGCAATAATAAATACTACCAATAATGTAATCGTAAAAATAATCGCCAAACTAAATGCCTAAAAAAACTTCGATGCAGCAATAGTGGCGAAAATAATCAAAATTTCATCGGAAGCTGCGTCGGCCAGCGTTGCGCGGCCAACCGCTAAATGGCTGGAACTTCCGCACTATGGGTTATATCTCACTAGCACACCGAACATTACGTTGCGTTGTCGCCAGAAACAAAACACACAGCAATGCATGGTGCAAATTTTTCGGTCCCTAGCATAGATTTACCACAATTAGAAAATATTCTTAAGTTTCGACTTTGGGCTCCGATCATTTTATCTACACTCTTAGCGAACCCCTATCGGGCAAGGTAGCTGCGGCATCCCAGTGTGACATGGATTCTTATGTAACGAAGCTGTGTGTTCTATCACAACCACGAATGTTTACACACTGTTGTTTGCTTACATATCCGTAGCGCCATCTATTATTTGAACTGGGAATTAGGCTTGTCGCTTCGCCGCTCTAAGGGTAATATCAACCCTCAAATTAATTATGCTCGTTATCTTAAAGAACAAGATCGCGATTGTGAACCTATACAAATATCAACTGAATTTTGTTTTTCATATAAGTTTTTTTAGCCTCGAAATACCTCGTAGCCGTCGTAGCACTTCGTAGCATTTGGATACATGTATTGATGCAATCAGATACTTTTAATAACATTATCTGTCACGTAACACCTTTTTTTCTTATCACACATAAGTTTGCATAACTAATGGTCTGTAATAATAAAATAAATATTTTTTAAGTGACTTATGTAAAAGAGCGTAAATAAAATGTTCAAATATTCTCGTGCATCAGTTTTTTTTTATTATTGTGTCTTTGTTGCGAGTGCTGCTGTTAGTTAATCATATCAATCATATTAAATTTTATTTACTTTGTACTTTATTGAGCACATAATAGACATCAATTGTGCAAGAAATAAGGTTTTTAAGATATCAACGTAGACTATTAACTCAAGGATGTTTAATTTTAATAGATTACTAAGAATATGTTCATAATGAATTAGCCACTCCGATTCCGTACGCAGTACAGTCTACAGAAGTTTACGTATAGCCGTCTAAATCTGTACACTGATGTAAACTGTAGTTGCGGCTTAAATCAGATTAAACCGCATTTACCCGGTGCAGGTCAGTTTGTACGTTGTCTAAACGACATCACCATCACACCGGGAGAGCCGGCTTGAGCCGATCTTAACCCGCCACCGCCGCGGGGGTCGCTGCGGACCTGTCCTAATAACCTGGCACAATAGTGGCCTGGGCAAACAGCGCTCGCTTATTGCTACTCGGCACTCCGCAATAACAACGGTAAAAACAATAGCAGAACAAGCTCCTTGTGATTGCTACGGCCGTATTGTTCCCATTACATGGCTCTGCTGTGTCAAGTAGCAGTTAAGAGTTGAATGAAATGTAATTGCCTAATGGATTAATGAATGTTTTCTTTCCCAGGTAAGCATTGCGAGTTGCAGCTTGGTATGCGCAGAACATTTCTAATGAATATAAATTAAAGTTAACCTATAATAAAAGTAAATGGTGTTTGGCTAATTAGGTGTATAGCAGATACGACTCGTAGAAGTGAAAAAGTGGACGGTATGTCTTTAATAAGAGTATAATTTGTAACGGTTATTGTAAAGTAATAGTAAGCGCTTACTAAGAAATTATTAAAGAAAGTGTGCGACCGAGCATCGATGTCCGCTCGCGAGCCGAACATTGATTGCTATCATTCACGTTCCGTTCGCCGATTCTCGTCTTATGCGTTTCACAAGCCCCTCTGTCGTCACTATGCTCGTGCGTCGATAATATTAGGTAAAGATTTTGTGTACAAAATAACATATTACGAAGCATGAAGCAAATCATAAAAGATCACTTCTAATAACAAAGAAAAATCATTTTTAATCTGATACGCCAATCTCTTGATTCGACACTTATCCGGCTAATCCACCGCCTAAAGTTGTTTTATTGTGTCATAAACTATGAAGGCGATGTTTAGCTGTAGTAAACAGCTGGATAACAGTTGTGGGCAACCGTTAATTTGAGATTATTTTGTTTTAGTGAACCGCCTGTAGATTATAAGATTATTTTATTATTGTTACAAAAAAAAGTTTCTGCATTCTTAAATATTAACTACTAACGTAAAAACAAAACTGCGTTATTTCGCGTAAATCGTAAGGCCCCAGGATTTTATGAAAACAATTTCTTTATTTCCAATAAATATCTTTTATTTACCAATGATTAAAATCATAAGTAGGCATATTATTTATATGTCATTTAATTGTCTCATTTTAATTTGATTTGTAATCCGCTAACAAAATCTAAAAATAACGAATCCCTTAAAATTCGTATAAATCAGACCCTTAAATCTAAACACAAGACCAAAAAAACCATAGCTGTGGTGGGTACTAAAATATATTTTTATTTATCGAAAACTTCACCACTTCAATTATGTATACCAAAAATGATCTATGATGAACGAATGGAACGCAAAAGCGGACATCGAAAGTCGGGGGGCGGGCGGGGATTAACTGAAACTCGCTCGTAACTCCGCGTCATTTGTCCCAATCGCTATCGGTCAGTTTTAATTCGCTGATGGCTCTTTTGATCCGGATTGTCACAGATATTATCTCGCGATAACATTTGTTCAGCGGAACTGCAGTTGGCAATTTTACATGCGATTTTATATAATTTTACAGCCGTAATTAATTAGCACTGGTAAGCTTTTGTGCACATAGGTAAGTGCTTATTACTACATTTTAATGTTTAATACACAAGCTAATAAAAGCCAGACCACTTTTCTCATAGTTGTATAGCATATCATATAATGTCCTAATTTCATTGATAATCACAAGTTTTAAAATTCAATTCATCTCGTGATCTCGCTGGATATTAAAGATATATAACTACATTCAAAACATACCTCAAAAAGTATCTCATAACACTGCAGAAAACAAATGAGTAATTGTAATTGTAATAATTTTTTTAAATCTTTAATTGAATCATAGTTAATTAGTGATAAGACCATCTGAATTGTAAACCTACTGTAAACATCAACCCTAACTTTCTTGTATGGTGTGAAATAAAGTGTGTCTATCTGTATTAATTGTGCTTACTATCGAGGCTTGCGCGTCATGCGGGCGAGGCATGTTGTTCCGGCGCAGCTTGGTCGGCTGTATGTGTAGACGGATCTGGTCGAGGGCAGGGAACGTAGGAATTTCTTCAGTGCTTCTCTGCGGTGTAAATCCCCTTTCTTTGAGCCCGCCGTCGGGTTGTCGCCGCCATGTTCGCGCGCGCACTGTGGGTTAGATACGGGCAAATTTAATTTATATTTATGAATTCTATGATATTTTTACTTTTATTAGACAAATGGATAGACACTCTTTTTCTTTGAACATACCTTTTCGGCCTGCGTGTCTGGCGGCCTGTTTTTGCTGTTCGAACTGCACTGCAGCCCAATAACCTTGTTGCTTGTATGATTGTAATTTGTATCCTCATCTGACCACGGCACTGACCACTGTACACATTGTGTCTGCTCACTTCACTTCACGGTTACTTAATAAAAATACAGCGAAAACTGTAAAGCACATGTATGCCGGAACTTGCTGGCATTTTCTTAAATTTTATTTTATGTGTGTAGGTTAAAATGTTTTTCGTTCGGGCGAAGTGTCAGTCAGATGACAGATTAAGTGAAGGCGCGTTCCGATATCCGAATCGGACCGAAATCGATTTTGGCGTACCTTACTCGTCCGGACTGATACTCCGCTCTGTCCAAATGACACTGTGTGGCGTGTAGCTATAATTTCGTGTTAATATGTTGTCCCGTCTGGCACCGTGCTTGTGGGCGGCGGTGCATCGGCCTATCGGGGGTTCCAGGTTTTCTCCGACCGATCTTGTGCTCCTCATGGGCCTGGAGTCCGTTGGAGGGATTTGGGATCCTCTGGTGGTCCGATGTGCCGCTGCGTCACTCGCTGCACGTTCCAGCGTCGGAGGTTCCCGCCGAAAATCAGCGTCGTGATAAGTCTGTGGCTGTCACGACAAATGCTGAGCGGGCACCTTTTCGACACAATATCTAATTTATATTGTTTTGTGTATTATTATATTATTTTCTCTTGTGTGTCGAATAAACGTTTCTTTCTTTCTTTCTTTCTTTCTAACTATTAAATGTATTTTCAAACTGAAAAACTCGCAAATGAATATTATTTTGTAAACATTGTAAAACCATTCCAATTAACTATGTATCCTGCTTGGTATGCATGTTGAATTAAAAATACCAACCCATTCATGTAAAATTTTAGTGGTATTGACATCGTAATCGCGCGCGTCGCCGTCATAATTATTAATTTTAATCGATCGCCAACAAAAAACATTAATACAGAACCACACGGGTTAGTCCTAATAACCGTAATAAACATCAACGTAACGAGCAATAGGCAGCGAATCGTGCTGATGTTACACTGTTTTTATACACGGCCGGTACATGGGAAAGCTTTCTAATTGCCGGAACAATGCTGAGCCGGTTATTTGCCGGCGGCATTGTTTTTGTCCGCCGGTTCATTTTACCCCACCTTCCCCCGAGATTAATGGAATTTGAATAAGCATAGCCTTTGTGCTCGGCTTTACGCGTAATTTGGCGTATACCGACCGGGTGAGTCGACGTTTTGGCGAATCTTACGGACGAAGACTACAGATGTTGAATCGCGGAGGTCTTGAGATCGCAAGTCACTGTTGATGGAACGTTACCTATTTTTCATAGGCGACTTTTCATCTTTAGTTTAAATCTACACAGGTAGCTTCTTTATATTTTTAGTGCAGACTAGTGTATTCTACATCTATAGGACTTATTTTTTATATTGGATGTATTACTTTAACTCCCGTACCTATTTTACATAGGCGACTTTTCATCCTTAGTTTAAATCTACACAGGTAGGTTCTTTTTAATTTTAGTGCAGACTAGTGCTTTATCTACATCTATAAGACTTTTAGATTAGTTGTATTCATTCAACTCTGTTCCGTTCAAGCGTATGTGACATCGAAATAGTTGTTGGTTTTCTTCCGTCGAATGTGCTAATAGCACGTTTATTAAAACCTAAACGGCTAAAATGCCTACCCGGAAATTAAGCAGTGTACGTCTTATGGCTGAAATGATAATGATGAAACGACAAAATAGATAGAAACTAACAATGTATTATGTTGATCATCAAGTTTTTTTTACTGTTCTTATATTGTTTCGGAAGTGAGTACGGGACTGTAAGAAAACGATGGTTTTTTCTTCTAGAGCAAGGCTTCACAGCTTCTTGATACAAGCAGCACTGACGCAGTCTCTCGGCATGATAAAATCCCCCGACTCGCTCGCGGGGTGCCACCTGGGAGCCGGTAGTAGGTCCTGTGGGTAATAAGATCAGAGTTTAGTTACAAGTTGCAGTTTATCAAAACGAGGTGCATAATATCCTCACTGGGCATATATCTGGGAGTAACGCCAACCACTAACATTGACAGTAGTTCAAACAAATCTTCAAAATTTTTGCCTGAACGAAAGAACTAAGAAAATAATACGTAGGGTCTAAGATGTCACAGTATGGTTCTTTAACAAAAATAGAAAATCCGATCGAGTAGCACAACTATTTTTTAACTTCATTGTTGCTCCATTGAAAGTCCAATTACGACTAAATCACTAGCTAGTTAAGAAAGTCTCAATTTAATGGTCTCTTACAACCATAGTTAATTACCAGTCTATAAAACCTTTTAAAAAATCTCTATTATAAAAAGTCAAGTCCTGACTGACTCATTCATTGACTGACTCTCATCAACGCCTAGCCCAAACCCTTGAATCTAGAATGACGAAACTTGGCACAGAGGTTCCTTGAATAACATAGACAAGGAATAAGAACGGATTTTTGGAAATTAAACCTTTAAGGAAGTAAAAATGACGATTACAGTTTGTATGAAAGTTCTTCATTTCTGAAGTTAGAAAGATTTAAATTCGTATTTAAGCTACTCTTTGTATTTAAATTAAACTGTTTTCGGAGTTTTTGGGGAAATGCATCTCTAAGGGGGTGAAATTGAGTAGGAACATTTGTATGGGAAAATATATTTTTTTGTAATCTATGGAATTGAAATTTTGCATAAATACTCGACTAACAAAAATAAATGAATACCTGTTTTAGCATTTGTCAACTTGCATCCCTTTAGAGTTTCAAATGGGGATGAAAGCATGTATGTAAAATCTTCATCCAGCCCAAATGGCTTAGGATAGAGAGTTAAAATTTAGTCACTAGCTATAATTTGTGACATAAATGCTTACCAAAAAGGGATGGTATTGACATGGGTTGAATTTCAATACAATCCCAAGAAAGTAAAATAGAGGGAAGAAGTCTTAAAACAACTTACAATACAGACTTTTTTTTCCAAAAAATACTCATTTTTGAGAAATGCGTGTAAGATAACTCTGGTATACCAGAGGGTCAATTCCCGTAATTTGACAATAGTCGCAATCCGGTGTCGATCCGCTCCCAGTAACATTACGATCCCAAACGGTATTCTCGTAAACCCAAAAAATTCAATTATAGTTCGGAATGCGACTGAAAATGGAAGAAACCAAAATTAGAAATTTTTTTGCTCTGTTTTTAGTCTTATTGGGATAGTTTTAATAATTTTACGTCAAATTGAAAGTTTACGAGAATACCGTTTGTGATAGTAATGTTACTGGGACCGGATCGACACCGGATTGCGACAATTGTCAAATTACGGGAATTGGGCCTCAGTTGTTAAGCTTGGGGCGAGATTTCTGGCTGTGTGGGTACCAACATCCGGTTCATTTCTAAAACGTTGAAAGTTGTGCTAAAACCTTAGTCACAATTAAAGAAAACCTAAATATAAAGGTTTGGTGTAGTTATATTTTGTTGTTTATTCCGAAAAACCCAGTGACATTACTAAGAGACGTTAGTAATTTCTGTGACAAACTAAATTACACGCGTGCGAAGCCGCGGGGAACAGCTAGTCGATTATAAAAAAGATTAAGCTTTCAACTAATGTATTTCTGATAACTATCCCTACTTGTGTGATAATATTATTACCTACTGACAATTTCATATTTTGGTCGAGGGTTGCAATCTATTGCGTCGTTCAATAAGCGTCTGTGTACTCAGGTCACTATCAATCATCCGCCTGCGCGTAGACACGTCGAGAAATAAAATGTATTTGCTTTATTGGGGTGCTTAGTTATTGATTTTGGGTGAAATTACTGTCGTCCGTGAGCGTAAACTCGCAACTGACTCCGGGCACTGTAATTTAGCATCGTTATATGGAGCCGATCCAGCCGTATTCACGGGGCGTCATCATCGCACGTGCAATGTAATCGTCGTAAACGTATAGGCGCTATGTGAAGCAGCGCATATCAATCAGCTGAAGGCAGTCCTGTTGTCGAGAGATCACTGCGAACCCATTAACATAATTGAGCGGCTTGTATCCGGGACACTTCACGGTCCAGATCGGCGACATCTTTGACGGCACATTGTCGTAATGAGCGCCCGAAGCCGACACGTCATCCGCCCTAATGCATATTTACAATAAGAGCCCCGTTGGAGACAGTTCCACTACAAGCTTCGATGCTCCTTCTGCCCGATTAATTCACTCGCTCTTACTGAACAATTCGAACGTTTTGCCTTATCCCAATCTGCAGTTTGAGCGAGTCACTAATATGATATTGTGAACGAACGAAATATAAGTTAAATCAATAACGTATGTATGAAAGTTGTCGGAAACAGTAAACACCACACGGAAAAATGCCGTTATGAAATTGCCGAAATCGCTGTTTATTTAGTCGCTATCGTCGCCTCAAATTAATTAAAGCCGGTGTGGGACTTTATTAACTTATTGCAATTACATTTAAACGAGCGATTAGGTACGGGGGACAGGCAGTCGCTTATTCGCTAGTCTAATATCGTACACGGTGCCTCGAATTTGATCAAACTCTGCGTAATCGGGGACAAATAAATCTCGCCATTAAAATTAACGGCGAACTCCGCGACCCGGTTCCGACCTCTTCAGTAGATCCCTAATCGCCTTTCAGAATACCGCCGTGATATTATGTCGGCGAACGGCATTAGTTAAATTAGTACTAATAGGCATGATAGCGTTGTTAAATGTTTTATTGTAACAGAGAACAATCTTCTCTTACGTATTATCATTTAAAATTATATTGTTTATTTGTTTTTAATATTATTTGGAACTATCTTTTTAAAGAATACAAACGTTATAAACGTTCTATGGTAGTCCTTGTTATTGTTTTGCTATTGTATTATTTGCAATTTAAGGAGTGCAATAAAAACGCGTACTCTCCTTTATAATATCTGATTCGAAAAACGTCAAAACAATCAATACTGTTAACACTATTGGCGATCACGCATAGACAGTTGCAACTGACACATTTTGGAAAACAGATTGTCGTACCGAGATCCCGACGAACCGCGCCGACCACCGCATTGACAAACGACTCTGCCCACTTCATTAATTGCGGTCCACTCGACCGCTGCCTCTAAATAATTCACACACGTCTACCCTCCCGCGCCGCAATCTACAGCGGACACGCGGGAAATTACGACTTGCTCTCTTGAAGACTCCATTCGGCAATTAACTTTTTTTTTAAAATTAGCATTGAATTTTGAAAATTGTTCTCGCCCGTTTCTCTTAAGAGTTATTCGGCATGATTGACTCTGTTACTTCCTACGATTGTATAACAAAATAGTTGCGTAAGATCATAATCGCACTGCAACTTACGCTACTACTACTGTTTTTTTAATAACACAAATATTTAGTTTTAAAGTTACTTCAAACATAGTAGGACAATGCTAACCAATTGAGAAAGTTTGAACTCTCAGGGAAAGCATAGACTCCGTTTTCATTTCTCCCTCAGAGAGTGAAATGACGGGTAACAAACCTTGTACCACGCGGGCAAAGCCGCGGGCAGCTAATATAACGATAGTTCAGTTTCAGCCCAGTAACGAAAACGAAAGGCCAAACAATAACATAAAAAAGATTTATCTGTAAGATGTTTTGCGTTTGATAGGTACCTACGTAAACCATCCCATTGGTCGTAACTTAATTCCGCAAATTGTTATAATACAGTACAAAGATTACGCCATTACAAGAAACTGCTCCCGTTTCGTGCCCTCAGGCTAAAAACTTCAGTAATTTCTTAGCAACGATTGCTAAAAGCGGTCTCCAAATAATTGGATTTCTATGTGCAAACACAGAATCGATCGGCCCCAGTATAATTTATTTGAATTATTTATTCACTTTTTGCTTTGTTAACCTACTTACTTATTTTATTTTGTGAAGTTTGTACTTGGCTCTGATTTCATTACAAGCCCGAACACACGCCAATATTACTGTTGATATATTGACGCGGCTGGCTATTGCGCGAGTACTACTTATTTGTTACGACTTCCTTTATAATTTGCAATATAATTTATTATTTAAATAGCTCATAAAATATTCTAATATGTAAGAAGATAGAAGTTAACAAAGCGAAACGTTTTACAAACAATAAAAAAAAAACAGTTTACTTTAATCACCTTCCGTGTGCAGCAAATCATTGGTGTGAATCCAGTAGTTACAAGTATTTGATTAAAGTCCTTTTTAATCGCACACCTCTGCGGCTAGCCAGTTAGCCTAACGATACAACTACGATCAAAGCGATCCATCATGCCGCGGTAGCCAGCGGTGCGTGCCCTTGTTAATCATTAAATAGACATCTGCAAGGGGAACGTCTTTCATTTCAACTTCAAAACTTCCGGGTTGGATTTCGGAGATGAATTCGCAAGACCATTCAATTACCATAATTACTCAAATCGGTGTTCAAACGACGCAGTGACCAAACTCAATTGTGCCACTTGAAATATTACACCCAAAACAGCTTGCACCATTCTATGGGACTTGAAACTATGGGAAAAAAGGTTATATGAATACGTAATTCCTTAATCTGAGGCGTCGAATGTCGATTGCGCAATAACAAGAGGTTGGATGAGCAAAAAGCAGCTGCGTTCTCCACTCGTAACGCTCGTAACTAGAGCCGTTACGCAATTCGGTAACGTCCTAATTGATTCCTCGCCCTTTCGGGCAGACGGGCGTCGCATTATCGAGCACAGGTGCCCCGGCTCTCCAGTAATTTGCTTCCTCGCGACAGACGCCAACAATATCGGCCCACCTCCGATTCCGCTATTCTCGACGCCCGTTTCACCTTTAATTGTATATCGGAAATTCTTTTCGTGACGTGACTCGATTAGTAATAAAGTTTGAACGCTATGCTCTGCAACGGAAATGGCTTAATTTTCACCAACTTAGGACGCCCGGCGCTCGTTCCCTGCTGGCTCCCTTCCGCGTCGAACGCCTATTAAAGGTGTGTGTAAATCGAGCTCGGTAACATGAAATATGGCGAATCTCTGGCCGATTTGTATGCGCGCCGAACTCTCTCTAAGTAATTTATCTAAGAGTATTTTTGGCGGCGATGGGGTGCGGTGTCTTGCAGACTCCTTTGAATCGGCGACGTGTCTCCACTCTTTCAATTACATTAAAAGCTTAATTAGGAATATTAGCAAAGTATCCTCGTTTACTTCCATGCTCTTTGCTAGTCAGTTTCAGCGAATTTTCTCGAGTTTGTTCGAGGAGTCTTCACCG
Organism: Anania hortulata; assembly: GCA_963576865.1. Lineage (NCBI taxonomy): Eukaryota > Metazoa > Arthropoda > Insecta > Lepidoptera > Crambidae > Anania > Anania hortulata. The sequence goes on along the minus strand of OY756392.1, from coordinate 14,859,569 downwards.
CCGGCCGAAGTTCTGAGATGCTTAGACGAAATGCGGCTCGCAATTAGAGTAATGGACGTAACCTTCCTGAGCGAAATTAACGCCATTCGTCTATAGCGTAAGGGCGCACTCGGTACAATTAAGTTGCGGAGTGGAGAGAAATTGCAACAAGTGCAACGGGCCTCGTCGCGTCCACGCTCCATTTAACCCACTCGGCTGGGAGTGTTCCGAAACCTCGGCCAACTTTTATACTTCCACATAAGCACCTATTGCCGCGGATTGTGCAGTCCATTGCCCTCCTTGAGTGTACCCGATATCGTTAGCTGCCACATTTTCAATCCTTTAAATACTCGCCTATAAACTCGTCTCCTGTTAATTGAATTGTCTGTCTCCTTCAGCCGTCTGTTTTCTATTGTTACCCTTGTTTTTGCTGTTCCTCCAATCTTTGCTTTTTGTATCTATCTCTAAACAATTGAGACAGCATTTAGTCTCCATTTCCTTTGTCGTAGTCCATCGAAAACTTTTTTGTAACTAATTAATGCGGAATAACTTTTGCGAAAGTTTACATTTGTAAACGGCAAAATATAATTAAATAGTAAAAATCGTTATTCCTGAAAGTATTAAGCAAATAATCGTCATTATAAAACTTTAATGGACATGATTCTACTTAATATAAAATATGGTACGGTATAATGCTTGTTTCCTCAAACAATTTACCTAATGTCTGTAACTCTCCATCACTTTAACTTTCTATCTTCTCTCCGTCTTGCCGTACGTTTAGACACGTATGAATTCTTTTATTTTTTCCCCGTGCATCTTTTGAAAATGGCCTCTAGGAGTGTGTGACGAAGGTTGGCATTCGCGTGTGGGAATGTGGGACTTGTTGCTGCCCCTTGAACGGCCGAACTCCGGATCAAGCTGTCTACCCGAACTAGCGCTCTTCCTTCCCCATTTTCAGGGAAAACAAGGGAAAAGTGTTTTTGGGACGACAATATCGCTATCTGTTCGCGAGCACATAATTTGTCGTACGAGACTTGATGTGGACACCCTCGATTTGTCCTCTGATACGATACACTCGTGCTAGCTCTAATGTCCGTGTCACTTTTATTATATCTGACTTGGGAATATTTTTGCAGGAAACAATATCTTAATCGGCTTCGGTCGTATAAGACAGCGTCAACTTTTATTATATTTTGCACAAACAAGTACGTAGTCTCCTAATACAGAGCGAATGCGGAAACTTTAATAACTATGTATAATTATTTCAATTTTGGCTTACAATAAAGCGGAAAGTACAATTAAAATCTTACAACAACAAAATATGATTACAATATCTATAGATCTAAGCCTTATTATTTCCGGTTCTTCTTAATGTGATTTGAACAATTTATTACAAAAAAAAAAACTTTTGGTTAGCAAATGTAATCCCTATCTCCTTATCCATTTAATCTCACCAATTGCTTATTAAAAATGTTTGTACAATAAGAGAACGGCACCATTACGAGTGGCGTCGTATATTTCTTACTGGATAAAAAGGATAACGTTTTATTTCACTTTCAGAGGTGACGTTATGGCTCGTAAAAACTTTCATTTTCTATTAACTTGCATAAACCTTGCTTTATTTGGTTTTTCTTATCACGCCAGGTTACCGAACTCTTTATCATACCTACAGATTTGCATACAATAAGTTTTAAGTTGTAAAAAAGTTTTATCGTATCTACACAAACATTTTAAGACCAAATAAGGTATTATAAACATTTCTTAACTCTATAAAGTAGCTTTTTAAAGGTACTAAGTTAAACAAGTAATGAGAATGCAATTGATCTCAAATAGTCATTATTGTGACGCCTAATAATCCGCCTACGTCACCACAAGCATCAAATCATTAAGAATTCGGCATCACAATTTAATTTATTTATTAATTTTCTCCAATTTATTACATTGTCAGCCCAAATAAAACAATTTGCAAATTACACAATCTAAAATGTCATGTATTCGTTACAATGCAGTTTTTATAAAATTTTAGCGGTTTCTTACAGTTTCACATCAAACAAGCGGTTTTACCGTAACGCAATAAAGCCCCGCTCACACCGCTGAAATTTACCTTATTAATTTCGTTAGCGCGAAATAATCACGCTGGCTGCCTCCACTGATCCTTAAAATTATTTACGTGGATACCCTCACATCCCTCACGGTAATATGAAATGTGTTTACGTACTTATAACAAACGTTCCTATACGTGGTAAGGTTTTGAAGCGATCGACACAAATCTTGGCGATGTTTCCTCATGCTTTTTGAAAACATTTTTTTTTCTGTTGGTCATTTGTTTTTTTAACAAAACAGTGCTCATTATTTTTGATTTAAAAATACATTTGCTTGAATTAAAAGGAAAAGTAAAAAGTCTTGAAAATAACCAAGCGTACTTGTTTAAATACGCAAAGCTTCAAATATGAATTCTGCAAGGTAAGTTTTGAAATACCTCAATAGCTTCTTTAATAACAACGGAAACATACATTATTACACGTTAGGATATCAATACAGTATGTACTTGGTGCTAGTAAGCAGACAGATGTTTGTTTACTCCATATTCAATTGTCTTTAATCCAATCTTCTTCAAGCGTGGAGTGCTACAACATTAAGCTTAACCCTTGGCGGCGAAGCACGTGCGTCTATCCGCGCGATCAGCCTTCGTGACGCGCCGCCTTTTTGTCCCAATCTGATCGGGACTTGCCGCTGAGTTATAGCTTAAGGAACTTACCACTCCCGACCGCGAACTGCAGCGTGATCGCGACGCCGGAACTTTCAAATAAACGGCTGGGAGTTTGCTTACACCTATGTTACATGGATTTTGGATGAGCTTAAGATATTTGTACCACCGTTTAATACAGTTTGTATTTCGGAGATAAATCTTCAATATTTTGTAACGGAGATTTACCCTGACAATGTGTCCAGTATTGCATAATATAACGTAGGAATACTTCCAACCCAAAAGATGACTAATTGCATTTTTATGGAAAGCAGGTGCAGTGCATTCCAACGAAACTACTTGTGTTTGTTTTGATTGTCGTCGTATAAATAATATAAGACTGAATGTCATATTTCTCTAGGAAAATTATTGTCGAAACATTCAAAAAGTTTTTAACTTTATCTGTGGATTTTGTCGAGAAGGAAGTTAAAAAAGACGCATTTAGACGATATTATGAGTTTGCAAGTCACCACGAAAAAGTATTTGCTACTCTTACAGATCGCGCTCACTTGTCATGAAACTAGACTTATGACAAAGAAAACACAAAAAAACTTTTCCAATTACCTATTCAACGAGTCGGTTCAGAAGAAACCCACCACTCCTCGAACAAACGCCTCTATGAAAAGAAATCACCGAATAGGTGAGCGCGGGTAAACTCACGAGTAAACATTTGCGTATGTAAACTGGAATTATTCACGAAAAAACTTTTAATGGCGTCCCCGGAGTTCCCGTCAAACATTTATCAACAAAAGAACGAACGTCCCGCAGGCGATGGAACTTGAAATGTATGGAAATTACCCAGTCACAAGCGGGAGAACAATTCACTAACGTCGGCATAGGCAAATGTTTTTGTTGCAGCTTGTTTCGTTGTGTAACTTGTTCGGATTTGAAGTTACGACTGTGTCGAGCATTGTGCGATGAAGCGCTCCACAAGGTTACGGGCATTATTATGGAAATAGAAAAATAAAACGCTCTGAAGATGGAGCTTAAACCAGCGAGTGATTCGTCAGATGTTCGCCGTGAAGCGAATATAGCCCCTCGTTGGGCGCCAAATAACTCGGAACGGAATAATGAACCGCCTCAGATTCTTCAACAAACAATCCCTGTCATTGCGCGACTGCAGAGAAAGATTAAAATTTTATAAATGTTTACTTCTATTATTTCAGTTATAGTGGTATAATATTAAATTGTAACTGTAATACAATTTTAAAAAACTTAGTTATGTGTTTTATGTTGGGTATAAAACCGAAACTCTTCTCGATCACTACAGCAATATTTCTTGAATAACAAAAAAAACATTCAAAATGCATCGGAGTTATGATACCAATAAATAGCTGTATGTCATCTGCCTAATTTCAAAGATTAACCGAGAAGTCAGATAGAATAAATACGTTCCGAACGGACACCGTTTCATTTGCATTTCAATCAGAATGATATAGCCGGTGGAAAGGAAAATCCGCTCCGTCGCCTCACTTAAAGCTTTTGAAATATTCCTATAACTTCTGATTCTACGAAAAAAAAGCCTATTTGAATTGGAAAGATCAAAGCGTAAAAATTTATCGTTACAAAAAGCGTGGCATGAACGTCCAAAAAGACGTCAGGCACTTATTATTTTAACAGAGCGAGTGTCTCGTCTCCTCTCTCATTCTATTTGTCTTTTCGATTGTTCCGGTGCATAGACTCCTCCATTACTCAGCACTGAAAGGAAAGTTTTGTATTCAATTTGGTATTATAATTCCCATTTGAAGTCGCCACGCACCATCGCGCCGACATCGGCTATGTAAATGGGCGTTTCCGGGACTAAGTCGCATTTTCGCCAAAAAAAAAGTTGAATAATTTCTCTCTGAAAATTTTACCTGGATCTGTGATGTTTCTTATGCCATCTCTTCTGGTATTTGTATATTATTATTCATAACGCCCCTTACGTATTTCGACATAGAGTTTACACGCGTCGTCCGTCATATGGATCGACATAGAAACGTAGTAAAAGCCATAAGTTGAACATTTATTTATCTAACCACTTGCACCCCAGTAAGTTGTTCGGTTTGTGTAAATATTTCTGTGCGCTTACCTGACGTGAATTTTTATTCAGCCTCTCGCGCGCAAGCCCGGCGGGAGACAAGGAAACATTTCAGAGTTTCTCTTCAATTTAAAATGGAAACTTATCCCTCGGCTACCATAAAGTCTGCATTTTCCATAGAAATCCACGTAGCTCGGTGTATTCGATCCTAACCGGTGTCCACACTGAATCCTCCTGGATTTAGACCGCGCGCATTGGCTGAACGGCGCCTTCGAGAGAGTCTTGCATCTACCAACGTGCGACAGGTTTTATTTTACGAGATGTTTTCCGCGACCGTTTCGCAGATACTAAAATAATAAGAGTTTTACGTCGCCGCGTATTATGTAGCTTTTATGGCCCCCCGAGCTCGGCTGGAGCGCTGTTATAGTGGCTTACGAGAGCTCTTGTGACGAAATAATTAACCCAGTGTTGCTCGTATTAGACTTCGCTTTAACCCTACATTGACTACTTTTAACAACTTTATGACATTTTAAATGAATTTTACTTACAGACGTTAAACTAACTTATATTTTTGACTGTGTTTATACCGTTCGTAGTAAAAATACAAAATCCCAAACGTTTAGTTGTTATTTGAAATTCAATTAGCGATGTAACGAGATTTGTTCCTTATATTTAGCAAGGGTCAGCTCGGTTTTAATTAGGGAAAATGAATTCAGATCCCTTTGAGTTACATTGTTAGCCGCTAACTTAACTTAAGATTAAGTTTCTGGCGGGCATATCCCATTTAAGTTGCTAGACGTTTTCTTCTTAAATACGCTAGTTTCCTGGGTCAACAAATGATCATTCTATTTAGTCCGTCAGTTAGATTATCAAAAAATATTGGACCCATATTTTGTCTTTGGTCAATCAAACAAAAAATGACGAAGATAAAGCGCATCAAAGTTTATGAGTGACGTCACGTCTTGCTAAAAAGTGTCGCAAGGCGTGACGGTTCGCGGAACTTTAACGGACTATATCTCTATAATTTTTTGTTTGATTTAGAAAAGAAAAATACGTGTCCAATATTTTCTGTTGATCCGACTGACGGACTAATTAGTTTTTTTTAGGAAACTAGCCCATTGTAAAAATCCTTTTCTGGCTAGTTATCGGTCGATGTCAAGGACTAATAAAGTTGCTTGTTATGACGCCACGTGTTTACCGACAGCACGAAATCACAGACGCGATATAGGACCGGTCCGAACGTCTATATTCAAGCGAGAGACAAGGGACCGATAACAGATTACCCGCAAACACGTTTTAAATTCATTTCCCGACCCGAGAGCCGATCGCTCCCCGATAAAATGTGGGGAGGGCCGGGAAACGGGGACATATTTACTTTGTCTCCCCGCGCGGCGCGCCCGCGGCCACTTCCCCGGTCAGGTAACGTTGCGAAGTGGCAAAATATTTGTCCTAGCCGTTACTCGTCCTGTCCCGATTTAAGAACATTAGCTCCTCGCAAATCCGAGCTCAGTTTTAAGTCCATTAAGTCGTGCGCCAGCCTGCAACTGAGATGCACTGCGGACTCCAAATAACTGAAAGTGACCTATCAATTCCAGTTATTCCGAAGTAATCCGACGAGTTCATTTATTCACTGAGCTCTACATTTGTAGTACCAGATTTTTGTGCAAGTATTGTACTAACAAAATTCACAAATTAATCCAGTTATAATATTGTATAATTTAACTAAAAATTCAAATACGTATGAGTGGAGTCACTCATAAACCACTATTACTATTAATTAATAACTACCATCAGAATTAGTATTACACAAGGAAACTAACTTCAAATAAAGCTTTTGATGAGCTCGTACAAAGTGCAACAAAGTTTTCTCAATCACTTTATAACCCAACGATATCGCAAAGACTCTGCCCTTTTAGTATATAGTGGCAAAATTTTGTCGCGTTAACCAATTCTGAAACTCGTTAACACAACTGTTGTTGTAACGGTATGAGGCCGGCGAGTTGCCACTGCGGCTAAATCCATTAGTCCGTCAAGTGCGACGTTTTGACGCTAGTAATTTTGACACAAGGCTTTGGAACCGGACACTTTCGATGCTTTGTCCCTTTCGGCGGTCAGTTTCGTCACAAAACATGTCAAGAATTTTCTGAAATGAGTAAGTCATTGCAATTTTCTGATATTCTGTTTACCGGTTAATTACAGTATTTTGAAAAAAAAGCTAATCTTTTGCTGTTAAAACATCCTGATAAAAAAATAACCTTATGGGCTGTGTCACGTTATGTAACTAAACCTGTTGCAATCTTAAACTTTTTTTGGTAAAGTTCAGAGATGATTACTTAGTATCTTCTTGTGATAATGTTTCTGTAATCTAAGGGACAACTCTTCAAAAGGAAAGTAGGAGAATAGGGACGAAAAAGTATTTAAATCTCGGTCGTTTTTATTTATCTTTGCGGAGCGCCGTCGGCGGTTAAATATCTGAGGCTGCGATGCCGGCCGCGCCCGACGAGACAAATGTAAACAAGCCGCGCCTTTGAAACACCAACCTCTGGATGTGGCTGCTCAGCGTAAAGTTTTGACGTCCAACTTAGATTGTTTTACGTCTCTGATACATTTTCCTCATACTTTTCGATTCAAACTCCCTGTTCTATCACATTTATCCAAACATCAATCAATTTGCAACACGTCTATACCACTCGAATCCCGTGAGTGTGTTCCGATAATACACAAACATCGAATTTCTAAACAAAACCACGACAGCTGGAACTGCAAATTATCCTGTTCATAAAAATACAATGATGTTATTTTGATCTTTTCCTCTCTAAAATTGTAAGCAGCTAAAACGATTTTACCTTGAGTATCATTGATGAGATTCATTGATGTAAATTGTTGTAAAATTTCTGAAATACGCTTTCCCAACAAAATAAAGGATTTTACAAAATGTAAAGCATCACAATCTCAAGTGGCATACTTTCAACTTCGGATTCAAGTCTTGATAAAAAATATTTTCTCTCTATTTTAAAGATGGCATACATAATCTAGTGGCGGATGTGTTTCCTCAAAGACTCCATATCAGCATAAGTCTTTCGACACTCTTTGACTTACGTAGCACAACTAAAGGAGTGTCACATTCTCTTTGCGATTCCTATGCGACTGCTATCAAAATATTCAAAGCATCCATCGGCTTGTATTTGTTAAAAGCTATTGGGGCATGAATTTCTGATATAGAGCCATCTTACAGACGCAAACTGTTTTGTTTACTGAGAATACTATAAGATTTATCAACTGATACCAATATAAAGTTATTGATGTTGACATTAGTCAGTTCATATAATCAAACTCTCTGAAATCAAGTAAAATGTATTAATAATGAAGATCATACTTATTTTTATCGCATCGGTACACTACTTTCGCTGACACCGTGTTTTGAAAAGTGTTGGTCCATAACAAGCTATGTCCCTCCTTTTTTTATCTCATTGCTAAACCCAATGTAATTACTGTCCTAATTAGTGACTCAAAAGCGTTATGAATGTAAATATCCGAAATTAAATTGCTAAAGAGGTTCACGTACAAGGGGAGTCAAGTGATTCTACATATTTGCTTAACTGATGCTTCACGTGCCGATGTACTAAATCGGAGGCGTGAGAGGGCTCGAAATAACAAACGGAATCGCGGCGTGTATCGGTCTCGGCATAACATTTGGGACCAAAAGGAAAATATGAAAAGGCGCAATATTGCCCGACGAAATTACGATCGCTTTAGATTCCATACGACCCATTGAGGGGTGAATTGTTACCTTCGTACATTGCTATAAAGAATCTATTTGTTTTTCCCCAAGTCAAGTGATATTGATTGTGTTTCTTCACAATATGAGACTATGGTTGGAGTGAACCCACTCTTTTGTTGACGCTGGTTAATTTATCGCTTGGAAATAATGTGATTATGCCAGTTATTGAAGTTTGATATCTTTTGTACTCGTATCATAGTTATTCATAGCTTAAAGTGATCAATATTACTACGGGTGTTAACCACCATTTTTTTAGTTAAAAGCACTACTCTGAACTTTAAGTTATTGTTTAAAAAAAAAAACAATTTGAATTTCGAATTGCAAGTCGAGTTAAGTAAGTAAGTTATTACTTACTTAGTACTCGAGTCTCCCAACAAGTAGGCCTGCGGATGAACATGGACAAAACCAAGCTCATGTCGAATGCCCATATTGCGCCCTACCCAGTATCATATATAGTTGGGAGCTCTACTCTCGAAATTGTTGATAAATATGTCTACTTAGGACAAGTTATCCAGTTGGGTAGATCCAATTTTAAGGAAGGAGGTCAATCGTCGAATCCAACTCGGCTGGGCAGCGTTCGGGAAATTACACCACGTCTTCTCGTCCAAAATACCTCAGTGCCTTAAGACGAAAGTCTACAACCAGTGTGTGTTACCAGTGATGACATATGGAACTGCAACGTGGCCTCTCACTATGGGCCTCATAAGAAAGCTCAAGGTCGCACAGCGTGCTATGGAAAGGGCTATGCTTGGTGTTTCCTTGCAAGATCGAATCAAAAATGAGGAGATCCGTAAACGAACAAAAGTCGCTGACATAGCCCAACGGATTAGCAAGCTGAAGTGGCAGTGGGCGGGGCACATAGCACGTAGAACTGACGGCCGATGGGGCAAAAAGGTTCTAGAATGGAGGCCGCGTACCGGCAAGCGCAGCGTAGGACGTCCACTCACAAGGTGGTCAGACGACCTGGTAAGGTTCGCAGGAAGACGCTGGATGCAGGCCGCTTCCAACCGACCAATCTGGAAGTCAATGGGGGAGGCCTATGTTCAGCAGTGGACGTCCTATGGCTGAAATGATGATGATGATGATGAGTCGAGTTCTCACTTTTCGACTAAATTAACTTAAATGTTTTAAAAATCATTGCTAAAATTACCATAATCCCTTCACAAAATTTCATAATTCACTATCAACAAAGCCTGTGAAAGCTTATGAATAAAAAGATTCCATGGAACAAAATTTATATAGGCAGCAAGTAAGCTCATACATATCAAGCAAATGTACGGAAGCGGCTTAGAGAATTTCGCGACGCCCCTACAAGTCGGCCGGCCTGCTCCTAATGAGAAACTATCAAACTCCGCCGCCACATTTGTCTTGTTAATGCTAATATTCAATTCTCCAGCGACGCTACCAACCGGGCTTTTAGTTTGCCACCGCTTGCAGGCCGAGCGAAATTTAATATCAATTTATTACGTACAAACTTCATAAAAACTATGAAACCCCGGTAATCCGCACACGTTTAATATTGCTTTGCTAAACATTAATGTGTTGACCAAACGCGTTTTCTTAACGTTAAACACCATTTAAATGTTTTGCACAAATACGTGCTGTTTGTAACTGAAATACCTACTCCCGCGCGATAAATAGCCACCATCAACATAATTCTCACAGAAACATTAGGCTACGTTCGATCCCGAGAAGTAGCAATAAGAAAAGCGGGGGCAAGATTAATTTTTATGAACAAACTTAAGGCAATGGAACTGCGCCAGTGATTGGTGGCCGCCATTTAACACCCGTATGCACTCCTGTAATCTAGATGTTTGTCAAGCTCTCTCTAGTTCTTTATAAAATAATGAACCCTATTTAACACCGTGAGTGGTCCACTGCAATAAGTGTATTTATTTAAATCGTCGCGCATGCTAATGAGAGTCGCCTTTAAATGTCGCCCTTTGTTTCTCTACTCTGTTTCCGTTAAATTTTATCGCTCAACTTTTCCCAAGACTAGATTAGTTTTACTCCAACAATATCGTAAATTGAGCTCCCATTGCCCTCAACCAAGCGTAATGATACGATCTATCTTACGGCTTATAGTTAGTGCCGCTCGCCGATGTTTAATTGAGGCTTAACAAGTGTGTAGCATGATAACAAACCGTAGTTTGCTGTATCGAGCCCGGTGTTAGGTCAACATAGTTCGGTTATCGCCGGCCCCAAGTTAAAATGGTATGCAAGCTGCGCTCGACTGGTGGTTACCGCTTGACGTCTCTATTCATTACGGAGCAACCGGCCCTCACAACTTTGTTCACACAAACTCGCAACTCCTACTTTCCCTATAAAGTAGAGTTGTGACAGCGAGTAATGTCTCCTTATATTGTTCTGGGGCTAAGAGGTTTGCCTCCTAGTTGTGATGAGAATTGTTAACTTTTACACTGTCTGACTTCTTGTTAATTTATAACAACCGCGCTCTGAATTTTTAACACTGCATTAGTCTTCGGTCGAATTTGCGTTAACGTTTCGAATCGAAGAAAATAGGTCGTTACAGTTTATTAATGACCGAAGAAAGGTCTTAATATCGGAGTTTGGACGAAGAGTTTCGGCGTTAATCGATACTTGCGAATATCGATTATGAAGTTAGTGCGAAAATCATCGGGTGTGGGTGGGCTTGACAAATGTCCGTTATAAGCGCAGAACAAATTGGTGCAATCTATTACGAGTGGCGCTGGCAGCGCTCACCCGACAAATATTATCAAGATCGTTAATTTCGACATCTTAGTGCGAGGCGCTTCCCGTGATAGTACAAGCGAGCGCATACGACTATGAAAGCGCCTAACTACCGAACGGCAACGGTACACGAAGTGTGTCATAACTTAAAATTTAATCGCAAACTATTGCAAAAAAAATACAATTTACGATACTTACGTAGTCGAGACCAACAGCTTTAATGTTAGCTTTAAAAATAATGGATAGGTATTTTATTTTATATAACTTACAACCTCGATTTCATTTTCTTTAATGAAGTAAAACCAGATTACAAGCACATTACTATTAGTTAAAATTTCTCAAGTCACAGTGCTTAGAACAATTATAAAAGTCGAAGCAATTAATCCAATCAATTATGTTCTACTGAAACCGTTTCCTTTGAGTGGCAACCGACTGACTCACATCTGCGGTAGAACGATCAGTAACAATTTGTGCTTACTTTGTAAAATAACATTTGAGTTTAAAGTCACGATTAAACGTGCCATTTGTATTTATTCTGCAATAAAAACAAAAAGATTAATTAAGCGTCTCTTATAAAGGGTTTACGTTACATAACGCTAAAAGGTATCTCACACAGTGAATTTTTATGATCAAATAAGTGACTTTGACCCATTTTGTACTCAAACCTAAATTACGCAAATTCGCGTACATTTTTGTAACGATTCAATCCTGCCGAGTTACTTGTGCCCATAAAACATGAATATAAAACTGTGAGAGTAACACATGACTCTTAATGAAAAGTATATTATCTCACATAAAAACATTTTACGTTCGTTTTCAACGGCGGTTATTAAATTAAATCATAATTTACACACGCCAAGTTAAATCAGACTGTAAGCTCGTGAAATCGCAATAAAAATTATTAGACTCGTTACAGCTTTTCCTCGCTAGACCCTTTTTATTCTTTTTCATATTAGAGCCGTTCTCAGGAACAATGACGTCATAAATGCCGAAACGATTTTTCATTCCCATCATAAATGTTCACTTTCTCCATTTTATTCGGCCACTGAAACAATGTACGGTTGACGCGTGAATTTATTAATACTTTTATACGTTCCTCTTTATTACCTGAATTTGTTCCAATACCCACTTCTCCCTTAAACATTTTTTAAAATAATTTTATATAGATTGCACCACTTAAAATAATAGTAAGTAAAACGTAAAACGCCTACCTTTCCGAAATATACCTTTTTATCTTAACAAGTGTCGATTACCAGAAGAGACACTAGAGTTGTAAAGTGTCCGTCACGTTATTAATGTCTGACCAATATGACCGAGCAAATTGGACTGTGACCAATGACAAATGTGACCGGACATTTTGGACATTTATTGTCACTAACGTCACAACCAATTCTATTGACAAACTATGAAAAAAAATATTGGTCACTTATACGTGCATTATTATAAGAAAGACAGGCTTTAGTAGTGATGATCTATAACGAAATGAAATTTCTAAAATTAATTTATATTTCTGCACGAACTAGCTAAAATGCGTCCAGATCAAATTACATGTTTTATTGTATTTTTTTATTGTCAAATACATAACATTTAAGACTTACTTTAGAGGAATCCTTTTTTTTAAATTTAGTTTATACAATGTGACCATCGTGACAATAAATGTCCAATGTGACGGAGCATTTATCATAAATGACGGACGCTTAGCATATGACCGTCAATTTACAACCCTAAGAGACACCAAATCTACTATGATTGTTCGTTCCGTCGTTGTGTTTTCAACATCATAATTTTGGGGACATGAATATAACCATTATAAGTTTATTATATCGACATAAATCGATTATTGCTTCTTGAATAGTGTTAGTGAAACATAAACATGGTCATATGACATCGATAGTGGGCCACCGATCGTGTTTACAACCTTCATAAAAATCTCCTAAACAGACTTCAGCAGAGAATGCTTGACTTTTATTGCCACTTTTGTAATAGCAATATTTCGCTATCTGTGTTTATTAAAACTTCTCTAAGCTATTATCACAATTATAATAAATTTGACCTCGGTGCATTTATTCATTCACTATTAAATATTTAATTTTTGTGACATATTTTATTAAATAGATGTATTATGTAGTACTTGTAGTATAAAAAGCGTTAGTAGAACTTTATAAATAAATATAAATACTTCAGCATGACTACACAATCTGATAAAATAAAATCCTCTCGCTAAAATAACAAACGAAAGCCAACGGACCTATCTCGAAATTTTCGCCGAACATTTTAATATCACTAATAGATTATCCGTATTGATTCGCCACAATAGACCTGATACTCGTCTTTGAAAACGTAAACGTATCATTCTGTCCGTACTATCTCGCAAAAAGGGCCGAGTTCGTGTGATCTAAGTAAACCTTTCATGTATATTTTATTCCCGATATTTTGATGGTGCCCTCGTATCACGTTCATTCAAATGACATATTGGAGGAACGTTTGAGCATGTTCTGATCGAGAAAAGATCCACAGTTTTCTTTCAAGAGTAAAACCAAATACCATCAAGCGGAGTGCCAATATAAGGAATTGATTTTGCGTCGATTTTGAAAGTAGTTTGTGACAGTTTATTAGGTTGTTTTTAACAACATCTTGTCCTAATGTGTGTACCTCAGCTATTTATTTCTTGATCAATTAAACATTATTATTAAACTTATACTATAATTGATATGGCGGACAGCGGACAGGACCTGCGTTGTCACCTTTAGTCTTCATAATGAAGGAATCCGACATCATTCTTCATTAACTTGAAAAATTGTTATGGAAACGAAAACTGCCCTCTTTTCTAACACAATCCACCATTCTGCTACGAAATTTCCATCCTCGTTGTTTCTTTGTTGTGAAAAATGTTATTTAATTTCGGGCAATTATTACACGCGCTCTACGGAATTACTCCAAGGAATAGGACCCGCGGATGTTGGTTTTATTTTAGGGGGAACGGTTCCTTTTTCTACAATGAAAGCTTTATGCCGCTAAATGGGATTCCCGCTGTTAGCGTAAATCTGTTGCTTATTGTATTATGTAAATTACGAATGTTATAATCGCCGATGCATATTGCACAGCCTTTCAGATAAACCCGTTCGGAAATCCCACTTACCATGTTCTGTTAGTATCTGTGCTCGTAGTTCAATATTAACTATTACGAAAAAAACACTTTTTTTGTAGTATGAATTACTTTTGGTATTGTTTTCAATCTACGCCTATAATTTTTTATTACAGGATGTGGTTTTGAACAGTAACCAATTTTAAGGAGCCGATTGTGTTCATCAATACAGACAACTTTTTTTTAAGAAGTCAAAATCGCAAATGTTTTTTTTTTTGTTTCTTCATACAAAATATCATTCTACCTCTATGATAATGTATGGGGCAGCAAAATTTTTTATCATGATTTCGATTATGGCGCCAAAGTAAAAGTTATTTGTAGAACACATTTATTTGCCTTCCTAAATTTAGATCCTTTTCAAACCACACCTGTATTTCAAAAGATTATAGAGCTATTTTGGATAGATAGTTATCGATATATCTACCAAGGATATTAATTTGTCAGACATTAAAGTTAAAATTAAGTTAAAACTGGTAATTCTGTTCACAATTTGCATTGGTAAAGGTAGCAAAACTTGATACTGGATGATCACAGTTTGTGTTTATATTATTTTTGGGGGAGAATCATGTTGAGGCTTTATTAAGTGTCTTATGTGAGTGATATCTGAGGCGTGGCAGGTGCGTCGCGATATTCGGCGCAGCTCGCGTACAGTCCCGACCCGTCATTTGTACATTTGCTTTATTACTCTGGTGATTTATATCTTCGCCCGGTGCGTTTAACTGCTGAGGTCTGTCATTTCGCCGTCTTAAATTGAGATTGATCCCGGGTACGTTGACGTCGACACTGACTTGACGCGAAATTGTATTTTTGTTTTATATCGTAATTTGGTCTAAGCGCAGAAAAATGCTGACGTGCCCTTGATTCGGGCACGTGTAGGATATAATTTTTGCTTGTCGTTTTCTCTTTGTAAATAGAATTAGGATTTCATCGAGATATGCCTTCTTAGACAATACGTCAGATTAATATTTATTAGCAGTCGCTAGAATTTTGCCTTTGCCTGTTTTATCCTAAAAATACTGTGACACTCATTACACGAGCGTCGATAGAGTATCGCGGAAAATGACACTGTTTAGTTTTTTGTGAGGTCGGCGTTCTGTCCCCGTATTGTAAATACCACAGACTTTGTATAAACGAGCGGAGGGTAACTACTGAGTTGTGTGTGTCGATTAGGCAAAATCTGGAGCGCTGGGTCAGATCTTGTCAAGTCTTCATACATAATGACCCACTGTTGTAAGGTATAGGGTTACATCTTGACAACGTCCGTAGCCGAGAGGCGAACATACTGGACTTAATTCGTTAACTCTGAGGACCCGGGTTCGATTCCTGGTCGATCAATGTAGACAAATAACTTTTCTATATTTTCTCGGGACTTGGTATTGTAGTGCCGTCGTTATTTCTGATTTCTGTAACACTTAAGCTACTTATCTTAGAATGTATGTGAAACATCACAGAAATAAAGAAATATTTTTATTTAACATCATAAGGAAAGCACACTGGTTGGGTATTAGTGTGTATTGTGGCAACGTACTACAAATATTTAAATAATATTTTTCTTGTTGATTGTTCATCGTTGTATATTTCACATTGGCTCAATTATAATGAATCAGACTAGAAGAATTAAATGCTTAAATTATCTCTCTTGTTGTTTCAGAGAGGCTCCGACGAGCTTCTTTCGCAGAGTGGCGTCACCGTCATGGCGCCCGCCGCTCCGCACCACGCCGACAACAACAACCAGGACTCAGCCGCGAAAAAGGTAACGTTTTGTTCATATATTTATTTATATAATACTAGCTATCCTGGCAAACTTCGTACCGCCTCGTTTTATTTTTTGTGAATTTTTCGATGTTTTAATAGTTATTCTGCTATTCGGGAGACGAATCCAAAAAATCGTAAATCATAAAATTCGGCCCAGCCGTTCTTGACTTATAAATGGTGTAACTAACCCGACTTTGTTTTATATATATAGATTTTCTCCTTTAGAAAAAAAAGGAAAAAATCATGAGTTGTAGTTAATAGATTTTAAATATCATTAAAAGCAAAAAAAATGATGTCCAAGATAAATTAGAAATATTCGAGAAGATGTCAATTTGCTATAATTTTATATTAGGTCCTTACATCATGAAATTGCCGATACTAAATACTGGCAACTTTAACATCAAATATCGTTTGATTAGAAATTCCAAATTCGAATTTATTTCGAAATGAAGCAAACAAAACACGCGTCGATTGCTGCGTTTCTTTGCTCAATCGTCTCAATAATGAGGATTTTGAACCGTATCGTGACTTGTGATGAGAAATGGATCCTGTACGACAATTGGAAGCGATCATCACAATGGCTTAATCCTGGAGAACCAGCAAAAGATTTTGGTTAGTGTTTGGTGGACCAGTGCTGGTGTTATCCACTACAGCTTCTTGAGATCAGGCCAGACTTGTATTGCCAACAATAGCAAACAATGATTGAAAAGCTCGCCATTAAACAACCGAGACTGGTGAATTGCAATAGCCCACTGCTCCTTCAGGATAACGCTAGACCACATATTGCACATCAAACGCTCGCCAAGTTAGAGCACCTGCGACTGGAACCTTTAAGTAACCCACCATACTCTCCAGATCTTGCTCCAACCGATCACCACTTTTTTCAAAATAAAGATAACTTTTTACAAGGAAAAAAAAATCAAATCTGATGAGGCAGACAAAAAGCCTTCAAACAGTTCTTAGAATCTCAGATTTTTTTTTCAAAGGGATCAATGAACTGCCTATAAAATTGCGGGAATGTATCGATATTAATGGCGCATACTTCGATTGATTAAATAATAATTTAATTTAAAAAAGTTGATTCATTTTTTTGATACTGAACGGTAATTTTATATATAAAGACCTATACATATATAAAAATAAAATACGTGAATCATATTGAACAGAGTTTTAAATTACGTATGGAATATCAAAGTATGAAATAACGTATCAATCAATTATAACTGTTAAAAAATTTAAATGTTGTAAATAAAATAACATGACAAGGGTCTACTAAATTAAATAAAGTAAATCATCAGCCAACAATCAAGGCTGGTAAATACTTTGTTTAAAATAGGACGTTTATAAATAGTGTAAACGAGTCTCGTTATTTTACAGAAGTCATTCGTAACTGCTACGGAACCTAATTATCAAACGTTTTACCTTAAATTTTCGTTCAGCGTCAATTAATTAATCGACGGGGTTTTTAATTTTTCTCGTCTCGAAAACCACTCTTCTTCGGTTGCGTAATTAACCGAATAACGATTAATCGAGATAAAGCGATAAAACGACGGAATCGCGAAACCGAAATGAGTATTAAAATAAAAGGCCCCTCATAAAAAGCCAACGTGCTATAAAGGGGCTTCCCCGAGGACTCGAGGGCCAAATTTTTATTAATGTCTACCCCGACCTGCGATATCGAATGGATTTTTACATAATATATTGAATCAAAATGGAATTGATAATTTTCGCCAAATGAATCCAATATATTTTAAGGACAACGCTTGACTTTTTCTTCGGAACCGGAATTGAATTTGGTAGCATATGGGGCACTCGTGTGCAAGTTATTTCCCCAGTGGTAGACCCTGCAATGCGGCATCAATAGGCCACTTACGAATTATTTGTGTATTATTATTGACTTATGATATGATTATAGAAGACGATTATTTTAAACGACAGGACTACACGGACATGACCTGTCTAGCTCATACTTACTACATGTCGTGTAACTGTATATCCTGTAAAAAAGACTGACTTATGTGATTGAGTTTGTTGTGCAACTTCTTCTCATCACCAGTAGATATGTAATCCCGAAGTGGTGAAAGGCCCCACAGCTGCCCGTAAGAGGGCCTATAAATTGAATAGATATCTCTTATTGACTATTATTAATTTGATGGAATAAGGAATCGCGCTCCTATCTAAGTTTTTTGCTACGAAACAAAAAAATATTATGTAGAAAGGTGCAAAATGTCTGCTTTAGACCGATATTCTTAACACTTTTAGGATAACAATTCATCCCAAACTAAAAAATAACAGCCTCTTATACAAAGAGTGTGTCCACACTATTCCAACCTGCCTTTTTTCTTCGCGAAACTCGAATCAGTGCCGCGAGCATGCACACAACGTCTATTCTTGTTTTGTACCCGGCAAAATAGGGTACAATCAACATAGAAGGAGTTGTAAAAAATAAACAAGATCGCAGTTTTGGGTGTTTCCCGTTGCACAGTTGTTTCATCGCGTATTTACATAAATACGGTGTGCCGTTTACGTGCACACTTTGTACGGTAAACAAACAGGCTCTTTGTTTGTGGAGCCCTGCTGCCGGTGCCCGACCGCCAAATGGATTGCATCATCCATTAAAAACTTGAAGTACAATGCAGTGTCATACTTGTGGCAACCCCGGTTGTCACAATGATATGAGCAAATGAGAACAGTTTAATTTTGTATAGCAGGGAAACACAAATTCGTCGGCTTTTAAGTGTTGGCAATAGCTAAGAGCGAGGATGCTGTGATTGTGAGTTGACGACCGTTTGGTGTAGTGGTTCGTGCTCAGGACTACAAAGCCAGCGGTCGCGAATTCGAATTCCGCAAGGGGCAAGTATGATAAGCTCGAACATTTGAATCATGGATGTCATATAATGTATTAAAGTATATCTATCCGTTATCTTGTCACTAAATACAAGCTACGCTTAGTTTGGGACTAGATTAGGTTAGTCGCTAAATTACAAGCTCTGCTTAGTCTAATAATAGCTAGCAAAAATGTTACTCAGTCATGCCATTTGAGTTAATTTATTAACAAGCAACTATTACGTTCCAATAACTTAATTGACATAATTATTCATTCCTTATGTTCCAGGCATAAACAATAGATTTAATTTCCCCAAACGGAATATTTTTGCCAAGTAGTTTGGGCTCCCGACCTTGAGGAGTCATCTCCGGGCGCCCGAACAAAAAGCACGCAAATACTATATTGAAAAGGAACCGCGTCCTTGTATATCATTTACGTAAATTAAATAGAAATGAAGCGGCCCGTCGAAAAGGAACCATTTTCTTATTCTTTCCTGCAGGCAGTTTATTTCCCCGCTGTCACCGGTCATTATGTCACAGCTATTAAGAAAACGAATGAAAAGGATCTCTACAAAAATAAGTATAGAAGTGAAATACTAAGTAAATATTTTCTGGGTCGTATCGCTTTAAATACAATTTCATTACTCGTTTTCGCTGAGTGTTTGGTGTACGAGAAATATGAAACTTATACCTAGGCATTGAACATACGCGAGCTCTGATAGGTACAGAATTTATATTCCTATTGTATTTTAGTGTTTCTTAGATCTTAAGTAGGAACCATTGGCTACTATTTGTATTGTTCTTCTTCTAAAATCTTAACTTTTATGAAAATAGTAATAATGCCAGACGTAAAATTACACATTTGTATTAAAACAACTTTTATTTTTATTCTAATACCAAATACTAATACCAAAACGTGTTCCAGACATTATGATTGAAATTTTTATTGCACAGGTAAGTACAATTGGCGGACTTAATGCTATACAACATTCTCCAAATTCTACAAATTGTTCCATCCATTACAATGCTTTCTCCAACTAAGTAAATTTTAGGTACGAGTACGCGTTTGAAATTAATCCTACAACATATTCGACAACAGAAATACACAAAAAGCCCGTCCTATCTGCGCAAAACAAGGTAACTGCGTTAGTTTCTATGTTTTGCCGACCATTTACTCTCACTTGTTAGGGCGCCCAAAAAAAACACCGCAGTAATCTTAATTATATTGTGATCTCGTTACAGCCTGGCCTTAATTCATAATTAAATAGGGACGTGTCCCTGCGACGCTTATTTATTTGCTATTTTATGGTTTAGCGATTGCGGCCTTTTTTCCACTGCGAAAATTTAGGGACTGCCTTTTTTGCGACACCCCTTTCTTCTTTGTCGCTCTGAATATTCATTTGGAACCCATCGGCGGAATGGCGACTCGTTTTTAAAAGTATTTTTTTATGTCCTCTCTTTGTGTTGTAGCGCGAACACCTCGTGCTGTGAAAATATTGAAGGAAAACACTGAGCAACTGCTTTTTACAAAATGTTTTATGGGACGAACTTATCTTTCGGCGAAATATTGTTTCGCGTATTTACCGTTACCGTTTAATAAAATAGACGCGGTTTTTAAAATATCAAAGCCAATACGACCCCGAACGTTTACCTGAATTAATGGATCAGTGGTTTGTTTTCTTGAAATATCCTCAATTATTAACAAGATGACAAGCGCTACGAATTCGAATCCTAATAGACTATTTTCACTCAACCAATACCATATCAGACAAAGCACGTCTGCTGAAAACACACTAATCAACCCTCGTCGTCCTCTTTGACCGGGTCATTAATGTCCAAATAAAGTAATTAATTATGTTCCTCGTTTTTTCCCCTCATTTTCTTCTGACGTCGGCCTGTAAAAACGTAGAGAGGCCTCCACGGTGAAGATCAATCAAATCTGAGGATGCTGCCGCAGGGGCCTACATTCACCACTACTTAAGCATTTACGAGCTCATCTCGAGTTACGACTGCGTACAGGTTGACTGTTTGTACTCGGAAAAGAATCGTGTCTTTTTTTACTTATTCACTAAAGTAATCTCATTAAAGGCTTTTTTAGGAGGACAAGAGTAAATCTTGGTTGTTTGAAACTCCCTTAGGGCAGTTCGAGGCTTACAGCGATTTTATGAAGTTGCATTAAACATGTGCACGTATGTTGTAAAGCCTTGTTATCTCATCTTGAAAGAAATTCATGCATTACATTTGCTATTCTTGTACTTTCTATTTTAAATCCAACAACAAACGTCATCTTCAACCTACACAATTTATTGTTGTCATGTAGAAAATAGCAAAACAGTTATACAATGTAATAGGGAATATGCATGAAAGAAACATTGTTTTTATTATATTTATAAGAAAATATATTATAGTGCTAATAGTGAAAACAAAATTGATTTTAGGTAAAAGATAACCGTAATATAGTAATTAGAAATTATTAGCTTAGGTATACCTATCTCTTTCCAAAACAACTTTTACTATGAAAGATGTATGGCGGACGTGTAATGTGACGTCACGGTACTTATCGGACCTCCTTGTCTAACACGCGACTTTAATGGGCTGTAAGTCCCTGTAGAAAATTCTTAGTTTTATTAATTATAATTAAGTACTATTTATTTTAGGACCAAATAAAAGAACATGCATATTCCCCATTAGTGCATTGTGTGTTGGTGGCGAATAAAAAAACAATTGTACTAGTAATGCACTCCCATTGGAATAAGCCTAATATAGCCTATAGGTATCCAACACTAGACTGACGTATGCAGATTTTGAATGATAATATATAAAATTTGGTTTTATAAGAATATTATGTAACGATGCATGATTAATAGTACCAGTACATTATTAGCATGAATCTTGTGTCCTAAATTGTAAATATCAAATTCATCAATATGGTACCCAGAAAATTTGGTAATCAATCAAATGATGCTATAAAGATATTCATTGCCCGGGCACTTACTATTTTACTGCTAGTTTTAGAGGCACTAAAACCATTTGTCTATCTTATTTTACGATTTTCCACCACGAGCACACGAAACGACCTATACAAACAAAAACTTATGAAACAAGTGATTTAGAACATTGTTTTACCGAGTGCGAGATAGACTTTAACTACTGTATAGCTTAGCGTTATTTGGTCGTATGTTTTATTGGATGTTAAGATAATCTATTTATTCGCTTTTAGTAAAAAAAGAATAATAATAGCATATTTTACAGTATGTTGACTAACGAAAGGCGTTCCCGTTAACCCGTAATACTATAGCGTCCATACATACTAAAAAAAACATCTATATATATATATATATATATATAAAAGAAAGTCGGAAAGAAACCATTTATAAGTCGAGAACTGCTAGACCGATTTTTATGATCTCTGGTTTGTTGAATTGGTCTCCGCCCCGAATAGCAGAATAGCTAAAAAAACACGGAAAATTCATGAAAAAAAATTATGAAGGAGCGGTACGAAGTTCGCCGGGACAGCTAGTAATACAACAAATAGGGTTAGTTACACTATTTATAAGTCAATAACGTCGGGACCGATTTTTATAAAATTTGTTTTGTTAGATTTGTCTCTGCCCCGAACATAATAACTATTAAAATATGGAAAAAATCACAAAAAAAATTAAGAGGCGGTACAGCTAGTTTAAAATAAAAATGTTTTTAATTTAAAAAATTCATCGCATTGTTTTTACGCTAGTTACTATTCCGCGTCACGGTTTTGGTTTGAAACAGGCGTTTCGATTATATCTATATTTTTTATTTTGAATTTTTGTAACTTTTTAAATTTAATTTAATCTAATAATGATGTAGATAAACTGGCTGAATGGAACGCCCTCTGTTAATTTACATACTGTATAGTGGCCATAATTCAGCTGTTCATTTGATGTCTTATTTTGAGTTTCTACAAAGAAAAATACACTCATTGGGAGTATGTTTTTAGCGGAAGTTGCAAAGTGATTCAGCCCAAGTGGGGCCACTATTAAAAGTTTCTCGTCACAAAGTCGCCTGGGGTCCCCATTCTTATGCATGAATGAATTAGCACCCTGGTGCGGGCTCTGCCTGCTAGTTGTACATTAGTAGAGCAATTAACTCCTGTCTTAAATGTCCCGATCAGCTGATCTGGACGTAGATACAGCTGTAACTTTGTGTAATTTCGAAATTAATATTAACAATATCTTGTCATTATCGACATTATAATTAAATAAAGAGTCGTTTCCATTTTTTATGAAGATGCTTTCATTAAATATTTTTTTGTAATAATAATAACAATTTCTTTATTTGCGTTGTGGTTCCGGGTTCGATTCCTTTTAGGAAATACGTTTTGTTTTTTATTGGTATGTCAATGACAACAATTGGTGTGTTTTTTATTCATTTATTTTATTTTAAAAAACCTTGCGGCCGTAGTCTTGTTCCACTCAGTATGATTTGTTCAATTAAATTGTATTATTGATCTCTTAACAATACGCAACGGTCTATTGAACTAACAACAAGTCTTAGAAATACTATGAAACCTGCAAATACTTGAGCAAGTTTCGAAAAGGCTCCCTAGTATCAATGATGGTCGGCAATTTATTAACAATATTCAGCCAATTAAAAGTTTCACGATCGGGTTTCAGCGATTCCTGTTGTAATAATGCTCTTGAAATTTTAACAGCCGATGCAACTCCTAATTTAGTCTCATCATCAGACAAACGTATTTTCTACAAAACTTTAGATTTATTCGGATGATTGGAGGTATCTCAGTTGTTTTCATCTTAGGCAGCTGATTAATAAAACATCCGGTTGTGGAAAAGCCCCTTTGTTGAATATTTAATGAATTTTGTGGCTTAGGTACCAATATATATAAATTAAATCTATTAACATTTCATTTAGGTTGCGTTGGTGTTAAATGCTGCTAGACTTCACTTAGTTTGATATAGTTGCCCAATGTTAACCTCAACTTAACACAGCAACATGAAATAACACTTTGCTTAAAGTAATCTTTATATTATGTAAATTTACTACAGGGAGGTACACGTCCATTGCCCTAAGAGTGTTGTGACGTTGTGATTATACGAATTTTAATTATTAAATTGAAAAAATATGTACTCCTCGCCATGTCGAAAGGTGAGTTCCAGAATACACCATAAATAAATGTCTCGTGTTATGTTGCACGATTATGTCACAAATAATCCTTGTAACTCCTTTACAGCCCCATTTGTACTAACTATTAAGCAGAGACAATGAACCTTCATCCCTTCGACTTTCACTCCTTGTTCGTCCTCCTCGCAAACTTTCATTTGGTTACTACCGCTCTACTAAACCGCGATTGTTATTAGTTCAAGGATTTCAATCAACTCTGATAACTAAATGCACAGATCAATTAATATATTTGCCTTTGGAATTAGCAAACAGTTTACTTGTTCCTACTTCCTGTGAGTTCGTTCGTGTGAAAAACGGTAATCACAGTAAATACGGTGTGTGTAAACACCTGTTTTGCGGTGAGTGCTTCGTTTGATTTGCACGTATAGTGGTTCACGAAAGCTGCTAAGCCCTTAATAGACTTTCAACTTATCCTTGTTATGGTTAGGGTTCACCGATGCATGTTGTCGTATATATTTTTTTTGCGATTGAGTTCTGTCTCAACTGTGGCAAGCAAGAGACGATTGAAATAAAATAATGTGGGGCGAAATCGAATCGCATCATCGAATTCGAACTCTATATTATGTATAGAGACACACGTTATATTGTTCCATACTGAAATCTACCCTACTAGCCGCAGATGGTAACCGGCTCATTAGAAAATAAAAAAGAATATAGCACTTAGCGTATCACGCAGCTGATACTCGATAAAAGTATCGAAGAAGCAATCGATTTTAGGTTTTGATTGATGTGTAAGTACGGCTGCTCTGATGAAAGTGATACATTAATGTACGAGTACGAATAATGCTATCGCGTTTGTTCCCTAAAATCTATTTCGCAAATTCAGGTCCTTGACCTCTTACTACGAACCGATTACGTGACCGGGTCCTTATTCACAACGCATTCACTCTGTCAACGTCCATTCGCCTTATCCTACCTACCACTTTCCTGACAATGTGTGGAACGACCAAACGAAGAAATATAAGAACACCAAGCTGTGTATTTTCATAAACCGTTTTTTTTTAGTTGTAGTCATTGCATTTGTTAGATAAAATTGTACATTAATTACAAACATACAATACAGAACCTTTATCATGACTGATTGAGCCTTTTTACTACCTACTAATTTGATTAAAGTAGGTAAAATTACTTTTATTCTAAATTCATGAAATTCTGAAAATATTAGATAAGCTACTGCTGTTATTTCTATAATCAAATTTCTTACATACTTATCCTAAAAATCTTTGTAATTATTAATCATGTAGTGTATGATGAATACCTGATAAATACCTGTTAATCACTAAGTTAAATCGAAACTAGTATTTTATTTCTACCTAATAAATATTTTGTTTTCAAAAATCCTTTCCTTGCCCAACTATAACTCTCAGCAACAGTTGCCAGGCTTACGCGGAACTTAGTGTATGTGAACGGTGCCTAAGCCCTCCAAGGCGAGGCCTATGTCTCGCTTGACCTGGCCACCACAAGCGGATTACACTGCCTCGCCACGACAGAGCTCTGTATTTTGTCAAGATGTTTGCTGAGAGCCTCGTCTCTAGTGTAATCTATTCTTGTTTCAGTTGTGTGTACTGCAAATTATAATTTGTGTAATGTAAGTTGTTTACTTCGAGAAGTGTTGTGGCGAAGATTATAAAGTAGGCAAAATACTTGTTACAATTCCCAAGTGGAAGGGTTTTTTAAGGTTTAAGCAGTGTAAAAGTAATTGGGGTACTTTTAAAGTTAAGATAAATTTACTTTAAACAAATGAAATAGGTTTAAGTAAATAAAAATAAAATATCATTAATAAATATAACAACATCGATATTTAGAGAAATGAAGTCTAACTTAAAGAAAAGTAGATGTGTTATTGGATAAAATGACAAAACGTCTGTGGCCTCCAGGTGACAAGGATCACGTACGGTCATTAAGAGTGTCAGGGACGATATAGTTAATGACGTCGCTCGCGGGGCGGCCAACTGAGAAATAGTGTTTCAATAAACACAGCCGACGCGATCACCGGGAAAATTGACCGATTCAAGGAAATCCTCGCAGGAAAACGTCACACGATATCTCTTTTTTTCTATCCCGGCAACCAAGCCAAGATTTAATATTTATGGATGAAATGTGAGACGGAGCGGATGATTTAAAATGTCTGATGTGGAAATCGCTCCTCGCAGATTTTCTGACCCAGCGAAAGTAATGTCCTTCTTTACGTTTTACGTACCAGTTGTTTTCTTTCGCTAGAAGAGAAAATGCCGAAATGTACCCTCGAGGTGAACGAGCGTGCTCCACGATTTATCCTTACCTTTTCTTTGGTGTGGAAAAAAATGTTTTTATTAGTTTACGCACGGAGATTTGACTCGTTTGATATTGATTAATTGAAATATTAATTAATTTGTACATTTTACTTAGCAATTAAAATTTAAAGCTTTAGAGTAATTATAAAGATTTTTCTTTAGGCAAAACGCGAAAACAACAAAACAATTATAAAGTATCAAAAACTTGACTTTAACAAAACGAATAGAGAAACAACTGAAATCAGACTCATTAATAGTTGTTAAAGATTAAGATGTCTGTATGAGAACAGTTTACAAAGTAGTCCGACTTGTCCCATACTTTTGCCGGAGCGGCTCACTTTGTCTGAACTTAACAAGGTCGAACTAATAGGCATTAGACTCATTTGTTACACCTCCACGCTTCGCCGCCCGCCAAAGAACGTAAAAAAGGAGGATAGATGGTTCACAACTCCCCAAATCTTACTCAACTTGAACGCTATCGGAGTTTTTGGCTGACATCGTATCTTCTTAACTTTTTAAAGGAATCCAATCGAATGTTTTACGAGTATGTCCCAATTAAGATTCGTTTTAATCTCACTTATTATTTACAAAAGGACTCTCGCGGTGTATTCTTATGTCAACATGATTTAGCGGCACTCGAGTAAAAATGTCACCAGGCAGGTTGCTCTTTTCACCTCAATGGAAAGTGGAGTGTCATACAAAGCTACAATATATTCGGGGCTCGCTTCGGCCCGCGCCGTAATGAAAAGGCACTCTTGGGAACAATAGCACCCACATCGGGGTTGGGCCGATAAGCCTCGACAATTATACTACATCGACTTTTCAATTATCCAGGCGGCAGACAATGCTAGGTTTATTTATGTATATGAGAACGGCCATTTGCGAACCGCTTAGACGCGCCCGTTGCTGTTAATTGATGGTGCACGCTATGCCGGGAATTAGTTAATACGTGTTGGCAAAATGCAACCACGGAATGGCCGTGAATAAAACTACGACGAAATATAGGTCATAATACGATTTACGAGTATACATTTTTCGTCTGTTTTTGTTCACAGTATACTATCGAACATACTACATTCCTTTTTATATTTACTAATTAAGGCATAATAGATTACATAGAGCCATTACCAAAAGCTTTGAGCATCTAAACTGAATATGACTTCACTGTATTTATTTTTTGCCTTTTAGTATACTTATTGTTATAGTAAAAAACTTTTTTTTTATCCTCTGCAGGTGAAACTGGAACAGAATGTGGGCAAGCCATCCCGCGTCATCCACATACGGAATATACCCAACGAAACGACAGAAGCGGAGATCATACAACTCGGCCTGCCCTTCGGAAGAGTCACCAATGTTCTCGTGCTCAAAGGCAAAAATCAGGTACTTAATTTATCAATATTTTTGTATGTCCTAATCATAAGCCTTAAATTGTATCTCGGTTTTCATCTGAACTAAGATTTTCATCCGAATTCATAATAACCATAATTTATCTGAGGCTGTCTCTTATTGCGGCAGTGGAGTCAAGCATATTTTGCAAAGACAAGCGTAACCATAATGTCTGTAATTTACACCAACAACTGTTAAGTATATTGCTTAGTTAGTTGCAGCTAAAATGCTCGAAATGAAATTCTTCATATATCAACCTTGTTTGAAAAGTAAACTAGATAAATAGGAACTAGGTATGTACATAAAAACACATTTTTTTAAATCGTGTTCTTGTACAATATACTCCGTGTACTAGAAATATTTTAATCAAAGTATCGATCAAAGTATAAAAAAGACAAGCATGGGTTTATTAGTATGTGCTTAACAGTACAAACAGGAAGAAGTGGAAAGAGATATGAGTGGAAATTATCTGTATGCTTAACAAAGTGGAACCAGAGTCATCTAGGTGGAGCAATATTTTTCTTCAGTCAGTCTGTTCCGCTTAGCAAACAGCAATAAGCTGGGAAGTGCAGCTAGCTAGCCTTTACTTAAACATACACATGAAATTCTTGTAACCAGCAGAATATTATTTTACATGAACATTTTACTATCACAGACGTAACAAACATTTATTAACTTTCTTTATCAAAAAGTTTTCATTGTTGTCTCTTGCTTTGTTCCGCAATAAGTTATGACCACTGTCAAGATATCATTATGTTGACATAACCACTTCAGAGGTACATGGATACAAAATTTAGTAGCATCTCAACCACACTTTGAGAAATAAAGATAAAAATATGCGTTGCCTTTAAAAGCCAACCTCCATCAAACATATATATATAGAAGCTAGCACTGCTTTTAGGGGGTTCAGATAGTCGGCCATAGGCTTTAGTTCGCTATCCATGTATGTTTAGCTACATAAGTCTTATGACTGTATCTGCATACCCCAGCAGTCTGTTTTTACTCGCAAACTGCTTGTCTCTTGAACCATGTAGGTATATTGGCGATAATTCCATCGTTCCAGCTGCAAATGTAACTTCTAGTTAAATCACACAACTAACTAGGCCTCGAAAAAACTCGTACCCTCATTTAGTAAATTAGCTCGGCCATGTAACACGGCCGCAGTCACAATGGACGGCGCTCGCGGCCGGAAGCACAACAAGTGGGTGGCGCGGCCGGCCGCAAATAGGCCGCCGACAATCGTGCCGGCCGCTGCGGCCTGCCTACTTGTCTCCCGTTTTATTTCACCTATACTAGAAGTACGAATCAAGTTGACTAGGGATGCGAATAGTTTTATTGATTTCGAAACAGGAAACCAGCAAAATGAGGCGGCCAGAATACTCAGCTATCCAATTTGGGAGATTGCTTGATTTCATTTAAGCGTAAAGCTTTTTCTTGCCCTTGTAGAACTTGTACCTTCTACTAAGTATAGTTAGTGTTTGCTAAGTGTAGACTTAAGGCCGGCTACAGGCTGGTCACAATGCGTTCCTTTCAGTTTTTAGATTGATTTTACTGTAGATAATTTTGTTCACAAACAATTGTAATAACTCTATTGATGACCTGATTAGTAAGTAGTAGCGCGGTGATTCTCCTTGAACCCAAATGGACCTAAATTTGATTCCCTGTTCGGATTAATTCAGAAAACGAGCATATTTTAATTGTCTCTAGTCTAGGTGTTCTGGCGAATATACGCTCCTGGCGAAAAATCATTGGCTGGTACTTCGTAAAAAAAGGACGTTTAATTCTTACTTTCAGGCCATGACAATAGGGATATGATACCTACAACCAACTGATGTACTTTTTTTGAGCTGTCAAAACGCGATATCCCTGTAGATTTTGTATAGGAATATATAGTTGCAGCGTCACTGTATGTAGCTAGATTTTAAAGATATTACAAAATATTTTAGAAACAAAAATAGGAATGAAATAATGTTATAAGTAACGTGTTATTTTGGTAAGACATAGTAAAGCAATCATCATCATAATCAGCAGTGGACTGACGTGGCAGTCCACTGCTGGACATAGGCCTCTCCCAATGCACGTCACTGTGCTCGATCCTCGGCTATTCTTTTCCATCCACTGCCAACAGTCTTGCGTATATAGTCACCCCACCTTGTCAAAGGGCGCCCCACGCTGCGCTTGCCTAGTCGCGGTCTCCTCTTAAGAACACGTCTACCCCATCGGTTATCGGTTCTACGGCAAATGTGACCAGTCCACTGCCACTTTATTTGGGAAATGGGCAGCATTTGGAAAACTTCGTCGAGTCTTTTTATTGTCAATCCCTCGAAAGTCTGAAGACGAAAGTCCTTCACAAGTGCGTACTGCCTGTCATGGCGTATGGAGCTGAGATTTGGACACTCACGGTGCGACTAATACACCAATTTAAAATAAAATCATAAATGAGGTTATCCGAAAGAAAACTAAAGTAATCGATACAGCTAAAAGAATAAGTATAAGTATAAATAAGCAATGTATTCCTAGATTTTTTGTGAATAGTGTCAACATCACAATTGGTGTGTCGTCTAGCGCATATTTATTATAATTATTTATTTAATAATTTTATAAATGAAACAAGTGTATGAAATCTTTAAAAACATGTATTTAAGAAATCTGGCTATTTTAGTTTGTACTACCCTTAGACAGTCAAAGATTATGCCAGACAATACGCCTGACTACCTCTTACCAACCTACTGATTACGACCCACTTGTCTCCCGACTTACAATGTGCGAAGGGAGGTCGACTCACAATCTAAGCACTAACTATGTTATTATTGTAAATAACAATTGCCAGTCGTCCACAAATAGGCCGCCAACAATCGAGGCTGCCGCTACAGCCTGCCTATCACCAGTTTTATTTTGCTATTCCTGCCAGTAGGGAATAGTAAGTCGCCAACAGAATACAGGGGAAACAATTTGATTCAAGCATTATATTGTTAGAAACAAAACAATTGCGTTCAAGTTGAAAATCTTGGAAAATTGGTTTCAGAAAACTCGCATCTTTTTTGCTCTTTACTGCCGCAAAGGACCATATCGATCCGAGTCCAAAATCTGTAAACTTAAACGTGTAGAAGCCGTTCTCCTTTGTTTGTATATATTAAATTAAAAATATATATTTTTGTAATATTTTTCAAAACCCTTTATTTTGATGACGATAAGTTTGGAAGTTTTTTTCTTCGGACCTCACATTATTGCGTATATTATTCGCCATATTGTTTTTATTATGACTTCACATATAACCTTTATGACGCGGGAGAACGTAAGGATTCTAACAATACCTCATACAACAAAATCAGTCAGCGTTTAGTCATTATGGTGAAATAAAGAAACTCACACACATACATGACGAACCCTAAAGACATTACCATCCTTTTCGGGAAGCACGTGAATAGCATATTAATTTAATTACTGTTATTAGGTCTAAAATATTGAAAATATCGCGATGCTCGTACTCTCAATCAAGGGTCTAAAACATTATACGTATGTATTGTTCCATTAAACTGGCCAACGAAAATTCGCTAAGGAATCAAAATAATCTTTCTCTTAAATAGTACGAAACCGTAGCCTAATTGAAATAATTCGGTGTACTTACATTTTTCCCCGGGGTTTTTCAACAAGACCCCGCAAAATGACCCCGATCACGAGATTGCATCTGAAATCGTGTTTAGCGGAAATTAAGGGAACGACGGCGTCTGAAATAAAATCAAATTTGGGTTGAGCAGGGCTCTATGAATGAGGAAAAGTAGATACATAATCTTACACCACAGTTTCCACCCCACTTCCTCTAAATTAGCACTGTTCCATATTATTGTTAATGGATATTTCACCTTTTGAATGTTCGTTTGTTTACATTACAAAGTCGCCCAACATCATCTACAACATGCATAAACCTTATACAATGTACTGTTATGAGCTGCTCTTACATCAAAATGTGTCGTGCAGTAAACATGTTCGTACGATACAGTTAGTAATCCATCAAGTAACATGCCCCCATCATCGCCGAGTGCGAACTACGTCCGAACGGGTTATAAGACGACATTCAGCCAGTTTTACTGCGCGCTTTACTTCCAAACGACCACCAGACACGTGCAATGCGAAATTTACGATTCTTCCCCTGACAAATTAAAAATGAGTTAGTTTACAGCCCAGGAATAAAATGATAAAAAGAAAATCCTATTAAAGCAAGGTAGTCCGGAGCCTCCGGCCGCGCGACAATGTTATCCCGTCTAATAAATAGCCCGTATGACATCCGCCGCTATATACCACGGCGTGAAGGAAAACAATCTCTCTTCTACCGCTGGAAACGAGTCGAATCCCTTTTTATGAACGGTCACAGTCTCTTTGCTTGCTTTTTGTCATGAAATATTCCGTATCTTTTTCCAGAGCGCTCTATGCTTAAGGTGCAAAGCGTTGGAAAAAGTTTTATAAGTTTTTACTCACTTCGTATAAGATTTCCAGACTCCATTCTTTGGTTATGTGTTTAATTAAATAATGATAACCAAAGTAAAATGCAATTTAGTTGGGCAGTGATCGATAAATTGGCAAAGTACTCGACGTGCACGGCTTTAGTCCTTTGACAGAGAGGATGATGGAAAGTATCGGAGTCGATGGTAACCGAAGCCGGACGGTCCAGTTACAAAGGCGGCATATGTCGAGAGGTAGGCAAACACCGGGAGTGGGCGCTAACAATCGCTTCACTCTCGGTGATTAAAGTGAAAGAGCCGTTGACACTATTTTACGACCGGCCCTCGCGTGACGGGGATGCGTCTATTAATTTGTGATTCATCGATCCGGCCTCGCGCTCCGTCAGGGAATGTCATGGAACAAGTCTTATCATTTCGCTCACTTGTGCCATGAATAGCAAGGCGTTCTATTGTTTTACTATTATATTTCTATATTCTGAGTTTATTGTCGTGATACTTAAAATTAAAAACATAGTTCTATTATATTTACGTTGGAATGACACTCAAAATCAATATTATTTTGTTTTATTAAACATAACATCAATGTGACCCTGTAAATAAATCTCAACATCTATCGGTTAAATTGACACTAATCGCGATAACAAATGGTTACAACATAGTGATACTATAATTACAGTTCGTTAACATTAAGCAGCACCATACATCAGATGCAGTTACATAGTGCTGCCACTTCGTAGCGATTTCTGGCGTCGCTGTCTGTGCTACGTGTTTTAAGGTGCATCAAATCGTGCATGTACGGGTACAGCGTCTTGCAGATTGAAAAAAAAAAAGTTCTGAGATTAAAGGAGGGTTTTATTTATTTTGATCATAAATATGTAAAATAACTAATAAAACGAGAAATTAGACCAATTTTAGGTTTTAATTATCTGCAGTAAAAGTGTTATGGATGACCAAAAAGCCAGCCAAAGAGGCCATCAAAACATGTATTCTTTTACTAATCAAGTAACCTTTTTTAAAATTTTAAACAAAATATAACCTGTAATGGGGGGTAACCCCATTTTAGGAAGCACCCGCATAAAAACCTTGTAACAGCGGCGCGCACGCCTCGTAACCATGTCGCAACCGCCCCGCAACCGTGTTTGGTGTGTGGTGTTTTCAGTGCGGTTTTAGCTTTTTGATATTTTATAACATAATTACTTAATAACACGCGTAATTATTAATTCGCTACTCAACCACACATTAAGTTAAACAGTCTCATATTTACATACGTAACCTCGCATTACCTTATTTAAACTACCTACTGCTATTTGTTTTTTAATTAAAATCGGGCGAATATTCTATTTAATCTGCGGCTTAGTACGGGCTTAACGATGTGTTCCGTGTTGGTCAGCCGTGTTGAAATGCCAAGAGCAGGCGTGCGGTTAGGCACGGGCGTCCGAAATGATCGTGGAATCATACCGCTTGCAATAGAAACTGGATAGTTAAGCTGAATGTTTATTAGATAATTACTTGCTCGGTTGTTTTTTTACCTTATACTATACTAGATGTGCTCGCGGATACGCTTGCGTGAAATGCGGCATGTAACCACCTATTTTACCCCGGTTCAGTTTTCGAGAGAAAAAGGAGACTATGTCCTTCTCCAAGGTCCAATTTATCTATTAACCAGGATCATTAAAATTGGTTCAGCGGCTTAGACGTGAAAACGTAACTGACAGAAAGACCTCTTTCTAATAGTAGAAGTAATTGTTTAGTATTAATATTAGTATGGAGTATAGATTGGTTAAATCTGTTGTACTATCGCTCGGAATGCTTAAACCTTTTCTCTTCGGTACTCAGCGCAGCGTAAAGAAAATCGAACTATCTATCTACCGACATCTTTAACGTTTATTTTGATAGGTCGTTAACATCTTGACAGTACCATAGATGCTGCCCAGAACTTTCAATTGTGACTGTTGAAGATACTACAGTACTGCTGTATGTAAATAAACTTTGATGTTGATCTTGTACGAATAAGGAAATTGTTGAGCAGATAATTCAGTGTTCTCTCTTGCGCGCCAATTCGCCTGTTGCGCTGCGCTCTGAT
Source organism: Anania hortulata (assembly GCA_963576865.1). NCBI lineage: Eukaryota > Metazoa > Arthropoda > Insecta > Lepidoptera > Crambidae > Anania > Anania hortulata. The sequence goes on along the minus strand of OY756392.1, from coordinate 14,825,225 downwards.
CTATTAAGTCTGGTTGAAGCTTTTATAAACTTGTAGACAGATAGTTTAATATCCGATTGGCGTAATGGTGTGGTGATTGGTCTTGAACGCAAGGATTCGATTCTCAGTTTGGGTCAATTTAGAATACGCACGCTCCCACAGCGCAGGTCATTCATATCTATACTCAATGATTGCTCAGGAGCCAGATACTGGCTTATTTTACAATAGGCATAGACAATTTGTAATTCTTGGTGTTGGTTTTTTAAGCTAATGTGTAATAAAATAATGTAAGTTTTTAAAAATTGTTATAAAACTGTAACTGGTCTACTAAAATAAAATAAAACGACCATTTTTAAATTGAACTGGGTGTGCTGGGCAACTCTCCTGGAATAGGTATTACACTGTCTGGTACATCGTAACAAAAGGATGTTGATTCACAACTTCGCGTTCCACTTACCCGTGGTAGACCGGGAAAACAATAGGGAAATTTTTAGTGGCACGCGAAGGGGTAATTCGAAACTATGGCAAGTGGTGTATTGTCTGGCGCATACGAGTAGAGAATAGAGTACGTATGAGCACAGTTTTTTACTTTTCTTGTTTGCAAATTATAACCAAAATGTTGTTTTAGGCATTCCTCGAAATGGCGGAAGAGATATCGGCTGTGGCGATGGTGGCGTACTTCGGCGGGTGCGTCGCGCAACTGCGCGGGCGCGCCGTCTACGTTCAGTTCTCCAACCACAAAGAACTCAAAACAGACCAAACACACAGCAATGCTGTAAGTTATCTATTACCAAGTTATAAGTAGTGTTAATTTCGATTATACAGGGTGATTTGGAATTTCCTGCAGTAAGAGGTAGAGAAGAACAATAGTACAACCTTATCTATTAGAGTAATATTAAAATGACACCTTTCCATTCAGACTATAATTGCTGGTCTAGTAGTAAGTATAAGTTTTTTTTTTAAATGGTTGTGCCTTCTTTTTAATAATCTCTTCAATAAAATACCAAATCATCCTCTATAGAGTATATTTTTCACGAGCTGGCGGAAGATATAAACAAACCTTCAGAGTATATTTTAACTGTACAACCACATAAGATATCCACTTGTCAAAATTTATCGAATTAAAATTAAAATACTAACATTTTTAGTTAATCATTGTTTAAAAAGCTGTTTTATTTTTTAATACTCGTATAATGTTAAAAATTGACTGACGTCATGTTTGGTTACATTTTTTGCCAGTCCAGCAAAAACAAATTTTACATAAGTTCCCCTTTCCTTTTGTCAGTCACAACAACCACAAGCATTTATTTTAGTCAGACCTTGGTGCCTCTCTGGAGTTATCTGACAGACTTAGGCAACTGAATCTCCACTAAGTTAATTAGATAGGTTCTAGAAAGATGTTTTTCCTTTACACTTTCATGTAATTATTTGAAACAATTAGCCAGTAACAATATTTTCTACGCAAGCTGAAAGCAAAAATAACACTGATTGTACGATTGTCAAAATTTTAGTTAGAACTCCAACAATGTTTCTATCGAGTTGTATTATTTTTAAATTGATCAAATTGACAAATATTTCAGTTTGATATTCTACCAAACAAGTTAAAATACTACATTAATATGTTAGGTAACATTTTCCGCCAGTCCAAAAATCATGCGGGTCAGTTCGCGTTTGGAAAATAAATCAATACTGTTTTCGCAATAAACATTTGGAAACGCGAAATCCGGCTCGAACCGAACGTGTATTCCCACTAATAACGTAACGATAGTTCAATTAGCCCTATTACAACTCTACAAGCGGATTATCGTACCGTATGCGATGGAGCATTAAAGCCGAGGTAACCAATTGGGAAATTCAACCCTCCGGCTGCGGCCTGCAGTCGACCTGTTAATTTAATCTTTGTTAAGGGCATCAAGAACCCACAATTTAGATAACAGTATTCAATAAACCCGCATACCGCGCCAGGAGGACGGCGACGTTGTTCGATTTTGATTGAGTTACCAAACTACGACTGTTGTCTGCCTTCTCGATCTTGATAAGCGAGAACGACGTGCGTGACTGCCGGGTAATACATTTAAAAGTTGTGCTTTTGTCTGTGCCGTGTAATTGACTGGATTGCCGCGGCGATTATTGTGATTGTAAACAAAACAATTTCAGAAAAGTTTGATTAATGATTTTAATTTAGTTTACTAGTTAAATACAATGTGCATATCCAGTTCATAACTCGTTAAAATAACACGACAGAAAGAACTTACTCAAATGCAGTTTGTAAACAAGGAACAAAATTTTGTTTTGTTATTTCGATTTGCTAAAAGAATAAACAAGATGAAGTGGCAGTGAGCTGGTCACATTTGCCGTAGAACCGAAAACCGATGGGGTTGACGTGTTTTTGAGTGGAGACCGCGACTAGGCAAGCGCTGACCTCCGAAAAGGTAGTGCGACGAAATATGCTAGGCTGCTAGCAGTGGATGGAAAAGAATAGCTGAGGAGCGTGCTCAGTGCTGTGCATTGAGACAGGCCTATATCCAGCAGTGGACTGATGTCGGCTGAATATGATGAAGGTGATAATGATGTCCTTAAGTTTCCATAAAATCCTTGCTAAAATGTAGGTAGTGATATAAAAACCTGTAAAATTATTATTTTTTGCATGTAAGAAAACGCTGCGTTTGGACACGTGTTTATTCTTGGTGATAAAACCGTAGCCAAATAGTTTTTTGCTTGAATTTGTTTTTTCCAACGCGAACGCAACTTCAGTCTAGCACGGGTAACAGCTTGTATAAAATTAACGTCTCCTCTCAACGTTGCCTGGTACTAAAAATTATGCTTAACCCTTTTAGTGCCGGCTCGTCTTGCTTACCTGCCAGTAATTTATTTTATTTTTATTACCTCACCGACATAATTGGACGTAGCTCATTAACAGTTATACAACTACCAAGTAACGATCTATAACAGATTGAGTAACACCAAATGAAACTTTCCCATCTTCCCCAAAACCCGAATGCGGGAAAGTAAATCAATATTTTCTGTAACAAAACACCCAATGGGAGGATTAATTAAAACGCTTAATTAGTTTCGTTTATCCAAGAAACCTATCAAAAACAACCCTCAACCATTTGATGGCTGACAATATCGAGTGATGAGAAATGGTTCATACCTTTTCTAAATTATTGAGATAGATTTTATTCGGCACTTAGAGAAATGTTTGCGCAGCATAAACATAATAAATATGTATTAATTGGACAAATAGATTTTCACATAATTAGTACATATTTGTAATGTGAATATGTTTATTAATATATGAAAACAATAGTACGACCTAATTGTCAACAATGCAAACAAGCTTCTAAGTCAACACGCGGTTAATTAATGCGATGATTAAACTAAAACGGGTACAAGTAGGTGTCTATTATCTGTTTGTCTGGGTGTGTGCTTAATACGAGACTTACGTAAATACTGATACGGCTACAAGATGCGTATAAGCTACGACTGAATATACGTAGCCGTAGTCTATGGCGTCTACGTATTCGTAGTCACTACGAACAGATCTGTGCTACATTGATGTTGCTACAGTGTTCAAAGCTGTTTTATATTTTACGAAAATTAATTGTTGTTTATTTGGCTTTCTGTAAAATACATTGTTTTATTGCTGTTTTTATTTATGTCGTTATCTAAAAATCTGTTGTCTATTAAATCTTAATTGGGTTTAAATATTTCAAAGCATAGTTACTTCAGGTTCTTTAGCCAAATAAACCTAAATGTGATTTAAGGTTAACGTTCTCGTAGTCTTACTAAAATTTCGTTATAATATGAGAAAAACTATATTACAATATTATTTCAAAAAAGGTATCTACTACCTAATTCATACGTAATGTTAAATGTGAAACACGAGCGTGGCACTTACAATAATTGGGCAGACAGTTAAAATACCCACAAACGGTGATATTGTGACGCGGCCTGTCACCCGCTTCCTCGGCGTAATGATGCCACTCCGGCCGCTACCATTATCGACGACTTATTTTCCGCTGTCGCTTCAAACGCAGACGTTCTAAATTTGCACATTGTTAAAATTTTGCATTGCCCTGATAGTGGTATCGTTAAAACGTATCCCCTTTTCTAGCAACGGCGTATCTTTGTGTGCATACCATTTTGATTTAAATTATTGATGGCGTTTATACCTTTTTTTCGTAAGGAAACTTATGGGGTAATTCTAATGGTCAAATAAACTATTTTTATGTTTTGATAGGATATTTCTTCCCCATATCAATAACCTAGACCAGACGTTACGATTATAATGAGAATTTTTCATTATAATCTTATAATGAATTACTTATAACACTTATAATAAATTTCTATGTTGGTCCTTTACAAAAAGTTATTTAGTAAAATTTGGGAAGCAGAATTTTCTTTTAATGTCTTTGCATTAAAAATGGCACTTTGTATATTGAAGTAGAAACATAGAATAATGTAGTGCTCATTACATAATTAGTATGTGCGTGATTTCATTGTCCAACTTTCTTAAACAATTCTTTAAATTTGCTCAAACGATAAAAACATCCTAAACTACAACGAAGACTATAACTACTCATACCTACAAGTCTACATAAATAAAGATGACACGAATTTCAGATCTCTTTGTATCCGTAGTTCAGTGCACTATTAAAACTTATAATGAGCGAGTAGCGCCGAATGGACATACATAAACACAAAGTAATATTTCAAAGGAAGCGCGTCTGTTACATTAGGATTATGAAACAACTTCTTAGATGCTGCGTCTCTGTACTCAAAGAGCACAATTCACTCTCGCGTCATCTTCTTCTGAACATCGATGCATTTTAAGGATTGCAGTATGAATGCAAAGCTTTGATCAATCATGTGATGCAAAAGGTTTTTGTGGTGACTGTATGGATCTCGGAGACGGTGGACCCGAGTTATTTCGTCGCATGTACGACAGCGACGTCCGAAGCGACCGCGGTGAGAGATTGCGCGTCTCGAATAAGACCTTTTAAATAACTCGGGAGTTTGCCGCGCCACTTGCTCTTGTGACACGTAAAATATTTCGGATCGAATCCACTTCCCGAACTCGCCTCTTCCTTTTCAAGAATTCGGAATTTTACGATAAATATTCGAATTTATTAGGTACAGATGATACGTGTAGATTATACCCTTGACTCTGTGACGCATAGTTGCCAAACAATTCTAAAATTTTTGAACTTTCTAAAACGTTTGCATTATTTTGTTATACAGTTTTATGCTTTCCTTTTATCGTTATTAATAAAAAATAACACTGTGATGGACACAGTTAAAAATGTTTGACAGCCCCGCGCATACACTACATGATATGGCAAAGAGAGTGGGGGGTCAAGTCAACGCGAATTTGTTCGGAGCCTTTGCCGTCGGCGGCAGGCTTACCATGACATTGTTAAAGCCCTATTTTTGTGTCTGCCCGGCCGGCTTGTCAGCCCGTCGTCGGGCACAAAGCCACGCGAAAATATAGGATCAAAGTGTGCCGCCCGTGCGCGCGATCGTAATGCGAAAACAGCGCCCTTGTCCAAAGCAACTGTGTGCTCAAAGGATTGCGTCTCCAAGAATCTGGTGTTACCGTAACAGATGTGTTCTTAAAAATGTTATCCTTTTTTTGGATTTTTGTAAATTGAGGACAATTGTGTAAATATAAAGCTAACTTTACCTTGAAAGTCTAGAGAGAACATCACATTTCATTAAATTGTGTTAACGAGATGATCGATGTTGTTCTAAATAAATAACTCATCTATCGCAGTAGATGTTATCCAGTAATTCTAAAAATAACTGCGTATTGCTTACTCTGCCTCAATTAATAAAATGTTTCCAAAACAAAAACGTCGCATTTATTGTTGTCCCTCAGACGGAGTTAATGTTGATCTATGTAATTTAATTAAAGCCATTATTTAACGCGAAATAACTGATTGCTATCTCTCACGTCACCTCCGCCTGCCTTTGTTCCGCGCGTTAATAATCATTTTTACAATGCAAACCGCATAAATAAACTCGTGAACGTTGCCAATTATTTTATGTTGTATCTTGGAAACGGTTAATGACGTCGTCAGACCCCGTTCCCACTTGCCGGCTCCGATTAAAAATCGTGTTTCCCAACTCATGGACTTAACACATTACTTTCATTATTTGACACAATCTACGTTCGTTTGTTACGTTCGTTTACAAAGGCCCTAGGCAAGCGTTGTTAACGGAATAAAAATAATTATATAACATGCATAAAATAGACACTATGATAGATAACGTCCATACATGATTATTCTATGCTATTTTAATTTTTAAGCAACTTGTGTTAGGTTTTTTTTCACCCCAATAAAGACACAAATAGGATTTAGGTATAAACTACTTATTCTTTTCTTTTCTATTTTAACGCAACACATATGCCGCCCTCAAAATGATTATTACAATCAAAATTCTTAATTCGTATTTTAAGCTGCAATTAAATAAATAATAAAAAATAAACAGTAACAGTCACACCAATTATTATCTAGCCCTAAACTAACAAAAGTTTTTACTCTGGCAACTAGATAACGGATAAATATTCTTAAAACATGTATAAACATCCTTTTGTCGCTTGCGGGATTAGAACCCGCAACCGTTGGCTTTGTAGTCTGGAGCGCGAACCACTAGACTAGACGGACTTATGCATTATTGTAAGGTCGACAATAGTCGATAAAGTCTACTTTAATCTGCTGATGGATTCATCATAATAGTCAGACATGACATTTGGCCAATAGGAATCGAAAAAATTTAAAAAATCGTCCCTTGACCTCTGTTAATGTGAGAAGACAATATCTGCCTCCCGTTTTTCTATTCGGGTCCGACACACAAGTGGGAACGAGTTCTCGCAGGGCTGACCATCCCACACAACAAAGTAACGAATTGTTGTTTGATACAAAATAAGTTTATGAGCACCCTTTGTTTGTCGTGGTCAATGTTATCTGCCGGTACTCAAGGTGGCTCACGCGTCCACGAGATAACTCCTCTCATACCGCCTCATTGTCCGAGTTACGAGAGCGGCGGACATGTTTAGTTTTTGTACGTGACCACGTTTTTATTTCCCTCAGGAACATCGTTACATTATTTCAATGCGTGCGTTGATACTACAATGTTATATTTCTTCAATATAGACAGAATAAATACAGTTGTTGGGGATAGGGAGCGAAACTTTTTTTTTGGACACAACAAGTAAACGTCTATACTTCCTTACCCATATGGTTTCGAAAACGTACATGTATATGTCTACCTATAACAAATTATAAACTTTTTGATAAAGAGGAAACCTTTTTTTCAATAGTATAAAAGAAAACAGGTTAAATTCTAAGCTGTATTACAAATTCAATTTAAAAAAATTAAAGCCAGACCATGATTTCTGTAATTTGCACAAAGCTATAAGCTATAAAATTCTAGACCAAATTACACTTGCATCAATTCAATTAAAAAGGAGGAACATTGATATAAATGCAAAAATCTTTTTAAGCCATTCAATGAGGAAGGCCTATGTTTAGTGGTGGACGTCTGTAAACTGAAATGATGATAATTATAAATAAGCGTTATTTAACAATAATCATCACTATAATTATCAATCTCTAGAAGTCCACTGCATGACATAGGCCTCCACCATTGAACGGCACAGCGAAACGGCTCTGGGCCGTTTGCGTCCGACTGCTTAATTTAGCAAAAGTATATTAATATTAATTAGTAAAACCAATCAAGTTTACGTAAATCATAAATAAATAGGGGTTGGTTTGCTTGCAGTCGGCGTCGGCGCAAGCGGCGTTGCAGGCCGCGCAAGCAATCTCGAACAGCGCAGGCGCGGCTCTCGTAGCGGGCGCGGGCGCCGCCCTCCAGCCCGCGAACGGTGGCACAGAAATACAGGTACTATTATTTATTTTTATTTATTAATTTTCAAAAGGCAATAATTAATAAATACTCACATAACTACTCTTAGTTAGAATTAACTTTTTTAAACTTCTGTCGGTTTTGCACGGCGTAACGTGATTCAAAACGCCTTGACAGTCTTGAGCGTTTTCGCGGTGAATTTAAGTTGTTTTTTTTTAACGCAAAATCCTTTTTTTTTATTAAGAAACAAGATTTTTTGGTAAATAACAAATTTTTCAAATTTAGTCAACTAGCCTAGTAACGTAGCTGTTGTTTCCTAATAAATAAAACAAATTAAAATAAATAAAGCAGGCATTTGCCACGCACGTAGCATACAAACGAATAAAATTATTGACCCAAGTTGACGACTGTGGTGTAGTGGTTCGCGTTCCGGACTACAAAGCCAGGCGGTTGCGGGTTCGGATCCTGCAAGTGGCAATTGCTTGTGTAATGAGCCCGAGCATTTGTACTTAAGTCATGGATGTGTATAAAAGTATTTAAGTATGTTTATCCGTTATCTAGTTGTTTTAGTACAAGCTTTGTTTAGTTTGGGTTTAGATAATTGGTGTGATTGTGTAAACAATTTATTATTTCTTTAATATTAAAGAACTAAATTGTTTAACTTATTTAATTTCACATACTACAATAGCTTTTAGCATATTTATTTAATGAATACATTGCACAGTGGGACACGCTCTATATACAAGGGCGGTCATAAATAGATTTTGTCTTATTGCGACCTGTTTATTATATTAAATTTGGTATTTGAGCTTAAAGAAGTAAGATGGATCATGGATTTGCCTATAAAATGTTTTTGAAGAAAATCACTTATTAAAAACTCACCATTGCATTGGTGCAAGGTCTGTTGAAACAACTTTTGGAATAAGGAAGTTATTTATTCCTATGTTCACTAATATTATATTCACTACATTGCAGTAGCGAATTGGTTAGAAGTGGCGTAAAAAAAATGTTACCTATATCATTTTTAACAGAGCTCAGAGAGAGCAGACATCAACGCTTCTTCTCGAGGAGACTAATAAATACGTAGACCCATATTTTTTTAGAAACAGTATACAAGGTAAATAATAATAGTGTATTTCTAATATTTTTATAGTTATAAAAAATATTATTATTTCTAATAATCATTATTTTTATGACTTTCATTTTCGGTCTCATAGTGCTCCAAACTTTCAAGAAAATACACAATTTAGCATTAGCCCTGTAAAATGAAGCTGAAGAGGCGTGAAGAGAACATAGTAGGTATAATGAATATGAGCTCTTAATAGATAAATAAAATTTAAAATAAAACAATTACGTCATCGGCATATACCTAAGTGTACCATCCTTAACAGTCAAATGAACCACTAAAATTATTAATTAGTGTTTCATTTAATCCTGGCCGCTTGCCCAGTCTGGTTAATAATGTGATGTAATTAGGCATTGCCTAAAGCCTCCACACAATCCTATGCAGCTTAGCGGTGGAGCGAGCTGATTACAAAGGCCACCTTAAATATTACACGAAAGCCACGTCCGACTGAATCCTTACTGGAATGGCATGTCCTGAGGGAAATAATTAAGTTGTAGATATTTTCAAAACTAATAAAATTTTATCAAAAATACATGTCGGTAAAAAAAACTTTATTTTGGGCAAAGTTAAAAGAGGTTTATAATTGCTAACGTCGCGTGACATAGATTTTCAAATACACTTTGATATTATATTGCAGGTTGAATTAAAGCAAAGCAAAACATATCTATAATAAACATTCATTTCCATAAAAAACTTGAACCTAGAAACCGATTTATATAATTTCAAATGATGGTATCAGATTTTTGACTTCACCATAGCTTTTAGATGCATATTTTAACACAAACCTTTTTCGGCTCTATGGAGTCATGCCCTGTATAGTAGTGTGAATTAAATGTAAAATTGTACAACACTCTTAGGTTTTAATTCCTTACTTGCATCTAGGGAATGACTTATAGTCGTTATTTTCATCGGTTACTCCAATTCCCTATTTAACTATAAATTCAAGCTGTTACAGCACGGTGCAGCTTAAATATTAGAAGCGAGTCACGAATCCGAATCCCCTACGGCGCCGAAGCCCGTCCAGTTTACTGGCGTGACGAGTGGCTCGAGAAATTGTCGCCGAAGCCCGACACTGGCTCGCAGCTTCCACGGCCCCTCGGTCAATGTTTACTGCACTTTGCCAATGCTGCCGGGCTTAATAACCTATATTTTAATTAACCTTATATTGTATGGGTTATCTCGTAACAACAATAACCTTGTAACTAGAACGTAATTAACAACATCGTGGTAAACAACTTTTGCTCTCAGACTTTTGCAAATTTGCATAAAAATCGATCGACTCCCCATTCGAAAATGTATTTTTAGTCTTGTTATTTTTTTGTTTAGTAAAAATATTTAGGTTATTTTATCCCTATAGCCTTTCCGTGTTTAACCGTCTTTTAATGTTAATTTTAATGTGACAAACGTTTTAATTGGCTATGTAAGCATTTAATTCAGAGTGTTTTAATTTAAATTTACATGCTGTAAAGTTAGCAATAAATAAATAAATACAAAATTACCAAACAGCCGATTGAGTTTGTATAGAAATATTTTAAAAAATGAATATTTTTAAGTCATAGAACAAGTTGTTTACTATGATATAGGTATTGAATACGTGGTTACAGAGTTATCCTTAAGTTACAGAACAGCCTATATAATGTATATAGGCATGTCTCTCCGTCTTCTGGTGGCCAGGAACAAGCTCTACTTAGCTTGGGGCTAGATTTTTTTTCCACCATGGTTATGTTATTTTTTTATCATACCACACGTTATGATAATAAAATAAGTTTCAAGTTAATTACGATATAATTTCCGATATTGGCTACACTTACTTACGTAAATAATTCTAACGACAATGCTAAACCAAATATCGGTAAGATTATTGTTTTCATGTTACGAAACTAATTTGAGACGTCCTAATGTGATTAAGCACTTTGTTACAGTAGTTGGGTTCGTTACTAAGCAAACATGAAGCAATATTTAACCAGAATTCTAAGTAGTAACATTAACATAGGACACAGTCAACTAAGCAGAGAAACGAGCTGATAAAGGCTCCCTTAATTATTACTAGGTTGAATCCCCGCGGGGTACGTTTGTACAAAGTTGCTTAAGAGGCATATTTAAGTATGACTCACAATCACATTTCACACACAAAGGCTAATTTATTAAGTTTTTATTTCAAATAATATGTATTCTCAATTAACTATTAAATTAAATAAATTTAAAAAATAAATTCCACAATCACACAAATTAGCTAGCCCCAAACTAAGCAAAGCTTGTACTATGGCAACTAGATAACGGATAAACATACTTAAATAAATTTATAATCATCCATGACTTAGGTACAAATGCTCGTGCTCATCACACAAACATTTGCAAAGCTTTCCGGGAATTCCCACCATACCACACCATACCCACAACCGCTGGCTTTGTAGTCCGGAGCGAGAACCACTACACCAGACGGTCGTAAAAGTGAAAACAGCTTTATAATAGCCCATTGTTAACCTAGGGGTGAAAGTAACTTATTTAGCCCCGAGACGGGGTTTGGCGCCCAAGCGTAGCGAGGGCGCCAATAGTTCGAGGGATTAAATAAGTCTTTAACGTTAAAAATAAGTTGTTAAAATAAAAAAATTATAATTAATAATTTAATACTTAACTATATATTATGTTACTTAATTCAATTTTACATCGCGCTGTTATTGAGTGGCTGTATAGAAAGTTGAAACATGGTTCAATAGAAATGTAAAATTAGAACTAGTTTTTTCTTTATATAATTTGACAGCTGTCAGTTGAAAACGATTCTCCCTGGGACTGAAAAGTATTACTTTCAACCCGCTCCTCAGGCAACTTCAGACCTACTTTCCGAGTATGAGTAACGAAAAGTATTTTTGTTGAATATCGCCTTTTAAAATAACTATCACCTCTGTGCTATATACCTACTCTAAGGGCTCGATGCAGTTAGAAATCTGTGGCAATTAATATTTTAAAAACAGTTACACTATTAGCTTTTTTGCTTAATTAACTGATATTTGTTTTCGATAAAACCTCTGTTCTGCTATGAACTTGATATATTTATTCCATGGAAAGCTTTCCGCCGAATTGAAAATTTTATTTTAACAAAATGATACAGATTCTAGACAGAATTAACTAATATTTTTTCGAGAAACGTACTAACCCCCTGTTCCTTAATTATACATTCATTCACGTTTACACTATTAAAGGGAGGTTCTGCTGGAAAATATAGTGATTCATAAATACATTTCCTTCACTTGACGAAACTGGTTTTAAATCGGTCAATAAGCACCATCTAACATTTGTATACATGCTGTGACGGCGAATAAACGCAATATAATTTAAATTGTCTACAGTTTAATGTCATTATATTAGTATGAATATTTCTATAAAATACTGTTGTAGAACTTTTAGGGTATCAAATAACAGTGAAATATTTTAAAACTGATAGATTATTTTTACAAGACATCAAAGTGTTGCCTAGTGGCCTAGAATCTAGATTAAATAAACGTGTACAGACAAAGGTAGAAAAAAATATTTAACACTTTAATAAACTCTTAGTAGGCAGCCAAATATGAACCTTTTGGATCCGTTTTTCCGACATTTTGTAAGTCCCTGTTGAGTTATTACTTTCTTAATGAAGATTATATTATTAAGAATACATTTTAATACCTTGGTTCTAGGGTGGTCCCAACACAGTGCTGCGCGTGATCATAGAACACATGCTTTACCCCATCGTACTCGACGTGCTCTACTCAATCTTCCAGCGGTACGGCAAGGTGCTCAAGATCGTCACATTTACTAAAAATAGTAAGTATTTACACCTCAATTAATCTCTAACATCAGTGTTATTCCCACAAACGCTCACATCCGAACCTTTACATATCTTGCTCACCTGATGTGGGTCGAGAATTTTATAAAAAAAATATGTATGAACACACAAAACAAACGAGAAATATAGTTAAGATTTACAAAATGTATTTTGAAATTAACCACGACTCTTTGTACTCCTATAATTACGTTTTCCTTTTAAAAGCAACAACGTTACAGCCATATTGAAAATTAATTCCATGTTTTTATTTAATTAAAACGTTACAAACCCCTGAAATTACTCAAAGCGCGAGCGAGCTTTGCATTATTAAATCGAGTCCTAATTAGGTATTTCACGATCGAATATTGTACGATAAGCCTTTATCGCAACGTGTCGGCGGCCATAGTAACCGTACTGGATTACAGCGACTAAAACAACTATTAATAAATCAAATTGGAGCGGGCTTTAAAATTAATTTCGCGTCCGGCGTTATAGTGATAGATTTACCAAACATAACAGAGGCCCAAAATCCAAGGGCGCAATCCGTTTAAAATTTAAATCGTACCCTCATGCATATCCTAAATAAATCCGGCACACAGGAGGCAGGTAGGTAGGTAGTAGGTACATATTTGATAAGCTCTCGTGCCTGCGGCTGAGCTGCTATACTGCTCACTCTCAGCTAATTATACCGGTACACCTAGTTGAGAACCTCGAATCAACTTTATTTAAAACCTCGCCGGACATTGCCCTCCGGGGAGCCTGCCGTCAAGTGTTTTTGCCGGAAAATGATATAGCTAACTTCGCTGAAATAAAAAACCGGGCTCATTGAAGCCGCGGTGAGCTTGCTGAATGGCAGGCATAGAATGTTATCTCTATGCAACGATATGTAACTAACCAATTACATTCGTACTATACATTTCAATTTCTCTAACTACCGTATTCAAAACATGTTTACCTACTTCCCTAAAATCGAAAAATATAAGTATATATCGTATAACAGTAAGTCACAATTATATCTATAATTAAATTATAGTGTTTCCAGCCTAAACATAATTATTATTGGCAGATACAAGTCCCTGATGAATCTAATCGCTAGAGTCGAAACAATTTTATTCGGTGTCAAGGGAATTAAACAATTATCGCTACTCTGCTTTAGCTAAATAACTTTACTGTTAAGTTTTAGTCAAAATTAATCATTGTCACATTTAAATTAAAGTTGTTACTAAACAGGATTAGGTATAGTTACCAAGTAATAAGTTAAATCTTTTTTTGTTATGATACGTGCAAATCTTAAACAATGCAAATCGTACCAGCTATCTCGTTTACTCGTCCTCAAAACATTCTCGTGGGAGAGGGATAACATCCTCTAGATAAACGTCGAGTGCACTGGGCCCAGGAGCTCATAACTTGTCGGTATCATGACGGCACCTCCGCTAATGCCGCATTTCCAATTTCCGTACACCCGTACACTCTGCCAACTCTAGTATTGAGCACTCCCGTTTTTTTAAAAACATTTGTCACTGTCTGACTGTACCGGGTCGAGCTCGCTTTGTTATGTTTGTCTAGGTCTTTTTGAATTGGAATTGAGATTATAAACCTGGAAAATAAACATGAGGACGTTGGAGTAAAATTAACAAGTTATTGTTGGACTCTACTACAGATCTAATTTTAATATGGCCCTACAAACAACGCAGTTACGATGAATTTAATAAGTTCCCAGATTTAATGGTATTCTAAATATAATATACTATTAAATTCTAAAAAAAAATACCCATATAGCTAACTTTACATCTAAGAATAATAGCGCTACCGCACCAGCACGACCTAAATCAAGAATCAAACACATGCCAGTTCAATCACGATCCTAAACAAATTACTGTATTTGAAACAGCCCTCCTAAACGTTTCGGTTCAAAAGTCAATTAAAGAGTGAATCGAATTTTAATACCCGCATATACACGCTCGCAAATCCACCCAGTGCGTTACGCTTCCAAATGATCTCATATGAAATAGACAGTAACCGGAGTAGATGGCAGATCCAAAACGTATAAATCCTTACTTCAATTATCCTGTCTCGTGGGGAGCAAATAAACCACATATATCGTTTCCGTTTTCACTTTCAATATTCGAAAACACGGAACCGTGCCTTCCCAAAGTCGAGTTACGTTCTAAATGCTTCACTGAGTTGGCATTTCGTTAAAGACACTGCTCTTTTTATCGTCAAAGTCATAAAATATCAGCGTTTTCTTTACCCGGAAAATGTGTGCAAAATTATCTCAGTAGGCAATTGTGTATGTAAAGTATTTATACATACTCGTACCTATTTTTAGATAAAGCTCCGAAAATCCGACGCGTTATATTCGGGCCAATTCGTGAAAAATCTCCCTTATAAGAACGAGAAATGTATTTACGTGCCGATTATTTCTGCTAGAGCTGTGTACCCTCTGACTCGTTATCAATCGTTCTCTTCAAATAAACACGCGGCTTTCATGATTTGTGAGATTTAATATTTCACCATTATTTATATTTACACGTTCAACATCACAGCCCTAAATTCCTTGTAACTTTAATCGCTCAGAAGTTCCAATTCTGATTTATGTTGTTACTGCGTGCGTACTTCACGAGTTGTGGGAAAGTTGGGTAATGAATATTCTGTCAGGCTTTTATCGTATGAATATTGAACGCGATAGAGGAAAAACACGGTCTGTTAGCGCTTCGGCCACGATCTGACGGGAGGTTAGCATCAAACGCGTCTAATCCCAAAACAAATCTCAATGAAGAGCGCGGAGTCGCCGTAATCCCGCCCGCCCCCACCCCTATTGGCTTTATTAAGGTGTAGCAGACCGCTACAATTATTATGCGTCCCCTGTTTGCGGTAGGTGTCGTGTCTGTGTCGCCGTCGGATTCACGTAATTAAGGATTTGATTCGGTAACGGATATCGTCTTCTCCCTATCTTGCAACCTTGTGTTACTTCTGTTTTCGGAACGCGAGTTGCGTTGTACGCAATCTGTCTTCATAGTGTCTTAGCTTAGCCCTGCTTAAGGGACTATCATTGAATTCATATAATATTTGCTGCGTTCGGTAGATAAATAAATAGCAGTATTATAATTACTTGAATGGGTAGCTTAGTAATAACAAGACGTAGTACATATTTTATCTATACTAAAGCATTCATTCGTATTCATTCATTTGCTGTATAGCGTACGTTTGAAATCCCCAAATTGTATCAAGTGCTAGAGACACCGCCATCGGCTGTTTGAAAGCGCCCAAATTGCGAACTAGAACGCATTCAGAGGTCGCTCGTTTCCGAGATACCGAGATTTAAGACATCAAATTATACAGTAATCGGTCCAGCACGGTCCCGCTTAATATTAACATAGCGGAAGCAACCTCTTTGCTCCTGTGAAGCGAGGATTACGAAATTTTAATTTAACCACAACTTCCATCTTGTGTTTACGCAGACATTGACGGTTAATATATTCCATAAAGTAATTGCGCGTTCCGGGTGAATTTTTAATGAAACATTAAGAAGGACCGCACCGTCGATTGATTGGGATCATTTGAATTTCTTGCGCGAGCGTTATCGGATTAGTCCCCAGAATATTTCTGACTGCAATTAGATAAATAACCCTAACAGGCGGTACAAATTTGGCGAACTTTCTAACTACGGCCAACTTTTTATGTCAACAAAAAACAGCCAACAGTTATGATGTTTCCATTGCGCTCAAATTCTGAAAGTGTTTACACTTTGTTGTTTAATTTCATCATTTGGAAACTGGTTTAAATGCACTGAAACAATTGCGATTACGCTTCGTTACTTTACGTAGCTATAATTAGTCTATTACAAAGCAAAATCACCCTCTTCCACAACCTTCTTAAATCAAGATTTAACTTCGGTTTCAAATGTTCGACATTCTGTTTGTTCAAAGTTGATAGAAAAACAATGATTATTAAATAATAGCTGTCCCGGCGAACTTCGTACCGCCCCTACATTCTTTTTTTTTTCGGTAATATTTCCGTGTTTTTTGTAGTTATTTCGCTATTCGGGGCGGAGACAAAATCAACAAATCAAAGATCATAAAAATCGGATAAGGCGTTCTCGAGTTACTAACTAACCCGACTTTATTTTATATATATAGATATACTAGCTGTCCCGGCGTACTTCGTACCGCCCATTCATAATTTTTTTTTAAATTTGAATTTTGAATTTTTCCGTATTTTTTATATTTATTCTGCTATTTGGGGCAGAGACAAATACAACAAATCAAAGATCATAAAAATCGGTCCAGCCGTGCTTGAATTGTAAATGGTGTAACTAACCCGACTTTGTTTAATATATATAGACATAGATAGATAAGCAAGTTGCCTAATATTGACACAGGCAATCAATTTAGTGTACTAAAACCAACACTGGCATTCGCATCAAGTTTCATTGTTCTTCATAAAGATCAGTGTAGACAAAGCGTCACGAACAGGATGTAAAAGGCGTCTCAAGCATTGCTATCATCCTTGAAAAGCTTTTTACATCCTTGAAAGGAATAAGAAAAAGGTTCTTTATCCCGGAGGTATAAACTTTCGTGTCGCATTCTCATAGAGGGAACTCCTGTACTGTACAGAACGACACCTCTCAGCTCTACGTCTTGTGGTTAAACATATTGCCACTAGTTTATAAATAATGCACGAATCATTCTGCCTAACACATGGATTATCGTATCCATTTCTCTTGACGTTAATACCAGATAAAAGATGTCAAATAGATTAGTAAAATCAATAAAAAATGCTTGTTTTAATTGATTTTAACTGCTTATCTTGACTATGCTTGAACACTAAGGTCTACTGCACAACCTTCCGTGATCTAAACTTTGCTGAAATCTGATTTGAATAATATAGTTTGACCAGGCATCTATTACTGATATATACTGAGAACGTATAGTACTGCTACTAACCTATTGAATACCTCCATACACTATCGTGGAAGTAGATGATAACGATGATTTAAAATTTTAACATTTTTGATAATGATAATTATACAGGGTTACATTGCACAGGGGTCCCAAATCTTTAGGAGTGGCTCAGAATCAGTAACCTAATCGAACTATGCAAAGACAAAAAAAAATTGTCATTTAATTATTCCTATCCGCTGTTAAAAATCGTACGCGTAGATAATTTAACTCATTCATGAAAAAATTGCACCGTATGTGCACTGCATAAGGTCTTTGTAGGCTCGTCGTAGCTACGCCTCTGATGAATGACCGCGCGGCTTTCGTAATCTCTCTATTGACTTTATTTTCGGATATTTTAAAGTTTTTTTTTTCATAACATACGATTATTAAAAATAATAACGATTAAGACGCTTCTTTATATTGTTGCCTAGATCTTATTTTTTTAATTTGGCACCCCTTTGCAATGTAACCCTGTAGTAAAGGAAATTAATTAATTTTTAATTTTTACTTTATCGGATATACAGCATAGGGGTATTCTGTAGGTTTCAACTATTTACTAATACTATTTTGTCTTCAAACGCACGTTTGAAGTCGATAGAGATCAGACGATGTTAATTCTAGATTAAGAAAAATCCATGTCATGTCATTACTGTTATTTAAATGGAAGTATATTAATATAATATACAATGCCATCTATAAATAGATAATATTCTTCTGTAATTAACGTAACATGCCACATTTGAATCCTTTAAAAAGAAATTCATCTGCTCCATTTATAACAATATGAAGAATTTTACAAGGGAAAAGATGTTACATGCATCTAAGTTCTTTTTACCATAAAATTCTTTTTGCTTATTCACGAAGTAATTACATAAAAACTCCAATTTGCGGTAAGCCTTTTATGCATTCCATTTTAACGGTCCCAAATGGCTGGCCCAAGGAAAATATGGGGCCTTAAAGAGCATTTAACTATGTATGAAGAAGACAGCGCGTTACTTTTAATTTACGCCGACAGTTCCTACCTTGAGTGCTGTTACTTCCAATATTTATAGGTAACGAGGTAACGTACAATTTATTAAATAGATACTTGGGTGTAATTGAAAAAGAAATAATGTTTTACTATAACATTATAAAAAAGAGATCTTAATTTATTGACAAATAATTTGATGACGTTAAAATAACACATAGTTCAGTTATTACGTTCTGATAAATGAGCTACCTTTGTTTTAAGAAGCAATATAGTTGTGCCCTGTGTATGTAGCGTTATAAAACTAACTAACTAACTGGGGCTAACTGGCCCTCGAAGATATAAAAATAAATAGTAAGGCAAAAACATCATTATTCTATCTGGACTAACAATCGAAATCTAGGACAGAGAAAACAAACATCAGATGTTTCGCACATATAAGTCATAGTACCATCAAGTAGCTAGATTATTATGTTGTTATATCGGCATTGCAGCGACACTACGGTTGTAACGCCTCCTTACGCGGCCAACGCAGGTGTTGGCCCCGGCCGATGTTTCCTAAAAATGTGAATTTATGTGCTCGCCCACCGGACGGCAATGATCGCCGGGCTCATGCCTTAAATTAGGGGGTTTAACGCTTATCCTCTCGCAGTAAATAGACTAGACGACGAACTATATTACTTGTGGGTAGATACAACCCAATGCGAGCGTCTCCCTCTACGCCTCGATTGTTTATAGTCGGTTCCGGTCTTAATGTGTTTTTTCCGACAACACTATCTCCCGGACTACATGTAATTATTCAATAATGAAAAGCTATGTGTGTAACGACCACTACGCAACACGTACTCATAGCATGCTTACTTAAACATTTAGCAACGAAGACGAAGCCCGCCGCCGAAGCAATAGTCTAAGAGTTTATAACTAAAATAGGCACAGAAGTGGTTTACTCGAATATTCGCTAAAGTGTCGTGGATGATAAAATAACTGCGGTACACCTGAGACACGAAAGCGACTAACTCTCGAGTGCTCGGTGGATCGCGTAGCGCCCCGTGTTGGGCGCCAATTTCACCTTGTTTGAACGTCCTTATGAACAAGATATTGCCTGTCAGAAATTCCGTGAGACATCCAACACACATCGAGCACTCTACAGTAACGATACAGAAATTGTTTTATAACATTCAAAATGTAAATTTATTTGATTTTCCCCGAAAGCTTTTGGGGTGTAAAATTGTAAATCGCGTTACTAATAACGCCAATAAATTTGTTACAAACCCATTTCTTGTTTAACAGTGTTAGGTAAATTAAAGAACGTAATGTTTTAATGGCAACACTTTTATTCGCAGATTCATTCCAAGCCCTCATCCAGTATCCGGACACTGTGTCAGCGCAAACGGCGAAAACGGTGAGTACTAAAAACTTTGTTTTTATTTAACTATTTGTAAAGTAAAGCCATAAAACAAAGTTTCCTATTGCCGCACGTTTCATTCACTTTAATGACTAGCTCTCGAACTATCTTGAAATGAAGTGACTCAGTCTTACTCGATTTGAACTGTGTACCTTAGAGTTTCATCTTACTTGGAGTTAGTTGTTGATACTTACAATATTCATTAAGCTATAACGTACTTTATTTCAAACTGTTTTGATTTTATAAAATAAATATGTAGTGACTCTTTTACGAGTAGTTCTTAGTATATTTTCTCGTGGCTTTCAAATTAACAAATCACTTATAATTTTGTTGATCCCTGAAACCAAATTATCTACAAACTATCGAGATTTCAACGTTAAAACTATTTAAAAAATCTGTAGAGTGACTGACCCGTATGAATCGATTTTATGTAACACTAGAAACTCAGTTAATCTAGAGTAAGCTCCGACCGTTACACAGCGTAGCAGTTTGCTTTCGTTTTGCAAATGCTGGCCAACAACAGAACGTTTATGTGCATTTAAGTACAATAATATCGGAAACAACGGCGCGGCCGCGAGCTGCGACAATGCCGCCCGACTGGGACATCATTTTTCTCCACCCAACTTTTCCCATTCGCTATTCATTTGCGTTAGAAGTTGGGCGTACGGCCGCCGACTGCAGCGACTATTTTAACTTTATTTCTGATGCAGCGTTCAGGGCAAATTAAATTTCGTTTTGCGGCTTCCGCAAACTCGCTTCACGAGCATAATTATTGAGCTTTTTTGTTTTTCCACCCGCTGAATGTTATGAATCGCTACCAGTAACTTTGTTTGCAACCGATCGGGAGCACATTGCTCGCTTTTACTTTTTATACGAAAAGTTTATCAGTATTATTTGCTCGGGCCGCCCCATCGGTAAGGTAATACGTCAATGGTCGTGTTCTATTCATTCGACAATTCGCTAATTAATTCTACAATGTGAGTCGACTATCCGTCCTAATTAGTCGCTCTTTACGCTCGATTCCTGTGGAGCTTAATGCGGTTGGTGTAAGCTATACGCTGAACGCGAGGAATGTTTTTAAGTAGTATAACTTTTTCGTTCGTGTAAAACTAATTCGTTCACATTTCGCCTGTAACTTGCGGGTAGATTTATATCAGCAAGCTGGAAGCCCTTCGCGGAATTGAGATATCACCAGTAAAGCGTATCTACTGAGGAAGACGTAGCAATGCTAAGTACTAACTGGGACGACGTAGTTTAGTCGGACGTAGTCGTAATAGGTCACTCGCTTGCGGCACAGAAGCGAGCGTTTGAGGGTAACACAAAGAAGCTAGAATCTATTCTGACTTTAGAACTGTACCTTGTTAATTATCGTAACAATATTATACTTTCAAAAATCTAAATTAGAAATAACCGCTGAAGGTCTATAATTGAAACAGTGAAACTGCAAGACGAACCATAAACTAACCTTACATTAATGCACAAACCCTTACATGAGGACAATTTGGCGAATTCGAGCAAAACTAGCGCATCTCAAATTAGTGCTCTTAGGTTGTAGTAAGTAACATTGTTGTGAATCCCCACGCTCGCAACTTACCTATGTGCTGTGCTCTTAATGTACTAAATTCATTTATGCACAACGTGTATTACTAAGTTTAGCATACAATCAACTATTCGGATTACAAAATTGCGGGCGGTATTTAACCATGACGAAATATAAATGAAATTCATTTGTCATATTATTTGCGAATTTGTGGTGTATTAAGAATGTCTTAGTTACTGGTTCTGCTTACCAATGTTTAATAAAACTCTTTTTTTTTAATGCCGGGTAACATCTATATCCATTACTTATCGTTATAAGTATTGTTACTATTATTAGTAGTATGAACCATCTTTAAGTTTATAAATTATCCCTGCAGTTGGTATAATATTGGCTGACTATTTATCCGAATAGAAATGGATAAATAAATAAAATACCTTCTATATTTTATGACTACTGAATAGATCTCGCATCTGTTGCAGAACTAATGAAAGGTGGAGTAAATGGGTTCTCGAGTGGAGATCACGTCTTAGCAAACGTAGTGTAGGACACCCGATAGCTCGATGAACCGACGACCTTAGGAAGGCTGGCAGTGGATTTAAGAAAAAGCGGGAGATCGTGATCTTTAGCGCTCTTTGGGGGGGGCTTACGTTCAGCAGTGGACTGCAATAGGCTGGCATGATGATGATGATGATGATGAATAGATCTCGAACTAACAGATCTAGGTTACTCATACAAAACTGATATCACATAAGCTGTCACGGAACACGTCTAATTATCGTCCGAGTAGTAACCGATGTCCAGTGTAACAGTGTTTACGGCGCGATAAACAGCCATCAATGCAGTAACGTTGCATTAGCGGCCACGGCTATAAGCCAGTCTTCGAGGATATCTAACGAGCGGCCATGTCACCAGACTATTTTTATGATCTCTTGTTTATCGGGGAACACTGTAATTGACTTTTTAACAACCAAGGATCTTCTGCCAGCTTACAATGGAAGAAATTTAAAAAAGTTAACTGTTTGTAATCTAATTTTACTTCAAGGGGGCAGTCGCCACACTTTTTTTTTTTACTATTTAATCAAACGGCCTCACTAAACAGTGGTGATGGATAAGACCACGATAAGCAATTACTAGTAGGGCGATCTAAAAAAGCTTAACTTACAAAGGAATGTATAGAACATAAATGATGATGGTGATCGGTAATTAAATGAAAAGTACTTATACATACGAGTATACCTATTCGCTCTTTTAAAATACTGTTATTTTCTTCTTTGACTCTATTACAATGCACCTACTTACCTCATAAATTGTTTTTGTCTCTTAATCTCCCGATCCCGAAATAAAATAAATCTTTAAAAAGCACCTGGCTTCCCAAAACTATCTTAAACACACTCGAGTGTCGGCAAACCGATTGCGTACCGCACTCATACGCTGGCTCGCGGCGAACGGAATTAAAACGTCCCGGGAGTAAGTGGCAGCACAAGTGAGGGGTACAAAGTGGAGTGAGCCCGGATAGTGCCCGCACAAAGGGCACAGTCGGATGTTAAGGTCTGAAATCCGAATCCGCTGTATGATCCTTGACATAAATCTCTAACCTCGCCGTCAAATCTTTTCAGCTTATGCAAGTACATAATGCGGCCGATGCCATGTCGGGTAAATATGTTCGCTGTTAACGCGCGTAGATGGGATTTGAAGCTCCTCTTGTATGTTCATACAATACCTGGAGAAAATAGATCAGAAAATCAATTTAACGTGCATTATCATTTCTAACTAGGTGTGTCACAAAAACCTCAAAGCAAATAACATTCTCAGCAAGCTCGCACCACTACAGAACTTTATGTTGATGTGATCGAAAATATTAATTCTCTAGCCCCCTTGGTGAGATTTATGTTTGATTTACAAAGAAAACCCATTTTTATTGAAAAATAAATTATGACATGTACTCTAATTAACACAGCTGTTTTTTCACCCCAATTTCTTGAGTAAATCAACATCACCTACATAATCTTTTGGGAGCGAACAAGGCTCAGCTAAAAGCACTTTTCAATTAGAAATTAATCCATATGACCCGCGTACGGTACAGTCCATTTTCCTACATTCGGCACATAGTAAACAACACAAACATAATGCCGACGACCTCTACCTGAAATAATAATGAGTCTCTTTCGGATTTGGGAGTGCATGTTTTGTTACAAAACAAACCACTAGAGCGTATTGTTTCCCTGTGAGATTTAAATAGTTCTTCAGCTTTTTAGTTAGCTTCTGTTTTAATTTTGTAACTTTGTTAAATCTAAAGTATTGTTAAAGTTTGAACAATGATGGAGGTAGATCGACCACAAAATATTGGTCCTTACCTCTAAGATTATTTGTGCCGTTAGATGTCGCCATTAACTACGTAAAAGTTTAAGTTTACGTACATATTTTTAAATTATAATAGAAAAGTAGTGGGACAAGATGTCGTAGAAATAAACACAAATTAATTAATAAATATTGGACAATATTACATTGGTCTGATCTGATCCTAAAGTAAGTAGCTAAAGCACGTTCGTTTTTAAAGTTTTGACTATGAAAAAACAAGTGACCCAGCTGACATTAAATTAAAAATCTTAGCTGCTGTTTCTAGAAAATCTAGAGATTTTATAAAATAATGCTAGCATAAAAAAGAGTATTACAACAAGAAGTTGTAGGGTTGCTGGGTAGTAACCCAGAGGTATTGATTCAGACACAGTGGAAGCTGGTCCCTTTTGTTTTTTTTTGTGTAAATCGTATAGATTTACAAATATATCTACTATTCCCGAATTAAATACAGGGTTGCATTTCAAGGTAGTGCCAAATTTAAAAAATAAGGTCTAAAGAAAAATGTAAAAATACTAATTTATCGTAATTAATTTCAGTCGTTGTATTTCTGGAGTATACTTAAAAATTTTCGAAAGAAAAAGAAAACGCGAGACAGTGCAATTTAATCGAGTAATCGTAAATTTTCTACGTATTCTATTTTTTAAATTCAGTTCCATTCTGAATTAAAATTAAAAATAAAATGAGTTTGTTTTTTACGTAGATCGATTAAGTTACTGATTCTGAGTGGTCCCTAAAAATATATATATATGTTCATGGGTCTGATTACATAAGTACTTTTTGTGAATTGAAAATAACTAACTGTTAAAAAAGGCTTCTAAACATAGAACCCATAAGGAATTCTGTAAAGGACGCCTTTGCATTGCACCACCGTAAAATAAAACTAAAAGTATTCTTCTTCTTCTCGTGTCGAAGGAACCTAAATATGTATAAGTTAAAATACGGTCAGTGTTTTCGGTGGCGTTAAGTACGTACGTCTTTGCGTGCGGTCACGCGGGACATGACATTAAATGAGTATTGAAATTGTCAAGTCGCTTATTTTTTATTAAAACTTTATTTTCAAATCTATCTCGTTTTAATCAATAAATAAGTATCAGATACCTATTTAAATTTTAACATTAGGTTGTAATGTGGTAGCATGGAATTCGGTCCACTGTGATAATAATGTTATAGAACTAGGACACCTTATTCTTTATTAAACAGTAAGGACAGTGTAGCAGTAGTGCGCATTGGCAGCAATCGTTAATCAGCGCAGCTCCATCAGCAAGTTATGATTGATAGCCGGAGTCGCCCAGCCAGCCCTCCCCATCCATAACCAGGCGGTTCTGTCACTGACAATACCTATTAACACAAGCCAAGGTGTTCCCTTCTCTATTTGTACTGTAACTTTCGTATCTATTTTTTGTTTTAAACTAGCTGTCCCGGCGAACTTCGTACCTTCATAAGATTTTTTTTTTTGTGAATTTTTTCGTGGGAGGCGGAGATAAACTCAACAAATCAAAGATCATAAAAATCAGTCCTGCCGTTCCGACCGTTATAAATGATCTAACTAACCCGACTTTTTTTATACATATAGATGTCACAACACTAATGAATGCAGCAGCCTATGTTACGGTAGAAAAGGAATTAGAACTTATTACAACGAAAACTGCTAATTTAGTTTTAGTGAAATAATCAAGAAACCCTAAGTATGCCTTAGTATAAAAGCCTCTTAGCATTAATTAACATCTACATACTTCTCATTCAAATTCTTAGAGCGGTAACGATAGCGTACTAATGAATATACTTTAGTCTAGTTTTTAACGATGTCCTCAAGAATTTGGAATATGTTTTAATCATAAAAGTATTTTTTATTCTATTACTTTTCCACGATCAAGTAAAAATATTATTTTGTTACTTTTCTCCGTTATTTACAAACATTAGGTACATTAGGTAAATAGTTATTTATAAGCTAAGTTGAGTAAGTTGCTAAAGAAACGCTGCTCTAATACAGTCGTAGAAAGTCGTAGAAAATTTGCTTCGTTTTTAAAATAAAAGATTATTCTGCGTCTCCAAGGTTCAATAAGGCGAAATCTGAGATAGCGTTTATGGACTCAAGGTGCGGGCTTTGTTTACTTTTTAAAATTGCACTTTGCACTGCGACAACGTCTCGCGTCGCTTTGTGTCAACACGGCGACGTATTCAAACATTGTAACCGTCAAAAATGCGATGTCTTGCCGTGAGCTATCTGTAACGTATCACGAGAGGTAAGCCCCTGCAATCATAACTCACACGTACACAAAATAAATCTCTATTGTTTGTTCCTCAGTGTTCCAGTGTTGCAAACTTTATCCACATTGAATTAGTATTTTATTACCCAAGACGGGACGGTATGCTTTTCGGTAAGAGGTAGTTTGTTTGCACGTATTTGTTACCTCGCTACGAAGTGTTGAGCGGATTTAAGTATCGACTCTTGTTGTTATTTGAGTTGATGTTGTTTCAAAGTTGCTGTAGAAATCGTGCAATCAACTATGTAACAATGGATTCTTATCTTAATGTATTTATATCGTAATAGATGATGGGTGTCTAGTAGTAGCTTAAGTAATCAATCATCATAATTAAGAATATCCATGTCAAGTCTGAATCGATGCATCAAATCGGTGCACCTGCTTTATCACCCTATGTACCTTCTATGGCATAACAGCAACTCTCCCTTTGCGGTGTTCCAGTAACGATCGCAAACTTCATCGAAATTTCAAGCTGTCCAACAAACAGCGCGGGCACCTGCAGCGAGGTCCAAGACTCGTTTAAAATTGCACGTCCTATCGCCCTCCCCTGTTTGGATTCCACTCTGTCAACACCGCTTGAGCTGCACTTCGCATCACCTAGTTACGTGTCAAACATTGTTTAGTAGTGGTTTTGTTAGTGTTCGACCCTCCCGGTTTGCTTACAATCACGACTGCGACAACAAACTTTTACTTTCCACCTGTGTATACACACCGAATTTCAAATCCATACACGTATGTACAATACCGATATGCCTACGTAGAACAATGCCATTATGCTCCATACAATACCGATTCAGAGGCACTGTAACACAAGTCACCGGTCCATTATGTCATTAAATTAAACCCATTTAGTGGCCGATTCGTAAGTAAACAGAAGTGAGTGCGAATTGGGCGAGGTTTTTGATCGTGAATCTGAGACCGTCACTAGTTTGTCGGCCGCAATTACGCGTAACCCCAAGTATTAATTACATTGTCTAATGGACCGAGTGATGTTGGCTCGGTGACGCGTCAACAAATGTGTACATACCCTAATTGTGACTGGTAAACTTCATTAATTGTTTCCTTAACTTTCCTAATGTATCATTAAATGTTTGAGTACGAGAAACGTTTCCAACCTAGAGCGATGGTATAGTGCTTCCGCAGATTCGAAACTCTCTATTCGGAACCAAAAAAGATATTAATCAAAGTGCAATCCACCATAGTGCAATCCCATTTCGCGACGATTGAAATTTTTGAATGCTTTCGGGTGGCGCAATCAAAAAGCGAGCTGATTAAAATGAGCAGTCCAAACATTTTGTTTGTTGTTTTTTTCATTAATACAATGGTTTAGTTAAAAGCTTGCTCATTTAGTGGTATTTGTTCTCAACGTAGCGGTGGCGTCGAACGCTAAGTGATCCTTTATCCCGAACTAATCGAGCGAATAGTTTAGCTCCGCGTTACAATGTCTTGCCAATCAGTAATGCACCGGGGAGCTTTATTATTCTCAAAACAGCTTTACTTTAAAAGCCACTTTAATGTGAAAAGTAAACAGACGAAAATATTAACAATCGAAAAGTTAGGATTACGAACTTTGAAATTAAATGCGTCATTTGCACTATGAGAAAGATTTCAAAGTAAAATCGATATCTGACGATGAAATAGGGTTTCTTGCGTATTAATAACCCGAAGCGATTAATATTTAATGAACCAATCCTTAATTTTTAGTAAGGGACATCTTTATTCAAGGTATATTAGGTATGAATAAAACAATCAACATCGTATAATTTTCACGTTGCATGCAGCTGGTGCTGTAATCAAATGTCATGTTCGAAATATTTTCATTACATTTTTCCGGCGTCATCTGTGACAAAAAACAGTATGCATCCAGTACCGTAAGCCTTGCACCGGTAGCAGAAGCACTTTAAGCTATATGCGCTCTTATAAATATTAAACGGGGCGAGCCCGGGACCCCCAACAAAAACGTTTATCTGGTCTCCGTGGAAAAACCGCCAGAATTAGCAGCGGGGGGTGGATTAAGGCGGACCGCACTTAATCCTTCACTAAGAAGGCTTTGCTTAAACGAGTTCTAACGAGCTAAAGATAAAACAATTACCGGCGACGTGATTAAGAGATTCGGAGGACACTTGTTACGTCTTACGTAGATGCCGACGTCTCGGCCCGACTCTTTGACGGGCTGTCTGCTGTTTGCTGTGATTCCGCCTCGATTTACTTACTCGCTCAAGACAAATGTTTAACTCAGACAAAGGGTCTCTAACACGATCCTTTCATGCCGGAAAACTCTGTCTGAAGACGTGCTCCGCTGCTGAAGATCTGTATCATTTTGGGGAATTAAACAAACACTTCATTTTGTGACTTAGTATTATTATGGAAGAGATGCTGGTTCTACAAAGAAATAATAAAAGACAACAAAATAAACATCAAGTACCAACTCCTCTTTCCTATTTTAACATAAAGATTACTGGAGTCGGCAAGGGCACTGAGTAAATTCCAGCATTGCCAGTAAACTAAATTACATACATGTCAGCGCTCAATATTATTGCATTAAGCATATAAGGTCAAAGAAAAAGGAATTAACCAGATGCAATAGATAACGAAGTTACCGTGCTTTTATCTGTTCTCATCGGCACTAACAATAAGGTATAATTAAGGTTAGTAAAACAAAACAAACAGCCAGAGGCTAAATCAAATCAAACAGCCGG
Organism: Anania hortulata; assembly: GCA_963576865.1. NCBI lineage: Eukaryota > Metazoa > Arthropoda > Insecta > Lepidoptera > Crambidae > Anania > Anania hortulata. The sequence continues at coordinate 14,796,270 of OY756392.1, read as the reverse complement.
AGTGAAACAAACTCAGTCGCAAAAAAAAATCTTAAACAAAAATAAAAACAAGGGTTTTAATCCGTACTCGTATTTATCGCTACTAAACTATTGAGTGGTAATCCCGCGGCGATTACTCAACCCCGCTAAAGACAAACGAGACAAAAAGGCCTCAAGCCAGCCACGAGTCACGCCACCTAACAAAAAGCTCGGCAAACATTCAGCCGTCCAATTATCCCGTAAGTTCAATAAGTTTCCTGAAATCCCATTTTCGGAAGAATCAACAATTCACTCCCCTATTACGCAGTAAAAGATCCCAATATCAAACCGGGCGTGACGTTTGTCATTTTATCACCTTGTCGCTCCTCCTAATATTTTTTTACCTCAATTACGACTCCCTCCGCGAGCGCAAATAACCGTTTCCAAAGATTAAAATAAAATTCCCGTGAATATTGATACTGAGAGCGCAGGAGTATAATAAAACGGAGCTCCTTAGACAGATTACCGGCCTTTTATGGAGGTATCGCTTTAATAAAAGTTGTAATTGCAAATATTCATGTAATTACCAACATAGAGATCCTTGTCATTTTTAATATTCTTGTTGTCATATCTACGTAAGTCAAGTAGATAAGACAATAAAGTCAGATTAAACAAAACAAGAAAAATTATAAATTCAGTATTTGTTTGTACAACTGGAAGATAGGAAGATTTAATCATTTTTAAAATGAAAGGGAATAGGATATTCTAAAATAACGACCAACTTAAATTCAAGAGTGCCTCCGAAAAAGCTTATAAAAGTAAAGAAATTAATCTGCAATTCAAAATCCTTCTTTGCCCTCTTAATTTTTTTTCGTCTCTGCCTTTTCTTGGGAACCAACGTTCAATGAGATCTTACAATCTAAATGCGGATAAGCTATTGGAGAGTTGTAACAATATAACTTTTCGACGTGTAAGTATGATGAAATTAGAATTACTTAACGCAAAATTTAATTATAATAAACGTAATGAAAATTCTCATGAATGTCATTAACTCGATTGTTAGGAGCAGATGTATACGCAAATTGACCGAAACAGAATAACGAATCACATTCTTATTTGAATTTTAAAACTTTACTTAATGATATCTATGCGTTGAGGAAAATACACATTAGAATTGTAAATTAATTACTCATCGTTCGCTTACGCTTTTCTCTTGAATTCGGCATTCATCGCCGAAATCGAATTCGCCCGCGAGGGTCTACAAAACTAATTACGTATCTCCGATACTCTTCTTCCACGCTTTCTTACGTGCCTTTCGCATTTCCATATAAGTTGAGCTCTAAACGAGCCAATCTATTCACGTCTACACATCAGGGGGTCGCATTTGCATATAGAACAGAAATTTATTAAATCTACAGCCAATATCCAACGTTCCGACATCGAACTTTCGCTTCTTGGTTGCGTCTCTGATATTTTTATTGGATTGTAAAAGAGCTATTTGCTTAAAGGTAACAAGTCCTACTGGAAGCGCAAGTGGTTTAACCGTTCGCTATTTTGAAACCATTATCATATCATTTTGTTCTATTTTTTTAAAGACGCACATAGGTAGGCAGCTTGTTACTAGAAGCGTGTACTGTGTACAGTGTGGTGGCTTTTAATTCAGTATCGCAAAAGTTGACAGTAATATAACAAAAACAAAAGACGGTCGATTGTTATTATTTTCCATTTATATCCAACAGGTATCGCCGCGTTTAATGTTATTATGAAATTAAAAATACAAAACATTTTACTTAGCTAATGGATCCCGTCGTAATTTCACCATTTTTCATTTGACAGGTGACGGTTTATAAACGAACTCTAATTTGCTTCCCTAGATTAAATTGTTTGGAACATCTACCCAATTTTAGTCTTCTACCTACATAAACTTTAGCATTTTTGTACACGCATTTTTAAATTTGAACTGGTAAAACATTAATTACGAAAATTACAATGTGCCTAACATTGTAATTTTCGTAATTAATTCAGACATTAAAAATAATATAGAATTATAATTTAAATATAATATTTTTGTTGTAGTATTTTATGTCTACACTACGATGTGTATAACCGTGAAACGTAAACTATAAGTACTTTTTCAATGGTCATTGACCACCAAAACGTTATGGTTCGACTTAAAATCGACTTTATTTTTCGAAGATGGCATTATACGAGTACAATTGTCTATGATTACATTTTGTCAAGACCTATCTTATCCTATTTCTGTAAGGGTCACGCAAAGGAGTTATGTCTTGGAGAAAGATAACATTAATATTTTGCCTTGGTCTGCAAATTGTTCCAAAAACCTTCAAAACACCATTAAAACCATCTTAAATGAAATTGAAACAGATCCAGAGAATTTGTACCCCGAGCAACAGCTTTTTTAACTGTTAAAAATATGTTAGAAGAAAATCCCATAAGAATACGTTAGGTACTTATTTTATTGAAACTATACTTTTACGGCTTCAAGAATGTGTTTTAAAAATGACCATATCAAAACACGAACCAAAACCTTTTTGTATTTAACCACTGCTTTAACCTGATCAATTAAGTGCTATTAAAACTCATTTACTATAAAATTTTAAAAGTAAGTTGTTTGATTAAATTAAAAATATTAGCAACTGTCTTTTTCAATGAATGACCGGATCGCGCTGAAATTTTTATAACTACAAATTATCAGTTACTCGATTTACGCAAAAAAAAGATCAGTTATTCGCGGATCTAGTTCAATTTTCATTTATATAATGTTGTTTAAATAAAACGCGTCTATGTTGCCTGCATTTTTGTGATGCTCCATACTTCTACATTAAACTTACAAAATATTAATTGCTAGTTTGATTTATAATTTCTATGTTGATTAGTAAAATTACTGTTAAAAAGTGGTAAACGAGTTATAAAATAATTTCCTCAAGAGTGGTCGGTGGCGGAAGTGTTCAATTCTGACGAAACGGCCCCTTAGGATGGAATATTGAGCCCTTTGAAATATCGCCGGTGTTAATCCCCAGTCAACGTCTGCCTTTGTTTTGGCATGTTATAGAAATCAAAAGATTATAATAAAAGTAAAAGATAATAATATTGATAATAAACTTTGGTAACTCATTAGCTAAAGCTTTTTGATGCGGTTTAAATGATGGCAATGCATAATAAGTTGTTTATATTCATGAGTAGAACACTATATTAAAATTTGCGTAAAAATTCATCCTATATACTGAACGTTTTTGTATAGTTAATAATAACGAACTAAATGAAATATCATCAAGTGTACTTGCTAAATGCAACCTAAAATGCTTGGGTTACTTGCATAACTTAGGTTCGGTTAAAAATCCCGACAAATTTAGTTTACACAGACGTTAATATTATTTTCAGTGTAAAGGCAATACAATAAATTAGTCAGGCAGAGACCAAAGTACATTTACCATAATTAATATTCAAGTTCATGCTGTGTTGAATTTAAACATTGTTAACATTATCGATTCACCCCAGCTTCGACACAGCTATGGATTTATAAGTAATTTGATACTCAAGCAACCTTGCTCAAAATTCCATAAACCGCATCAACATAATTTATCGAGTACTTCAGAAGTTACGATTTTCAGACACACGCTTTATATCTATTCGAAGCCAGGTTTTCAATAAAAATGTATTAAAATATGTTTCGCCATTCTTCTCAAAAACTGTTTGTGTAGCAAAGGCATAAAGCTGCAGTAATGGGTTAAGTGCCGGTGCATTTTAATTAATTCTCTTTCTATCGCGATGCGCGTTATCAGCGGCCCGCAGGCGACGCGCGCAAACAAATAACTGTAGCCGCCGGGGTTAACGATTTTGACACGACCATAATGCGAATTTTTTCTTCGCTAACACAGGGATCACAAAAAAGACAAAACTACCATTTTTTCTTATGAAAAATATTCGTCACTTTTGTTACTCGAAAGTATAGTGTTAAGTGACTACGTGCACTCGATTTACGCACAAAAATAACTATCATTGATATTCGATATTGATATGGGTATGATTGGTTCCTACTTCTTTGTTTCCGCCTAATAAATTGAGTAAATACTAGCGTACCACCACCAATGCAACGCCCACCTTATTTGGAGCTCTAAAACTGTAAAGTAAACGTGCAAACTACACGATTACTTAATATCATTCCTTATAGTAAACATGCAGCAAGTTTTTCTTAAGTTGATTCATAATAATCAGGATCAGCAGCTAGTGTAATTTTAATGTGCTTTTCCTTTGTCCCCAGGCTTTGGATGGTCAAAACATCTACAACGGTTGCTGCACCCTCCGCATCGACTACTCAAAGATGACCTGCCTTAACGTGAAATACAATAACGACAAGTCGCGGGACTACACCAACCCCACGCTGCCCTCGGGCGACGGCGACGCGCACCAACTGTTGACCAGTGAGTTGATGCCACTGCGGGCTCGGCTCGCCCTGGCGCTCGCATCCAGGATGAGTTAGTCCTTACTACTCCGCGCACCTGGACGCTTAGCGCACCGCTCCCGTTCACCCTGTGTAGTATAGAGCTGGCATGAATACCACTCTCTTCTTTCGAAATTCTTTCTTAAACCGCCGCAAAGGATATCTTCTACCTTACAGCGATGGTTCCTTGGGTTGATTCCTTGAAATACCTTAACAAACCCTGTTAGAACAATACCGTTTCCTTCCAGAAAAATATGTAATTTGACAAAAAACAGCGCAAACAGTTTGGATTGTACTTCAACTGTTGGCCAGTGAGATGCTGCCACTTCAGCATTGGTTCGAACCTATCGCCAATCGCATCTAAGATCAGTCCTTACTACATTGCACAACAGATGCATCTTTCGAATGATGAATGAATGATCTTCTTTCGAGATCCTAACTGTAAAGAATAGTTTCTGCATTGAAATGATGATGAATTTCATGGGTCAATATTTTTGAACTGTCCTAATCGACCCTGCTACAACAGTTCCGCCTTTGTATGAAATTATAGTTTTTTATCTCCCTTAAAAACTAAATCCTATTTAGTTAAAACTACTCCATTAATAAGACTACATTAAACATTTATTTTATTTCGAACAAGTCAAGCTAATAATATTTCTATCTGCGGCCACCCAGCAAGTTTTGAATGTCTTTTCTGTTGTATCACCACAATAAGCAGTAACAAAATTGTTTGCCTGTAACTTTATCATCTGGTCACAACCTGGTGCTTGAGTTCAGACTGCTATAACTCTATTTTATTTTGCGATTTATTTCTGATTTATCATTATAGTTAATGAAAAACCCTAAATATGTTGGCACTAGCACATTAACTTGAATATTTGCCCTTTTCTTGTTTATTATTCATAATTCAATTCCCGCTGTGACTAATAACTCGTTGTAAATCCGCATTGCACCGTAGAGGATTGTAATGTGTGAGGTTCAGGCTGACTATTATAAAATAGTAAAAACATGCTCTTAAACTACTAGTAGTTCTTTATAAAGTTTATTTTGCATTCAAATTGTAATACACCACATGTGTGGTGTTTATTTTCTAAAATGAACGTTACGAGAACATTTCAAAATGTTGTCAAAGTTAACTTGCTAACATGACCATTAAAAGTTATTAGTACATGCCTACACATTTCAACATCAAATTATTAACTTTTGCCAATTAGTTCAAGCAATATCATGTTACAAGTATCGTTAAACTGCCTAAGAAGAAGGCAACGAACTTGCCTTTATTGTTGTTTTATCAAATATATGTAGCAAAGAATAAAGTAGGTTTTTTAATTGCTTATGATTGTATTAGAAACAGCGGCTTTATTATGTATGTATTCCAAACAGGTGGAGGTGTACTAGCACCACAGTTCCTAGGCTTAGGCTCGGGTCTGACTTCGCCCTACGGAGTGGGGGTGGGGGGCGTAGGCCTGCCCGCGTTCGGCGCGCTCACTCTGACGCCGGCGTCGCCCGCCCTCCGCGCGCTCACCGCGCCCCCGCTACCCCTCGCCACAGTACTTCTCGTCTCCAACCTTAACGAAGAGGTAAGTACAACACACACAAACACCCCATGTTTGACTCCTGACAAACCAAACAGGACCTATATTATAAACTTTTTACCATCCCCCCCCCCTTTTGTTTAAAACTTTTTTTGCTAAAACTGAAATAAATAAACACCGACGTTGCTTAGGTTTACGCTTAAAATTTCAAAGGTGAAATCTCATAAAATGAGACAACCTAAATCAGAATTATATTTAACAATTTTAGATGGAAATTTCGAAATTGTTTGAACGTAGTAGTTAAATGTTTATTGTCAAATTTATTCATTACGCTAACACAATAGCCAGTAACGTCTGTCTAGACTCAGTAACGATGGGCTCATTCGGCGATTACGCAACGACTAATGCATTCACTAATACGAGCAGCGTTACAGGCTATTATACTTATATATTCTACTCAAACTCTTTAAAAATAAGTTGCTAATTTATTTATAGATATGATGTCAAATATCTTTTACGACTATTTATAATACTGTCTCTTTCTCTCTCCTATTGTTTTAGATGGTCACGCCTGACGCTCTCTTTACCCTTTTCGGTACGTGTGCACATACATTCCGTATTTTATATTAAAACATTAATATGCTCCTGCGCCCTGTCGCCTGGAAGACAAATTGTCACCTAACATTCTCGACTTCTGTACTGATAACCGCATCCGTTTGTCGAAGCTTCGCTTGATAACACTATCGAATCTAAACGCTTTATTAACTTGACAATTTGTGTTTCAGACGCTTTAGTCGTAGCTAAGTTATACGTCTCTTGTCTACCCAGTGTTGTCTTTGTTTCATTATCATTTTATTTTTTCCGTCTGTCTCTTATCAGTTATGTAAGCAGATATATTTTGCATTTTGTAAAGTTTTTAATTTCTTTCGTTCAAGTTTGTAGATTGAGCGAGTATACAGCGAGTAAGCTGCATTACATCGCAGATTTGAAATAGAAAGTTTCCAAGCGAACAGATGTTGAAGAAAAATGTTTTACCACAGTTCGTAGTTTGCTTCATAAGTACAGCGGGCCGATACGAGTCCAGGCTGTTAATAGCTAAAGCATTAATAAAGGCTTACCGTGACCAATTTAGCGCTTGAAGTGGTTTTTCTTCTTATATAATTTTCCAACTGTCCCGTTTCATGACATTATTATATATTTTACAACATTATTACTAAAATACATTGTATATTGTCGAAGTAAAGTTGCGTGTAAATGTAGTGGATTTAGTTTAGATCTCTTAGGCGTTCTTTGTATATTAGACAACATTTTGGGTCTTCTCAAATGTGTTTTATTTGATGTTTTAACAAAACTTCTTTAACGACGCAACACTTATTTGTCTTCTTTCAGAACTTAAATCTAATAATACACATTTGAGCCAACCGTAATCTAATGATGTGTAGGATTGGATTGAAATTAGATGCAAGAGCTTTCCGTGGCTTTTTAATGGTAAAGTAATTTCAATCCACACCTTCTAGTTAATAATTGCCAAAATGAATATACTTAGTAATAAAACAAAGACAGGCGTGTTGGTCGGTGTGTAAGACGGTGTTTGTGTGTAGGTGTGTACGGGGACGTGCAGCGGGTGAAGATCCTGTACAATAAGAAGGACTCAGCGCTCATCCAGATGGCAGAACCGCACCAGGCACATCTAGGTATGGAATATACCTGCTAACTTCGCGGGAACTAGCTACCTATAGCAACCGTACAATCTAAATAATAGGGGTAGGGCTTTAGAGAGTGGGTAGAGTTTAAGCGTTTATTTGCAAAAAAACTGATAAGAAAAGGTTCCAATAGATATATATGTATGTGTTCAATCTGCTCACAGATAGGAATCATTAAGGCTTCTAAGTTGGTAATGAGTGGAAAAATTTGTTTAATTTCTCATTAAATAATCGGTTTTGGATCGACGTTCTATACTCACAAATTAAGTATTTTAATTTCAGGTCTTTTTTTTATGAGCTATAAACGATAGATATAGGTAGCGGAATGACAGCAATAGGGGCCTAACCATGAGCTCCTCAAACATCATTACTTTAACCTTGTTTTGTTGTTTCTGTATAGGCTTTTACTTATAACAAAACTGCTTCGGTACTATTTAGCCATATTCATAATTAGGCCCCTAGATCGGCACTTATTTCGGAAAATGTATCTGTTCGTTTGTTTTTAGCGATGACTCACATGGACAAGCTAAGAGTGTTCGGTAAGGCGATGCGCGTGATGCTCAGCAAACACCAGACAGTGCAGCTGCCCAAGGAAGGACAGCCCGATGCAGGACTCACCAGGTAAGCTGTTTATTTAAACTAAACATATGTACTCAGTGTTTAAATCCAAATAGTTAACGAATGAAACTTGTATACTTTAGAAAATTTGCATACGAAATTTTGAAGGATATTAGGATGCAGTAAGTTTGCGCAAAAAGAGCCTAGTTAACTTATGTTCGAATTGGGGAACGTTAACACAGCTTTCCATTCCTTACCTTACCAAATAAGTAAATTGGAATAATACTATTTATAAGGAGTATTATTCTATTATATATTTTAAACTATCAAAACTTATTCCACGTAATGATCATCAGAATAGAGACCTACCTATTCATACTGTATAATATAGAAAACTATTCTTGTGAAGTAACAGATAGAAAGAAAATTAATTTTATTAGTATATTGATAGACAATTACCCAATTATTTTAGAATTTTGTAATATATTTTAAATATCTAGTTGAGTTAATGGAGAACGAGTATACTGTGTTTCTTTCCGAATAGTAAAATCATCTACGGAATTTTGTAAAATCATATCCCAAGAAAAGATTTTCAAAATCGTAGCCCTTACAACAAAAGCTTTCCACAATCTGAGTAGGAAAAGGTAGCGGAAATACTTTCCTTTAAAAATAATCAACCGCATAAAATGTACAAGGAAAATGTTCCCGTGTTGAAACATCTCACTTACAGCTCGCTCCTAACATAATCCTCACGCGGACCGCGGAATACATTCTTCCCGTGTTACATTCCAGGGATTACTCACAGAGCCCGCTGCACAGATTCAAGAAGCCGGGAAGCAAAAACTACCAGAATATCTACCCGCCGAGCGCCACGTTACATCTGTCCAACATTCCGTAAGTTATTGTCCAATTTATACGTCTCATTTGCTGCAGCGACGCTCATTTGTTACTTTTTGCGCAACAACTTTCGCTGTATGCAGATATAAAATATTGCCGACAAGAAATGGTTTATGTCCTGCAACTTCTACTTACAACTGAATTTCGGTGTGGTCTGCCTCAATTAACTTTTGTGATACATCTTTCCAGAGCCACCGTGTCGGAAGATGACATCAAGGAAGCATTTACCAAACGAGGATTCACGATCAAGGCGTTCAAATTCTTCCCGTGAGTATTTTTTAAATACACTATGAAGGAACCTGGAGACGTATTTTTGAAGCATTAGAAATGAATTTCGAATTCGAACACGAAAACAATTCGTGTATGAAATTCATTTCTATTGCTCACAATTTTACGCATTTTTGAATAACTCGTAACTATTTTGCGTTTTACGCAAAAAATATTATGAAACGGAATGCAAAAACTCAATGATTTTGAAAACCGGTAGTGAATCGCTTAATACGGAACGTAAATAAAAAGTTAATAAGTCAAATTTCTGTCAAACATATGTTTACTTGTCAATGTCATTCTTCCGTAATTTCTACTAGTAGAAAAAGAAAAACGAGTGGTCGTTGTAGAATTCATAGAATGCATGCGAAACTTGCGATTTCGTATTCAAAAATACGTCCCCTGTTCGATTACAGCCCATACTACAAGCCCGCAGGATTATTACTAATACTCTCATATAAAAAAGAACCGTCAGTCTGTACTGCTTTGTTGCTAGGTAGAGTTGTTAAATATACCATGACCGATTTAGCAACCCACCCCATATCGGGTAAAAATACTGTTATTGGCCTATTTGCAAAAATAAATTATTTTGATTTTTTCTCAAGTATTTACTTACATTCATACGACGACCTGGTAAAGTCGCAGGAAGACGCTTCATGCAGGCTGCTTCCAACCGGCCAATCTGAAAGTTTGATGATTTGAATGATTTCATTCATTTATATAAACACAAAATTTTCTCATAAAAAGCCTTACCAATTAATGTTAACCAGACAAACGCGGCAAGGACTTCAATAAGGAGCTCGACAATATCATTAATTTTCCGTTTTTTTTTTAAATTGCAGTAAGGATCGCAAAATGGCGTTGGTGCAACTACCGTCAATCGACGACGCGGTCGCGGCTCTCATCAAAATGCACAACTACCAGCTCTCGGAGTCGAACCACCTGCGAGTGTCGTTCTCCAAGTCCAGCATCTAAGGGCGCCGCTCACGGAATATCACACAAGCGTTGTCAGTCGATCGCAGGTTGCAGCCGGCCTACGGTATGCCTCTCACTATTCGATTCGCTGTAGAGGATTCCACTCAAAGTTCAGGTGGCGCCACTATCGCATGATCTTGCTAGTTCCAATTCTCACCACTGGTTCTAATTTCAAATCAGTGGTAAAACTGTTTATGAGTGCGCCGCTATTCGGCATTTTAAATATATCAGGGTTTGGAACGTAATGTCAATTGGTTCTATTTGATGCCGTTGAAAATCTATTACCCAAGCGTCGCCACTATCGATATAGATGTGTATCGACGGTTTCCCAGTGTGTGCAATCTTCTGCAGTGTAACTCTATTGTATATTATTTTTAATAATAAAGAGCTACCGACGGTCGGCCCAGCCGCATCGCGACACTCGACTGTCAATCACACCGTACCTCTCACACAATCGAGAATTTTACTCGACTGAAAATTAAATTGTATCTGTATTACGCTTACTCGGATCAGTCTAGAAATTAAGTGCTACTCTATTTTCTTAATGAATACGTACGTATTACTGTTACTGTACATCATAATCTAAGATACTATCATCACATTAAACTAAAGCTAAACTCATTACTTAGAACTTGGATTTATAACAAAGGTGCCCACCTACAGTACAGCAGAGAGGATATCTATTTTGTGTGATATTCAATTCCATACTTTATATTTTTCATAATTTATTTTTGTAAACGTGTAATGATTTCCAGTGATTTCGATATATTTATGAATTCATGAAATCAAATTATCAGAAGTTTATAATTCTGCAATTAGATTGCGCTAGATTTGTTTAAATTTGGCAGTTTGTGTAACTATTTTAATTGCAATGTTTGACATTGCCCCAGTTATTTTATGGTTAATGACAGACTATAATTATTATTATATCCTAAATTGTAATCATCACTTTAGCACATTGTTAAAAAATATTTCTTTGTCACATATAATTTGCAGTTATTATCCTAATATTATATTTTATACATATATTTTATGCTCTATTTTAATATGCACAATTTACTATTATTGCATTTCTTTATAAGTAATTATATAGTTTTGTACGCATACACATTTTTCTTATTTTATTATTGATGGAATGTTACGTTTAGAAATGTGTATGTGTGTGCAATATTAGTTTTAGATATATTTTAATAATATATTTTAGGTATAACGTCTTCTGCGCCCGGACATCCAGCGCTATATTACAATCTTAAATGCTTCCAAACTCGTTTCGTTGTTTAGGAGAATATTATTCTATACTTTGTTTCAGTAGTTCGTGTCGTTTAGTTAGTGTAATCACAACTCTTTTAAGGCTAAGCATCTAGATTATTATCACTATTTAAAATTATGTTCAGCGACATAATAGTGACATGATGCATTTATTTTGATGTTAATTTATATTAATGGTAGCTACAACATATTATAAATGCTCGTGCATACATTTCACTAAGCAGTTAATTATAGATAATTATTTATTCTGCCTGGTCGGGGAACCGCGGTGTGGATGGGGTCGCGATGACGTATTTTTTTAGAATAATTTAGTTGTTTGAGCAGACGCGTCCACACAGCGCGCTCGCGCAAGTATTAGCGAGATCTGATTTGCTCTATGACATATAATCGACAGTATTTACACTAGGTCACAATACTTCATTATTAAACAGTATTTTAGTTAAATAACTCTCCCTCGATGTTTCGTTTTGTATATAGACGCTCCGACTTCGAACACTCAAGCTTTCACGCTTCTCGGACTTCGCCATGTTCTAGATTGGTTTCACACGACTTCGCCTTCTTAAATTAATTAAAAAATGCGTCTAGTCCAATGCAAAAGAGATTAAGTTTGTGGGTTAAGTGAGTTACGTTATGAAAAATCTTGTAATTTGTCTATTGTCTAAACTCTGGTAAGAAAAGCTTTTGTAAAAAGGTTGTAGTATAAAGAATTTGGTCATAGAGTGATGCCCAGATATTAGATCTAACTGTTAGGACCAGTTTTAAGTGTTCAGCTACTCGTCCAGTTTACACAATGACGGCGGAACATGCGTGAAACAGATACCTAAATATGACACGTGGGAATCGCCCTTCGCGGATACGAAAAATCATCACAGCGCGTCGTTGCTAGGTCACAAGTATTAGGTGGAAGCATTACATATCTTGACAATGCCGTTGTCAGCATTTCAATTAGGGTAGAACGTGATCGAGTCGAAATGTAAGTTAAGGTGGTGCGGAGTACGAAGCGGCGCAGCCAGCCGGCTCCGGGGTCCCTTCATGATTCGTTACTTTCAACAATAACACCCATAGTCACAATTGAAACGGTCGAAAATACGACCATTTTGCTTACTTTAGAAATCAATTTGAAATCATAAAATAACATATTTACACTATTATAAAATTGTATAATATACATCACATACCGTAAATAAGAAATAAAAAATAGAGCTTAGTAAGATGAATAAAACTGAAAAAAATTAGATCGTCATTATATTGTAAGATTTAATAGAAAAATCATACAAATTGTATTAATCAGTACCTACATACGATAAGAACATAACGTAGTTATTTGGTTTAGATAATGTTAGGTGACCAGGGTGTGGTGATATTTTGCACGTTTTTGAAAATGTTTTTCTAATAAGGTGCAGGATTCTGTGCCTGTTTTGAAATAATGTGAAGAAATGGTATGCGACTGGTGGAGGTCGGCTTCGAGATAGGCGTGATCGCATTTGTAATTTTAAAAATTTACTATTACGTATTCGATTAAACAAAATCACAAAGAAGGAGATTACATATCCATTATTGATCGTAGAACGCTACACACAGGCCGCGCGTCGCGGCGGCGCGGGCGCACCGCGGGGAATAGTTATGTATCAGTTGCTTGTGCTCAATCGTAGTCGACTCAGATGTGTGTAGCGTTTTCAGGCCTAAAGTTTTCTCAATAACATTGGTATTGACTAATAGATAATTATAGGGAATTTATGTGTTTAGAGAAGTATTTTAAATATTTAGATAATAATGGTAATATTATTAAAAAATAATAAAATAGATCAGTGTTTAGGATGAGATGCCAAATTTAAAAGTCAATACACATTATTTTAGGTAAATGGTAATTGAGGTAATCTTAACATTTATTGAAAAGTTGATGAAAATGTTACAGTTAAATTATATTTGAGAGTTTTATTAAGCGCAATATATGCAATTTTATTCATCGTAAGTGAACATTGTTTCAATTTGTTAGTTAAAGTTATGCGTTGAAAGATGTGGAGTTGTTTTCGGATGTCTTCAGTTCGCCGCCAGGCGCGGCCGAGCTCTTCGTGTTGCCTTCTTGCGTTCAAACGACATATCCTAGCATATCATACTGAGTATGCTTATATTTTATTGCGCTTTATATTTACCTCTTATATTAGCTGTACTCGATAATTGAGCCTCGTGATACGAACAGGCCGACATATCAACTACTAGACTTGGCTAAGGCGCATGATATCTAATAGCTCTCACTCGGTCGTGCAGCGGGCGACCCTCGTCGTTCCGCAATACACTTTCAACTTCATTGTTTCTGTAATGCTTAATTTAAGATGTCATCGTTTCTTTTCTTATTGTAAAGTTAAGCCTTTTGTGTGGTTAATTTCATTCTTATTTTTAATTTCATGATTAAACTTATTATTATAATTGATACCTTTTTGTTCTTTATTTTTCACCTTTCCCTTTCTACCTGCGTCCCTTTTGTTTCTAACAAACTCGATACCAATTGTCTAAAGTACGACAGAGCTACCTACGTTGAAGTTATGGGAACCTGTTCTGTCTATATCCTTACATTCTATTTTTTAACCTTTTTTATCACCTCCAACCATTATTTATCATTTCATGGTGTTTTCAAATACTTAAAGAGATTATACTATTTGTAAATAAAACTTATAAATTTTAAAGGGGATCAATATAATGAATGATGTACGTTAGTACACAATTGGTATTCTAGACATATTCGTACTTATAGATCTAAACTATCCGAACGGAATATCTAAACTCATTATAATTTAAAGTGTATATCTGCAGTGCTTCTAATTAACCTTATGAATACTACCTGCCTTTGGTTTGCTTGAATTTCCGAACTTGCGCGGTAATATAGGCGAAAAACGTTGTTTAGTTGAATTGTAAAGGGAGTAAGGGACTTAATTGCCAATGATATGTTTTATAGAATTATATCAAATGGATTACTACTTATATCTAGCACAGGGTATAATGTGAATAAATTATATGCCGCCCGGGGTGTGAACCTGGGCCACGGGCGGCGCGCGTCCGTGCCACGTCCCTTATTCCTGCTGCGTGGAAAGAACTGAGCCATTCCCTATTGAAATGTTGAATTAGCAAATGTGTAACTGCCAATTATAGGGACACGCTGAATCTCATCGTGAATTTGACTACCTTTAGATAATAGTTTAATTATAAACAAATTTGAAATTATTAACAAACAAATACATATTTTATCAATACCTTTAACTTACAGATACAAACTTAAAACCTATAAAGTGGCAGTTATTCTCGTGTTATAATCTGCGGATGTAAATATTATACACAATATGTTAATAATTAACAAATTAAATTAATAGGATCTATAGTAAAAATTAACATAATCATTACTTTAAGATTTACTAGTTAATCCTATCTTAATTTCAGTAGTCGCTATAGTTAATTAATACCTACTTATCGAGAATAATCTTCCTAAGGAGTATTGTACTACCCTCCTTTCTTTGTTCCTTCGACTTTAGTATTGTTTAGTTGTTCACTAAAAATTAAATAATGGTGTGCAAATTAAAGGGTTGTGTGTAAAGTTAAAATAGTTAAATAGTTTAAAATGAATCGTTTGAGTAACGAAAAAAAAATCTCATACTTTTCCTATGGAAGCACATCTCTTGCGTTTGCTCCTTTCTTGGTGAGTTTGCTGACTTTACTTGACACGTCATTAGTGTAAATGATTCAATATGCCAAAGACCAATCATTGGACAAAAGAACAGGGATCTTGATATTTTCCTTTCGACTTAAATCTTAACTCTAATAGAAAATACCTACCTACTTACTACCTGACTAAAGAAATTGTTAAGCTTTAACAAGCATATTTCAAAAATAAAATGTATTTTGATGAACGTGACATTGATTTTGTGAAACGTCTTCGGCCTGATGGGCCGTCGGCACGTCTGCCTACAGATATAACAAACAGTTGTACTATGGATTATGAATATGATATACAATATTATTATCATCTAAGTTACTACCCTATTGAACTCTAGATTTATTCTTTGTCATTTTATAATAAAATATAGTTGAAAACGGCACTTTTACTATTATTTACAAACCTAAGTAGTTGTTCTAATATCACTAAATCTAAATAGATACATGACTTGGTAGGCAAGTATTTTTCTGGTAAAGTAAACTTACAAGTGAAATGACCACAAGAAGCAGAAGCACAGAATATTGGCAGAAGTTTACCTACCAACAATGCAGACATGGAGATCATATAAAAACGAGTGATCGATCACTAATTCAGTAGTTAAATACTTACGTAATAGAAAATAACAAAGTTTGAATTACTTAGGATGTTTAACGATTCAATCACGCATTAAGTACACAGTGGATTCAGATGAAAAAGCTCATAGATAGATCATGGACAGCATTAAACAATAACATCATAACTATGTCTACTTCAGTGCTGCCACTGGCCAATAGTCAAAAGTACCTAACACAAGACAGCTTGAAAAGTCACATTATTTTTTTACGAGAAAAGAACGAAACATATATAGCGCTTTAACATGTGTGTGCCCCCCCCCCCCTCCCACACACACATGAGGGGGGGGGGGGGGTAACATAAACTCTTTTTTGCCTGTGACTTTAGAACGAGCGAGGTGAGCGAATTTTGTTTCGCGTATTTGAAAAATGATAATTTTTGACACCGCCACCTCTCAATCTTAGTCTTTAGTAATAAACGTAGTTTGACTATATAATTATAGTCTACTAATGTACACGGCGCTAATAAATCCATGAATACTTCCTAATTAACCAAACTTTGAAGTAAATAACATGAAAAGTTTAAAAGTAACGTAAAATGTTACAAAAGTAACATTCTGGTCTACTTGTCCAGGAAAATTTGAGTTCGAAACGGTCCTAGTAACACTTCACATCAAAATCGGTACCTATTCTCGTAAACTAAAACAAATGCAAATATAGTTCGTAAGTACCTACCATACTTAAGAGTAATGCGACTGAAAATTGAACAAACGAAAATTTAATTTTATTTCTCTTATTTTTGGTCGAATTACTTAAGTAGGTACTAAGTTTTTGTCAATTTGACGTCATAATTAAGTTTACGAGTCATACCGTTTTTGATATTATATGCAAAGTTACTGCGCCATCAGTGCTGGGATAAGTAACCATCTAAAAAACTTTTTGCTAATAAAGTTATACCCTTCAGACATTCCGATTAGGTTGGAGCCGACCAAATCGGGGCCGACCTTCCAACCTTTCCAACATTTACAGACGTTCCGATCGTCGGATATTTATCTAACCGTCAGTTGGTTGCCTTTTGTTACGGCAGAGTACGGACGTCATGCCGCCTGTTTTTTACACGGCTGCCCAAAAAGGAGTGTAATATTTTTAGGGCATAAATAAGTTTATGTGTGCATGTGTGTGACCGCGGTGCAGCAGATTTAAAAATTGTATGGTCTCTTAGAATTGATCACTTCATGACGTGTCCGAATGCGACCATTTAATGAAATGGTGTTACCTTTTTCAATAGACCAGTATAGTAAAATAAGTAGTAGGTAGTACAGTACAGTAACAGTACCTGCTGCCCACATCATGATATGATAATTTTAGCTGGCTATAATCGTGATTAACACTCGGCATTAACACTCTTTTGATCTTTAAGTGGAATTGTACAGATGGGACCCGTAGCTGAGAAAAAAAACGCGATCATTTTTTACCAACGTTTCTCGCCTGCCTCACTTTTGTTGGCCTGTTCTCATTTCAAACACCCATTCACAAGATTGCTGTCAATAAATCAACGTTTCGTCATCTGTGGTCGTACTTCAGTAGCATCTGTGAGCACATTCTACGCGAGCCCGCTTCTGCTCCGCTGTCAGTTCATAGGGATCCAACGACAGCAAAGTTTCCGAACTTTCAATTCTTAGTGTAAAATTTTCTGAATTTGGCTCATACCAATCCTCAATTGTCCTCGAATTGTCTCATAGGTAATCCGCGGGTTTTCTTCAATTAGCCGCTTAACCGTAGCCACATTATTTTCGTTGACGGCAGTTGAAGGCCGCCCTTCAAGAAATTCGTCATGTAAAGAAACTCGACCTCTCTCAAATTCAGCAAACCATCGCCACACGGTGCGGTGCTTCTCGCCCTAAAGCATTTTGAAGACGAGCGGCACAGTCTTGCGGAGAGAGAGAACTTTTAAAATCATAAAAAATCATCGCTCTAAAATCTTTTCGATTTAATTCCATTTTCGTTGCGTACGTAGAACTTTGATGTGTGGTAAAAAAACAATTGACAAATCATTTCCCGCCAATTGTTTTTTTTTATTACTAAGAAGGTTGCAACGTTTAAAAAAATATAACATTCGAAATTCAAATAGTTCCGATTAGCTAGAAGTGCAAAACTTTTAGTGTGCCCCATGTACACGGTGAAAACGTATCGTAAAAGTTTAATGTGAAATATAATCTGCATATCTATACCATTTTTAAGTTTTGCAACATCCTTAAAATAAACGAAATTATTGTCTGGACACACTTAACGCATTCTAGTCGGTAGATTAGAAAATCGGAATCCATGATTTAGGTAAATTGTATTGGCAAAAATGACTCACGATAGGTGATACTTCCGATAGGTATCCATGTAATCCATGTAATTAGTTCGATTCTATTAGAGCAACACTATTATGAAGGAAAGAAACGACCTTATCGCACCTAGGTGAAAGCAAGATGCATAGATCACTTGGCGCCTATTTCAGACCTTTTTAACTTGACCCATTGCAAAATGGATGTGAAATTAAAAATTATTTAATTATTGTTAATAACCAATAAAATGTGATTCTGTCTGTTTTAAAGTTTAATGTTTCGTGGTTTTTCCCACACCATCGAATAGATAAGCCATAATGAAAATATTTCCACGATAGTCAAATTTCTTTTGGATAAAAAGAAACATACACACAGGTCTATTGTTGGTCACCTACTGTCACTTCTACTGTTTTCGTGCGTGCAAGGTCGATAGATAAGGTGTGAGTAATTGAAAAATCACTAATTAGTTTCGGAGATAGATGGCCAGTTATTACTACCGTCAAATAAGCCAACTTTGCCCGTTTGATCCGTAAAATAAGTTTTTTTTAAATAAATTTTTATCGCAGTGACAGTTATTTCTTTCTGCAGCACCTTTAAGATTATACGCAGGCATTGGTGTAGCAAATGATGATGGTGAGATGGAGGCGGACGCGGCTGCGGACTAGTCTTGACATTGTAAGGTCAAACGCTGCCATTGGTCGATCTTTGGGCTGGCGGAAGTTGACTGAAGGATAGACCAATGGCAGCGCTTGACCTCACAATGTCAAGACGAGTCCGGAGCCGCGTCCGCCGCAGTTTGTCACCAGTTTTATAATAATGCACTTATTTGTGGCCAAATGTTTTTTTATCATAGTTTGTCATTAGAATTGAATGTGACGTTACTGACATTAAATGTCCAAAATGTCCGGTCACATTGAGAAAATGTCCAATTTGCTCGGTCATATTGGTCAGACATTTATAACGTGACGGACACTTTACAACTCTATTCTAGGCAAACACACACAGTCATTCGTAATAATGATAAATAATGAAGATTGAAAAAGTTACGAATATCGACTTGGGGACATCACTAACTTAGTTCCAAATTCCGATACTGTGTCCTTCCTACAGCGCCAAAATGGTGTTATTGAAATAAGTAATAATATTATTTAAGACAGCAGCCAGCTGCCAATTTTTTGTGTCAGTGCTTCTTCTAACGAAGTGGTTAATAGATCTGTAGTTGTCATAGACATAAAAATAAGTATAGACTGGCTGCTGTCAAATGAAATTCGTACTTCTTTGATTTCCGCCAACTTGACGCTTTAGGCCATAGTATCGGAACTTGGAACTAATTTAGTGATGTCCCTAAGTATTCGTAACGTTTTTCGATTTTAATTATTCAATAAACTATGTGTGTGTGTGTGTGTGACTGTGTAAAACTTAAGATTAAATATACAGGATGTTTAAAAAAGTAAGAGTCAAGTTTTAGGGAGTGGTTCTGAGTCAAGTCTAAAATACAAGAAATTCTTTTTTTTAAATCCATCTAATTATTATTTTTAATCAAAAACGATGCGATCGTCCACACGCCTTAATGAATGATGGATGATTGATGATGATTTTGATAGATAGATAGAACTATAATAATAGGCTAGTTGAAACTTTTTTTAAATAGGTCTTAAATTGTTAATTTAGTGTTCCATTAGACCGAAAAAAAAATGATTGTATTTTTTTAAGACTTAGAAAACCACAAAACTTTAATTTTAAAATCATATTTTCTTAAAGAAACGAAAACGCTGTCAGCCATTTTGGTCTATAGATTATATGTGCCATGACGAATACAACCTCTCTGAATTAATCAAACATGATTTCTAATAGTTTACACAAAAAATATAGTAATTATCATTACTGTATCATTCGAGAATGCAAAAATACATTAAAGGCTCACATGACATTTGATCGTTTACCATATGACTCATGTCGTGATCATGGCGGATAGCGTTTTCAGAGTTTTAGATAAATAGATTAAAATATTTTTTTACAGTAAATGTTACAGTCTGACAAATGGAAGCTGGCCTCCTCTTGACATTGCTTGACCGTCAACTCTTCGCTTTTTGTTCCAAAAGTGGACGAGGAAGGATCGTCCAATGACAGCGAGCGTTTGTCCCCACTATGTCAAAGGGCTTTAGTGTGTATATCCAGCTTTAAACTGAATATAAAACCGGTGACAGATGGAGGCGGACGCGGCTGCGGACTCGTCTTGACATTGTGAGGTCAAGCGCTGCCATTGGTCTATCCTTCAGTCAACTTCCATCAGCAAAAGGATCGACCAATGGCAGCGTTTGACCTTACAATGTCAAGACTGAATGAAGTGCTGCCGCAACTGAGTTCCCAAAAGGTACATAGCCAGCGATAAAAAGGTACACATTGGGGTAAAAAGGCACATAAGCAGGCCGGCTCTAGCCTTCGAGTCTGGTCGGGGGGGGGGAGTGTGTAGACAGTCAGGATAGACTCCAATTCGATTACATTAATCATTGTAAAAAAATTAAAAGATTTAAAAAACACTTGCTGCTAAAACTTTTTAAAAATTTGAATTAAAATTTTACAACGATGAAAACGTAAGTAATTAAAGTGAATCCGTTCGCATTCTCTGCCCTATGAATTAAGAATACGAAAATTTTTAATAAAACACTACTATTATTTATCTACGTACCCATCATAATTGGACTCAGTCGGAAAATTGCAATCAGCGCAACCGTAGCGAACGCGAAATTTTTTGCGCTTTTAAAATTTTAAAAAGAACTCTGGGGTGAAAAGTTCTATTTTAATGTATACATCATCATCGGCTATAATATCGTTTTACGCAGATATTGAGTAGGAGAGGCTAAAAAGGTACGTCAAATGTGTAAAATGTACGCTAACTGCAACCTCACAATGTCAAGACGCGTCCAGAGACGCGCCCGTCGTAGTTTGTCACCAGCTTACTGTGACTAGAAGTCACACGGAAGACTAGTGGCGCTTCCAATGGGCATACGAATTTAGCTGTCATGTATGGGATAGCCAGGCTATCATTGGACTCAGTTGGCAAATTGCAATCAGCGCAACCGTAGCGAACGCGAAATTTTTTGCGCTTTTAAAAATTTAAAAAGAACTCTTGTGTGAAAAGTACTATTTTAATGTATACATCATCATCGGCTATAATATCGTTTTACGCAGATATTGAGTAGGAGAGGCTAAAAAGGTACGTCAAATGTGTAAAATGTACGCTAACTGCAACCTCACAATGTCAAGACGCGTCCAGAGACGCGCCCGTCGCAGTTTGTCACCAGTTTACTGTGACTAGAAGTCACATGGAAGACTAGTGGCGCTTCCAATGGGCATACGAATTTAGCTGTCATGTATGGGATAGCCAGGCCATATTTATATTTTTAACCCCCGACAGTCAGACCACTGTATGTCAAACAAAATAAAATGTCAAATTTCCACTATTTTGATATTTTCGTTCATGGTTACACACATTTTTCAATCTAGATAAAGCAGAAAAGTTAAATATTACTTGAAGATTTTTCATAATTCCAAACGTAATCGTAAGGATAGCGAAATATACGCATGTTAGTTGCTGCATATAAAAAATGTTAAGAACATTGGTTCGCTTGACACCGACTTTTATATTTCCCATATTTGAGAACAGAAATGAGCATGATTACGATATGCTTAAAAAACAGGATGCTGAAACACCAGATTCTGGTTTCGAAAGGGTGAAAAAGATGTACTCCAGAAAGTAAGCGAGTGATTGTTGTTGAAAATTGTAACCTTAGTTTTTTTCTATAAATCTTCTAATTTTCAAATTAGATGCTTTTATTAGACAAAATTCTTACCAACCGAGAAATGAGCTATTCAGAACGCGTCATGCAAAATAATAACAATTAAAGTAAATTTACATTTAAATCCAGCTTATCATTTCTCCAGTCTCTCCTTTTAAAGGAATCCTGACTAAAATCCGTAGCAATAATCATCATCATCATTTCAGCTATAGGACGTCCACTGCTGAACATAGGCCTCCCCCAGTGACTTCCAGATTGGCCGGTTGAAAGCGGCCCGCATCCAGTGGCTTCCTGCAACCTTTACCAGGTTGTCTGTCCACCTTGTAGGTGGACGTCCTACGCTGCCCTTGCTGGTACGTATGTACGTAGCAATAATATAATTTAATTTATTATTATTTAATATTCAGCAGTGGACGTCCTATGGCTGAAATGATGATTTAAGTACAATTCAATTGAGATCAAATTATTTCATTTAACCTTTTTGTGTTTTATCAATAAAATGTTCATCAATGTTAAGCATTAATTAAGAGTTAGGAACTGTTTTATTTTTTGTGTAAATGTGATCATTATTTAAAATTTTTGGTATGTCGGGTAATAATTATATGTTTTTAAAAAATGACTGATGGTACTTAAAAAATTTAGTTATAACCGGGAAGTTGCCAATACGAATTATTTTAATGCCACAATGTGTACTTGCATGGTAAATCTTCACGTTTTGTGTTGTGTTGTTTATATTTTCGAACAAGTTTAACAAATCTCTAAATTATACTAGCTGGATAAGGTTAATTTCTTATAATCAAAAAAGTATGGCCTACAGATATCAGTCTGATCTATATTTGCTATAATTCTGATTATGTTATTTTGAAAGAGTGGCTGCATCGCTGCTGTTGCCCGACAGAATGTTGCCATAACCCAGCCAAGCCTTCAGTCATTGACATAAATGTCACCTTAATTTGAACCTTATGCACTTATCATATGGTTGGACCATATCAATACAAATAAATTTAATGAGTAGGTATTGCCTTTGCAAGGGTTATTTAAAGTCTTGATCACAAAGCTAGATTGAGCACAGTAATTTTGTCAGAATACAAAACAAACAGGATTATTATTACCATTTTATTTTGTTAAAGATAGTCATAACTCAATTAGGTTTTGAATGCCTAAGCCGTAGAAATAGGTGTAACATTTTGTGATGATCTGATTTAGATAACTAAAACCTTATTTTACAGTGAATATGATGAAGTGTCTCCTGAACTTCACAATGTTGCCCAGGCAGCGATGTGTGGATCGTTTTTCGGAGCATGCATGGGGGGCTTTGTAAAATCTCGAGATGCTTACCTCTACTTTATAGAAAACAATCAAGCGACAATATTCACTTCCACAAATCATGCTAAGGTACGTACTCTCTACTTATTATATCATGGTATATAATATACGAGCTAATGGTAAAATACTTATTTCAATTTTCATTACATATTTATTTTATCATTTGTAATCTGTCCATTTGTTGACTCGGAATAAATTAAACAAATACACACTTGAAGCTCCAAGTAGTTTCTTTCTCCAGTAGACATGATATCATGATGTTGCAGAAGTTATGTCATTGGCTGGTCTCATCTAAAATTTGCTGTGATAAGTTAACCCTTCGCCCACAGAAACAAAATACAATAGATAATTTATTGTTAATGATTTATGTGGTCTAATGTGTCCACTTATTTCACAAGTAAAGTTGCAGCATGAATCAACCAATCAAAACCAATCAACCAATCAGATAAATAATTAAATTGTTTTCACAACCACACTAATTATCTAGCCCCAAACTAAGCAAAGCTTGTACTATGGCGACGAGAATGACGACGATGGATAAACATTTATAAATATTTTTATAAATATTCATGTATTAGGCACAAGTGGTTGTGTGTGCTCATCTCACAAACATTTGCACCTTGTGGGATTCGAACCAACCGCTGGCTATGTAGTCCAAAGCGCAAACCACTACACTACATGGAAAACAAGTGCAGTCTAATAAGTTGTAATAAAACAGGCCATTTTAATTGTCTTATGTTATCAACTAATTAGATATTATGCAAAATATACTTTACTTGACCTTGTTTATAAAGATTGTTGATTTAAATAATAAAAATGCAATGATAAAAAGAAAAGAAAAGCATTGGCCCTGTTTTGAGCACACCATCATGCTTAATATTAAACCAGTTATGTTTTATTTTAGAAAAAGTTACAAGATTATGTTACGGTTGCATTTGCCAAAGGTGCGTACCAGTGGGGATGGAGACTAGGAATATTTTCAGGAATGTTTAGGTAGGTATGCACATGTGAATTATTTAGATATAAATTAAATTGTTAATTTAAGCCTTCATCATCATCATCATAATCAGTCCAAGTCAGCCCATTGCTGGACATAGACCTCTCCCAATGCACGCCACTGAGCCTGATGCCCGGCTACTCTCTTCCACTACCCGCAGTCTTGCGTATATCGACGCTCTACCTTGTCAGAGGGCTTCCCACGCTGCGATTACCTAGTCGCAGTCTCCACTCAAGAACATATTTATCGGTTCTACACAACGATATTGAATACCCCAGATACACCGCCAGCGCTCAAAACATATCCAGAAAAAGAAGAAACTCTGCTTAAGCACTCCTTCGCTCGCAGTCACGCGCAGACCGTCCATGATTCAATATGCCAAAGCGCTCCGTAAAAAAAAAAACTTTAACCACTCTAAAATGGTGGGAGTGTCCTATCTCCGGTAGGTAATACATCAATGTTTGATAATTGAATGTATTATTAGTAAAGTTAGTCCTTAAATGTGCTGAAACGCCGGTTGCACAGCCTGTCTCTTTTCCTCGCGCTGCTTGGGAAAGAGACAGGTAGAGAATGGAGTTGGAACATAGTCCTAATGGAGTTGTGTCGTCGTTATAAAGTTTACTGTATTTTTTTAAAAGATACGTTTATATTTTATTGAAAGTATACCTACCATTTTCCATACCATTCCGAATTTCCAAAAAAATTATCAAAAATAATGGCAGAAAAACAACAAAACAAATTATTCTTCCCACCGTTTCTACTAGAGCGATATCTATTTCAGAACATTTTGACAACGTCCATAGCCGAGAGGCGATTATGCAGAGCCTACCTTCATTAAAAACTGACAGAACAGCTAACCATAATTATTAATTACTTATTCAACAATAAACAATAAATATTCTGTAACCATTTTGTCGTCTACCTATACTTATTCCTTACTAAAGCGCGCAACTTAGACCGTTCCTGTGCAATTTAACCAATGTTAGGCTGCCGCGAGATCGCCTACTATTTCACGCAAACTTACTCAATTTTCACTCACAGCCTACCCCCATCTGAAACCAATGCACGCCCCTGATCATCTTAGCTTTAGTAGTTTAAAAGTTTATTTAAAGTTAAACTTTTCCACCTTAAAATTTAATTAACATAGTTCGTTATGAGCTATATAACGTTCTGTGAATATTTCTGGCCAATATCTTAATTTTTTGACCAAAAATATGTTTAACATCGACGACGACTCCACCTACCTCTGTTCCAAATGAAATAATTTTACGATAAAGAGCGCATACGAAATTGGACCTTATTTTTATGGCGTTAAAGCCTATATTCTTCTTTTTAGGAATAAAGCAAAATTTTACGAGCTTTCAGGCTGGTTGCATTCTAAAAAAATTTCATAACTATTGAGCGCATGCATTTAAAGTAAAACCGTATTGCTGTATTTTAAGGTCGAATTTCAAATAGTGAAGTAAGAGTTGATAATATTTTCGGGATGTAAAAAAAGCTATGTTTCAGCAGTTGAATCACCCTCTAGAAGGAAGTTTACTAATAAATTAGGACTATAAATTCTCATGTGAAACATGACAGTAAAGCTGGCCCACCGACTTAACGTCACTCCGCGAAGTATGAAAAGGTTAATGTTTAGAATTTCGGTAAGGTTTGAAATCCGAAACAAGGTTATCCGGCAGTAGACTGAAGTAATGGACATAAATCTAAAATGTAGCAAGTTAATGTGGCAGTGAGCCGGCCATATCTGTTTGTCGCAGCACCGATAAAAGATGAAGTAAGGCGCTGCGGCATGTCCGTGGCTGCCCGCCGTGGATCGCACAAACCATTTTGTAACACTAACGCGGCGGCGCGGGCGGCTAGCTTAGTCCGCGTCACGCGCTCTACTAGAATAGTCGTCCTGAACCGACTGACCGTCGTGTGCGTTAAGTACGCGGCGCAGGCAGCCGCGGGCATCGACGGGCAGACGCGGTCTTTATTGCTTCGCGGTCAAAAAGACCACCCCGCCCCGTCGTTTGCGCAGCGCCTAAACGGGTACGGCAAACGTAGTGAATCTCGCCCCTCAGCTCGATGGATCGACGACCTTAGGAAGATGGATGAAAAAACCGGGAGTTCGTGCTATTTGGCGCTCTGGCTTTGGCTCTGGCTCTGGCTTTGGCAAAGGACTGAAATAGGCTGACATGATGATATTAATAAATTCTCTAAAAATATTTAGTGTACTGTTTCCAATAAAAAAAAAACAGTATTTTTTTCCTGTTTCCAGTTTAATAGCTACCACCATGTCGGTGTATCATGGTGATACATCCTTAGTGCAGTATATCACAGCGGGTGCTATCACAGGTGGCCTTTATAAAGCAAATTTGGGTTTAGCAGCAACATTCGTTGGAGCAGGACTTGGTAATATGCATTTTTAAACATTTCAAATTTTTTATGCCTTAGCCTTAAGAGTAGCCTTAAAAGTAGGTAGGCCAGGCCTACTTGGCCTCCTTCATTTCTCATTGGAATGTGTTGCCACAGTAAATAAACAGGGTGTAACGAAAAGGTGAAATAAAACTTTAAGGGGTTATTCTACGGCTAAATTACATCAACTTTTTCTATGGGACCAACATCGAAATCACAAAAAAAAAATTGACGTTTCCATACAAACTGATGCCAGCTGGTCGCGTTTTAGTATGGGAAAGTGTTTTTTTTTTGCGAATTCGATGTTGGTCCCATAGAAAAGGTTGATGTAATTTAGCCGTAGAATAACCCCTTAAAGTTTTATTTCACCTTTTCGTTACACTCTGAATAAATAAATAAAAATATGCGTCAGATAACGCACCAATTGTCATGATCTCCAACTAAGGAATTAACATCCCTGTGTTACGAGGTATCAGACAATGTGTTTTGCCAGGGGCGTCTCCCAGCACACCCAGACTCAAGCCAATTTAGAAGAGTTCGTTTCCTGAATCGACCCGATCTGGGAATCAAACTCGGGACCTTTTGCGTTTATATTTGATTGGATTTCATACTTTTAATTAATATTTATCCTCATTCGTTTTGCCATCTTTTGGATACCAATGTACAGACAACAGCACGTGAACCTACCACAAACGTCAATTTTTCTCAATTGATATTGATCTCTATGTCTTGGACTTAAAGTTGAAAATCGGTTTAATGACCTTTAACTTTTTGGGTAGGTTGACCAGCCGTTGTATGTACTTACCTGGCCATTTATCGTTAGCTTACACAGTTATATCATGTTTTAAAAGCAATAATTTTCGTTTATATCTTTCATGTTTTGTAAAAAATATAACATCTCTTTTAGGTGCTGCCCTAAGTACGATAGCTGGATTAGTAATATTAGGAATATTAAAAATAACTGGTGTATCCATGGCGGATATAAGAAAAGCCATGTATAGAATCAAAGAGGCAAGGTATGTTACATTTTTTATTGAATTTAAAGTATGAAATAAGAATGTGTGTACATAAAATAAAAACTTAATAATGCCAGCCCCCAATGCTGACTAGCATGACTAACAAAACACGATATGATATAGCGATTTATCAACACCAACGGTCATTTTTTAAAATATGATAGATATAGACGCCAATTTAAAATTTATCGACACAGCGATCATAACATGTGACGTCACTAGCGATTCAACATGGCTGCTTCAACTGACCGTTGGTGTCGATAAATCGCTATATCATATAGTGTTTTGGTGGTGTTGGTGCCAGCATACAACCTTCACTTTCGGAAGCATCCGAAATCAAGAAAATCATAAGATATGTGAATGAACCCTACAGCCGTAGCCACTAACCATAATCTTAATATTGGGTGGTCATAAAGGATGGAATTTTCTTAGTGCAAAATACTTAAGGGTTTGTATTTATGTATAATAAAATAAAGAACTTTTCCCAAAAAACTAGTTACCTATCTGAACTTAAAATAGTGAACGAAAACTATTTTTTAACTAGAATACTGACACCAAATCTAGGTACATTATTAAATTAAGGTTGAGAATGTTGAGATGGGGAATAAGCAGAGTTGTTTATTATCATGAGTACAAAAATAAATAAAAATCAGATTGTGATGAAACTTTGGTAGGGTCTTCCGAGGACGCCCGAGAGGGTTTCTGAGTTAAAAGACCACGCGAACCAAGTCGCGGGTAGTGCAGTAGCTCGTAATAAATATACAAGCGACAGACAACACAAAAATACTGTCATGGTCTCGAAGTAAACAATAAATTTAAATTTAGTACAAGGCTTTCTGAGGCCTAAATGTTCATGTTTTTTGTACTTGACTTATACCAATGCCTAAAGCAGCCCGAATCTAATGATATGTCATACTTTTATCAGCTTCTATCATTAGCATACACGTGATCTTCAGTAGTCGCCGTAGAAGGACGACTTTCTCGCGTCAGTGAGTTTGCATAGACCACGTTTGAACACATTAAACCAGTTGTAAACAGTGGCACGAGATGGGCCCGTCGCTATGAAATGGTAATCGATAACTATTGTAACATTGTTGTTGAGTAAGACTGCAACGAGTCAATTTAATGTATTAAGCGAAAACGTTTCTACTGAAATCCATTTCGTTCGACCCACGATAGAATGTAAGCCGCTAATTTGTAAAAACAAATGACAAAATAATATAAATTCACTGCACATCTATAGATTCCCAAAGAGTTCCTAATTTGAAATTAAAACACGTTTTTCATCGGCTGCTTTTCTTACTAACCTATTTCAAAAACTGTGTGTGACCCACGTTTAAGTGTTAAAAAGTAAGTAGGTTGTTCAGAGTCAAGTCTAGAACACATAAAAATTTAGATGTTTTCCCCAAAATAAAACAGCTTTTCCTTTGTTCGCAGAGAGGACCAGTTCAACCAGGCTGTAGAAAAATCAGCGAAAATTAAACATGATGAACTAACAAAACATCATGATGATCTCGTTGCAGCGAAAGGGGAAACACATATTGAAGACTTAGTACAATAAAGTATGGAAATTGGTTAAACGTTTGTAAATAAATATGTTACTAATGAGGTTGATAGTCAGCCATATTACTCGTGGTATGTGTTTTAAACATTATTTACCAACAATAACATGAATTGTCTAGCCCCTAACTATGCAGTTCGAACTAGGATATTACTTATTCTATACAAAGCTGATGCGAGAGACTTAAAACCGGGTGGAAACTTTTTTTATTATTTTGGACTCATCCCGCTCTTAAAAAAGAGCAGTGATTCTGCCAATGTCACTCGACATTGGCTTATCGTATCGTATCTTATCGTATCGTTTACTTATAGTCAAAGCTTGACAAAGTTCGCAATAAATACGGGTGTTTAGTTTTTATTGCTTTTCTTGGATTCAGTGGAGGCTACTGTTCCCGTATAAGCAGGTTTCAGGACGCTATCGGATCTAAAGCAAATTGTCTTGAGACAAGTCACTTGACACTCGATGCGGCGTTGAATACAATGATATTTCAATAGTTTCAGATCTTTATCACTTCACCAAACGTTAGAACACAAACTACACCAAACTTGCACTCTAAAGCTCTTTAAATGATAAATAAAAACCATTATAATAGATCGACCATGCTTTTCGTTCGACTACCCCCCACCGAATCGGGTGGTAACTTCTAAATCTCCTGTCACTTTTGCTACGAGAACTAGAGGACGGGATCGTTACATTGAATTCAGCCATACAACTTGACACATGTTGTAGTAATTGATAATTTACAATACATCGCCAAAGGTGAAGGTAAATTCATATCAAAAAAATTTTTTCCTGACAATCACACTAATATCTAGCCCTAAACTAGGCAGAGCTTGTACTATGCCGAATAAATAACGGATAGGCATACTTAAATACATTATATGAAATCCACCGCTCAGGTACAAATGCTCGTGCTTGCCCCTGGCGGTCTACGTACCCGCTATCCGTCCGGAGCGCGAACCACTAGACCAAGACAGTCGTTCGTCCTACTTTAGTTGAAACTTCCGTTTTGTACAGTTAGGCATAGAAAATAAATTTATTATTTATAACCAACAAGTTTTCTTTTACCTTATTCAATCCCGCGGTTGCATAAACCCGTGTAGCAATAATTTTTTTATTGTATGACATTGTGTCTCATTTTGGCCTGTCAACACGAGTGGTTTTAAGTACTTTAAGGCCCAAACAGACTGGTCACATTTGGACTACGTTTTTGTGCAGCCAGACTGCAGTCGTTAGGACTGCACAGACGGTGTGCAGTTTCGATGCAGTTATTCCAAACGCACAAAAACCACACAGCTGGCTGGCTGGCTGGCGGCCCAAATGCAGAACCGTAACGGCCCTTAGCAGTATTTGAGTATTTAATTTCTAAATTAAATACTGAAACTTACTTGAATAGTGAAAAGTTTATTTACATCTGCCGATATACAACTTCTGTTCAAAGAAATCGTTAATTTTTTTTTAAAAAAGCCACGATAATTTTTCATTACCTACATGTTTGAAGTCGTTCTAATAATTTTGGTTGAAAGCAAAAATAAAACTGCCAACATTTTATATCAAAAGCATTGTATTTATGATATACTGATTAATAACACTGCATTCTACGTGACAAAGATAATAATACTTTAGATTTCAGATATAAAAATAGATTAAGATATTTACAAACTTTAACTTTTTGTGCTCAAATTTCATAAAATGTAAAAGATATATTTTTGAGTTTCAATTATCAAAATTAGATAAATTATATTCCGCAATTCATAAATCGGAATAGTGATGCTTTACAAAATATAATGGCAAGAAACTTACTATTTCTAGCAAGATAATAAGCAATTAGTAATAATAATCCCAGGTCTTCAAACCTTCGAACCTTCAAACTTATAAAGCTTAGGACGAATGTAATCGTATATATTTATTAAATCGTCGAAACTAAATTACAATTTCATAGGTTTATTTGTAAACGATGTTCTTGTCAATTATTTCAGCTGCAGGCATAGATTTAACATTTCTATCCGTAGCTCCTAAACCACGAATTCTTAATATTGCACCATGTTATACCAAGTTTTAGAATACAGTATAAACAACGATAACATTAGCTTACATATAAAATGTACGAGCTTATAAATATAAAATGGATACGAAAAACGTAAGTAAAAGTACATCGCTTTAAATTATTAAAAATAAGTCACAATTTTACGAAAATATTAAATAGAAGAGCAAAGCATGGATATAATTTATGTATATATTTGTTTGCAATAACGCAGCGCAGGTAACATCAACAATATGTATAGCTAAGAAGTCAGTAATAATAACACTAAGTTCATAATAATACTTAGATACTAAGTTCATAATAATACTTAGATGAAAATGCGGTAGAAACAAGTGAGCTAATACTACATACAGGAATAACTTATACTATTTGTCGACACAAGTACTTTTATTATGAAAGGGACTCACAGTATTACATTGGGCTCGATCCTAGGAAGATTTCTCATAAGATACCAGAGAGCCTACTGGTGTGATTCGAAATTTCGATAATTCCAAAAGTAAACGTGAACCGCTACCATGGTAATACTCATAAGAACAACCTGTAGAAATATTGCCTTCTTTTAATCTAACACCCGTATATGCTTGGTTTGACAACTGTTTAGTTTAAGAGAAAGTAAAAATCTTGGAATCGGTCCCATTGTTTTATTCAGACAAAAAGGGTTGAGTTCAGAACGCGACTAAAACACTAAATTTGTCCTTTATATTCTAGTGGTAAAACAAGGACAAAATGCCATAGATGTAAGCCTACGTTAAGTTTACGAAGTCAATACTCGCTAGCGACGGCGTTAGTTTGTAGACACTTGCAGTTTACAATGATATCCGATACAGGTGGTCCGTAAGAAAATAACATAACAATGTCCTTATCGTGAGTCGATATTTACTATAGATTGACCACAAGCGCTGTACCCGCTCTTTAAGTGATTTTATTCTTAATAATTTTTATTTTATGCGCATATGACAAGTGCAAGTAAGGCGTATTACTGCCGCGAACGTCGACGACCAAGCAGTATTGCCGCAACTGAGTTCCCAGTTCCCAAAAGGAACATATCCAGCGCTGAACCCTTTTTTATTTAAAAAAAAATACATACGCATCGTTTTACATAAATTTTGGATAATTTCAAAAGGTACGTAAATGAACAATATTACACATTACACAAAAAGTACGTCAAATGTGTAAAAAGTACGCTAACGGTAACACTGCGGCCAAGTGACATAGTAATGAGAGCTTCCCCGCCCCCACGTCTCGCTGCGCGGCTACTAATAAGGGGAAACATCGCTTGTGGTCAAACTATTGTTACATATTTTTTTACTAATTTGTCGAATTTTAAAATCAAACCCTTATCATCTTAGCCCCATACCTACGCAATATTTATTATTATTCAGCTACGCCATTTAATGCAATTCTCAAAAAATAATATTGCACAAAAACTAGCAGTCTTGCGGTTATGGACACTTCTTATATTTTTTTAGTCAAAATTTTACAACTTTCGTTACATGCATTTTGCAAGTCTAAATTCAGCTTTATTGTGTACCGATAATCATATTTGAACATAGCAAACATGATCTTACAGTACGAAAACTTAACATTTCGCTAATAAATGGATCTCCTTCAATAGAGACACTGAAATTAATATTTATCCGATTATTTTATTACCTAGTCAGGGTTTTTTATAACAAAAAGATGAAAGAAAGCCAACTAATAAAAACAATAAATCGGTAACTAATAATAATTGTCCATCTGAACACTTTTCAGGTCAATTGGGATACCCGATCTTATCTCAGTTTTTGCTTAAAAGAAATGTTGAACAATTCAGGCTAATTCAAATTCGTGGCTGATGAAGCGCTTACTTGACACGCGGAAGACGCGCCATTACCAATTTTCATACAATAATATATGCAGAAGCGCAGCTGTGGCGCCACTGTGGCGCTAATGTTGCACTATAGCGCTCTGACTGCGCTATAGCGCTAGTATGAAAGTTAGTAGTGGCGTGTCACGTCTGTAGATCTTTTCATGCCACTAATTTGATGGCGCCCTAAGAATTCACGAAGCGATTTTTATCCACGCCCACGTTGACACGCATAGAAGATAGAATGAGGACAGTTGTCACGTGAGATATTTCACGACGCGATTGCAGCTCGGCTAAAACCGCCGCGTGATCTTACCGCTTGGCGACGACTTTGTGCTTGAACAGTAGCTTAGGTAGTAATGTTGCCAGATATATTATTTATTAAAGTGGTTTATCGGGAAAATTAAATAGCGGAAAATATTTACGGGAAAAAACTCCAGTTTGTTTGTTTTCTTAGTCTAGCGACCGAATGTAGCGCTGGATTGCACCCGGAACAATGAAAACAGACACTGGATCCAGTAAGAGATCCGTCCAGTTACTAGATTGACGATCTACTTTTCTCCATACAAAATAGTCATTTACCTCGACGATAATAAATAAACAAATAACTGAGACATGTCTAATGTGTCAATATTCTCAGCACATTTAAGTGTGGTGGTGGTGGATCAATACAGTATTGAATCAAGTAGATAGGTGTAAACGGCCCATTCAGTGCTGATCTCATTGTCAATGTAACTGCAGAATATAGACAACCATCGATCTAGGCTCCCGATTCAAAACCGTTCGATAGCAAATTGTCAACCAAAAGACCACGTGATTCTACAAAGCCGCAATTTCCGTGGCATGCAGCGGGCATTAGAGCGTTGTGCTTACCATTGCGCGGTTACAAAGACACCACTTGACAGGTATGTTCAGTAGCGCGAAGTGGATGATGATATAACATTGACGCTCCACTCTGCACTTATTATGATTTAGCATTATTGTCACGTGATTTATCGGAATTCGGTACCGAACGGTTCTGAAATGTATTATGATTTAGCATTAGTGTCACGTGATTTGTCGGAGTTCGTTATCGAACGGTTATGAAAATCACGGGGCAGGACCGGAACTCTAAACTGGGTATGGATGGTGTATAGAATCGGACAATTGTTATCAGTAAGGGATATTTCAAAAACGATATCTGGCACCCTGATACCCGCTAACCTAACTAACTTCTAGCATCCGTGATCGGCGATTTGCGACTGCATCGCGACTCTTGGGATTGATCGCTAGCATTTGCGAACTTCTTGGCAACTGCATCGCGATTTCGCAACTTTTTGATAAAGATTGAGTTCCAGTGTCAGTAATACTTGATCGCTGATGATATCTGCGTGTGCGCAGGTTCTAAAACCAAAGTCGTGGCCGAGCGTTAAGCCAAGAACTGTTTATCAGAAGCTGCATCTCAATGAGGAACCACACTGCACATTTTCCCCGTTAGGTGTCGCATTGTGTTTGGTCTTGCCCGTGTGATATTTAATCAATGGTTCTGTCAGTGTTGCCACTGATCAAATAATTACTACGATAAAGGTTATGATAAGTTGTCAAGCGTGTGTCACACTTGCATCTTTAAAAAAAAATGGACTCAATCCCGCTCTGTATGCAGAGCAGTGATTCTGTCAATGTCAATGTGACTCTCGATATAGTCTTCACAATAAATAACGGGCGTTTAGTTTTTATTGCTTTTATTCAGTG
Source organism: Anania hortulata (assembly GCA_963576865.1). Classification (NCBI taxonomy): domain Eukaryota; kingdom Metazoa; phylum Arthropoda; class Insecta; order Lepidoptera; family Crambidae; genus Anania; species Anania hortulata. The sequence continues at coordinate 14,761,335 of OY756392.1, read as the reverse complement.
AAGACTACTCTTCCCGTAGAAGGAGGTTTCAAGACACTATCGGGTATAAAGCAAGTTGTTTTGAGACAAGTCGCTTGACACTCGATGCGGCGTTGAATACAATGATAATTCTATCGTTTCAGATCTTTATCACTTCACCAAACATTAGAACACAAACTACACCAAACTTGCACTCTAAAGCTCTTTAAATGATAAATTAAAACCATTAAAATAGATGGACCCTGGTTTTCGTTCGGGGGTAGCCCCCACCGAATTCAACTTGCATCATACTTGCAAGCACAGAAAAAAATCAAACTGACATGTGCGTCTATTAGTTGACAACTGTTGACAAGACCGAACACGCTGGCGCCATCTGAGATTAGCTTTGCCTGTGCCCATTGCAAGTTTTCTAGATATTGACATATGACAAGAGATCCACTCACCAACACTATAAGACTAGTTCATTGAGCCTGGCTCGGCTTGGTGATCCGTTTGGCGCCCCGGTTGGGCGGCCCTTTCGGTTTCGCGAAGGCGGGCCGGTGCAGGTTCCTCTTCGGGTGGATCTCGTCGTAAAGGAACTCCTCCGTCAACTCCTTGCCGTCATCGATTTCAAGCTGCAATACAATTTGTGCGTATTTTTAACAAGATTTTATTACCTGCACTTGTTATTAAATGTTGGAAGTCGATTTGTATTTTGTCTAACTTATAATTGTCTTATCGATTTTAAACTATGCGATCAAATCTATTTCTAATTATCGATTAGTAATGTGACATTGGGATGACAAAACAATAATTTAACACCAAGCTGATCTGATGATGGAGTTCATGGTGGAACTCTTAGGCCTATAAGACTTTTTGAGCAGGACGTTCGTCGTGCGTAAGGACCGCACACTAACTGTTGGTAGTTGTCATATTTTTTAACGCAGTTGTAAAATTATGTTCTGTGTGCTTTCTTTGCCTTTCTACTAGTAAAACATCCGATTTTAGGCTCATTTGATTTGTTTTGACGAGTCCCATACATTCAAGATATAAAAAACGCGCATGCTATCTTGTAGTAGGACGTTAATGTTGGTGTGTTGTGCCTTTAACGCCATGCCACAATGCACGTGTACGTCTAACTAAGCGCAAGTAAAGCCCACGTGCCTAAAAAGCGATGTTAGCTGTAGGATTCTGAACCTCGAAAAAACGTAACTCTAAACCGTCACTTTGTCCGTCTGTCAAGATCTTTTCTTGTATCAATAAATCAATAAATTTGTACATGCCTTAAGACAAGTTAAAAACGTAACATGTAGACAAACAGCCGTCTTAGCTTATCACGCTTACATAGAATCAATTCTTAGGTATGGAATTTTAATTTGGGGCAATAGCACATTAAAAAATCGGGTATTTATTGCGCAAAAACGATGCATTAGGGCTATATGTGGTATCCCTCCTTCTGAATCGTGTAGACCACTATTTACAAGCATGGGTTTATTGCCGCTTCCATCACTTTACATTTATGAAGTGGCAATATTCGTTCACAAAAACCCAACGCTTTTCGAGAGAGCTGGTAATACCAGACTAAGATATCCTCAAAGACTGATACTTAGCGATATACCAAAATCAAGTAAATACAAAAAAAGCTGTATTTGCATGTGTGTTCATATATACAATAAAATACCTAATGAAATGAAGGGACTCACTATTAATTTGTTTAAAAATAGACTGTTTAAATGGCTGAATAAACACAGCTTCTATGACATCCGAGATTTTTTGACATTGAAATGAATTAATTATAGTTTTGAATGTTGTATTGTTTATTTTATTGTGCCTTTAATTTCATTAATTTATAATTAACTAGTATTCAATTTTATTATGACTTTCTAAACTCAGTGTTAAATTTAGTTAATTTATATTTGCATGCTATCTTAATGAAGCAAGACATGTGCACAATCCACTCTAACTCTGTAACAGCTTTTATACTGTGTCTTAAGCAAATAAATAAATATTCTATTCTATAAAACGGGTTGAGGTATCAAGTTGTCATACTTTTCTAGAGGGGCCTAATCTCGAAGAAGTAAAAAAATCAAGATTTATGTAACCGTAGATTTTTAATACCGTTGTACTAGCTCTCTAATTAAATAACAAATAATAAAAACCGGTCAAGTGTGAGTCGACCTCGCGCTAAGGATCGAGGACTAAATAAAAAACGTACCATCGTAGCACAGAAACTTCGATGCGCGATTCCACTTGGCTGGTTTTTAAATAAAAAAAATCTTACCCGCTTTGTGATTTCTATTCCCAATTTTTCTATGATTTCTAAAAACTGTCCTTTACAACTCGAGTACATCATTCGTTCTTTTATACTACAGTTGTAGCCCGGCATTGAATAGATGAACACTAAAAAAGATAATAATAATAAAACTTTAGTAACCATATTTAAGAATATTTTCACAATCATAATTATTTATGGCATAGTTTGCCTAGAACGCAAAGGTCCGGAGTTCAACACCCATTCAGGTCAATAGGTATGTTATCACAATTCATTAATGATTTCAAGTATAATTACTTTACTCAAAGGTACTTGTAATGTAGTTATTACATATTTTAACAACCTTCTTAGAAGAAAGTCGAGCGTGGAAAGCACGCTAATCGAATAGGGGAAAAGTTGTATAGAATTTCATTGCTAGTGAGTTTTGCGATATTCCCTTTGAAAATCTACTGTCAAGGCAAGACTATCGATTGGCCTATCAATATCGATAGTGGAACACTTCAATGGCTACTAGTAGAAACTAGTGTTGCCGATCGATAGTCGACTATCGATAGTCAAACTATCGCAAGACTATCGATATTATCGAAGTTATTAATCGATAGATTTACTATTATATTATTAGTTTTACTATCGATAGTTCGGCAACACTAGTAAAAACCCAGAGTTTGCCCAAAATTATGGAGGGTAGAGGTAAGGAGTACTATCTTCGTTTTAAAAAAGTGTCCGTCAAAGTGCGTTGAATTAAGTGGCGCCACAGCATCAACAGGATAAATTATTAAAATGTTTTTTATGGATAGCTATCTTTATCCTCTATATTTGAGTCACTAAAATGTAAAAAAACAACTCTAAAACGGTACTCCATACTCGGCATACTTGTATCCGTCAACGACTGCTACATTTAAACCATACCCTTTGCCTACGCTAGCGCCATTTTGGAGGGTTTTGGAACTGTTATTTACTGCTTTAGCTGGACACATTTTCAACTTTCCACCCGTAAGAGATAGTACTTCTTACCTCTACCCTCCTTACCCACAATGAATGAATGTCTCAATCATTTGGTTCGTTATGACGTTTCCCATACATAAAAAAGCGTGTTTTACAGTTTCAAACACGACAATGTTAAAGTTTAATTATCTAAACTTACCAACGCTTGCCATGTGGTCTCCTTCGTGCGTGTGTTTGAATATGTAAAGGTGGTACCGCGCCTGCTCAGTGGGCACCTGCTGCGGCAGTTCTACGAGGGATATGTTCGCGGCTTTCGACAAATGGATCTTTTCTTCTTCTAAATCTGAAATAACAATGCTTTTTTTTGATAACACACTTTCATTGGGTTCACTTGCAACCAACTAATAATGTATTCAAATGTTAGATGTCGTTTTTAACCCACTTAACTATTGATTTAAAACTGTGTAAGTTGAACATTTAAACACATAAATTTAAAACTGGTAAAAAAAGTTGTATTCATAAAGCCTCCTTAATTTGGCTGCTGTTCAAAACAGCACCCTGTATAGTTTGGTCAAACAATACCTTAATAATCTAGAGTTTTAGGGTGATACAACCAAATAACCATCATTGGCTTCGTAAATAAAAGGAGCGAGTTTGCAACAGACTGACTTTAATAGGTCATGACCCCAAAAGTACAATTCGCGCCCGCAGATGGCGCATACATACATACTTCATCGTATCAGTCTGTAATAGTTGGTTGCCACATTTTAGTTCAAAACTTAAAACTCACCTATTTTAAACTGTAAATAATTGTAGGAACCTTTCGTGAGATCAAATATACCCTGTTCAGCTGCTTCTGTTATAGGAAATGAAACTCCTCCTATGGTTGATTGTCTGAAAAAATAAAAAACTATTTTAATTTAAGGACCTCATTTTCTGGCATACCATTTTTTATTCCATAAACAAGTCTACCTGTATGCTCTGTTCATTTTGATCAGCATTTAACATACAAAAATTTATAATTTTGTAAGATTAAACATACCAAAAAATAATTGTGGTGAAGATAGTGGTGAAAGATTTACTATCGCATTAAATTGTTGTTTATTTACAATTTTATTGGCTTGTATGATGCTGCAAGTATTGATTGCGCGTTCCAAAGAGAGTTTGTGCCGATTGGCGTTGCGTGACACTGACCTTAAGTCTGTGCCGAAGGTGGTCTTGTGAGAACACCGACCTAGAGTCTGTGGCGATGTTGGTGTTGTGAGAACACTGACCAGGCCCCCGACACGTGACACTATAGGATTTAACATAAGTGTCACGTGATTGACCGGTTATCGATATGTTCTGAATCTGGAGCCTGGAGTCTGTGCCAAAGTTTATGTTCTGAGAACACAGACCTAGAGTCTGTGTCGAAGTTGGTGTTCTGAGAACATACCTAGAGTATGTGCCGAAGTTGGTGTTGTGAGAATACTGACCTTAAGTGTGTGCCGAAAGTGGTGTTGCGAGAACACGGACCTAGAGTCTGTGCCGAAGTTGGTGTTCAGAGAACACTGACCTAGTCTTTGCCGAAGTTGGTGTTGTGAGAACACTGACCTAGAGTTTTTGGCGAAGTTGGTGTTATGAGAACACTGACCTAGATTCTGCCGAAGTTTGTGTTGTGAGAACACTGACCTAGAGTCTGTGTCGAAGTTGGTGTTCTGAGAACATACCTAGAGTATGTGCCGAAGTTGGTGTTGTGAGAATACTGACCTTAAGTGTGTGCCGAAATTGGTGTTGCGAGAACACGGACCTAGAGTCTGTGCCGAAGTTGGTGTTGAGAGAACACTGACCTAGTCTTTGCCGAAGTTGGTGTTGTGAGAACACTGACCTAGAGTTTTTGGCGAAGTTGGTGTTGTGAGAACACTGACCTAGTCTGCCGAAGTTTGTGTTGTGAGAACACTGACCTAGAGTCTGTGCCGAAGTTTGTGTTGTGAGAACACTGACCTAGAGTCTGTGCCGAAGTTGGTGTTGAGAGAACACTGATCTAGTCTTTGCCGAAGTTGGTGTTGTGAGAACACTGACCTAGAGTTTTTGCCGAAGTTGGTGTTGTGAGAACACTGGCCTAGAGTCTGTGCCGAAGTTTGTGTTGTGAGAACACTGACCTAGAGTCTGTGCCGAAGTTTGTGTTGTGAGAACACTGACCTAGAGTCTGTGGCGAAGTTGGTGTTGTGAGAACACTGACCTAGAGTCTGTGCCAAAGTTGGTGTTGTGGTCGTTGAGCTGCAGGTCCTGCAGCGCCTCCTCGCGCGACGTGAGCGGCGCCGGCGCGCTCGCGCCCCGCTCGTGCGCCCGGTACCCGCGGAGGGACACCTCCTCCTACACAATAAATAACTAATCTTTAAAGTAATGGTTTACTTCTTTAATGTGCCACATTTATCTATACATCTATCAAAACTTTTAGTCCTGAACTAAGCACTTTCCAAGGTAAACCTGAATTAAGCACTTTCACATGTCCCATTTTTATTTTTTTACCCTAACATCATTTTTTGTTTGATTGACAAAAGACAAAATATGGGTCCAATATTTTCTGTTAATCTAACTGACAGACTAATTAGATTTTTTCAGGAAACTAGCCTATATTGTGGGCTAGCGCCGAGAAGCATAGAAACCTGATTAGTAGTAAGTATACATATATATATATTGTATTTTTTTCATTCTAATGGGGACCTAAATTTTGTGCTAACGTTACAAGTTTATCATACAAATGAAACTTATAGTGATTACCTTAACAGTAGCATGCATTTCGTCCTTAATATGAGCAGACCCAAACTCCTGCTTGAGGGTGGCTTTTGTCGAAGCATACAACATCTTCTGTCTTACTGGAGCACTGTCTGGAGACCAACTTAGAAGCAGCCACTCATGGCCTAAGGAGTTTTTTGTGTCGAGCCTGAAATATCCATTAAAATAAATAGTAAGTTAAACTTATGTTTACTTGTAAATTCTTGAGTTGGCCTACAGCAGTTTTTATCGGATTTATCTCCATAGTTGTGTCACAAATTCACAATTACCCATTGTCTACCATTCAGAAGTAGGTTTGATCCTTTGGGTGTAGGAGTGTGGTCCAATAGGTATCTCAGTTAAGCATAAATTGGTTGTATTACTGTCACTACACAAGTAACTATTAAAATATGGAGTATTATCATCATTACTAGTACTATGAACTAGAAATGTTATCACTAAAATTGACAAGAACAGAATATTTTCCATATTAGAAAAGGTCGGGCCACATCTGGTTTTTTTTTTCTGATAATTAAATTTAAGGTTAAATTGGATTTTACCTATTTTTTTAAATATTTTGTAACGAGCAAGATATCCCAAACTAGTAGCATTATAACAGGTTTGATGTAGGTAAATAATAAACAATAATTTCAGATTGTTGTTCTATTATTATTATGAAGCATGAAAATCGGAGCATACAACATTTTACAGATTTTCTGTTACATGTCAATTGGGTTGTTTTAACCCAATTTAACCTCCATTATCAGCAGATGTTTTGTACTTAGAAGTAGAGGCGGACAACACAGGAGATGGGCTGATAAAATAATGAGAACTGCTGGAAAATTATGGACTAGAAGAGCTAAAGGAAGGGGACATGGAAAGTGTTGAGAGAGGCCTTTGCTAAAGAGCAATCAGATACGGACCACGTGCAATAACCTATATAAAACTGACTTGTAATATTATATTATACTGACTAAGAATCTAATAAGCATTGACAAAGAACTGACTAAGAATAACTTAAAAGTGAAATAGTAAAATTTTTTTTTATTAAGTAAATTTAATTAGATTAATTTTTACCAAACTACTTCATCAATGATAATTGTAAACAGTTGTAATTTAAATATTTTATTTACCTGTACAAAATGTAGCAAGGCTGATCTTCAACAATTAGAGTTGGTACATATTTGTCAAAGTCCTGCTCCCACGAGCCTTTGACTGGGTGATGTTTAGCTAATGATAGCTGTTCTGAAGATTTAAAATAAGTTAAATACCATTTAATAATTTTCTGGCAAAATATTATTATTGAGTTATTTAAATTATAATTTTACAAAAATATAAGGTTTTCAATTTAAAATCTCATCAGATATTTTTATGAAGATGCTTGATGAATTTCAGTCACCAATTTTGTGATATTTATGAGAAATCAAAACTTGTTTTCATTAAAACCAAGCCAAGAATAAATTGGACTTTAAATTAAAATAAAGATTAAAATTTACCATTTTCAATGCTAACTTTCATCACTCGTTGCTTCCCATCTCTGCATTTTCCAAAGAACTTCTTAAGTTCTGAATTTGCTGTTAACACATTAATAAAAATAATTTGTTATGTTATTCATATAACTAATATCACCTCCAAAAGATCCAATTCTATTACAATTTCCTTACTAGGAATATTAACTAATATTAGTAAACCAAGACACTAGTGACCATATTGATACATTTGGAAAAAGAAAAACAAGTAGTAACGTGTCATTATATTAAAAAATCGGAGTTACTAGTTTGTTACGGCTCATTTATTGTTTGATAAAACATTGAAGTCTGATAAAAATAGCGTGAAATCACAGGGTGTGGGTGTGATTTTATAACTGTATATGATTGTAAGTAGCCGTACCTTGAATTCCTGTTTGGTGAGACATCGTCACAGTATGTCAAATAGCTGAAGTCACGTATTTAGAACAAATAAGATTATAATAAGTCTGTCGCACAGAAAGCGGTAAAAGCAACAATAATATTAAACAATATTAGAAGTTGGAGAATCTTGCAGTTTAAGAATTACGTTAACTTCACAATGTCAGTCAATGACAGTCAGTGTCACTGTCACATCGTCTGTCTGACGTTACAACAGTTTAACCCACAGATTAGACAGACAGAGTACGTCTAATCTGTGGGTTAAACTGTTGTGACGTGAGACGTCAGACGTCTTGACAGTCGACTATTCGCTTGTTCCAGATTGAGCATACATCAATTTTAGCTTACTGAAACTCGAGTGGTGTAGGCGATTCTAAACTCGGACCAAGTTTAAAAACATATCGATTATGGCTTGTTTCGAAACAAGAAGGGATCGGGGGGTCTGGCTGGCGGGCTGACGGTAGTGGATGGAAGGATCGTCAAATGGTAGGTAGTACTTGTCCAGTTCTTTCTCTTGACATTGCTCGACTTTGCCCCAGACCCATAAAGTTATTATACCTAGCGGAAATAACTTTATGCCCAGACCCCACCCCCTTCTGGTATGGAAACCATTCTGAAATTTACTGTAATCGATATTAGTGTTTTCCGAGTTTATATTCACCAAGGAGCACATACCCTATAGAGTAGAAATGTCATACGATTTGTTCGACAACATTTTCCGCCATTTTTAAATCTGTATCTGTGCTATTTTTGTTTACGCGAGCGTTTACAGGAGCTGTCATTTCATACTAAATGTAAATGAAAAATCACTTACCAGTTTCGGAGAAAGATGGTTTGTATTGCTGCTCTATAGGGTAAGTACTCGATGATATTCATCAACACCACTGGAGTTTTAAGCTGGTGACCAACTGTGACGGACGCGTCTCTAGACGCTTCTTGACATTGTGAGGTCAAGCGCTGCCATTGGTCTATCCTTCAGTCAACTTCCGCCAGCCCAAGGATCTGCCAGGACCAATGGCAGCGTTTGACCTTACAATGTCAAGAAGAGACCGGAGCCGCGCTATTCGCCATCTGTCACCTGCTTAAGTTAGCTAAATTCGATCGACAAATGCGAAACCGGAAGTGGAGGCATGATTCCATGTGTCATTAAATTAACATTCTCTTCACCGTATTTTTTAAAAAAAATTATTTAGAAACCAAACAGCGTTACAAAAGTATAATAAAATGATAAGCATGTTGTGTATAGTAAGGCCAATCACAAGGTTATAATTTACTAATATTAGACTCCTTTCAAGATAAGTTTTGACTGTTTTGACACAACATCACGTGACTTCACTGTTGACATTTAAAGTGATGGCCCTAACGAAATCCAATTGATTCTTTTTGAAAATCGAGAAAGTTTTTATAGCAAGTTTAATCGATTTTTAATTCAGTAACTTTTTTTTAAATAAGGAGTAAGTATACTGCGATGCTCTACCGCCAGAGTGCCGTATACAGTTTTTTGACAAGCCTTTTTTGCTTTTTTGGCATTTTACCAAATAATAATAAAAATTACGAAAAACTCAACAAAACAGTAACAAAGCCATAACAGAAACTTCGCAAAGCTTAACAAAAACATCGCGCTGCCTTCAAGACGCTTCCGTATTGACGTCAATGCACAAGACGACCGAACCGATACATGGTAGCCCTCCCTGTGGCCAAATTATTTTTCGACAAATTTCACTTCCGCAAAAAACTTATGGCTTAAGTTTCATTTCGCAAATGAACCTTTAGCAAGTGTACGTTTCACACATAAACGCGCCAGTACCGGTTTTGGATCATATTTCATGTTCTTTGACTCATTAATCCCTACTTTAAGCTATTGCAACATGTTCTAGGACAGTATAACCCCTTATTTTTTACGTTGATGACATAAAACTTTCGACATATAGACCATTTTATCCACAAAATCGGAGGTAGGGCCATTTTTTACGAAACTTTAAATCGTAAAATTTGGAAAATATTTTATTCCTGAAAATATTTGCTCAAATTATCACTTCGCATACTTAGGTACTTAAATCAAAAAGTATGCCTAATATGATTTTTGGGCTTGAATTTTCCTGAAACAAAAATTATATTTAAATCATTTGGATTAGGTTAAGGTTAGAACAGTGACCATCAACGCGCGATGGCAAGCGAACTGAGCGAGCGAAGCGAGCGAAGTAAGAAGTAAGCGTGCCGCGGCAGCGGCCGCCGAGCGCTTGATCTCTATTGTTAATGAATCTTTTGGAAATTTCGATAAAAAGGATTAAACATGAAAATTAATTTAAATTAATTAATTGTAAAAATTAAGAAGAATTACCTGTAAATTATTTGTCCAAGGAGAAACAAACATCCACGCAGCATTACATTTTCAAAGTTGGAGCGTAAGCTTAAAATACTAGCTTTCTTGAAATCTAATACACATACTTTTTGTGCCATGATCATTAGCTAATAAAATAATTAAACCGAACTACCAACTTTACAAAATTTATCTTACGCTAGTTTGTTTTATATGCACCACTCACATTGTTTTGTAAATCGCCTTGCAATAATTTGGGAAGAGTAAGTTTTGCCAAATGAAACATTTGATTAAATAATATTTGGTAAAATGAAACATTGCCAAACAATAATTTGTTAAACAATAGTATGCCAAAAAAAAGATTTGCTAAATAAACATTTGCAATTCGTTGTTTTGACATACGTTTTTTTGCCAAATGAAAATTTGCGTAAAATAGTTTGCGGTGTGATATTGTGGCACACGTTTTTTGACCAAACACTAGTAAACCCCGATACATCTTTAATATAATGTCGATTAAGTATTGTCCTATCCCTATAAGTTAACGTTCTGTTATACGCATCAAATATTTGAAGAAACTCGTATTGATTTATTTTTATAATCAATAAGCTATATTAATGGTTTGCAATTTTTGCTAAGATTTTTGAGGCAACGGTTATTGTATTTTTGCAATGATATTAATAAAATAAAAACAAGTATAATATTATCAAGTAGTATGGTAAATCTGATGTGTCATAGATCGCTTTTCATTTTGAAAAGAAAGCAAAATAATGACAAGACAGAGTATTATGTAGGTACCTATTACTCTGTATCCGGTCCTCTGTACGTACCACTAAACAAGTAATACTTACTACGTTTAGTACTTAAATGCCAGCAGATTTTAGCGGCTGCTGTCCTGTAAAATGCATTGCTCCAACGGATTTGACTAATTGAGATGCGATGCAAATGCAGGTTCTTCTTTGATGTTATCTGGCTAATATGGATTTCTAGTATATTTAGTAAATGATGAAGTTCGCCTCTCTATACCTTCCTACACGATACAACGTTCCCACAAGTTAGGTCAAATGAAAATCCGTTTATGTAGCTTTGGAATTAACTCAAGTGTCTATAGCAAAGCAAAAGTTTGCCTGGTACAAATGGTTGAGTTGAATTTTAAAAATGTGTTCTCGTCGGTATGGCGGGCTGCTAATTAACACCGGAGAAGTATGGCATTACGCTGTCGCCTACTTATTTTTTCATCGACTTTCGGATTTTACAAAAATTTTGTGTTACAAATCGTTCAATACTCGTAATTTATCCGACACGTTCGATTAACGCCCACACGATTGGGCCGGCGCTATGACCATCATTTTCCATTTCGACATTACGTAATTAGACCCCCTTACCTACAAGCGTGTTTTCGACCAAATGACTTACTAGTTCTTGTTTTTATTCATGTTAATTTTAAATAGAGAGTGCCAGGAAAAAATAAAAAAGGTGAGAAGTAAAAGTTGGTTGAAGCCCCTGGAGGCTGGCACCCCGGGCCATGGCCCGGATGGCCCTAGGGTAAATACGCCCCTGAAATGCTTTAGTTGCCAAACAATCAGTAAAGTTCAAATAAGTATTATCTTAATTTTTTAAATTGTTGTTGGTATATTAAACTAAGGAGGAGGCTCATATCATGCAGTGGGATCAAAGTGGCAGAAAAAAAGATGATATTATTTATTATAATCGAATAAATTTTATCATCTGTCAAGATTTAGCAAATATTATCCATTGACGAATGCAGTTTCTTTTGGACAAACTATAATACTCTATATTTAGACTTTTTTTTTTAGAATTTAGTACCGCACGAATTGACTGAAGCAAACCATCAAACACGCGTCGCTTGCTGCGTTTCTTTGCTCAATCGTCACAATAATGAGGGGATTTTGAACCGTATCGTGACTTGTGATGAGAAATGGATCCTGTACGACAATCGGAAGCGATCATCACAATGGCTTAACCCTTGAGAACCGGCAAAATCTTGCCCTAAGCGAAAGCTGACCAAAAAGAAGATTCTGGTAAGTGTTTGGTGGACTAGCGCTGGTGTTATCCACTACAGCTTCTTGAGATCAGGCTAGACGATTACTGCAGACTTGTAATGCCAACAATTGCAAACAATTATGGAAAAGCTTGCCATTAAACAACCGAGACTGGTGAATTGCTCTAGACCACCTGCTCCTTCAGGATAACGCTAGACCACACACTACACATCAAACGGTCGCCAAGTTAGAGGAGCTGCGACTGGAACCTTTGCGTCACCCACCATACTCTCTAGATCTTGCCCCAACCACAGAAACCCACAGAACAGGAATGACACGCTACGGTGCCCCAACCGATTAACACTTTTTTTAAAATTTTGATAACTTTTTACAAGGAAAAAAATTCAAATCTGACGAGGCAGTCAAAACCGCCTTCAAACAGTTCATATAGACTTTCGCTCCCAGGTTTCTTTTAATAAATTGATCAATGATCTGCCTATAAAATGGCGGAAGTGTATCGATAACAACGGCGCATACTTCGATTGATTCAATAATAATTTCATTAAAAAAGTTCATTAACTTTTTTGATACTAAACGGCAATTTCATAAGTAAGGACTTAATATTACCCCAAGGCATCAACTAATGCTATAAAGTTCAGTGACAGACAGAGACTTACGTTGGCTTTAAATTGCTCTCTTTCATGATTTAAATGATACCTACTAATTACCAACCATCTAACCAGGTAGGTATTTACGTTTCGTTAAGAGATACAATCCGAAACGAGATTAACCAGCAACAGACCAAAGTAATGGACATAGTCCTAAAATGTAGCAAGCTAAAGTGGCAGTTGGCCGGCCACATTTGTCGCATTACTGATGAAAGGTGGAGCAAACGTAGTGTGGGACGCCCCAGCTCGATGGACCGACGACCTTAGGAACATGGCTGGCCCTGGCAGTGAATGGATGAAAAAACGGGAGATCTTGCTCTTTAGCGCTCTTTAGGGGAGGAGTCCACAGATAATTAGAAATAATATTCCGTGCTCATACGAGCAAATTTATAGTTATTTATAACATTTCATGTTTGTATATTTACGGGTAAATTGTATTTTTACTGCGAGTACAAGCTGTAGGCAGGAAGGCAAGGAAAATGTAGGTGTTTTTTCTTTTTTTTACAAAATCCGAATCTCAAAGCCGCAGTAGCCGTTTGAGCATAATTTCGTACTTTGAGCATCTAATTGGTCCAGAAAATTAAAGAAGAATGGAAGTTTAACAGTGTTTCTAAAGCGCCGTAAAATTTATTTTACTGTTTGGAATTTAAAATTATATTTTTTCTTAAAATTGTACAGATATATCACACGCGCACAAAGACCTTTCTCTCCTAAGCTCTCATCCAATTTGGCTAGTTTAAAGTGCTCTAGTGTAGCTGCTATAAAGTGTAAAGTTATTCGTGGTAGCCTTTATTAAACCTCACATTTAAGGACATTTCTGCTTAATATGTCACTGGCACTACAACTCTTTGTAGTAGAATTTTAGCTGACCGTCACTTTGATCTTACTTTGAGTGTTGATTTTGTAAATCTATCAATTATTTACTTGATTCGGTGGGGGGTAGTCGAACGAAAAGCATGGTCGATCTATTATAATGGTTTTTATTTATCATTTAAAGAGCTTTAGTGTGCAAGTTTGGTGTAGTTTGTGTTCTAATGTTTGGTGAAATGATAAAGATCTGAAACTATTGGAATATTATTGTATTCAACGCCGCATCGAGTGCCAAGTGACTTGTCTCAAGACAACTTGCTTCAGACCCGATAGCATCCTGAAACCTGCTTATACGGGAAGAGTAGCCTCCATTGAATCCAAAAAAAAAACAAAAATAACTAAACACCCGTTATTTATTGTGAACTTTGTCAAGCTTCGACTTCAAATCAAGAATACACTCGACATTGATAGAATCACCGCTCTGCTTTAAGAGAGCGGGATGAGTCCATAATAAAAATAATAATGTATTTACTTGTAAATAGAAGTAAATGTACTTTAATGGCGGAGTAAGGAATAACACAAGACCTACTTACACACAGGATGACTGACCAATGCAACCATATTAGGACCTCCTGGCCCTAACACTCTAGTGAGCTGGCTAGTAGTTGAGATCGGCAAATGCTGCTTTCTCTCGTCTTCTCTTTCTGCGAATTTGGATCGGGTCGCCAAAAAATTTTAGCTACCTAACTCCAAAACCTGGATTGACAAAAAAAAAAAACGCTGTGCTGTGACTGGATTTATAAATAAGTATCAACTGTCGTACCCTAATGACATCTATAATAAAAATGTGCCCTGACCCTTGCCTCAAGCGTCCGGAATACATCATACAACTTAACCCTCACAAAAACTGAATTCGGTTAATCGACATAATTGGTCGGGCGAGCAGGGTTGATTTAACTCATTGTACATCAGGAACAGAGCCCATTAAATACTTCTGCGCAATTAAGGCAGCGTTACGCGTCCGGATACGGTTTCCCGTAACCGTTCTCGTTGTAAGCCAGGGGCCTAACCTTGAGCTCTTAAGACAGCATGACTAAACTTATTTTGTTTTTTCTTTATAGAGTTTGACGAAGGATCGTTTAGTACCCAAAGTCTGCAAGATTTAATAAAAAAGTAATTAAGTTGTAAGGAATTAATATCCTTGTGTTACAAGGTAGACACTGAACTTTGCCAGTGGTCTTTCCCAGCACACCTCAAAATGAGTCAATTTAGAAAAGTCGATTTCTGAATTCACCCAAATCGGATATCGGTATCGGTTTGGTCCGTGGTTCCGTGCTAATGAAAGCAAACATATTAAGAGGTCAGGCATTCTAATTTACAAATGTGCCATTTGTGCAAAAGTTTAATCTTTAACAGTAGTTTTGATCTCACAATCTCATCCTCTACTTTAATAGTAATTTGATCTCGATAATGCCTAGCATTTAGCTCCTAGTCTATAAGACAGCCGCAACCAAACACAATGCGTGATAACATTGCACTTATTATGAGTTTTTGTGTTAAAATAAGTTGCAGCCTTGCAGAACTGTAACAATGCAATTATTTTTATGTAAGAGCTCTTTGTTTTGCTAATTAATTTTAAACGTTAGTTTTGGCAAACAGGTTTTTAGGTATGATAATAACCCAGTACTCAAAAACTTGTACATGGACGTCTCTTAGTTTACATGCATACGTATTGTGTGCTTATTTTTACTCTCAAATAAATGAATATGTGTATAACTAACTGAATTTGTTAAGTGTGAGGATCCTATCAACCCTGGGAGTTACTGCCACTGATCTTAAATAATAAAGGTTTTCCCGATAATTAATGTAATTTATTTAATTTTCATTTTCCCTAAGTTACACACGTTCACCACACTCGGTCAGTGCGCAGTAACTGGTCGAGTCTCCTGTTCATACATCACATAAACATTCCAAATCGCCGACACGCAACTTTCATGATACATTTTTCCCTACAAACTCATTACATTAACTGTGTGTCGGTATGTACATAAATAAAATAACTTAGATAATTACTTCAAGGCGTCCAGTCAGTAAATAAGTTTCTGAGCAAATATTCTAAATTGCTGCCACGCAACTTTCATGATACATGTATACAATCAAACTCATTACATTTTCTCCGTGTCTACTTATATGTACGTAAATAAAAGTAAATACATTACTTCAAGGCGTCCAGTCAGTAAATATAAGTTTCTGAGCAAACTAGCCCTTTTGTTTTGAGCTCGAATCTTATTTATTTTACTATGTATTATTTCCCTAAAATAAAATAAATATACTCTAGATAAATAACACAGCAATTGTCATGGTCTCGAAAGTATTAAGAGGTAGATAGATAGATAGATACTCTTTATTGCACACCATACAAGTAAAATACACATGATTTTTACAGAAAGATGTACAATTTAGGTATCCGATATTATTTTTTTTGATATTGAAAATGTCTTATCTTAAATTGACCTCAGCACTTCCGAACCCGGGCCCGTTGCGCTCAAGGCGAAACACCACGCCACTGTGTGGAAAGATGCTTTTACACCTCAGGTACTTTCTGTGGAGCAACATTGTGTAACATGATAGCATTGAGAAACTTTCTGTTGTGATCTTTATTTTGGATGTTGCCCAGAAACACTTGGAAATGTTGCATTGCGTATACGTACCTTAAAGAAGCAAGTTAAACGTAGGTCACACTATAAGTTTTTCGTAACTTAAAAAAAAACATGTTCTAACCAAAATATTATGTTTATTGCTTTTCAAAATACTTTCCTTTACATTTTAAACATTTTTCCATGCGATCGAACCATTTTTTAAAACAGGAGGTCCACAGATCTGAAGGCATGTTTTCTACGTGCTGAGATTGAACGCTATCACTGCCTCTTCGGAGTTGGTAAAAGTAAAACCTCTCATCAAATCTTTGATTTTGGGTAAAATACAGAAATCACAGGGTTCACTTTTTCGGAAGCTAAAAATGACTTTGTTTTGTTGGCCGTGTGTGAAGAAGCGTTGTCATGATGTAGGAGAACGCGGCTTTTGGGTCGTCTTTTGCCAACTTTTTCTAATACCC
This sequence comes from Anania hortulata, assembly GCA_963576865.1. NCBI lineage: Eukaryota > Metazoa > Arthropoda > Insecta > Lepidoptera > Crambidae > Anania > Anania hortulata. The sequence continues at coordinate 14,744,583 of OY756392.1, read as the reverse complement.
TGGGTAAACAAATGGTAGAATACCATTAACACTTGGCATTAATTAACACGTGGCATTAACACTCTTTTGATCTTCAAGTGGAATTGTACAGATGGGACCCGTAGCTGAGAAAAAAAACGCGCATTTTTTTACCAACGTTTATCAGCTGCCTCACTTTTACACAAAATAGCTGTTTTTTTTTGGGTTCAAAACAATAAATCCACGTTTCTTCTCCTATGACAATGTCATAAACAGCATTAGAATGTCCGTGGTTGTACTTCAGTAGCATCTGTGAGCACCATTCCACGCGAGCCCGCTTCTACTTCGCTGTCAGTTCATGAGGGATCCAATGACAGCAAAGTTTCCGAACTTTCAATTCTTCGTGTAAAATTTTCTGAATTTGGCTCATACCAATCCTCAATAGTCTTAGAATTGTCTCATAAGTAATCCGCGGGTTTTTTTCAATTAGCCGCTTAACAGTAGCCTCATTATTTTACCCTCTGCATTACCTCAAGGTTGACTGGTAGAGAATGCTGTATAGCATTAAGTCCGCCAATTGTACCCACCTGTGCAATAAAGTTTAAATAAAATAAATAAATATTTTCGTTGACGGCAGTTAAAGGCCGCCCTTCACGAAATTCGTCATGTAAAGAAACTCGACCTCTCTCAAATTCAGCAAACCATCGCCTCACGGTGCTCAAACAAGGTGCTTCTCTCCCAAAAGCATTTTGAAGACGAGTGGCACAGTCTTGTGGAGAGAGAGAACTTTTAAAATCATAAAAAATCATCGCTCTTAAATCTTTTCGACTTAATTCCGTGTTCGTTGCGTACGTAGAACTTTGATGTGTGTTAAAAAAGAATTAACAAATCATTTCCCGCCAATTGTTTTTTTTTTACTAAAAGGTTGCAACGTTTAAAAAATATAACATTCGAAATTAAAATAGTTCCGATTAGCTAGAAGTGCAAAACTTTTAGTGTGCCCCATGTACACTTAGGCCTCGGCTACACTGTTGGATATCTGGCCTAGCACTTGGCGTAACTACGAAAAATCGTAGAACATACCTCTCAACACGAGGCACCTAAAAAAATTTTTGTACTTCACTTTTCTGGCCACCCTGTATAAATATTGGACAACATCACATGCTCTGATCCTACGATATGCAGCTTAAGCACTTGTGTTACAGAAATCAGAAACAAAGACAGTACCACAACACCCAGACCCGATACCGGAAATCGAACCCGGGACCTCAGAGATAGCGACACCAAGTCCAGTATGCTCGCCTTTTCGCTACGGCGCGGCGCTAGAGGCAATAGTAAATATTGAACTTGGACCGCCCCCATAACCCCTAAGGTTGGCTGGGAGAGAATACTTTTAGCATTAAGTCCACCTATTTTACACTTTTTTAAGTTTAGTGCAATAAAGTTTTAAATAAATAAATATTATCTGTGGTTGCACCGGCACTGTGGCCCTTATGCAATTAATGACTCAATTCTTTATTAGGTACCCAAAATAAGTTTGATTTACCAAGAACTCGTCAAAACATTTATAAAGGTTGTAGAAGACTTATTTTGTGCCATACGGATGACCGTGAAGGAAGAATACACTTCTCCACCACCAACAAGAGGCGTGTAGTAAGAGGCGACTTAATTGCAGTTATGTAGCACCGAACGGGCAGCGTGCGAAACACTGTAGAAAACTGAGCTCGTCAACCCGCCTGCCAATATGCCTGTATTGGCATTCCCCCATGATAAAAGTCATTGAGAGAGGCCGTCGATGTCCTATGGCTGCAATGATGATGATTATGAGATAATTTAGTGAAAGTAATTAAGCAAAGACGGCTAATGCGAAGCACTTTAGATACAGTAAAGTAAACTCAACACTAAAACAACTTACACCCACTGAAATCGTTTCAAAATGTAGCTACAAACAAATTGATTGTGCTTATTCAAAATCCTCGGGGCTTTACAAGTTAACTTTGACGAAGTTGACATTTGTACCACCAACTCCTATTGTCTGACCTTTAGTTATCCCGCTACTAAGCCGTTTATAAGCCTTAAATAGTTGACGTCGATAGAGCTAATTGAATTTAATCTTTCTTTTTTTTAGAGATAAGGTAGCGAATTAATTTAGATATTATTGTAAAGTTTTTAAACGAAATAAAGTTTTTATTTCATTATTACTATTGATCTTTGTACACTTTTTTGTCTCAGCTTTCAGATTTTTTTGTATGTTTATCGTTATTGAATTCTAATTACATTACTTCTTATTAATCAGTTCGCACATAGCACGTAGAACTGATGACCGATGGGGCAGAATGGTTCTAGAATGGAGGCCGCGTACCGGCAAGTGGTCAGACGACCTGGTAAGGGTTGCAGGAAGACGCTGGATGCAGGCTGCTTCCAACCGGCCAATCTGGAAGTCAATGGAGGAGGCCTATGTTCAGCAGTGGTGGAGTGGCTGAAAATATGATGATGATGAATCAGTTAGGCATAAATAATAAATTGTTTTTACTGTCACACCAATTATCTACCCCCAAAACAAGCAAAGCTTGTTGTATGTACAAACGCTCGTGCTCATCACACAAATATTTTCTGCGGGATTCGAACCTGCACCGCTGGCTTTGTAGTCCGAACCACTACATCAGACGGTCGTCAAATAAATAAAACGACTTTTATTAAGGAGCAGAGTACTTGCACCAATAAAAGTACTGACAATAAGTTTGTATAACCTTGAAGATTTTAATTAAAAGTTATTAGCATATTTAGTCTGTGGTATTAAGCTATTTTTGACCTATGGACTTGAATAAGTCAGGTTAGTTAGATATTCAATTAAAATTTAAATTTACACTAGTTAAAGATGACTTAAAATACTATGTAAGATAATATTAGTCTTACTCGTAACAGTGCATAAATATTGTATAATAATTTATTATTTGAAAAATAAATATTGAGTTATGACTGAGTTTATAAGAAGTTTAGTATGGGATTAAGACATTATTCTGTCTCTGTCAACGTCATACAAACTGATAGCTATAGAATGATGTTTAATACTGTGTTAGTGGATAGTTCGGGATTAAATTAGCTAATCCTGAGATGCGCAAGTGGGCCTAAGAAAGGCTAGGATGTGGTGCAAAATATCAAAAAGTTATATGACAAAGATGACTTTAATGTGAAGTTTTCCTCTAGTTTCAGTACCAAAAATCTGTCAATTTTTGCTTGATTTCACTTGGCCAGGTGACAGGAGATTTATAAGTCAGATTGAATTTATTTTAAAAGTAACTTCCTTTTGTTTCGACTATTGCATCAGCTTTGTCTAGAATACGTAATATCCTCGTTCGAAGCTTTGCCCTTAAAAGGCATGCCTGCAGACTTTGAATATTGAATTGTGTGTCTGTGACAGATTATGCAAATGCCTTCGTACAATATGCCGATAGTACGGACCGGGACAAGGGCTTTCCTGCTGCGTAGTCGATGGAATTACAAATGTAAACTAAGATGAATTGGTAGGTTCTTTGTGTATTTGTTTAAATAAATAATTATTGACTGAAAAATGACTTCTTAATATGTTTACAGACCCTGTAAATGTTTTATAAAACAAAAAACTTGATTAAATTGGAGAAAGAGGCGTTTGTTGACAGTCGAGCCATCGCCGAGCTGCTGCGGAGTGTGCCTGGGGCCCTAGGCCATTCAATTATTCACAACTCCAAAGGGACACAGGCAGGTTCAAATGGCTATAATGGACCCTATTTTGAGGTCCAAAGACCCACTTAACCCCCTTCTATCCCCGCCGCTGGTGTGGTATGGGTACCGTATTTTCTTGTGAAAAAAGGACAAGAGGCTCCTGGAAAAAAATCGCTGCTGGAAGTTCGAAACACAAGGAAGTTAATGCTTTGACTATAACAGCTGTTTGGTTATGTAGGGGTTACTTACGCTAAACCGAATGCCTATTGACCCAATTTCAAATGATCGACAACGATTCATCAAACGTTCAAAACATCGAATTTCCAACGATATCATAAATATCTAATTGTTATTAAATAAATTGTATGATTTTTATTGAAAATTAACGTTTTTTTTGTACTTTTTTTAGTTGAATTAATACTTACTATGCAATTCTTGGAGATATGTCCATAGTTCGTACTGTAAAATACCAAGCGATTTTAATACATGAAAAACAAAAGTAAACATAAACTAAGCAGGTGTACATTAGCTTTTATGGTTCTTCGTACAGCATACTTTAGTTAAACAAACCGGATTGTATTTCAAGTTACTAAATTCAAAATTGAAAAAAAAATTCATGTTAAAAAAGATTTTCCTTAAAGCGCTTCCGTGTAATAATTTACATTATCTGCCTGTAGGCACTTAAGGGATGTTTTTCGAACAGCCTGTTTGTCTACCATCAGTAAAAACAACCCCTGTCTATAGCGCGCAAATTACCTCCAACTTGACATTAAATTAACTGTATGTATCAAGATAATTATTTTCCTTCCCCTATTTACGTGTTTGCTTGTTTTGCCGTAACGCAAATTATGCAAACAATACCGGGTGTATCTAATTAACGAATGAAAACCATACTATGGAATTCGCTTGCCCTGGTGCCTTGAATAAACAAAATTACGTATTCTGATGAGAAATTGTTTAGGTTTATTATTATGAATAGAGCGAGGAGGCTTCGACGCGGATTTGTTTGCTATGGCTACACAATTTTACATAGTAACAAGATTGAAGGCGGTACAAAATTACCTCAGTTTATTCCTGTTGAATATGTTTGTAAAGGTATTTATGGAAGCAAAGTGATCAATTCTCCTTAATTTACTTCCACTAATGTTCTTGGTTTATTTTCACAACTGGTTGCATCTACTACCTACTTCTTGTTTGAGATCTCATTCAAGTACCGTAGTAATTAATAGTAGAGATAGCTTACTTATATGCTGGTAATAAATTTTCTACGAAGTCATTGATTCCAAAAAGTTTTTTTACTATAGGTACCATTATATATTTGGCGAATGCAGTGGGCAAATGGGAAACCGTAACACTATTATAGACGTATTTTTGAAGCTTAAGAAATAAATCTTGAATGAATTTGAATCACTTGAATTAGGTATGTTTTGCTGTTAAATTGATATCTTAGAACAATTTCGTTTCTCAGAAAATATTAAAAACCGGAATGCAAGAACTCATTGATTTTAAAGACCGGTAATGAATTGCTGAAAACGTATTTAAATTGACAGTGTCTGTCTCAATGTCATTTTCTGTCAAATTTCTGTCAATCAAGTATCAACACAATACTCGTGGCAGTTCACGGAATGAATTTTCAAAAATAATAGTTTTATATTCGCATGCGATTTCGTATTCAGATTGGAATTCGCATCTTGATGATTATAATACGAGTAGCATTAGGATTTCAATTTTAATAAGAAATTTCTAAAATCGTATGACATTTCCTAGAAATTCGTTTACGAATTTTAGGATTTCGAACGCTGTTTAGAATTCATATTCTTCAAAAATACGCCTCCTGCCATGTATTTTAAGTTACTGGTGTATGACAGTTACCATTTACGAAGCGACTAGTAAATGTCCCACATTTATTGGTCTATTTACTACGGCGTCGATCAATTAATCAAACGATAAAAATACTTAAATTAAAAAAACGTACACCGATGCATCTTAATATCCACGAACTTAAACATTCACAGAAACATACAAAATGGCGGACCTCAATCGTCTATAGCTGATGCCCACTTCAAGTTCTCTATTGAGCAATCGTGTCATCAATCTTCTGAACAACGCTGCAACGGAACGCAGCACGAAATATGTAAAGATTGATTTACAGCTCGTTGCCAGTACCAAATTGCATCTCCAATGTGGCGAACAGAAAGTGGAATAAGCTACGGAATTTATCGTCAGCCAGCGGAATCAATTCGCAGCGCAATGCAACGGAACCGTACGTGCTTACACGAAGCGGTGAAGTACGAGGGAAAGATGAAAAATACGGGCGAAATCGGTACAGAACTCATCAATTAAATATTTGTGCGCCATTAGTGCAGGTGGCATGAGACGGAGTCGCTGGCGAAAAGAAAGCAGCCAGCTTAAGGGTTTATTATGGCATGGATAGTGCTACGAGACGGACTGCGGAAGCGACGATAGTATTTAATGTTAGGGTTCGCGCAAATGAACCGGTGATAACCGATAAACACTTTACTTACATGATTTTTTAAATATTTCGTATGGACTCGCCGCACACATGTAGCGAGTGGAGTCCACTCGTGATTTAATGTCTACCATATGCTACTGAGTAGGTACTTGTCGAACCGTACACTCGTGGCGGCCTTCGTTTGCGCGGCCCTAAGGACGCGTCACTTTTTAGGTGTTATTTTTTAATATTTGTCTGCTTTGCCAGCACGTTAGTTAAATATATTTATTTGACGACTTAGTTCGTAAAAATCGAATTGGTCTGGGTGAGCCACGATCGAGACGCCCATAGCAAAATTAATTGTCTGGTAACACAATGGTTACAATGATAATATTGTATAGTCTGGCAAAGTTGTTATAGGTATAATTATATATAATTGTAGAAAGGTAGGAATGTATAATATCTTGAAACATAATATCTTGAAGAGCTCGACCTGGATTATGAACGAAACCATGGCGGTTGTAGGTAAGGTGAGAATCTCGCAACGGGCTAATCTTATGTAGAACGGGGAAAAAAGTATAGTGAGAAAAATGTAGGTACCTACTAGGTATCATCATCTTTGTAATGATTATTTTTCTTTTATATTACTATGTATTACTAAAGGACCAATTCCATTCGATTCGATATTTAAAAAAAACTTACTTGAATCTGGTTGCTTCGAAACCCATTCTTATTTAGTAGAGAAGACGCAGGTAGGTAAATTACAAAAGCTGTTGGTATTTAAGACTCCAGTGTTATGTGTCCGGAAAAAATTCAACCTAACATCAAAAGAACAGCCATTTAAGTTAAGGGACACTGAGATATCCGTTCTCTTCGGGCTGTGGCGTAATGGAACCCATTAGAGCTGGCCGCTATGCCCGCCCACGTCATACTCGCGTATAAATCCACATAAAACTGATTCGGTGTCAGCAGTAAACTAGTTAGGTGCGTGATATATTAGGATGTTTTTTGTTTCGCAGTTGTCCCACTAATGCGTGTTTATAACGCACCCTGTATACTTCCCACACTTGACACATTTAGGCCTAGAAAAATGTTTTGTCTAGTTACGTTTGGATAGCTCCCAGTTTTGGTATCGTCTCGAACTCCGCCAACCCCGATTTCAGACCAATCTAGTCGTAAGACAAACCGGTTTATCATACGCGTGGCAGTATAATAGTAAAAAAATATTCAGGTCCTCCATAGAAACTAACGCGCTGATGATAATAGGTACACCGTGTAACTCTCAATAATTAAAACCTCTTATAGGCTGATTTTAGTACTCAAACATAATAACTTTTTGTATGGGACCAACATCGAAATCTCAAAAAAAAAAAATAGTTTCCTTATACAAAGCGTAACAGCTGATTAGACATTTAGTATAAATAAATAAATTAAAATAAATAAAAGTTATACGGTGTATGAAAATTGAAGCATTCATTTATTTACGATTTGGATGTTGCTTGTATGTGTATAGTTATATAGGACATTATTTTCATTAAGGCAAATGTATGATGAATAAAATTATAATAATATGCGCCAAACAATATACCAATTGTCGTGGTTTTTTACGAGGTACCAGACAAGGTATTTTGCTAGGGGCATCTCCCAGCACACCTACACTCTAGTTAGTTTATAAAATATCGTTTTCTGAACTGACCCGAACTGGGAATCGAACCCAATCGTTTGCTTTCAAGGTTAATTGACGCGTTAATCCAAACGGATCGACGATAAAGTACCTGCTTAATAGAAGAACCCAAGTGCACTGAATCTGGGAATTGATTAAAAAAATCTGAGATTTGTCTCCATTACGAGCACAGAGACATAAAGTTAAATCGTTATCGCCGTGACGGTATAAATTGCAGCAATCCGACGACACTCGGCGCGGATCCAACTCCAGCCCAGCCTTTGCTGATTTAACGAAACGTAGAGACTACCGGTTTTTGTTATACCGGTTTTTTCTTTCAGTTGGAAAACCGGTATGAATTGAACTGCTTTAAATAAAATTTGCTGTTTCTTCATCGAGTAAAGAAACCGTTTGAAATTCTGTGACCTACTCCTCTAGATTTAACTTTAATTTTGGTAATTGCTATACTCATTCGCGTGCCGCTTACCTACCCGATATACACTGGAAAATCCTTAAAAAAAAAAAATGCGACACGCAGGCTGATAATTAGTTAAAAGCGCTGAGAGCTTAGTCGGGTTTGTATTCCCCTTGTTTCTTAACACATTGAGCGCCATGTTGGTCACCCGTGACCCCCAAACAATACATTTTCTATTGTGTGTTACAGGACGTCTTTAAACCAAAACTTAATAACTAACTAACTTAATAACTACCTAAAACCCTGCGATAATGAATGTGACAACTGGTAAATCACCTGACAGTAATATTAAATTATATTATGTCACGTGGTTTTCCGATCGACATTTTGCTATTGAACGGTTCTGAATCAGGAGAATTGGACGCGCCCTGAAACTTTACAGAGCGATGCTACAGTCAGATCTTAAAACCGAGTCGCTTGTATTTCATTCATAAAATAAAACCGGTATGGAATAACTAACCTCAAATACGGTTGGATCCACTAGTGCATTGTACTCTGTCATTAGTAGCGGGTCAACAACTGCGCATAGAAGCGTACATTTTGATACAATGAATTGGTTTCAAGACCCAGTTCGACCATTGTAGGGATTGTGTCTCTCTATCTTTAATATGACTTCAAAGAGCATTTGTTTGTTTTAAAGTAGGACACTTTCTTATAATACTAAACAATATCACTCTTTTTGTGACCTCGTTGGTATCAGTAAGAACAATACATATTTGTAAGACATTTATTTCAGTTAAATTACCTTTCCCCGGAAACAAGTAGGGCAAATTTTCATTTCATCTCCATAAAAAATACTTTTAACAATTTTTCATTTTTGGAAAAATGATGAAAAAGTATTAAACTTATAACGCCGTCCCCGGAGAACATAAAGATAGCTGCCATTTCATAGTTTTAGTATTATTTCATATTTGAGATGTACCCCCAATAAATATCCTCAAATATTTAAAAAGTCGTCAATAGTTTAAAAAACCTTTATACAATCATACCAATTATCTAGACCCAAACATCGTGACTATAGCGGATAAATATATTTAAATATATTTATAAACATCCATGACTTAGTTACAAATGCTCGTGCTCATCACACAAATATTTGCCCCTTGCGGGATTCGAACCCGCAACCGATGCCCGCTTTTGCCCTGCCCGGCTTTGTAGTCCGAAGCGAGAACCGATAGACCAAGACGGTCAAGTTCATGGTTAGGTTACTTCAACCTTGTTATGTTTTCTCTTCAAAGAGTAAGGCGTAAAACCAAAATAACACTGCTTGCGTTGGTACTATTTAGAATTCTAAGTATGTACCCCAGACTAGGTAGGTATATTTAAGCACAGACAACTGACTGCTAATATCATCTTGTAACTAAGTAAGCTACAAAAGCTGTGTTAGTCTTTACAAACTACTGCGAAGTCTACAAAATGTCTGTTACTTATGTAGCGACATCTATCTCGCCACATACGAACTAAACTGACGTATCCTACATCGCGATATTAAAGTTATCGGAGCGATTGAAACATATATACAAGAACCCGACAACAACCGTCGGGCAGTAGCCCACCAGACACAACACCCGTCTGGTCGGAGGATCCTCCTTTTTCAATGGTGGATGAGGAACTCAACACCCTGTTCTCCCATCCCCAAACTTAATTGAAAGCAGTAAATAAAAAATCGTACCATGATATCAGATAAAAGGTTGTTTTCAGTCATAGTCTACTCGTATGTAGAGGAAACGGGAATGGTCGTCTTTTGTTTTCATGGAATTCTCATTACCCGTATTACAAATGGAAATTGGAAATCTCGAATTCATGAACCAATAAGAACAGGAACTAATATGTGAATAACTTAAAATACTCACATATTTTTGTGTTTTACTAAATTTAGTACTTAGGTTATCAGAAAGGTACTTACATGCACAAATCCTTTGGGAAGTGATTTACGGTTTTTAAACCTGTGCTGTGATAATTTCTAAACATAATAACAATTTTATTGATGTCAAAGAAATAGGTAAACCCTTATTTTCCCAGACATTGAAATTCTCCGCGAATGCTAACTCCAGTAAGAATATTTGAATTCATATGATAATCCTGATCATACAAAGTAGACGAACATTCCTCTATTGTCTCTGGAATTCTCGTCACCGATATGCATCCGCCGGAATCCGCAGGGAATTGTGGAATCTGGAATTTTCTGGATATCGGCCACTTAAATCGGCAGAGCTTTACGGGTCTTTTACACGGTACGAATATTTTTCGCGGTTTTCACTATATTTATTTTTGAAGGACTTGCTTGCTGTGTTTGGTTTTTCAAGGCTTTTACAGGAGTTAGAAAATAAGTTTTCATGACGTAAATATGCCTACTAAATAAACCAGCCGAGATAAGGTAGAAAATGAGTGTTACCCCCTCATGCGAAGTAAATTAGGTCGAGTAAAGTAGAAACAAGAAAAAGAAAGAAAAGGAGGAAGCGTGAAAGTATAGTGAAAGGGGCGTGCATTATGCAGAGCCTACCTTCATAAAAACCGACAGAACAGCTGACCATAATTATTAATTACGTATTCAACAATAAACAATAAATATATTGTAACTATTTTGTCGTCTACCTGTACTTATTCCTTACTAAAGCGCGCAACTTAGATCGTTACTGTGCAATTTAACCAATGTTAGGCTGCCGCGAGATCGTCTACTGTTTCACGCAAACTTACTCAATTTTCACTTACAGCCTACCCCCATCAGAAACCAATGCACGCCCCTGAGTGAAATAGAAAAGTATTTATAGTGAAAGTGTAGCACAGTAATAGTAGAGATAACGTCTAAAGAGTACCACGTCGGTGCTACGTTGCCTACGTCACTAAGTGTCACGTCGGAACTTTGTAACGCAGACTGCTTCAGTGCTGCTTGTAGCAAGAGGCACTAAAGCGTCTTATAATTCCGTACCAACATTCGTTACAGTATCTAACGATGACTGAACTGTAATCTATCTAGTCAGCCCATGTTTACCTACTGCTGGGTAGAGGCCTTCTTATAACTGCGTCACTTACTAATCGCATAACCAGGACCAGTAGGTTGTCGGGCCTGATAGTGTGCCCATTGTCCTTTTTCCCTCTCTTTACTGAATTATCTGGTGCTTATTGGCTTATTTATTAGGCAGCTCTAAGAATCTACATATTTGTTATAATAATTAATTATTATTTTGCAAAATCTATTCAGACGATTCACAAGCATAATTAATGATTAAACGAACTTACCTGTATGTGAAGTTCTATCATAATTATGTGAAGTGCATCGTCCGAATAGATTAATAACCCTCCCTCCCTTAGGATCCCAAGGTATACCACCGCCAAATGCCAACAACAGTCTTTAGCAGTGTGTGTGTACACGACGGCCTAAATCTTGTTTGTAAATAAGTTGTTTATAGTATTCGTTGTGTTAGTTTTTTTAGTTTCGTTTATAGTTATCGTTTATTCCGTTGCTTATAACTCTGTGTTAGTTAATAAGTTGCTTTGTTCGTTATAGTTTATGTTTTATGTGTAAATAAAGAAGTATATAGGGCCCGTTAGGGAAATACATAGGAGATCCCGGGCAATACCTTAGTACATAACAGCCATAATAGTGGGCCTAAATTAGCGGCTCTCTATAAGGTATTGCCCGAGATCATCAGCCATCCGGAGTGAGGGAGATAGCAATATCTTCCCTCCCGCTCCCACTCCGGGGAGCGGAAGGGGAAATTGCCTCCCAAAATAGTATAAAAACCGCGTGGGTGGTCCCGTTAATCGTCACTCGAATCAAGTCAATCAGAGGAGTCACTCGAATCAAGTCAACCAGAGGAAGCACTCGAACAGAAGCAGTCACTCGATCGTCATTCGTGATCACTCCGGAGAGCCACAAAACTCTCAAAGCCATCGCAACTCCTAGCTCCGATATCAACCACAAATACTGGCGTTTTCATTCCGCACCCGCAAGTCCTTCACCGTGAACCTCCGCCCACAGGCCCTACCGGATAACTTCACTGACTCATCATATCCGAGGGCCGGTCGGGAATATTGGTCCTTCGAGCCGGATAAAGAAGAAACAACAGTGGAAAATGCCAGTAACTCGAAGCATGTCGGAGCAACGAGTCACCGTAGCGGGGTGTCAAGAAGATTCTACACATCAAGACGACACTCCCGCAACTGAGCAACCGCCGGCGGTACCGCCGGGCTACCCCGTCCGTTATGAAAATCCGCCCGGATCTCCGTCGGAAGCTCAGCCACAGAACACCAAACCGAAGTCGATTTCAAACAAGTCGAATCGGGCGCGGCGCCTAGCGCGCGCCAAAGCAGAAATCGCAAAACTGAAGCTGGAGTTGGAACAAGCCAAGCTCGCAGTACTAGAAGAAGAAGACGAAGAATCTGATGATGAAGATTCCGTCGCATCGGGAGAATCGCTGGGGCAAGCACGGGTCGCCGAGTGGCTAGACCAGGTGCCGCCAGTGACCAAAACCTCGGAACAACCTATCAAGACCGCACCTGCGTCGAAGATTATCACCGAAAAACAGCCGCCTGCAACCGCGCCGAGACCCCACCGGTCAGAAGACAATCGTATTCATCTCGGCGAGCTTGCGGCTGCAATCGCGCACGCCGCGCGATCGAACCACACACCGTCCGCAGTTCCGAGGTACATCGGAGAGCTACTTCCGTTCAACGGCTCTCACTTCGAATGGCTCGCATTCCGCGCGGGCTACCAAGAAACCTCCGTATATTTCTCCGACATCGAAAACACAGCAAGACTCCGAAGAGCCCTGAAGGGCAAAGCGAAAGAAGCAGTGAGCAGCCTGCTTATAGTGAACACGAAGCCGGCTGACATTGTGCAAGAACTAGAAACACGTTTCGGTAGACCCGAGACGATCGCCCTCGCCGAGATCGACCGGTTGCGGCACGTGCCCCGCCCAACCGACTCACCTCGTGACATCGTACAGTTTGCCAGCAAAGTCAAGAACAGCGTGGCCACACTCCGCGCGCTGAACCAGGCTCACTACCTATACAATCCCGAGGTAGTAAAGCACATCACCGATAAATTAATTCCGTCGCTGCGCTACAGGTGGTTCGACTTCACACGCGAACAACCTACCGAAGAACCCGACCTACTCCGCCTATACCGGTTCGTGTCAAGAGAAGCCGAAACATGCGGCCGGTACGCCGATCCGGAGAGCGTCGGAAATTTAGAAGAACAACCGCAACGTGCAGCACCGCGTGCGCGCCCTCAACGCGCATACAGTAACAGTCAAGCCGAAGAAAATCAAGAGAGAAGCTGTCCAGTTTGCAAACAGGCAAGTCACGTGACCGCAAACAAGTGTGAACGCTTCAAGAAGGCTACAAGCGACGGACGGTGGGACTTAGCCAAACAACACCGGCTATGTTTCCGCTGCCTCAACCTAAGGAAAGCTTCACACCAGTGCGACACACGACAGTGCGGAGAAAACGACTGCAAGCGGACTCATCACCCCCTCTTGCACTACACACCGAAGAAAGAGGTCGAGACAGTCGCCACTACTCACACAAGCGAGACAGAAACAGTCTCCACCGCTCGCACGCATCGACTGGCAAATACTACAAGCTACCTCAAGATATTGCCAGTAACAGTCGTCGGACCGAAGTCAACCGAGAAGACTTACGCCCTTCTCGACGACGGCTCCACCGTCACCCTCGTCGATGAAGATTTGGCGAGACGCGTCGGCGCCGATGGCCCGATCGATCCGCTAAACATCGAAGCGATCGCCGGGGCCCGAGTAACCCGAACAGACTCGCGGCGCGTCACGCTACGTCTACGAGGCCAAGACGAAGAACATACCTTATGCGGGAGGACTGTCAAAAACCTCAAGCTGGCTGCACAAGAAATAAAGAACATAGAAATCGAAAAATATCGTCACCTTGAAGACATCGCACAGGTCGTCAAGTACGAAGAGGCCCGGCCGACTATACTCATCGGTCAAGACAATTGGGAGCTACTTCTCGCCCAAGAGCTGCGCCGTGGTACTTCAGACGAACCTGTGGCTTCAAGGACTCCGCTAGGCTGGGTGCTCCATGGCTCAGCCAACAGGAGCCTGGGCCACCTAGTCCACCACGTCTACCGCATTACCGAAGTCGAAGATCGACTTGAAGAAGCTGTGAAGAAACACTTCGCCTTAGAATCTCTCGGCGTACAACCTCGACCGACGCGCGCCGATCCAGACGAGCGCGCCCTCCGGATACTCCGAGAGAAAACCACCGCATTACCAGACGTCGGCTACAGCACTGCACTGCTATGGAAGACGGACGTGATCGAACTACCGAATAACTACGACCACGCCCTTACTCGCCTACATAGTACAGAGAAGAAAATAGACAAGAGGCCGGATCTGAAGCAGGCCTACGAGACCCAGATGGAGCAGCTGGTGGAAAAGGGCTACGCTGAGGTAGTCACCACTCCGCCCACCGAGAAGCGCACTTGGTACTTGCCTCACTTCCCAGTACTACACCCCGCTAAACCGGGAAAAGTGCGCCCAGTATTCGACGCTGCAGCCCGAACACGGGGTACCTCGCTCAACGACCACCTGCTATCTGGACCGGACCTCCTACAATCGCTACCGGGCGTGTTGATGCGCTTCAGACAACACCCCATCGCTGTGGCAGCCGACATACAAGAAATGTTCCTGCGCATTCAAATCAACGAAGACGACAGGGACGCGCTCAGGTTCCTCTGGCGATCACACCGGCGGGAGGGACCGCCTACAGAATACCGAATGAAGTCGGTGATTTTCGGAGCAGCAAGCTCACCGTGCACGGCGTTGTACGTCAAAAACCACAACGCCGAGCTACATCGTCACAAATATCCGGATGCGGCCGAGGCTATCGTTCATCATCACTACATGGACGATTACCTACAAAGCTTCACATCTACAGAAGAAGCCGTCCGCATTACTACCGAAGTGCGAGAAGTGCACGAAAAAGCAAACTTCTACTTGTGCAAGTGGACGTCAAATAACACCGAAGTCTTGAGAGCACACCAAGCCGAACCCGCTACAGTACGAGACGTCACACTAGAACAAGAGAACGAAGAAAAAATCCTAGGCCTCACCTGGCGGCCCAACAGCGACACCCTTGGGTTCAACCTCAACTTCGCCCGGGTGCCGACCGACAAGATAGACGGCAGCCTCACACCGACAAAAAGAGAAGCCCTCCGCACCGTCATGTCGCTGTTTGACCCGTTAGGCCTAGCATCACCGATCACCGTGCAGGCCAAACAACTGCTACAAGAAACCTGGCGGCTGGGCGTAGACTGGGACGAGCGCCTGCCACCGCCTCTAGACGCCCAGTGGAACGACTGGCTGAAACACCTCGCCGAGCTACGTAACATCAACCTGCCGCGCTGCCATCCTACCTTCAGCAGCGCGGTACGAAGAGAACTGCACACATTCGTGGATGCCAGCGAGAAGGCCTACGCAGCCGCCGTCTATTGGCGCACACAAGACGAAGGCGGGCAGGTACAGGTGACCCTAGCCGCCGCCAGAGCCCGAGTAGCGCCCCTTAAGCTCGCATCGATCCCGAGACTCGAACTACAAGCCGCCGTGCTGGGATGTCGACTAGCAAGAACAGCAGTCGAAGAACACCAACACAAACCCGACCGACGATACTACTGGAGTGACTCGAAGACTGTGCTCGCGTGGTTAAGAGCCGGCCCACGCTCCTTTAAACCGTTCGTCGCACATCGGGTGGCCGAGATCGAGGAGGAAACACAAGCAAGTGAGTGGAAGTGGGTGCCTACACAGCACAACGTAGCGGACGACGCTACGCGCGGAGTACCCGCTGACTTCACTCAACATCACAGATGGTTCGTAGGACCCGAGTTCCTATACGAGTCCCACGACCACTGGCCTACCGAGATGAGAGAAGAAGCCCCGAAGACAGGAGAGGAGCGGTCGCACGCCGTTTCACAAACAAACGGCACCCGGCTGACAGAATCGCTCCCCGAAGTACATCGTTTTTCGTCGTGGCTGCGCCTAACCAGAACAACGGCGCGAGTTTTACAGGCACTCGACCTATTCCGCACTCCGGCCCGTAAACTCCGCCTACCTATCGAGCAGCCACGCCCACCGACCGATAAGCCACGCCCACCTACAGATAGCGTGCATTACAAAAGAACAACTCGCAACAGCGAAGCGGATCCGACTTGGCGCAACGTCAACAAGAAGACAGCGCCGCCCGCTAAACGCCGCACCGAGAAGACCGAAGATCGCTTCCGACCGCTCACAGCTGATTACATCATCAGAGCGGAACAACTGTGGGTGCGTGCCGTCCAACAAGATTCGTTTCCCGAAGAGACGGCCGCGCTAAAGAAACAAGAAGCAGTACATCGAGATAGCCGACTGCGACAACTAGCAGTCACCTTCGACGACACCGACTCGACTATCAAGATAAAGTCGAGGATCGCAGCAGCAGTCCACATCAACGAGCAGCAGAAACACCCGGTTGTGCTAGACGGCGACCACCCTTACACGCGCCTCTACATAACCTGGGTACACCGGAGACTGCATCATGGAGGTGTGGAAATAGTGATGAACGAGATACGCCAGCGCTTCTGGGTGATACGTGCGCGACCCACTGTGCGCAGCGTAGTGAAAAGCTGCCTACCGTGCCGACATCGACGTGCAGTGGCCGCCGTCCCCCCGACCGGGAATCACCCGGCGAGCCGCCTGGCACATCATCAGAGACCCTTCACATACACCGGGCTCGATTACTTCGGGCCACTCAGCGTGACCGTCGGCCGCCATCATCAAAAAAGATACGTGGCGTTATTTACGTGTCTAACCACAAGGGCCGTACACCTCGAGGTCGCCGCGTCACTCTCTACCGACTCCGCCATCTTTGCCCTGCGCCGCATGATGGCGCGCCGCGGGCAACCCACCGAAATATGGTCCGATAACGGGACCAACCTCCGCGGAGCCGACGCGGAACTGCAGAAGGCCGCCCTCGAAGCCAGCCGCGAGGAGGCCGCCAGCCACACTATCCGGTGGCGCTACATTCCGCCAAGCTCGCCGTTCATGGGAGGGGCCTGGGAAAGGCTCGTCCGCTCAGTCAAGACCGCGCTGACCACAACACTACAGGAGCGACATCCGCACGAAGAAACGCTCACCACGTTGCTCTGTGAGGCGGAGTACACCGTGAACAGCCGCCCACTGACGCACGTCTCCGTGGACCCCGAAGACGCCGAAGCCTTGACCCCCAACCACTTCCTACTCGGGGGGTCAGGCCGTATCCACCAGCCGGGATCCTTCACCGAAGCGGATGTCGCCAGCCGTCACCACTGGAGGCGAGCACAGCGACTAGCCGATGAGTTCTGGGGCCGCTGGGTCCGGGAATACCTGCCGGAGCTTCAAAACCGGCGGGAGCCCCACGGCCGCGGAGCCCCACTGAAGATCGGTGACCTGGTGCTGGTCGCAGACTCGAACCTGCCCCGCAACGTCTGGCCACGAGGAAGGGTGGTCCAGATCTACCCAGGCCAGGACGGCATCGTCAGAGCTGCAGATGTCACCACCCGAACCGGAGTACTGCGGCGCCCCACGAAGAAGCTCGTCGTACTACCAGTCAAGGCCATCGAGACCGTCGTGACACCCAGAAGCTGAAGCGACACGTCGCTTCACGGCGGGAGAAATGTACACGACGGCCTAAATCTTGTTTGTAAATAAGTTGTTTATAGTATTCGTTGTGTTAGTTTTTTTAGTTTCGTTTATAGTTATCGTTTATTCCGTTGCTTATAACTCTGTGTTAGTTAATAAGTTGCTTTGTTCGTTATAGTTTATGTTTTATGTGTAAATAAAGAAGTATATAGGGCCCGTTAGGGAAATACATAGGAGATCCCGGGCAATACCTTAGTACATAACAGCCATAATAGTGGGCCTAAATTAGCGGCTCTCTATAAGGTATTGCCCGAGATCATCAGCCATCCGGAGTGAGGGAGATAGCAATATCTTCCCTCCCGCTCCCGCTCCGGGGAGCGGAAGGGGAAATTGCCTCCCAAAATAGTATAAAAACCGCGTGGGTGGTCCCGTTAATCGTCACTCGAATCAAGTCAATCAGAGGAGTCACTCGAATCAAGTCAACCAGAGGAAGCACTCGAACAGAAGCAGTCACTCGATCGTCATTCGTGATCACTCCGGAGAGCCACAAAACTCTCAAAGCCATCGCAACTCCTAGCTCCGATATCAACCACAAATACTGGCGTTTTCATTCCGCACCCGCAAGTCCTTCACCGTGAACCTCCGCCCACAGGCCCTACCGGATAACTTCACTGACTCATCATATCCGAGGGCCGGTCGGGAATAGTGTGTGTGTGTGCCTCTATACATATGACGTTGCCTTGACGCCGGGGTGACCAGTAAGGAAATAATACTATACGACAAAAAAGGAAAAACTATTTTATTTTAATATACGAGTAAATCTCTAAAATATTCAGTGGATTGAGTGAAGTCACTTGCGTGTAACACTCATGTTCAGTCCTATGTATTAAAAACCGGTCAAGTGCGAGTCGGACTCGCGCACGAAGGGTTCCGTACCATTATCTATACAGCATTAGTATTAATATTAAAATTATTAGTTATTAATATCATGTAAAAAAAGGCAAAATAAACGATTGTTGTATAGGAGCCCCACTTAAATATTTATTTTATTGTTTTTGGTATTTGATGTTATAGCAGCCACAGAAATACATCATTCTTTGATAATTTCAATTGTCTAGCTATCACGGTTCGGTTCACGGTGACAGACAGACTGACAGACGGAGAGTAAAGTTTTACCTTTTGGGTATGGAACACTAAAAACCCTTAAGAACGTGCTGCATAAACGGACCGCACAATCTGCACATGTAATGCCTCCGGATGCGAGCCGTTTGGAAATAAATTATCTGTCGTGCGAGGTTTTTGCGCGCACAGCCTGCGTTTGTGGTGCTAATTGTTTCACATTTGGGGTTCCGTGTGTATTTGTAATTTAATAAAGAGCTCTTCTGAAGACTTATTATGATTGTGCAACATTATTACTGACCACCACATAGGTTAGTACTGTTAGTAATTTGCTCTACGGATGAAGGGCTTATAAGTAGGGAAAACTACGTACCCACAAGTATATAGCTACTACAAAATATAAATAGAACTTACTTGTGCTTTGATAAAACATTTTCTATGAAACCTGTAAGAAAACAAAGAACGTTAGATCACGAATCAATAATTTTGATTATATACCTTTTTTAAACAAATTTTTTGTGTCTAGCACTTAGTAAGTGCATCATGAAGTGCATTGGTGTCGTCTTCTATGACATGGCGGGTCATAACATTATTTATATGTTTATTTAATTCCAGGAAAATGAACACATAACTGGGGGAGGCCTATGTTCAGCAGTGGACGTCCTGTGGCTGAAATGATGATGATAATAAAAAATACTGATGTACTTACATATTTTATACAGAGACATTTAATATGATTTCTAATTCATAACCCAATCGGTGACAACCGTCCGGTGTAGTGATTCGCGCTCCGGCCTTCCTACCGATAAATTAGTGCTAAAATTGGGCCATTTTTTAAATCGTAGCATATTGCGATATAACTTTCATTAGTTATAGTGGGAATGCTGAGGATAGTTTTTTGAAGACCATTAACTAAGTTGCAAGCAAAAACTAGTTTGTAATAAAAATGCACGAGAACCCGCTATAGCTTTTTTTACTCAATCTTGACGATATTGTTTTGTCTACTCAGCCTGGGCACGCGTTAGTTGGTTTTTACTGTGTGCTATTATTTATTGATTTCCCAGCACAAACTAAGTTTCATTTGAAAGCAACTGTAGTCAAATTGTTTTTAAAATTTAACTGCTACTGCAGTTGGCACGTTTATAATCCTTATAAAAATTACGTATTTCCAGTCAGTAAGGTACATTTTGATAAATCGGTGCTAGCTGACATAAAACGTTTCGAAACAATCAATAAATCCATGACCTATTTTAACACACTTTAACACACTATTAGTTTCACTAATCCACTTCTAACTGACGTATCGATTTAAAACTATGTAAGTATTTGATTGACATTCACATGACAATTCAATAATTTCACATCAATCGTGCTGATCTGATAATGGAGTCAGGAGGTGGATAGTGAAACCCTTTAACGACTTATAGTACCTAAACCCTTCGTATTGGGCTTATTTCAGCCATAGGACGTCCAATGCTCAATACAGGCCTCCCCCAACGACTTTCATTGGGGGTGATTGCCAAAAGTCGCCACGCTTGACAGGCGGGTTGGCGAGCGTAGTTTTTAATAAGATTTCGCACGCAGACGCTGCTGCTCGTCTCGTGCTACATGAATTAGTCGCTTCTTAAGATACGCCTCCTGTTGGCGGTAGGGATGTGCGTTCTTTACGGCCGTCCCCACCCGACACAGTGAATAGTAATTTAAATTTATTAGGTTTATGCGTCCGCACAAACGAAACATTTTCATAGTAGACCTAATGCCTCCAGCGAAGTAACTGCTGAACCTAGTTGCCATATCAAAAAACAAGCCCTGCCAGTATTATTAACCAAATAAAAATGCTCTTAGCAAACCGTTTTATGTTCGAACAGAATAATAAAGTTAATGAAAACTTCTATCTCTAGTCTGAAAATAAGAAGACTACATTTTAATTAAGAAAGCACAATCACCATAAAAAAACAATCTCGAAACTTTGTTTGTGAAGACCTGAAACTTATCTCTGGTAAATGCCCCTATAAATAAACTAATTAGGCGCGTAATAGTTTGTGAGCGACCTCTTGCGTATTTAATTTCGTCCATTAAATATTTTCTCAGTGGCTCGTTTCTAGACGGACTTACGTTAAATTTTTAATGTAAGAAACGCGACCGCGGCCGTAGTAATGGGAGAGTAAATATCACAGTCCTCCTTATGAATGAATAATATATATCGACTCGACCGAGGAGCTGGAAACACAACGATGCCAATTTGGAGAAACGATATTCACTTTTGGGTTTCAGTAAATTTAAATTTGTGCGCCGACTGAGTTCGCTTAGTGGAAATGTAAAAAGTATTGCAGGAAGAAGTCAACACATGCTACAAGTCAAGCTTATCTAACATTTCTATTCTATGTTAACCTTTAGCTAGGGCGCAGACGTGGACACTTTTTTGTCTTGTCTCAGACACAAGCTACGAGTACCAATGAATATTTGATTTCTATAGAACCAGTATGAAATCATCCACTCTGCGCATAAGTACACATTTCTTGTGTCCAGTTGCTTCCACTTAGCACATACCTACTCATGACGATCAAAAAGTGTTCGGTGTTGCCATTGAGTAAATAATATAAAGAGCAGCAATACAAATCATCTTTTCCCAAAACTAGTAAGTGATTTTTCACTTACATTTAGTATGGAATGCCAGCTCCTGTCAACGCTCGCCCATACAAAAACAGCCTATATAGAGATTAAAAAATGGCGCAAATTTTGTCGAACAGATCATATGACATTTCTACTCTATAGGGTATGTGCTCCATGGGTGTCGCCAACTGAAAACTAAAAGTATCTACGTTTGCCCAGCGACTTATTGTGCAGATGTTTTCTTTTTGGTGAGATATCAGTTTTTTATTCAATGTAATGTTTAATCTTCATCTTAGGTTAACTTGCTTTCAGAAAATGACAATAGCGGCATGTAAAATAAAAAGGTAGGATCTCAGTTTATTTTGATTAGATCAGTATAATTCGTGACACATCCAAAACAATACTATTTAACAATGTAAAACATTGGTATCAAACAGAACTAATTATAAAATTAAAATAATGATCAAATACAGTAAAAAAGGTTAAAAAGTATAGCTTATTAGTGATAAATATATTAATATCTTGGCAGCATCTATCGCTAACAAAAACGATCATCCATAATTCGAAGCCCACAGCTGGACGCTACAGTACAACAGCCTACTAGCCCACAGCTGGACCCCTAGAACGCTACAGTAAGCAACTTTGGGCTCTTTGTATCCAGCAGCTTCCAACCAAAGTCTTACACAAAAAAGACTTAAAATATTTTAATTATTTTTGTCAGACTTTAGTTGCAAAAGTTGCTGATTTGTTTTCGAATACTGCTTGTATTTTTGTGTATTGTGAAATTATTTGCTTTGAAAAATTACTGCCCATGACTGTGTGAAAAATATACCTTATTATACTTTTTTTTTTGCTGTTTCTCCCTTAGTATATGAAATTTAGTTCTAGAATACTCAACATAATATGCATCTTACAACATTATAATCATTCACCTGGCCTGTTCCAACTCCCAGGTTGTCTGGGGTTGGCGCATCTTATAACTAAATGAGACTAAATAATAATGGCGGGTTGCCGCCATTATCAAGTCAAGGGAACGAAACGAACTAGTGGTATATGTCTCGGGAAGCCGCTGGATGCAGGCCGCTTCCAACCGGCCAATCTGGAAGTCAATAGGGAAGGCCTATGTTCAGTAGTAAACGCCCTATGGCTGAAATGATGATGATGATGATGAATTCGACAATATCATATGATTAAGATGCACTGAGAACCACGAAAAAAATATAAGACAAAATTATAAAAAAAATAAAAACCGACTTCAAAAAACTAAAACGCTAAAAATAATCTTAACACTTAAGTACATAATCAGTTACTTTTGGAGTCGGAACGAAAACATAGAATCTCTCATCGACTGGCACCTTAGGGGTGTTTTTTTTTCCGAAAATGTTTTACCATAGTATCTTTGAAGTATAAGGCTATTCATTAAAAAAAGAATCATCAAAATCGGTCCACATTTGGCGAAGATATTATGTAAGATAGATACTAAAATCAGTTGGCGTGGTACGGAGTTCATGCAATGTTTGATGATTTCCTATAGATCCCATCATCAGAATTTAACCAAATTTATATGGGACCATTCTGAAAGTATTACCTTTCAAACAAAAAAATAATTATCGAAATTGGTCAACGAATGATTTCGACGAATTGAGAACCTCCTCCTTTTTTGAAGTCGGTTAATAAATAGACGACATGTAAAAAATTGATGTTATCTTTAATGAAGAAAATTTAAACAAAGCAAGTGGACATGTCATTACTTTTTTTTTACGAAGCCCGCTCTACATAAATGAAAAGATTTTCTCGTTGGTTTAAAAAGAGAACATCTAATAAAACTGTAGCTCCGAAACTCCTTCCTACTATTTGGCTAGCCGAGGTGGCCTCTGTTTGTCGGCAGCAACGTTAAATAAAGCGAACATTGTTTTCAACGCGGCCCGTTCCGCTCCACGTTAATTGCGCAGAAGTGTTTAATGAACGCTTGTTCACTGTGTTTGCACGCCGAGCTATTTGCCGGCCCTTCTATTAAGTCCTTTAAAAATAATAATAAATTCTTATCGGTGTGTCAACTACAAACCATGCAACGGAACGCATACCAGAAACAACGAGTTTGCCGTGTCGGCATAAAGGCGACAATTTAAAAGCTTTTGTTTTTTAAATTACTCGACTTTTTTCCATTTCACTCAAGTCAATCGGGCAGTACTATATTAAGATAGGTATTGTTATGAAAATTAAATCGGTTTTATTAATTTTTAGGGTCTTGAAAGTCCATATGAAAAACGGAACTCTTCTAAATCTACTGGATCGATAAAGTTGAAATTTAGTATATTGCATACATGCATTTTTGTGATCGAGATATAAAGGCGTGACGTAAATAAACGAATTTTAAATATGGCAGTTTTTGTGGGACAAACAAATTAGAAAAAGAAAAAAGAACTAACTTCTTAACTCGTAAACTTTCAAAATAAATAATAAATTGCTTAGTAGTTTTATGTAGGTATAGATTACTGAAAAACCTATAAAAAGTTTAATGGAATACTTTCGACGCTAGTTAACTAGCACTTGTACGGATTTTAGGAATCTGCACCTAAAAGTTGCTAGTGGGAGGGACCCTATTTACTAAGCCAACGTTGTCTGTCCGTCCATCCTACACATTTAGCTTTTAAACCGTACAAAATATGTGCTTTTATGGAGCATATCTGAAGTACTTACCTACAGATATCCGCCATAATACATTAGTATTATATACAATTTGTAAAAAAACTGTTTTATTTTATAACCATTATTAATAGTTAAAAAAACTTCATCTTAGAGTGCCACTCAAATAAATACAGATTCTTCACCAGCTCCTAAAACTTGTCCTTGTTTTTTTCGAGGTGGAACAGTTGGCAACATTCAGAAACGGATAGGAATAACGAGTGCAGCCTAATAAAAAAACCAAAAGTCAACATTTTCGGGGCAGACGTACTATCTAACTTTTTATGTGCGTATATTATGTACAAGTAAAAACGATAACACAACTGGCTATATACTTATGAGTCGACCTCATGCTAAGGATCCTGAATTGAGTTTAAGAAAATCCGGCTGGTACGAAACCCTAAATGTATGAGTCCAACTCGCTTTCGATCAATTTCTTTTAATGGCATCCTTTGACGAAAATTTTTACAATAATGTTTTATACCTACATTTTTATATTTTCGGAACAATTTAGGCGGTTTTATTAACGGTCGGCGTTTTATTTCTTTCTGAATGTCCATATTGACAAGATTTGTGTTTCCTTTCGTGTATTCGACAAACGATTGGGCAGGTTTCAGATAGTTATTCGTGCGCGAAATGTTCTGTTCAGCGAAGGTTTTGTCTAGCGAGAGTCTTTGTGCCCACTGTGCTCATAGATTTCCCCTATAAATGAAATAATAGAGAATTTTCACGTTGTATTAAACTCTTTGTGATCCAATCGGCTGGCGCGCCGAACCAGCGGGGAATAAATACAGCTTATAAATATTAAAGTTTGAAATAAAATGTAATGCTCGCTCGCTGGAATCGCCTTGATTGACATGCAATATGACATTATTATGATTGCAAAATGAATCAAAATCATGTTTCGTGTTGGTAAAATGGAAATGATTGATTCGTGAAGTATAAGAAATGCATAATGTAGGTAATAGTTTAATAAGTAATAAACTATTTTTAAATACATTCTAGTATGTAAATCGATTTTAATTTGTTTGCGTGTTTTGTACTGCTCGGCTTGTCCGACTTAAAAATTGTTTTTTTTCACAGATTAAGGGCCGATTTTTTAATAGCCAGATGACTTTGACATTTTGACAGTTTTTGTATAGAAAATGTATCAAACCGTTATTTTTTTCCGTTGAATAAAAGTTATCTGGCGATTGAAAAATCGGCCCTTAGTAGTATAACGGACGTTTAAGTGCCCTTTATTATTCGAATAGAAAAGTTTAAACATTTAAAAATTTCTATATTTCATTATAATATTAAGGCTTAATAGAAATGAATATCATTGCTTTAAATTACATATTTCAACTGGTTTTCGTAAACAAAATCAAAATTCTCGGAATGTCAATATTTAAAAAAATATATCATTTTTACACACTTCACTTTCACTACAAAAAAGCTGAGCTAAGCAAGCTATTAGTTTTGTTTAAGTAGGGAGCGATTTCATTACGTCTCACGTTTGCCGAGTTGATTTTCAAATATTTGTCGAATTAGTACCGCGCTACCGGAGGTTTGATCAGAAACGTGGCGGGTTTCCCACAGCCGTTTACACTGCAAGAAAATTGTGCATCCTTATACTTATTTGTGCCATACTAGTACGAACTTCGTGATAAATTATTTAGACAAGCGGTTTTCAAACTAACAGAAACTTTTTTTTAGGCCAATGTTACTAAAATAGGTAAATCCTTTTTTTTATAGAGCCCTATATATTCCTAAAATAGACACTATTTATATAACTATATATAACTTTAAAAGCAACAAGCGTCCACGCGAAAAATATTATTTCCCTCAATTTTTGCTGCCTGATAGAAGATGCAGCGATTGTCAAAACAGCCATGTTTCATTGCGCGCTGTAATTATGAACCGTATTTTAATTATTTTTGTCTTTTGAGTTGTCTGTCTTTCTGTTACGTTTCACGCCTAAATCGCTTAACCAATTTTGATGATTTTTTGTATAGAGATATATGAATCCTTGAAAAAGGGCATACGCTACTTTTTGTCGTGAAAGCTTAACCGATTTAGATGAAATTTTGTACGAAAAAAGCTTGAACCCTAGGGCCTTACCTAGGGTAGGGTAGTCCGGAGTGCGGATCACTACACCAGACCGTCGTCATTATGGAGCGAGTGACCGTTTTAGTAAGTATTGTAATGTCACATTTTTGATCATACTTTCTTAAAAGTACCAGACATAGCTTGCTATATTGATTATTTATATGACGGCAATAATCCTAGATCAAAATGCAAAGGTAAATATCTTTTTTTTGTTAAATAATTACCGTTTTCACAATCAGAAATGGAGTTATTATTACCATAGTCATAACCTAACCAACGAGTCCAGAATTACTCTCAGAAAAAAAATTCTATGGACAAAACTAGCTCTACAACTATAAGTAATACAAAATAGGACCACACCATTAAATTATTAAATACATAAAAATTACAGAATCAAACGACAAGTGTTATAAATGTAAATGTAAAAATTACCACGAGGGATCATTTTGTTTACATTTTATACAGGGTTACATTGCAAAGGGGTGCCAAATCTTTCGGAGTGGCTCAAAATCAGTAACTTAATCAAAACAACAAAATATTTTTTGCATATTTAATCATTCCTGTCCGCTGTTAAAAATCGTAGACATGGATAATTTAACTAATTCATGAAAAAATTTCACCGTATTTGCACTGCGTAAGGTCCTTGTAGGCTCGTCGTACCTACGTCTCTGATGAATGACCGCGCGCGGCTTTCGTAATCTCTCTATTGACTTTATTTTCGGATATTTTATAGTTTTTTTTTTCATATTATACGTACATATTAATAAAAAATAATAACGATTAAGACACTTCTTTATATTGTTCCATAGATCTTATTTTTTAAATTTGGCCACGTCACCCCTTTGCAATGTAACCCTGTATAAGTACCTTTCTTTCACGCTATTTACTCGTTCGTATGTATGTGGCTTAGCTAATAAATCGTATCTGTAGACCCAGAGAAGATCAATAGAAAATTGGTACAATGTAACGATACAAAGCGGTGCCATGTCTCTGACAGAATGTTCATTCACAGCGTAGGATCGTGTTTCTGTGTTTACATAGGACCGGACCGCCACATCTTCCGACTACGCCAAATATTTGAAACAGTTGATAACAAAACCTTAAGGTGCATTTAGACCAAACGAACGAAAGCTCCTTCTAGCCACTTATCATCATCATCATCCTTCGAAGTCTACTGCTGGATATCATCATCATACAACATTTTTGCTATAGGAAGGACGAACACAGGCCTCCCCCACTGACTTTCATCGAGTGAGATTGCCAATACTCGCAATGCATGGCAGGCGGGTTGACGAGCGCAGTTTTTTATAATATGTCGCACGCAGACGTTGCTGCCCGTCTCGTGCTACAGGAATTAGTCGCCTCTTACACGCCTCCTGTTGGCGTTGGGGAAGTGTATTCTTTAAGCCGCCCACACGGTAATAGTGACTTACACTTAATAGTGCTGTTTACATCCAACGGCTTCTCGAAACCTTGACTAGGTCGTCAGTCTACCGAGTGCGAGCCCTGTTCAAGCTGCGTCTTCCAGTTTGTGATTGCCATTCGTGAACCTTTCTTAGTTTTGTAAGAGATGTGGGCATGTGGCCTGGCCACACACGTCCCACATTTTGTCCGAGTCATTCTTCGACTATTGTATCCTTGTTAGCAGGTTTTTATAGAATGTTCTATAAATGCTCATTCGTTTGATGTAAACGGTCGAAGAGCCAGCAAACAGTTGCTTAAAATAACAAAAATAATAAGTTTTTTTTATTTGATGTTTGTTTGGCCTAAATGGCGATAGAACATGCCGTTTACACTAAAATTACAAATATATCTAGAAAATAATGCTATTGCTCTGGTTCTATGTTCGTTTAGTGTAAACCCACCTTTAAATGTCATTCGAGTTCTCGGTCGATTCAGCCCGCACTTTCATTGAGATTTCACCCTATTGTGATATGTTTGAACGCTCATTACAGTCTAAAGAAAGTTAGGTCATTCAATTCGCGACCCCTTAAATATTGAGCCCCTTGTTCTACTAAGTCTCTACTTAATGACTTACAGAGGCCTAAGTCCATGTTTCTAAACTAATTAAACCCAATATGAGTAAGCTATAATCTTCAAAACCCGAGTGTATTATTTATTTGGACAAGCTAACTCCGTTACACAGGTAATAGATCACATCCACATCTAGGTAATATTGGATTTTCTGTTATCAAGTGCAAGTTATACAGCAGTTTTGTAAAGTTGTTTTTCCGATGTTCATTTGTATTTTTCATGTGTATTTGTCGTCAACAAGTTTTTCGGCTGTTGAACATGAATTAGTGTGTAAAATGATAAAAAAAGAGTAAAAAAATATATCTCATTAGTACGAGCAAGACAGATCTAAGGACCCTATGCACGCTCTTTGGCATCCTACATGACCCTAACTCCCCAAGTTATATGAAACAACGTTTCATCTACCTGGGTACCACCACTTCGCGCAATCTTCGCTCCTCTCATAACCTTTCTCTTTATACTCCCCTTCATAAATCCGGGTTCTTCTCCGATTCTTTTACTATCTCAGCTATCCGTCTTTGGAATCTTCTCCCTCTTCGTATCAAACAATCGTCATCTAAATTTGTCTTCAAAAATCACTTCTTGAGCATTATCTTGGCACCCTTCGGAACTGATCATTTTCATGTGTTCCCTGTTTCCTTTCTTCTCTTTTTTTTCTCCTTTTTTTCTCTCTCTAGACCTTCACCCATCAAAGTTGGACTTCCCCGTATGTATGTATTCTTATTAAATGTGTGTTTAATATATCTAGTTTTTATAAAATATTTACTTATGTGTATTAGTATGTAATGTTTATTCTAATTAGATTTTTTTCTTATGTAATTTATTTCTAATTATTTCTTGTCAATTACTTCATACTCCGCCACAAACTTCACTATCTGCATTACCTCAAGGTTGACTGGTAGAGAATGCTGTATAGCATTAAATCCGCCAATTGTAGCCACCTGTGCAATAAAGTTTAAATAAATAAATAACAAAATACTCTTTTTGGGTATCATAAATTACATTTTGTGTTCATATTTTTAACAATATTTGTGGTATATTGTGATAATTTAATGTAAAATATAATAGCCAAAGTAAAGGTTGTTTGTTACATGATAGGGCATAGTCGTACGTAACGGATCAGAGTTATGGAGGGTACACGGCTGTCGCTCATCGCCTCTTTTAGATGGGTACCCAAATATTACCAACTACCAAATATTATTATTATTATATATTAATAATATAATAGTACCCAGTATAGGTACTCGTGGGCAGGTAGATAGTAACGATAGTCACAAAATACTTAACTTACATTCAGTTGAGAATTTTACATTTATTATTATTGACAAAAACAACACATAAAACTTAAGTTATAAGGTATCATTTTTAGGTAAAATCTCCGATACTTTGGACACCTTGCGCGAGAACCACCCGATAACCTCCAGGTCCAGATCCTCATGGGGAAAATACAGGGCAAAAGACCACGAGGCGAAGACCGCACAGTGGTTTATATTTCCGAATTACCTAATACATTCCCTAGTTTTTCACTACTTAACACTATCTATAATAATAATGAATGTCAAACATAGATAGATTACTCTTTATTGCACACCACACAAAAAAAAACAATACAGAGAAACAATAAATTTTGAATGGTACAATTTAGGCGGTCTTATCGCTAAAAGCAACATCAAAAATTGTATGTTTAGTTATGACCTCAAAATCTAGGGCTCGAGCGCGCTATCTGACCACTTCGTCTACTTCTTAGAAGTCAATTTTAACCTACTTCTATTGTTCTATCGATTAAAAAAAACTTTGTATGTATTTATAATCCAGATGATATTACAAAAAAAATATACCATCCAGCCGATCTCACGGTAATGCCTAAAGATAGATAGTGGAATTCTTCGATGGCTACTAATACTCGTAGTAAACGATTATAGTTTGGGTTAATGGGAGCAGTTTTGACCAGTCATACTCATAGCTTTATAGTTAATATAGTAATTATCCTAATACATATAAATCTTTTGTACGTGTGTTTGTCACTTTAATCCTCCTAAACGGATTTGAAGGAAGTTTGGTTTGAAAACACAATTGGACCCGGTAGGCTATCTTCTAACAACTGATTTGGAAAAACAATATAGGGACAGCTAGTAATTTATAGTTTGTTAAAAATAATTCAGTATAAAGAAAATAATAATTATTAAAGACCAAAAAATAAAAAATACCCGATCTCGCATCCTACAACCCTAGTCCTAATCGCGTTCATAATGAAGATGTACCTCAGGACAGTCCCTCAAGCGAGTAACTAGTGGCCTAATGAAATTGCTACAGAAATGTAAATTGCAAAAGGGTTCTGTTTATTTAACAATAGGTAACTAGTTTCGTTTGTCTAGGTTTATTTGGGAAGGATCGCAAATTTTTGCTTTGGGACTACTGCGGGTGTATGGAAGTTAATTTACATGGTAGTTAGAAAAATAAGTGGGCTAATTTCGGCTTGATTGTGAAATGTATGTGAAGCAGGGAGTTCACTTGTTGCAATTTACCGAAACTTTTTTTTTACGTTGTCCTCAACTATTGTGTAATAGTATAAAAAGTTTTGTATATATTCAGCCAAAAAAAAAAAACTATGGTCGTAAGTACATCTTTTTATATTTTTCGAAAAGCTGTTCGTAAGGAAAACCGAATGTGTTCGTTTATTTTTTTAATTTCGATCATTAGATGTATCACAAAACGGTTAGGTACCTTGAAGCCATTTACAATCGTAAAACCTTAAGGTAACAGTATTTTTATAGTTACGTAGTCAACACGGAACCCTTGTAGTTTCGCCATGTCCGTCTGTCTGTCTGCCCGCGGCTGAGCTCAAAGACTCTAGGTATTAAAAAGCTGTTATTTAGTGTAAAATCTTGATTGGTACCTTCTCTTCTTTTTGCTTGCCTAATCCATGGTGTAGGTTGTCGTTGTATAATAGGTCATTTAAAATGTTATGGGTACGTAATACTTAGGTAATTTTCCATTTAGGGATCCGTTTGCGTAATATTATGCTTTATACTTAAAGTGAAATTTGTAGTTAGAGTCAAGAGTGGGGACTGGGGAAGGATTTCTGTCACCTAAATGGAAATATGGAAAAATCACGACAGTCTGTAGTAATATACATATAACTTAATTACAAGTTACCGAGTAAACTTATAAAATGTACTTAGAGAAGAAAATGATTGAAATAAAGATGTTAATTATGTAAAACAGGTAGCAAATACCCCATATTGTGACGGGCAACTGGCCCGAAATGCGTCTCACTAGCCTTATTCGCTATGTGCAAAGTGGTTGGTGGGGGCCGTTAAATTGATCGCAGCACAGCGAATACTCCACGCAATAAAAAAAAAAATACAGATGTCATTTTATAGCACACGTGTTAAAACAGTAAACTGACTAAACAACTCACTCAGAAAATAAGACAGTTTTTTTAAAACGTATAAAATAACAAAGATAGCACGTCATTTCATCATCATCATTTCAGCCATAGAACGTCCACTGCTGAACATAAGCAATGGGGGACCATTGACTGCCAGATTGGCCGGTTGGAAGCGGCCTGCATCTAGCGTCTTTCTGCGACCTTTACCAGGTCATCTGTCCACCTTGTGGATGGGGTCCTACGCTGCGCTTACCGGTGGCCTCCATTCTAGAACCGTTCTGCACCATCATCCGTCAGTTCTAAGTGCTATGTGCCCCGTCCACTGCCACTGCAGCTTGCTAATCCGTTAGGCTATGTCAGCGACTTTTGTTCGTTTACGGATCTCCTCACTTCTGATTCGATCTCGCCAGGAAACACCAAGCATAGCCCTTTCCATAGCAAGTTCGCCCGTGCTTTAAAAAACTTAACTAGAAATTGAAAGTCGCGAGCGCAGCTGACAAAGTGACAAACACAGCATAAGTAGATACGCCACATAAAATATCGATGTCGCTAAGTGCCGCAGCCGGCGCGCCATTTGCGCTATGAATTCTTGAAGGTCGATTTACATCTCAAAGGCGGAATCTGCCGTAGTGTCAACCAATACGCTTACAGCGCTCGCCTGCTCATACATATCGATAAACGCGGGTATTTGAACATTACACGTTTGCATAATGCCATGCACGCCGCTTGCTACACAATCGAAACAGGTGGAGTTTCAAACAGTATAATGATGCAAAACAAACTTAAGCGTTGATTTTCCGAAAATTAGAATAGGTTCATCAAGATAGTTAGACTAGCTGTTCCCCGCTGCTTCGCATGCGTGTAATTTAGTTTGTCACAGATATTCGTTAACTAACGTCTCTTATTAATGTCAGTGGGTTTTTAGGAATAAACAACAGGTAGTTTTATACAGGTGTATATTCATTTCTAACCTCAACCACTTTCCCCTATCTCTATAGTTATCCTATACCCTAAGGTTGTCTGGAAGAGATCGCTTTTAGCTATATGCTAAATTGTACATCTTTCTGAAAACATTAACTGTAACTTCTTTATATGGTGTGCAATAAACAGTATCATTCACTATCTATTCTATAGAATGACGGACTTATACAAAAAAAAAACCTATAGTTTACTCTCTTGAGGGTTGAATTTCAATACCAACACTTTTTGGTAAGCCTTTATGTTACAAATTATAGCTAGTGACTAAATTTCAACTCTGTATCCTAAGCCATTTGGGCTGAGTGAAGATTACATACCTACATACTTTCATCCCCGATTTGACACTCTGAGAGTGCGCGCACGGGAAACTTTTGTCGCTGGGACAAAAAAGTTTTTGTCTCTGTCTCGTCGCGTCTCCAAAGAGGGGTGCGCGCACGAAGGAGACAGAGACGAAACTTTTTAAAAAAAAAATCGAAGCGTCATTCGCTTTTTTTTTTTTTTTTTTTTTTTTTTTTCGTTCCAATTGGAACAGGCTAAGGTCTGAGACCATGCTGCCTAGTCATCAGTTTTTTTTTTTTTTTTTTTTCCCCGTTATGAAGTAAATCTAGTTAATGTCATCAGTTATAGTCATTTAATTTATTTATTTTATCAAGTCCGAGTTTTTTGTTTATTTAAACTTCATAATTCAATAAACCTAAATGTCCAAATCAAACGTCTTTGCATGGACGTGATGATAGATAAGCCGATTGCATGGATTTAGCATTGTGCTAATCCATGGCCAAGTGTCAGTCAATGCCAGTGAGTGACATTAAGTCATGTCATTTGTTTGTTCATTGTTGCTTGAATGGAAACAACAACCAAAACAAAACTTCTAAAACAAAGAGGAAATTAATTGGTCTAAAACCATCATATTTTACAACACATCATCAAACAATTTTAGTTTGAAAACATACACAACCAAACAGTAAATTAAATGTAAACAGTAAACAAGCAGAAATAAAATATATACACAAAGCTTTAAATAACTAAATTTGCCCAACTGTATTATTAATAAAATTATACAGAGGTATATAAGTTAAACTATTTACAAGAAGAGCCTGGATGGAGCGCGGTACCGAATCAGGACTATCATATATTTCCATAAGCTCATCCATCAGCACAAGGCGCTGAATGCCAAAGGATGAGCAGCTGAAAAATATGTGGGATAATGACTGCTCTGTTTGGATATTACAATAGTCGCAATGAGAACTGCTTACCATTTTCAGGCGGAAGAGATGGAAATTTAAATTACAGTGACCAAAACGAAGCCTTAAAATAGTTGAGTAAAATTTCCTGTTCATGTAAGTATTATTTTTGCAGAACCAGGGAGCAGTACCAATTGGTACATTAAAAGTGGCATACCATAAACCTTTATTTTGAGTTTGAATGGTGTAGTTCCAATGCCTTTTCCATATGTCAGTGGCCCTTTTTTTTAACAGAGGAATTATATCTGTACATGGAACAGAAATATTAAGGAGACTACTCGAGTCAGGGATAGAGGATGAAGAATTTGTAATTGTTCTGGCTAAAAAGTCTGCCTTTTCATTTCCTAATACACCTACATGTGAAGGAACCCACATAAATGAAACCTTGATATTGTGTACTATTAACAAGTCTAGCCAAAACTCTTTGATTAAAGGAATCAAATAATTTGTGTTAGCATGGAATTTGTTGTTTTCAAGGTTTTTAAGAACACTCATGCTATCACTAATTATTATCCAATCACAAAATCCATCATTTTTAAGTTTAATATGTTTCAAAGCAGCAAGAATAGCTACAGCCTCAGCTGTGAATATACTTATGTTAGAATTAATTTTATACCCAGTACCAGTGTTTAGAAACCTATCAAAAATAGCAAAAGAGACAGCAAAATCAGTTTTTGAGCCATCAGTGTACAGGAATCTATAGTCCCTGAACTCAGAAAATTTACTATAAACATCTTCTTTAGAGGATAACTTATCATCTATCATGATATTAATTGCAGGAAATTTACTGTTAAAGTCTCCCTGATAACATGGAAGAAGTGATGATCTATAGATTTGAAGAGTTTCAAGGAAATTTAAATATTGAGGAAAATCTTGAAGGATATAAGGAGGGTTACGAATGGATTGTAGGGAGTGTTTCATGTTTAAAAACAAATGATTGTTACTTTTATTATATAGTTTTAATATGAATCTTTCTTTCAAATATGAAAACCTTATACTTAATGGAGGAAGATTGCACTCAACTTGCATTGTATTGATGGGAGTACTTTTAAATGCTCCAGTAATGAGTCTTAAGCTTTTATTTTGAATTTTATCTAAGATATCAACCAGTCTGTTATCCCCAGCAAAACATAGAAAACCATATTCAAAGTGACTACGAATCAGAGATTTATACAAAAGCAACAATATTTTGGGATCAGCTCCCCAGGATGTACTACATAATGATTTTAAGATATTAAAAGCTTTATTAGCTCTTGAACTTATTAATTCGATATATTTTTTCCAAGAAACATTATGGGTAAAGGTAACACCTAAAAACTTAGCTTCATGAGAAGCAGGAATAGAAACTTTATCATAATACACAAGGGGAATGAAATTACTAGATTTACCAAATACTACCAATTTTGATTTTAGTGCATTTATGTCAAGATTCAAATAAGAAAAGTATGTACATAACCCTTCCAAAGACTTATTAAGAATGTTTGAAATATGTTTAATTTTTTTTCCAGTTGCATAAACTACCAAGTCATCGGCAAATTGAAGATTTTTTACTTTTGAACCTAAAATAAAATTCAAACGTCTGATATATAGAATAAAGATTAATGGAGAGAGTATGCCTCCTTGACAAACACCTGTAGAAGCAAATCTTGGACCATATAATTTACCATTATACTTAACATAAACTTCCCTTTCAGATAAAAATTTTTGGACCCAGTGAACTATTTTGTTTGGAATTCCAACAGACAGTAATTCAGAACAAAGTACATCAATATTAACACTATTAAAAGCTCCAGCAACATCAAAGAATACTGACATTAAATAATTCTTATTTGTTAAGCTATTTTGTATATCAAGCTGTAGTTGACAAATGCTTTCACGAGCCGACGTTCCTCTTCGAAAACCAAATTGATTTGCAGGTAATATGTTATTTTTTTCTATATAAAAATCCAATCTTTGTTTTAGTAATTGCTCAAAAACCTTACCAACACAAGATGTTAGAGCAATAGGACGGTAGGAATCTGGATTTGATCGTATCTTATCAGGTTTCAAAATAGGGACTAAACAATCAGACTTCCATGAATGAGGGATATCATTATTCAACCACAAATTATTTAATACTTTAAGGAAAATGTACAAACCTCTTTCATTAAGCTTTTTCAACATAAGATAAGGGATACCATCCAGACCAAAGGCACTATCTTTTCTGGAGTAGATAGCAGACATTAACTCTTTTAAAGTAAAAGGTTTGGTTAAAAAACTATTTACAGAATTTGTCTCACTGGGAAGGGGAAAATTTGATTTATTATTGTTTACAAAGTCTGGAGTATACTTTTTCAGAAAATCTTGGACCCAGCTATCATCATTATTGCTACAAGAATATGTTTTATTAAATTTTCGCATGTATTTCCAGATTCTCGAAAGAGGCGTACAACGATTAAAAGAGCTACACAGATCGACCCAACTATTTGTTCTTTCTGTTTTCAAAGTAAGTTTTTTGAGCGCTTGTAATCTTTTAAATTCTATGTATGCTTCATCAGATGGATTGTTTTTGAAATAAAGATAAGCTGACTTAGAATTTTGAACTGCTTCTGAACACTTTTTATTCCACCACGGGATCGGAGGGTTTTTAACTAACTTAGTACGAGTGGAGTTAAGGACTGACGGATTTGTAGGAAAGGAGATGGGCGTATTAAGACAAGGAAGACATCTAACGATTGCAGAATGCAAAATTTCACAAAACTCAGTATAAGCATTCAACGGAGCAAAGTTTTGAACCTCAAAGTTAGATAATTCTAAATCTACATTTTGTTCATACAATTTCCAATCTACCATTTTATAGTTAGGGTAGATGGGCAATTGTATGTTACTTTGATTATTTGCAAGACTATTATTTACAAAAACTTTAATATGTACAGGAAGGTGGTAGCTGCCAAGGGGATCATCATGCACAGACCAATCACAAGATAGAGCTAATGATGAAGAAACAAACGACAAATCTAAGGCATTTGGACGCCATGTCAAAGAACCAACTGTTGTCACTTCACCGCTATTCAATAAAACCAAATTATTATCATCGACAATCTCCAAAATATCCCTACCTCGTAGGTTTACTGAATTACACCCCCAAGATGTGTGATGGGCATTAAAATCGCCAGCGAATATCATCGGTTCAGGCACTGATTTTATTAATGATTCGAATTTATGTTTATTAAAAGTTGGAGTGCAATTAGTTGGACAATAAAAACTGACAATACTTATTTCTTTATTATTTACAGTAATTCTTACACAAATATTTTGTAAAGAATTATCAGAATATGTATGAATTTTTTTATAATGTAAACTATTATGTATTAAAATAGCTACGCCATTATGTTTGTTACCAATATCATTTCTTTCTATTTTAAAACCTTTTATGTTAAAATCTTTAATAGGAGTCAACCAAGTTTCTGATATGATTGCTACATGAATGTTGTGATCATAAAGATGTTGAGTTAATAGAAGCTTGTTACTGGAAATACTCTGAGCATTCCACTGCAAGATGTTAAGATCCATTATTAGGAGAGGAAGAACTATTTCTGAATGTTTGTTGAAGAATTTCTTTTATGGAAGATGAATTAATTGGAATATCTTTTTGATTTAAAACAATTTTTGTGATAGCGTTTGTTAACATGTTCATAAAAAAGTCTGATTTTGTTAAATTTTGTATTTGAGTTTCAATATTACGCATAGTTAATTGTGGAAATGAGTTTTCATTAAATAAATCTGAATATTTAGTAGCTCTGGACTTAACTTTATTTTCTTCAATTTTTAGTTTCTTTTGGGGACAAGTGTTTGAAATGGCTACATGATTACCACCACAATTGGAGCATTTTGCGTCTTTAGGGTCTTGCTTACATGTTTTGTAGTTGTGATCCAGTGAGCATATCGAGCATACCTCGGCATTTCTACAGTATTTTGCTATATGCCCAAACTTCAGACAGTGTAGACACTGTTTAACGGGGGGAACGTATACGCTTACCTCGTGCCTCCAGGAGTCGAGGTATACGTACTGCGGTAACTCAGTGGAGGCGAAGGTCACGGCGACTGTTTGAGTGGGCTGGTACGAGACAGCACCACAATCACTCCGCACACGACGCATGAAGCGCCTCACTTGAATAATATTTCGTGAGCTTCCTATTAATGTCGAAATCATTTTATTTGATAGATCTGTAGGGACTGCGGTAAGGACCCCAGTCACCTCAGTGTCGATTGCCGGTATTGTGGCTTTTAAACCCAGTTCATCCAGTAGTTTTTTATTTTGAAGAAAAACATTTGCGTTATTGGATAAGTCGAATGTGATTCCAATTTTATGTTTGTTAATGGATTTTAAATGCAGTATGCCAGTGACGCAATATTTGCGTATGGCGTGTGAAATGGCCAATCGGTCTTTATCATTAAACATTTTTTCATCTTGGTGGGACAGGAACACTATATATTCAGTCTTTGCACTATTTTCTGGGTACTTTCGTGTGTATCCTGGGACCTTAAACACCTGATATTTTTTAACGCTGTCTTCATCAGAGTCTGAGGATGTCTCCATCAGTGGTGCTTGATTATCGGGCGGATCGTTTTTTTTCCGTTTTCGACCCCCCATTTTCGTTCACTCTATTAGTTCGTTTCACTAGCAACTATATTTACAACTTCAACTATATTTACAAAGAAATATGCAATTTTTTATAACAATTAGAAATTAAATTAAATTTAGGCGCCTTTCGTGATCAAAGGTTCCCGCGCTTTTTTTGAGCGTCATTCGCTTGTATGTAGATTTTTTTTTTTTTAATTTTATAATTGTGTTTTACGGCTCTGGGTTCCAGCCCTTTTAAGCCATATGTAGAATACATGGAGAGCAGTGCTGCCAGACGTGGGATAAATAAGCTAGATTCACGATATTTTGGAATGTAATGCAATAGAAAAAATAATAATGTATCGCACGATAAATCTACGAAAATCCGTGACATTATGCTCAGTAAATAAAATTTTATGAAATTTCAATCTGTGTATTTGAACACATTTTACCTTTATTTGGACTAGACGGCTTTGACTCTGATAGCAGGATAGTAAATATAATTTCTTTGCACTACGAAAGAGATAGACTTTTAGCGTAAAAATATCTGCCATTTTTAAATCTGTATCTGAATTTTTTATTTAGGCGATAGTTAATAGGAGTTGTCATTTCATACCAAATGTAAGTGAAAAATCACTTACTAGTTTCGGAGAAAGATGATTCGTCTTTGCTGCTCTTTAGGGTATATGCTCGATGCTTGTGCAGTAAGTACTGCAGTAATTTAGCTAACAAAAACTTGTAATTTTAAAAAGTAATCAAGTAACATGATTTAAACTTTTGAGCCGTATATTCTGTTCTTTTACTAGTAAAATCTAGATTCGGTAGTTACAAATACAGTAATTTTGTTAACTGGGGATGCGATAACATGATAGTTTTGCAGTAAAACTAGGATAATTCTTAACCTATGAATCTGGCAACACTGGCGGAGAAACACAATTTTGTCCAATGTTTTTCATTTAACTAAAAAACATTGGTTTTTATTTCGAAATTTCGATGGTCTTAGAAAAAATTGTGTTTGAGCACCAAAACAAGACACTGAGTATTTGGATTTACATGTTATTTAATTATTTTTATTTGTGAGGTCTAGAACCCAGAGCCGTAAAACCCAGTATTTAAAAAAAAACAAAGACACAATTTTGTCACCCGTACTGGTCAGTGAACAAAAAAGTCTCCCAGTTGTCGCGTCGCAACGTGCGCGCACCTCCATACTTAACAGAGGACTTGATATGAGAGACAAAAACGTCGCAGCGACAAAAGTCTCCCGTGCACGCACTCTAAAGGGATGCAAGTTGACAAATGCTGAAACAAGTATTTATTTATTTTTGTTAGTGAGTATTTGTGCCAAATTAAATATATAAAAAATATCCCCATACAAATTTTCCCACTCAATTTCACCCTCTTACGGATGCATTTCCCAAAAAACTCTAAAAACAGTATTTTTTATTTATAAAAAGTAACTTTAATACGGAATTTAAATCTTTCTAACTTCGGAAATGATGAACTTTCATAAAAACTGTATTCGTCATTTTCACCCCTTCAGAGGTTAAATTTTCAAAAATCCCTTCTTATTCCCTTTCTATATTATTAAAGGAACATTTGTGCAAAGTTTCATCATTCTAAATCCAAGGGTTTGGGCTGGGCGTTGATGAGTCAGTCAGTGAATGAATGAGTGAGTCAGGACTTATCTTTTTATATATAGAGATTTTCTTTCTTTCAAAAATGAGATCTGGCAGAACAAAACCGTCATTGGCGAGCGTTACACTGTTACACGTACAACACGCGTACAATGGCAACGGACTTTCTGTTACCTGATATTGAAGCCTGTGGTGACGGCGACATTTGGTTTCAGCAAGACGGAGCTACAGCACACAACACAGCGCGCGAAACAATGGCTTTATTGAAAAATAATTTTAGTTAGTTAGTTAGCAGATAATTTTCCGTTTTAGAACCTGTCAACTGGCCACCTACATAATGCGATATCACACCTTTGGACTTTTTTTTGGGTCACTAAGAAGACAAAAGTCTTCATTGATAAGCCAGTTACGATTCAGGACTTCATAACTCGGGTTATTATTGATACCGGTCCTATTGTTGGAAAGTGTGAAACAAAATTTGACATTCCGAATGGACCACCGTCAGCGTAGTCGCGGCCAACATTTAAATAAAATAATTTTCAGAAAGCAAATGTCAAAATTGGTTCTTATGTAAGATTCCACTATCGAATTATATATTACCTATGTGTTTTATTTAAGTAGAATTAAAAAAAGGTCTAAATGAATCACCTGCAGCTGATAACGTTTATTTTAATTTTTTGTACAGCTTATTTAATTCATTTGTTGTCGTTATTATTTCATTGTAGTTTTGTTTTTGTCCTTAGGCAGTTATGACTTTAATAAAATAACATGTAAAATGTTTTTAGGCTCGTGTTAGCGTAATACATTTAACGTAGTGAAAATAAATACACAAATCCAATTAACCTTTCTCTATAGTATTTACTTTCAATAGTTTTATAATTTTCGGATGTTATGTAATATGATATTTTGTTTGAGTTATTAAGTGAACAGCTTATTCTGACGTGAGCAGTAAGTATTGGCAGTTTGTATTGGCTGTACTTTATTTGATCTCGTTTTGTCATTTCCTATGTAACAGAAACCTTTTGAGAGGAATGAAAAGGCCAAAAAACATTATAATTAAACAGCCTGTCTCTCTGTGGGAATTTCGGGCAAATAATAATTGTAAATATTACGGAATTGATGTCAGAATTCCATTTATTATCTACTTTCATTTAATATCCCTCTTCTCCAAATAAGAAACTACAAACAAACGGGTACGTATACATATTATATTAGTTTGATTTGATGGGATAGTCAATAAACAAGACAAGGATAGTAAGCTCAGTCACTTAATGTTAGTACCTATTTCAGTAGGTAGTCAGTCTTGTCTTACGTCAGTGGGTCATCGCCTGGTGGGGAGTGGGGAGCGGGATTTGCATCTATCTTAATTGTATGTATTTGAGACACACTGGTTTTACCGCTGTGGTAGTCGGTCTTCTTTTTGCAGATACGGAGGCCATATTCAAGCGCATTCCATAAATGTCGTACATATGGTCGAAGAACCAACAATTATTCTCTAGCACATTTTATAAATTTCATAATGGTTCAACGTCTTCTTGTCCAAAATATCTCAGTGCCTAAAGACGCAAGTCTACAACCAATGTGTATTATCAGTAATGACATATGGAACTGAAACGTGGCCTCTCACTATGGGCCTTATACGAAAGCTCAAGGTTGCACAGCGTGCTATGGAAAGGCTATACTCGGTGTTTCTTTGCGAGATCGAATCAGGAATGAGGAGATTCGTAAATGAACAAAAGTCGATGACATAGCCTTACGGATTAGCAAGCTGAAGTGGCAGTGGCCGGGGCACATAGAACGTAGAACTGACGGCCGATGGGGCAGAAAGGTTCTGGAATGGAGGCCACGTACCGGCAAGCGCAGCGTAGGATGCACACAAGGTGGAAAGACGACCTGGGAAGGTTGCAGGACGCCAATGGATGTGGGCCGGTTCCAACCGGCCAATTCGGAAGTAACTGGGGGAGGCCTATGTTTAGCACAGGACGTCCTATGACTGAAATGATGATGATGATGATGATAGTGGTTCAAAGAACCAAAAGATATTTTCAATCGCAGTTTTGGAGAATAGTATCAAATCTGACTTTCTCGAGCATGACAATATTGAATGGCAATTGATATAAAAAGAATAATCAACCCGTTTTATAGGAGAAGGATTCTTCTTGAACACAATATCCATAAACGGTAATAATGATAGCGACCTAATACCAACGAGGTGTTGCAATTATAACGTGTCTGCATTGCGAAAACAATTTTTTCATATTATGTCTTTTACTAATTTCCGGTTGGTTTTACGTAAAACTTTATACAAATAAAACAAGGTTTGAATATTACTGTAATAAGCGATCATTCCTGTTCTTATCACTATCTATACTATAAGTTAACAGAGATTACCTGTTCGTGTTTGTACTCGTAGGCTATGAGAGTCTTCTGCGTAGGCTTCTGTTGTTTATAGCTATTTTTGTTGAAACGTGGATTTTCATAATATTATCTAAAGGTTACTTTATTATAAGTCAACATGCCCTTTGCATGGACTTCACAAAACAAAACGTTATTTTCATGTACAAGTTTATGAGTTTGTGTGTAATTTTTCATGAAAATTTATTACGTAGAAATGCGTTGCTGTTTTTTTTTGGCTAATTGCTAAAAGTAATGAACCATTTGCACAAGATCGGAGCCCGCTATTGGCACTAAAATATTTACAATATTTGAGTTGGAATGGCGTCTCGAAGGATTGAGTGGCTGATTTACATGACAAAGTCTCTAAGCAACCCTCGAGGATTTTGGAAATGCGTCTCGATCCGACGGCATGGTATAAAATCGGGGGTACCTTATCGATTTCTTGGATTTATGAATTTCAAATCGACTCATTTGTTATTTCATTTGGAAATATGCAAAGTGACGACAAAACATTTCAGAGTCTGAGCACTCGATCTATCTCTGCACGTTTCTCTTTCTAAAAGATAATAGCGGCCTGATTTCATTTATTTAAAATATGTAGCGTAAAGAATGCAAGTGCACAGTGCAGTAATTAATAAAGAAAACGAGAGATAGTAACCAATCATCATCATTATTTCAGGCATACGACGTTCACTACTGAGCATACGAGTAGGCACCAATAACTTCCAGATTATCCGGTGATTAAACAATATACAAATTATATAATCTTTTAAAGACCTAAAGACTAAAGACTTTTAAAAAGATTGCTATTAATTATCAACGACCTCCGTAACCGAGAGGCGAGCACGTAGGTCTTGGTGTCGCCATTGAACGATCTTTTTCATATGGTCTAGGAACTTGTGATGTGGTACGTACCGTCGTTGTAATGTGTGTGTTTGTGTGCTGCAACTATCGTATTAAGACTTTCTTGTAATGGTTGCCGTATGTTTGACTATGTATATTACTCTATTTGCAGTTTTACAGAATAGGTTCCATGAGCTTATAAGATAGTAAGTATTACTTTAACCTTGTTTTGTTTTTTCTTTTGTAAGGCTCAAGTTGATATATTGTAAAGGTCCTTATTGAGGTTAAACCTATTTGAGACATGAGGAAACCATATTAAGGACTATATAAAATAAAATACAATCGTGAGTGGGTACCTAATAATAAAACGGTAACCCTACAAAATATTTCTAAAGAAGAATGCTTATTTCAAAAGACAATATCAGATGTTGTGGAAAAATCAGCTTTGTTCTATAAATCCCTTTTGAATCAAAATATCAAAGACCGGCTAGGGAGCAAATTGGACAAATTTTCCGGCTTTTAAGGAATCTCGGCCGGAGTGCCACTAACGGGGGAAGAGTGGGAAAAATGTTTTCTTTTACAGACAGACAACTTGGCTCTTATCTACAGCCAAATAGACGCTTTTGATCCTTATCTTAACAATGCCAGGCGACTAATTAAGATTTATTTATTGCTGAGAGAAGCGAATATTTTTGATTTTAAAAAGAAGTAGAGGCTTATTGTTTGAATTTGCGAAACAGTTTGACTCTCTCTGATGACCAAGAGACCTATGAGCTCATAAAACAGTATTACTTCAAGATTGTTTTGTTTTTCTGTAATAGATAGTCAAAAAGTCAAAGTCAAAAATCATTTATTCGGTTTAGGACAGAAAACTGCCACTTATGAACGTCAATAATAACATTATTGTCCCATATGGGTCAGAACAGGTCTCCTTATTTTTTGGGCCCTACTAGCGCTTCAAGATAAGACACAGACAATCTGGCAAGTGCTGAGAAGAAACGCCGGAACAAACTCAGACACCACTAGCTGCCACAAAAAAAAAGGAAAAGAAAATAATGTTTACCTGTGCGAGCAGGGCAGTATTTAATTCCAGACATTTTTGTCATTTAAATAGTCATTAACAATATAATCACCCTTTTTCATTAAAATAATCTTAACATGCGATTTAAACTCAAACATGGGTAGTTCAACAATAGACTGGTAATTTTTAACAAAAAGCGAATACATTTCCCCATTAACGAATTACTCACTTTATGCAGTCTGGAATTTGAAACAGCAAGTTTATCTTTATTCCGGGTATTAAAATTATGTTTGTCACTTTTC
The DNA here is from genome assembly GCA_963576865.1 of Anania hortulata. NCBI lineage: Eukaryota > Metazoa > Arthropoda > Insecta > Lepidoptera > Crambidae > Anania > Anania hortulata. The sequence continues at coordinate 14,699,755 of OY756392.1, read as the reverse complement.
TTAGGGAATAGATGCACGATGCATTCTTTTAACGAGTCTCGGGGTCGAAGGTTGTAAAGCGCCCGTACAGCTCTCTTTTGTAGTACAAATATAGATTCAATATCTGCTGCTGAGCCCCATAACAATATTCCGTATGACATTATACTATGAAAGTAGCTAAAATACACTAATCTTGCCGTTCCAACATCAGTCAATTGTCTCATCTTTCTCACAGCATAAGCAGCTGAACTAAGTCTTCCTGACAGAGTTTCAATATGAGCACCTCATTGCAGACGGGAATCTAAAGTTATTCCCTCAAAGGTAGTGGAATAACTAGTAGTATCCAGTCCTTCATCTTTTACAATGACTTGTGTTGAGACCTGCCTCACATTTGGCATTGTAAATTTTATGCATTTCGTTTTGTTTGCATTGAGCAAAAGATTGTTGTTACTGAACCAATGCAGAACCCGAGAGAGTGCATAATTTACATCGTCAAAAGATTCTTGACCTCTTTTAATTTTAAAGATCAGTGATGTATCATCTGCAAATGATACTACCTCACATAGGTCGTTTGCAAAGTAAGGAAGGCCATTGATATAAATTTGAAATAGCAGGGGTCCTAATATTGATCCCTGCGGTACACCCATGGTAAGAGATGACACTGAAGATTGAGTTCCATTTATACATACTATATAGAGTAGAGTATAGAGTTTGACAATAAAACAACACTGCTTAGATATTGTTAAGAGTTGGCTGTATTTGAAGTAATTGGCTTTAATTAACCAACCAAATAAAGAAGTTGATTTCTTATCACTTTTAATGTTACAGTTTATAAATAGTACAGACAACAGCTCGTTAATCTACCACAAAACGTAAAATTTTCCTAATTGTTATTGATCTCTATGTCTCGGATTTTAAGTTAAAAATCGGTTCAATGACCTTAGTTTTTTACAATATGATAATAAATAGATCTCCTTATCATGTCAATTATGTAATAAGAGCAAAATATACTCATTATACAAAACATTTTGCCCCTTGCGAGATTCAAACCCGCCTAGCTTTGTAGTCCTTAGCTAGAACTAATAGACCGCAGACGGGGGTCTTTATCAAAATACAGATTATTTTGATATCGAATTTCATTTCACATGAAATTATTCCACGATTTTTAATATCGAATTTTCTTGATTCATCGAATAGCTAATCATCACCGTTTACTAACATCGAATAAACTTTCATAAAATAAAATGATTCAAAGTTGTTTTGATTACCAGATTAACGGTATATCGAACTAACATTTCATATAAACTATTAAGTTATCGATATAACTATTTATAATAATATGTTTTAATGTTTAAACATTGGTACACGTGTGCAAGCAAGCTTGCAGCATGCAAGCAAGCATACAGCATGCAGGCAATCATGCAGCGTGCAAGCAATCCTGCATCGTGCAAGCAAGCCCGCAGCGTGCAAGCAAACACCAAAAACATGCAGCATGCAAGCAAGCACGTAGCATGCATATCTCTAAGCTAGGGTTTCCTCGTCTCCGGCGCTGCGGGAAGCACAGCTTTTTTGCCCTTGCGTAACAAATCTCAGTCATCCACGCCAGGAGGAGGCTGCTCTCCCTCCACGCCTCCGGCTTTTAAATTACACTCTAGGGGTTGGGCAAACAAGACTACGTGAAGTTGGGGGCGGCCAAGTCGATTTTTAATAGCATTCGTTTTTAAATTATAAATAGTTATATTTTAAATATGTACTAGGTAGTGTACGAGTGGGTAGGTATTACGAACAAAAATGATTAAATACATGAAAATCGTATTATTCGATGTAGGTACATTGTCTTTAGTGAAGTAAAACTCGATGTTTCAAATATTTTGCAAACTGAAACTTATGTGGAAACAAAATTATGGGTAACAAAACATTGATCAATGATTATTTCGATAAAATACATAAAATATGAAAAGAAATATCGATGGAGTAAATTTGTAGATTATAACTATTCGAGGAAATAAAATTGCGATGTATACTGATTCTTGAAAGTGTTAAATATTGTATAAAAAGATCTGCGAATAGTTTTATGGGACACGAAAATAGTTGAAGTTAATTGCGATAAAGTGATGGGTTCCTCCGCAGACGGTCGTAAGTCGTCGTTATCATCTAGATTTTAGAAGTTACTTAGCATGTAAATATGCTGCCTTTATTTGTTTTCATTTCGAACGGAAAACTGGATGCTATATTTCTAAGTTTGTTGGTCCCATTGTTCTATAGCAAAAGCTGTTGTATTTTATTTATTTATTTAAAATTTTATTGCACAAAAGTGTACAATAGGTGGACTTAATGCTAAAAGCATTCTCTGCCAGCCAATCTTAGGAACATGCAGAAAAACAAGTTATGGGTGCGGTAAAGGTCCGATATTAGAATTACCTTACATTAACAAATTACGTGGTAAGCTTAATAATAATACCTAGATAAATAAAATCAATGCATAATATATATACATATACTACTTATATAATGACTAAATAAACATACGTACTATAAATAAATAAATAAATATTGCAATTATGTATTGAAATATTTATGGAGTTTATTTTTAAAAGATAGTTTTGATTCCGATTTCTTAACATCAAGTGGAAGCAAGTTCTACAATCGTGCAGCCCTGATTGTAAACGATTTCGAGATGAAAGCAGAGTGTATATATATTGTATAAGAAATGAAGAACCAGGATCAATGTCTAGGTTTTGCGTTATTTTAATTATAACTTATCTATATGTAACCAATGAAGTCCGTTTGATAACAGCAGTCGATTTGGAATCTATGTTTATTACAAGTTGATTTTGATTCAAACTCCTATGAAGCTATTACGGGACCGTACCGTTATTGAAACGGACGATTCAATGCGTTTCATGCATAATTAACTGACGTTCACGATCCTGCACGTCTATTTGGTTCATTTGTTACAGGAAGTTCTGTTAAATAATATCGATGTCAATTTTCGTTACTAATAAAATTATAAAAAATCCGACGATATTTCTCGATTACTTACATTTTCGAGCGATATGTGCCAGTGATAAATCGTCATTCACAATTTTAAAATGGTACGTAAATAGGCTCACGTCACGCGCATATACGACGTACCTACGTACGACGACGTTGACGACCTCCGTAGCCGAGAGGCGAGCATATCGGACTTGGTGTCGCTATCTCTGAAGTTCCGGGTACGATGCCTGGTCGGTCAATCTAGAAAATAACTTCTATTTTGTCTCGGGTTGGATGTTGTGATACCGTCGTTGTTTCTGATTTCTGTTACACAAGTGCGTAAGCTGCTTATCATAGGATCAGAGCATGTATTTGATGTTGTCAAATATTTATTTATTTTTATATAGAGGGCTTTTCAAATCATAAGGACCTAGTTTCCTGATAACATATTTAAATTAACTGTGCAGTGTGTGGCCTAGAACCGGGGATAATATTTAAAACCGAGACTCTCTAGAGTGTTAGTATTTTTTCTGAAAAGATTCCAGTCAACAAAAACCCATGCATTACACGCAATATGAATTTAAAGTTACGATTCATAATCAGTGTATTATTGCAAAACGATATTATCACTAACGTTGTCAATGTCGTATTGTCGTATCATAGAGACGTTCCGAGTAGCTCCGAATAAGTACGATGCAGATGAACTCAATCGATTAAGTTGGGCGGAACTATTGCATTGTTTGCATTACATTGAATTTACGATTAAATTTGTTAGAAAAAAATCAAAAAGTATAGTTTCAATTTTAATCAGTTGGGACCATAATGATTCAATTGCTAATGACCTGTCTCTGTTTTCAATATTATCCCCGGTTCCAGGCCACACTCTGTATAACTACAACCAACTATGGTTTATCAGTTATTTTTCTTCCTAGCGTTTTGTTCCCTTTCTAGTCAAGGTAGGCTTGACCATGGCCCCTATAGTCTGGTTATTGAACTTATCGGCTCCGAAGCGGTCGCATGAGACCGCGTAACAATTACATTTCTTTTGTGTCTCGATTTGCTGGGCTAAGGAGTTAGGAGCGATCGCTATCAGACCTTCGTAACCAAGACATGGGAACCCATGTTTGGACCAAGGCTACACATCTTGTGTTATCAGAATGTGTAAGTTTCCTCATAATCAGGTTCCTTTATCGCCCAGGTATACACGGTGTTAGGTTATGACCTTATACAGCTGAAAAGGCATGTGTTAACATATGCATAATAAATACTAATGGTGAATTCAGAATGTTGATGTGAATGTTATATTTGATTTTAAAAAAACATACAAAACGGTTCCTAAGTTTGTTTTGTACGAAAATAACAATGTACAAAATTATGATATCCAATTTCTGACTGAACCATGGTATTTATAGTATACATATACGGGTATTATTACATACATTTTCGGCTTAATGGGGTCATAAGTCTAACCTGACATTCTGCATTTCTAATATATTCTGAAATATCCAATGGTTCGTGTTAGGATGTGCTCACGGATCCGCGAATGTAAGGCAAGGCTTCGAGTCTTCGACCTTTGAGCTGCTTACCTCTGCTCAATGTTTAGTTTATCTTCCCTAAAGGTATATAGGTAAAATGCCATCAATTGCACCCCTTTCTCCGAGTATAATAAACTGTGAACTTCACCATGACTACATTCTACAATAAATAGGCAGCCAAATTGAATCTTACTGGTTTTATAGTTCATAATATCAACAAGCTTTAGTTCATGCACACTGGTACAACTAAACAATGGGCAAAATATTCGCTCAATGCGGTGCGTTTTGTGGTTTTACCACAAACGTGCGAGCGTTCACTGGGCCGAACCAACAAGCAACGTTTAGCTGTATACGGTTGGTACAGCTCCGATTGCTTTTCAGCTTTGACTATTCGCTGCCTATTTTAGGAAGTATTTTTCTTTAGAGCACTATATTTCTGCAATCTGTTTAACAGTTAGCACTTATAGAATTACACTAGGTACTAGAACTAGCGTTCAGATAGGCGGTAAACTATAGCCAGAAACTACCTTATAGAACAAGATCTGAGGGCAGTCAGACCTTACCTAATCATTGTGTTTGGGTTGTATGTTGATTTAACATAAATTCGACTTATGAATGTAAGTACCTAAATTAGACGACCAACTTTGACCTAAATTATGTAAATTTTTATAGAAATCGTATGGCAAAAGACCTCAAATGTCACTTAGACACGTGCGCTTAGGTGTCACTCGAAGGGAGCTATGCGGTTGTTTTATTGTGTTGTCGAAAAAAAAAAGAAAAGAAAAATGTATTACAATGGACATCACGACGACAGATAACACGTCAAAAACAAACATACATTAAATTATAAATTGTCGAATTATTATCTAGTTCTAGGCTGCTAAATTCAAAGCTACAAACGATGGTTTTGCATAGATAGATAGATAGACACTGTTTTGCACAAAAACATTAAAGGTTATTACAATCAATTCACAGTTATGTACAATCAGGCGGCCTTATCGCCAAAAGCGATCTCTTCCAGACAACCTTTGGGCAGAGGAAATTAAGTTGTAATACAGTGAATACAGTGCATAAGAAAGATCAAAACTATAGATGCTAATGGTATAAGTAAATACATGAAATACGTTCGGGAAATAATTGCAACTGAGTCTCTACAATAGCCTGTGCAGTATGAATATTGTAACGATTCAACCTAATTGCACCGACCGACCGCGGAAATCAACTATAAATATGCAACAAAATTATAGTTTAGCTAGCTTTACAAATCACAATGTCAGCGGAAAGTGTATCACCACGCCAGTGATAATAATACCTAGTACAGAAAATCAATAGGTAAAATATACACTGCATTATTATATTAATTGTATTTTATTGATCCTTTCAACAATCACCCCAAATCACAGCTAGCTCAATCCAAACTAAGCACATATCTTAAATACTTACAGTATATCCATGAGTCATGGATCCATTCAGTCATGTATCTATCTATGATGATCCATGCTCGTTACGCTTGTTACGTAAACAATTGCCTTTTGCGGCATTCGAAGCCGCGAGCGCGACAGACAACTTGGTTTTGTAGTCGGGACCAAGAGGGTTGACATTTAATTCATGTGTATTTCTATACCTAGCGATTGACCATATCCTGGGGGATAACGAATATTGTAGCTATTTAGTTTTGCATTTGTTCTACCGAAATATACAGGTTGGCCAGAAAAGTGACGCCCTTAAATTTTTTTTGGGTGCCTCGTGTTGAGCTGAGAGGTATCTGAATCACCCCTATGTATGTTCTACGATTTTTCGTAGTTTTCGAGTTACGTTTTTTTTAAATAGCCTATGAAGCTATAAAGTACTACTTTATTATTATTATTATGAAAGCTTAGAGTCTAACGCATTCTCTGAAGCTACTTAAAAACTAAGAAATTATCTGTTTAGTTTTTTTAATTTTAAGTTGCAAATTGAAATGATAACTCCTTTAACATAAATTCTCAACTTTAGGTTAATTTTGTAGTAACTTCCATTAAAGTCATTAGGCTATTTATTTTATGCATAAATGCACTATTCCTAGAGATTTAGCTGCAAGAAAAAAAAACGAAGTAACCTTCTACTTTTTTTTTAGAAATTACTAAGTTGACGTTAAAAGTGACTACTTACTTACTTTTAAGATACTGATCCGGTTGCAAAAATTCATAAAAAAAACGTAACTCGAAAACTACGAAAAATCGTAGAACATACATAGGGGTGATTCAGATACCTCTCAATACGAGGCACCTAAAAAAATATATTGGACGTCACTGTTCTGGTCACCCTGTATATGATACCTACGTAATTTGTTCTGTTTTTGTTTTCTTAAGCTTCAACTGTAACCGTCAGTCTGTACTTTTGTACTTTTAACAAAACGAAAATTATACCCTGCGATGTTTTTCTAAAGTAAATAATTTGAAATGGCTGAATCATCTCTATGTTTAATTTTATTATTAGATCGTCGTATTTAGGGCCTTTTTAGGGTTTATAGACACAGATACATAAGCGTGAAATTTATAACAACCCTCGTTAAAAAGGTCATAAATAGGACATACCAAGCATGCAGGTATGTAAAGGGAAACTCTAACTTGTATTCTCCGGTAAAAAACTCTCACTTAAAGAGAAATAACCATGGTGCAAATACGCTTAAAAAACCGTTCTCAAAATTAAAACTATTTACATCTGGCCCTCATTGCATGGCAATAAAGATTTATAACAGCATACCAAATTATACAAAAGTAGCCGAGACGATACCTTCATTTTTAAAACAGTTGCGCAAATTTCTTATAGATTAAAGCTACTATGAAATGAATTCTTTAATGATAAAACAATATGTAATAAATAAACATTTCAATCACCAAGGCCAAAGAAACCGAAAACAAAGTGATATGTTCAATGTAATTATAATATGAATAATATCAGGTGTAAATTATCTTAATAAATGTTTTATGAAGTGCGGTAATTCCTACTATCTGATTGTTAATAATGTTTCTTGGATTTACTTTTGTTATAGTTATTTTTGTATAAAAAATAAGTAGAAATGTTCCTGCTGTTGCTATGCCCTGCCAGGGCGTTTCATTGTATCTTCAGAATATAATGAACCTATCTGTAAAACTACTATGTGTACACCAATGAAGCATGCAATAAATTTTTGAATTGAATTAATAATGCCCATATTATAAATGTAGGTATCCCTTTCTTATGTCGTACGGAGCTTACTCATAATCTTAAAATATATTTTTTCTATGAAGTTTAACTAAGTGGAGTTAAACTTGGTAAATAACCAAATATTAGCAATATCAACCATTCTGTTCTACAAATTAACCAACTAACAACTATTTTATTAACCAAGATTTCAACATTGTCATAAATCATAAACATTTCTCACACTTACAAGCGCATAAAATATGACATTAATTTATCCATTTCTCAATCCATAGAGCTTCGCATATTAATTGTCGCACTATAGTAAGTCATCCAATTTGCAATTAGTTCATTTATTGGTGCATCAATAACCTGGTTACAAATGTTTGATGGCCAATTAGGTAACAGAACCATTTCGAACAATACGAGCAAGTATTTTGCACAACAATACCGAAATCAACAGCAGTACTCGTATTTAGTTATCAAATTCCAATTTATCATCACTTCACACGTCCGGGCAATAAATATCACGGAGTTAGCGAGACTGAAATATAAAAACTAAAAACTGGACGAAATACGGATAAAATAATATTGTTCAGTTACAGAGATTGGTTTTATGATTTCATTTAAAACAGATGCTTTTTTTCGTTCGTGCTATCACTACACACATGTGTATATTATTGAATATGTGAAGCACGAATCAAACACTTGTTTGTTTGTGATATTTTTAATACGAACTGCAAACGGGAGCAACTATACAGGGTTACAATTCACGGTAGTGCCAATTTTTCAGGGCCTACTCAAAATCAGCAACTAAATCGATCTACGTAAAAAACAAACTCTGTATTTTTCATTTTTAATTCTTCCAATCTGCATTTGAAAAATAGAATACGAAGAAAATTTACGATTACTCGATTAAATTGCACCGTGTATGTGCACTGCATGAGGTTCTTGTTGGAACGGCGTCGGCATACGCCTGTGATCTCTGATGAATGACGGCGCACCTGGCGTTAATTTTTTATTTAAATGTTTTAAGTACATTTTACTCCAGAAATACGATGACTGGAATTAATTACGATAAATTAGCATTTTTATATTGTTCTATAAACCTGATTTTTTAAATTTGGCACTACCTTGAAATGTAACTGATTGTACTGATTGACTGATATAAATGATTTTCCGTTTCGCAAACTGGCAACGTTGCTTTTCTGTCTTACTCCCTCGAGTACGACACCTACCTTGAGGTACAAGTAAAGCGTTTATTCATCATCATCATTTCAGCCTTCGGACGTCCACTGCTGAACACAGGCTCGCCACGCTTAACAGGCGGGTTGGCGAGCGCAGTTTTTTTATAAAATTTCGCACACAAACGCTGCTGCCCGTCTCGTACTACAGGAATTAGTCGCCTCTTACGACACGCCTCCTGTTGGCGGTGGGGAATTGTATTCTTTACGGTCGTCCCCACACGGCACGCGTTTATTATTTTCTATGATTTTTGTAAATTTTTTTTTTTAATCCTACACAATTTTTTGATTTATATATTTTTTTAGTATGACGTATGGACGCTATAGTATTAAGGCACAGGCTAACGGGAACGCCTGTCATTATTACCATAGGTACTGTTTAATCTAAATGCTATAATCCAAGTTAATATTTTTGTACGTGACTCTTCTCTGTGAATATTAAATCGTTTTGGGTTCCACAACGCAAACGTTGAACTCTCAAAAAAAAAAACACTTAGTTCTACGGTTGGGTAAAATCGGGAAATATTTTTTTAATAATTTGGTTCGGCTACCTCTGCTAAATAAATTATAGACGGAGGCATCGTATCACAAATCGTACATAACCTAATGGGTCTTTTTGTATGTGGAAGTGATTTTGGTTTGTCAAGAATCAAACCTTTTGGGGCTTTAAATTGAACTTGCAAGATTTCTACTGTACATTGTTATGCAATGAGCACTTTAGATTTGTTTGATTTGAACACTTTTTGTTTTTTACCTTACGATCGGACCACAGTAAGACATCGTGTTCCAAATGAGGTTGACAATTTAGAGTCTTCTAACCCCTAGATGTATCAAAATCTATTAAATTATTCGCCCCGTACAATAATATTCTAATTATTTAACCAATTCCGTATTTATATTTATAGGTTAGAGGTCATTTCTGGATGCTCAGAGAGGAAACCCTCACTTAGTATTATCCTCTTAATCGGATTATGGCGTATGCCGGGAACAATTTGAGTTTATGGAATTAAGCCGGTTGAAAAAACAAACTGGGTATGTCAATAGCGTTTGTTTGTTGTCTTTACTGCCTTCTGAATTATGCGTAGCGTTTTATTTTCAGTTACTAGTACGTTTCATGACTTTAGTTATCATAAAAAAATTATTGTCATTGATAAATCTTTATCGTTTGAATGTGTGACTTTAAAAATGCCGAAAAAGTTTTTCAGAGTCGATTGTATTTGCAAAGTTCTTACTTTATTTGTTGATATATTTTTTTATTTAAATTCTTGTTATGTATACAATGTTATTTGTAAAACATCAATGACTTTCTAGGGGCTGATTCTGGTCCTCAAATACAACAACTTTTTTTAATGGTAGGTACCAACATTGAAATATAAAAAACAAAATACTTCTCCATACAAACCAATGTCAGCTAATGGCGGCTTAGTATGTTTTTTTTTTGCGATTTTAATGTTGGTCTCATAGAAAAATTTGTTCTATTTGAGCACCAGAATCAACCTCTAGGAGGTTGTTAATGTTTTACAAATACGAGTAACCCTGTATAACGTGTTTATGATAAGCAAAAACTAGATTACTATAATTCAATGCCTATAACCGCGACGAAAAAAGAGGGGTTGTTCCTACTTACAACACCCAACAAACTTTTGTCAGTGTGCCTGTCGTAAGCCGGTTCGGATGCGTTTTTTGAAATGGAATGCTTAAAAATATATATATGGGGTGGTTCTTAACTACGAGTACTCGCATGTGAGAAAAAGATGAAGTTAAGTGTCCTTAGCTGTAAAATGGATATTATACACTCTTTCACTGTTCTGATCAACTTTGAATTGAAATCAATATTAAAATTGTAACAACTAATTAGCTATTCAAAAAACATATTTTTATATGATGATGATATTTTTATGTTGCACCCTTGAAGTACTTGATTGAGGAGTTAACTAAAAAAATATAACATTGAATACTATTTTGTACCACTTTTTAGTACTAAGCTTTAAAGCCCCAATATCACACTACTCCAGCAAAGTATCCCCACAGACACAAATACACTTCCGTAGTTCCATAGAAGTCCCTCAGATAGTATACATTAAAGTAATGTCCCAATAAATCAATAGATAGAAATCGCAGCCCGGGCGCATCTCTGCCGTTATGACTCAATATAAGTTAGTTCAGTAAACTCACTTCTTAAAGTCCATGTGTGCCCACATGGACACCACATATGCGCCAACAACAGTCACATGATAGAATGATAGCGGTGTCTAAACGTTAGGCAGCGGTCATGAGTAAATAAATAAATAAAAAAATAAGTCTCTTTTTTTCTATAAATATTGCAAAAAATTTTAGTAAACAATAAAATATTTTTTAATTAATAATCTATTAATACTTCTCTTACAACAGGGGTGTTTTCCACGACTTTGTAAGACAAAATCAAGGCTTTTATTCTTCAAACAAACATTTGGTATTTATCGCTGCCACGATTTTTTGGAAAATTATGTTATTTTAACAGCTAGGAAAATAAAGCGTTAAAAGTGCGACCTTCTGTAGAAGAAAAAGTACAGTCGACGGCAGGTCAACTTACCCAAAAAATTTAAGGTCATTAAATCGATTTTCAACTTTAAATCTAACATGCAGAGATAAATATCAATTGTAAAAAATGTATGTATAGTTGGTATAGTAGGTAGTAGATTTCCAACTATCTCGAAGAGACGATAGTTGAGTTTAGTGGTATCCGCTGCGCTTCTTGCCAATACCTGGCATTACTAAGCTTTGCTCTATTTGATTTTTTAAAACCTAAGAGAGGTATGCAATGAGCACGTCCGCGCTGTGCTTGATTGCGACGTTCTGTCATTCTGTGAGCGTTGCACCATAGCCTAAGCGTTCCTACTGTATGTACCTCTATTGTGGCTCTGGCTTTTTAACTGACTTCTACTACACTTGCTTTCAATTCGTTTCCTAGCCTGATAATGGAGATACGGTTTCTTTGGATTTCATATAAGTAGCTAAAATACATTGTGCAGAAACTCTATGGAATTAATTCCAACTAGTAAATAAATATCTGAGTTTTTGTACACATTTGTCAACCAATTGTAATATTGAGAGATAACTTTTAAATAATAATTACGCCACTGTGAAGATCAAGACATATTTATCAAAACCTTGCATATTATGAAAAATTCAGAAAACTGTAAAGGTTATATAGGTCACAAGAAAACAAACATTACTCACAGACTGTAGCATATCTCTACATGAACATAAACACATCGAAATCATCTAGTGTAATGTTTACTTACACACACATGGATGTCATTTAAGTAATTAGGGCTTTGCTGATATCAAAGAAGCACTGTGTTTGAAATAAACTCACTCAATATTTATAGGACATTGAAAAATGGCCCAACATTCATCTGGTGTTAAAAAAAGTTGTGATGACCCTATTTCTTACTTTTGCTTTGATCATTAATATTATTATCAATTTTAAGAGTAAAAAGTCGGAATTACGTTTGATCTAAGCTCAATATAAAGGCAGGTCTTTGAGTAACCTGCTAATCGAACTGTTAATAAAGTCAATAATTCAATATTACAATTCCTTTGATATTGGTCTGAAGCAATCAATTTATGAAAATAATCGCTGTCTCCCCTGGCATAGATTAACATATTTTTTTCAATATTGCTGCAGAATATTCAGATTCGGTTCAATTTCCCACTGAGAGACACTTTGTTGGAATCTACGTTGATATCGAAAATTGCGATCCGTTGTTGGCAATGCATATTTATAACGGTTTTGTTCGGATATTGTTTAAGATGTCTCGATATTTGTCTATTGTTTTTGAATAAGTGATAAAGCGTGGACTAATCTTTGTGATAGGTCAGTTTAGAACACTTTGAAAATATTATACAGGGTTACATAGCAAAGGGGTGCCAAATTTAAAAAATAAGATCTAGGGAACAATATAAAGAAGCGTCTTAATCGTTATTATTTTTAATGAGTAATCGTATGTTACGAAAAACTTTAAAATATCCGAAAATAAAGTCAATGGACGTCCTATGGTTGAAATGATGATGATAATAGGTTAGTTTCCTGGGTGATAAAAAGATTATTCTATTTAATCCGTCAGTTAGATTATCAAAAAATATTGGACCCATATTACGCCTTGCAAAAAAGTCTCGCAGGGCGTGACGTTACGCGGAACTTTAACGGGCTATATCTTCGTGATTTTTTGTTTGATTGAGAAAACAAAAAATACGTTTCCAATATTTTCTGTTAATCCAACTGACGGACTAATTAGATTTTTTTTAGGAAACTAGCCCATTATGAATATCTTTTAAAGTATGCCACTGATCCTGATCCTCAGTTATTCCTTACGCTGCCAGCAGTCCCATGTATTGTCATCCACCAGAGGGTGCCATGTTGCGCTAGCCAAGTCGCAGTCTCCACTTAAGAACATGACTTCCGAAGTAGCAATAATTTTAATAAAATTACCAGTATTGCCTAAAATCATGGTAGCCTGACTAGAAAAGAAACAATGCGCTAAGAGGAAGATGTGAAAAAGAAGAAGCTGTGCTGTATTAATTTAATATCGGATACTCCAAATAAAGCATACTACTAGCTTGTTCTAGAGGTCAAATAACACCATTTTCTTTATGGGATCAACATAGCACAGACGATCTTAATTATCGGCAAGTTTATGCTCAGACACGAACCAATTTGGTAATTAATAGCTCTTAGTTGATTCATTCGTCGCATGAAGGTCTGATTGGCGAGTGCAGCTAATAAGCATAATGTTTATTTGTAATTAATCAACTCGTGTTTACATATTTATGACGGGTTGATGTTGACGGTTTGTTTACGATGTCTGATTTCTGATCTTAACAAATTCACACGAATAGAGGACGTAGACAAGAGCTGGTAGTTCGTTAATACTAGTACCAATTGGTCACACCTATGGTTTAGCTCGAAATCACAAAATAAATAGTAAGACTAAACTAATAAGGGCTTTTACTATGGAAATATACACCGACGGTGCGAAGCGGATGAGGCGCAGGCTAAGCTCGGGCAAGGTTCGGGCAAGGCGCAGGTGAGGCGCAGGCGAGCCTTGGGCGAGAGTGTTTATCTCACACCCCGTCGCTTCTATAATTTGTATGAAATACGAAAGCAGAGGCGTCAAGCCTGCTACAGACTCGAGGCACACCGACGCATATCGCCTCTTGTGTATACCCCGCGCCTTACAGAATCTATAAGTAGGTATGTATTTGAAAACCAAAATTGAAATTCAGTGCATTTGCAGAATGTCAGTGTCGTAGCGTGGCAGCCATAAGTTGCAACGACAAATACTGAGCGGGGAACTTTTTTGGTACAATTCTTTTCTTCATTCATCTCTGTAACCTATTATCTTTGTGTGCCAAAAAAACGTAAAGGTTAACGACCAAATATCTGAGCTACTTTAATAAATAAGGGTATCAATAATATCTACTAAAATTTTACGCCACCAAAATATAAATGTATGACATCATACAGAAAAAATATGCATCTTTATTCATACCGGTATACAGTCCCTGCACACATTCATACTATATTTATGTATCTTATACTTATACCTAAAATTATGCAAATTCGCCTGACTGAAACCGACAAAGAACTTGAAAATGAAACCTCAGCAGAGATAAGTTAGATGCAAAATTTAGACAAAGAAACTCGTAGTAAGAGTACGTTGGACAAGTTAGTTTACTTTGAGAGGAATTAAGCTGCACCTTAGCACTGAATACTAAATAGAAGTTAGCGCACCGAGTTCAGTCAACTTACGGTGAAATGACTAATCAGAGGAATACTTAACGACTGAGGGCAGTGTCTATGAGAGGATTGAAAGTCCTTGCACGTAATCATGAATGCATCTACGAGTATCAATTAATATTGCAATTAATGAATGACCGTTGCTATTCGCAATACCTACTTATAGTATAGGTAAAAGAATAGATTATTATAAGACTCTGTGTGGCTGCTGTGTAACTGACTGGGCCAGTGTAGGTAGAACGACCCAATAGTGATGACGACTAACATTTTTTTCTTCGTGTATCAGGTAAGGTAGAGTATCAAAAACTATTGGACACGTATTTTCTCTTTTTTACATAATCAAAATATACAGGGTGGTGTCTAGTGTGACGTCCCAAAATTTTTTTTAGGTGCCTCGTGTTGAGATGTATCTGAATCACCCGTATGTTCTACGATCTTTCGTAGTTTTCGAGATTTCGAGTTTTCGCTTCGAGAGCCTAGCTACAATTTTTACTTAGAAGTGACGTCATGAGCACCACTCCCGAACTTTGACGCGTTTTATCTTTGTCATTTTTTTGTTGATTGACAAAAGCAAAATAAAAGTCCATTATTTTTTAATAATCTAACTGACAGGCTAAATAGAATTTCATTTTAAATTACCCATTCGTCATCCCTATTGGCGTTGTGGCGCGGTGATTCTGTTTAAATGCAAAAAGTCAAGCAAAAGTACCAGACAGTGCATTTGGCTACTCCACTAATTCGCATCCAGATACGAGACAATTTGAAAAAAAAAAAACAAAAAAAAAACGGTCAAGTGTGAGTCGGACTCGTGCACCGGTGGTTCCGTACAAACTTGTAGGTGTGTATTTTATTTTATCCTTGCCCGAGTTTGTTAAATAATTATTTTCGGACTTTCTCCTTTCTGCAATAAGGCATTGCTTACCTAACTGCCAAATTTCATAACATTAGGTCAACGGCAAGTTCCCTATGGGTTTTGATTCCCCTGCGGGTGACAAATTATGAGGCCGTATTTTTTGATTGGGTAGATTTAGAAGTTAAATTTTTGACAGTTCTAAAGAAGTCCAGACCTGATTATTTGATATTAATTTCAACTTGATAACTCCACGCGATCTTGATGAAAAGGGGTCTTGTCAGACAGTTGGGTCGTGACATCACGGTTGAGAAGAACACAATTATGATCTTAGTCTAAATTATTTGACGTGGAACTTTCAATAGGCAGTATAGGAAATGTTATCGCTTTTTGTATGAAAATTTACAGCTTCACAATCCTCTTAACCCCACTCAATAAAATGAAACACAATTAAAATGTCATTGTTGCGCGGACTCATGCGGCCGCTTTGCAACCAATAAGTTAAGATCCAGTCCTAAACCTAGTTCACCGACAAGCGTTCACTAATCTCGCTGTTGGTCTGTTTAGCTCAAGGATCAAGTTTGTGTATCAACCTGTTGCTCAAGCGGCTCAGAGCCACGGTTGAGTTAAAAGCCGATGGTTACATAACTTGTTACACTTGTTACATAACACGGGCAGGTGTCCTCGAATTGCCTGAGCTTAAATTAATTTTGGCTTAGAGATAAATCTGGTGCCGGCTACAGAAGTTATACAGGTTTTAAGTAAGTAGCTTTAATACTTAAATAGATTACTCGACGATCAACGAAGGTTTGTTTTGCAGATGTCAAAATTACATCGATGTTTCGTAGAAATGTTGCTCCTGCTAATACTTCAAGTCGTCTTTAACGTCAAAACGTTTTTTGCGGTTTTGCATCAGGTCTGCATTAGGTGTTAAAGTATAAAAACTTTTTGTAGTTTTTCTTAAATTAAATGAACTCTGGTACTAGTACCTAAAAATTTTGATCGGACTAAGTATGAGACCAACTACTTAATACTAAGTAGGTAAACTAAGTTTCGGTCGGTATCACAGACGTAAATATTATAGGATAGACTGAAACATGACTGAAAATCATAGAAAACAGTGACTAACATTGACTTCAATCTTTAAACGCCTTGGTTTCCTTTAAATATACCTACCTAACTTATTCCAAATAAACTTTAAATGTATTTACTCCTAAGATTAAATCTGTTTTTATTTTATTACTTTGTATTTTAAAGATACCAAATAATCATTTTTTTCTTTCTTTTTTTCTAAATTGTAAAATATTTTAAACGGTGCGGTGCTTAGAAAAACATTTCCTTTTTTAATCAGTGCTTAAAAAGATCACAGAAGTTTCAAATATCTTGTGATCTTGTGAAGTTGTATCTAATTATACCTCTAGTAAAACGAAAACAATGTTCCTAATACGGCTACGTAAAACTGGTAAGTGTATCTTATTATTTCCTCAATGTAGGTACAACATAAAACTCTACAAAGCGTAATTTCTAAGAGCACGCATTGGCTTTATATAACCCATTTTTCCTTTGTGTTAAAACGTGGGCGAAAGCCCTTTAACTTGTAAATTAAGTAATAAGTGGCTACGGTGGGGGCCTAAGTAAAGTACATACGGCAAGGCGCTGGGCCATTGTTGTAGATATATCAGTGGGGGTCCATGAGTTGGGCAGGATAAGCTTAAGTTTTTTTGTAACTTGTTGGTTACAAATGCACTTACTAAGTATAACTTAATTGATATAAGCAAAACATAATCACACGATGTTTCCGGAAAACCATATTTTCGCCTTAGGTTTTATTGATTATTTTTCTTAATTTACTTTACTTCTTTCATGTTAAAAGTAAATTTATTTATCGGTTATAAAAACTCCAAAATCGCTTTTTTTCATAATCGCTAATCGTCGGTATATTATAATATAATATGAGGACGAAGAAGAGGTACTTATCAAGTACCAACCTGAATAAAGTTGTCAGAGTATAGAAAAGGTGACAGGTTTCTATCAACCTGATTTCAACGTATTTATAACCTCATGATAAAAAGCATGTAATTAATTTAAATCTCTGGCCAACACAAAACACGATGTACACACAATCTGCTTTTTGTCGCTAGGGATATCAGTCGATGTGACACGGAAGGAGTAGTTCACACGACAGCGCTCGGCGTCAGTTAACTTCCCACAAAAACAATACTGGTGGACAGAGTGTCGCAGTTAATGCAAAACCTGCAAATAGACCTATGTAACTTGACACGTGCCAACAAATGAATACGATAAACCAAGGAACTGTAGGGATTAGAACGATCGATATTACCGTTAAAATATTTTCGTACCCATTTATTTAAATATCTTTTTTTTCAAGTTTCTTCATTTAGTTTGCTGTTGATCATTTTTGGACACCCCTGGAATATAACAAGGTTTTTTATACTTAGAATCGAGTTTGGTTTAGAACTCAATCACACCTGGGCCATACCATGAGCACTATTAATCAAAACGTAAGCACTGTTGTTTGACGTCAACTATACAGAAGAAAAAAAGCAAGGTTGAAGATATTCTGCTTTAAGAGATCATAGTTAGGCCTCTGATATGTGATGATGAACAGAACGGTAATGATTATTATGGGATTGATGAAGGGTGATTAAACTTATGAAAATAATATCCGATAAATTCAGAATGTACGGTCACCGTCTCGTGACAGACAGCATGAATATGCAGACGAAATCTCAGGAGACGCAAAACGTCTGTCGACACCTGCAATGAATTCGTGAAGTATTCACGGCCCGGACTCGCGTAAGAGCTGGAGCCCGTAAATTGAAATGAAACATGGACATTTCAATTTTGCTTGACTACGTAAGTCTGCAAGCTGCAAGGTAAGTGTAAAATGGCACTTTACAGTGTGTTGAGAAGACTGCAGCGATGAATAAAGAGACTAGCACCTAAGTTTTTTGTAATGCTTTCGAACGTTCAGTGGTCTCTAAAAGCGCTATCGTCATTTGTATAGCAGTAAGCAAGCCATATCTTCTTTTATGTAATAAAGTTCCAACACTATCAAACCTCAGAGTAGGTGATGTGACGTAATAAGTTCATATAGCCGCACTGCTTTCTGATTTTATAGAGTAGGTACTATAGGTTTGGTACTGGTTTAACAATAATAGTGTGAGGAATTGAATGTCAATAAGCAGATTTTAACTTTTATGATTACTATCATTAGAATTTATTGTTTCTTAATTTCTATCATGTATTGACTTAATTTTTCTGAGTTTCGGCACTGTTGCCAGCGCCATGATCATGGCAGAACTCGAAAAAAAACAAGGGAACGCATGGTAGACATTTTAAAATAATTCATTCCTATGCGTCATCGACATCATTGCTGTTACAGGTGTAACATTTTTTTTTAATTTTAGTAAAACTAGTAGTTATGTAATGAATTAAACGTTAAATCAACAAACATTATATTTGAACAATAAACTGTTTGTTTGTTAGTTAGTACCGTAAACGATCTGATGCAAAAGTCAGTATTGCTCATATACCAAACGACAGCAAGTTACACAGCGATGCGAATAGTACATTAATAAGATGTGTGTTGTGTTTTCTCGTATTGTTTTTAGCAGACGCAGTTAGGAGCACTTAATTGTTTGGAGAAAGCCGAATTGCGAAGTTTGTCATATTAAACATGCCTAATAAGTCCAAAACTCTCTCTCAACGCCAGCATTACTTTATTAACATGTCGCATTATTTGTTTAGATGTTACCTTATGTTACCTTTTTTAAAACTCGGTTTGAAATTTGATTTGTCACACAATAGAAAAACAAAAAAAAATATTTCAGTAGATAAACAACACATCGCAGTACTGATTTTAAATATATTAAGAACATTTTTTCAATCGTCACTTTTCCTCAGCCATAATCTGTTGTAGCATAGTTTATTTACAATTGTAAATCTATTTTTCTAGTTTACTAATATCAGAGAAACAAGATAAGTACCTACATACATACATGTACGTATAGCACAACAAAACAACAATTTTGATTTATATTAACTGACGATTTGCGTAATAGTACGTATCACGCGTTTTTTTACGTGCTACCGTTATTAAAACAACTGAAGTATTTACTTTTCAATGGCTATAAAATTTACCAGTTCCTCGGTATCAAAGTTGCGGCAACTTGGGGCGCCATTCATCTCGGCGACGTTTTAAGTGGTCGCTGATGGTAGAATTGTGTTAAATTCGCTTAAGAACGGATACGCCAATTGACCCACTTTGTTGATAAACTATTCTGCGTGCCTGTAAAGCTACGAAAATATCAAACAAATGTATTGGTTAATCTACGATGCTTAAGTTACGAATAAGTATGAAATTATAAAAGACTTTTTTGCAATTATGCTATTAATGATATTTTACACACACGATTCACTTTTTAACATTACATGCACACCAACGAACGTGCATTACGTCTATCCAGGGGTAAACACACGCTTGCATTTAAAATTGCTAAAATCCAACAATAGGTACTTTGTATGAGGAAACTAATATTCCATAAACTTTTCAAGGAAGTCCTAGCTTCAGCGAGCTTAGTAGGTATTTATTAAAAAATGATTAGTAAGTGTACAATCTTCCAAGAGTAGACACAATAGGCAATACCATTGTTATGAATCATAATAAATATGAGATTCTTCGGTCAGAACCTGTTAAGGCTTATAAGTTGTTACTAAAGAACCACGAAATGGTTCATTATTCGTGTAGTAACACTGTGACCAAAACTCGACTCAAATAAACACCATTTATCATACCGAAAAGTAAATCACTTAAAAATCTGTAGGTCATATTTAAGTAACGATACATCATACATCCATCATTTGGTGTGGTGTACGCCGTAATTTAGCTATAGTCATTATAAATATGGAAATGTACCGTTGAATGTACCGTAAAAGGAATATTTTTATCTGAAATACCTTAATTTAGCCACAATGCATAGTATACGCAGTAGGACCAAGTAGCCCGTATCATACGTATCATACGCTGTACGCACAGACACAAACGTGCATAATTATGTGAATTAACAATTAATGCTGGCACTTCACATAGCGGTAGACATTTGCATTGGCGTATTCGTGTAGTTTGATAAAGCTTTGGCAACACATAGGCAAAGATCACGAACTGCACGTCTCCAAATGGCAACCAATGTCAAATTAGACAAATGTCATTGCAAATATTTGATATGTTGGCTTACTCATAAACGAGTTAATGCCGACGAAGGCGGACGTGCTTAGGACTCTAAGTCAGTTTTTGTTTAGTTTTCTAATATTGTAAATAATCAGCCCCCTTAGCATGACCACCAAAACACGATATGATATGATATGATATAGCGCCATTTTTAATTTTTATCGAAACAGCAATCGTAATATGTGACGTCACCGACACGGCGATTCAAAATGGCGGCTATATCTATCATGTTTTTACAGTTAATGCCGATATATCGCTGTATCATATCATATCATATCGTGTTTTGGTGCTCATGCTAGGCAGGCAGGAGACGTATTTTTGAATCATGCGAATTCAAATCCGAATACGAAATCACAGGATTCGCATGCGAATCCCTAAAATCACTATTTTTGAAAATTCTTCTAAACATATATTTGATTTATGTCTCTCTTATAAACATATGTTTGACAGAAATTTGACATAATATATTTTCATTTACGTTCCGTTTTAAGCGATTCACTACCGGTTTTTAAAATCAATGAGTTTTTGCATAAAACGAAAATAGTGACAAGATTTTAAGATAATAGCAACACTTATGTCGAGTGATTCAAAAATGCGTAAAATCGTAAGCAATTATAGAAATGAATTTCATACACGAATTGTTTTCGTGTTCGAATTCGAGATTCATTTCTAATGCTTTAAAATGCATGCACGGCATGAAATGTTTATCCTGTAGCAATCTGGTATGAGCTACAGTATTATTATTAATATTTTTGATGCACATGTTTTGTCAACATAGCATTTTAACAAAATATTAAATCCGAGTGGCATTCTTCTAAGATAAATAAAACTCACGATTAATGTCACTTTATGAATACCTCGGAAATTATAATCCATTAAAACATGGATAAAATGATAAGTCACAAGCAAGAAGGTAGCACTGGATTTAAAACTCGCTGCAATTGCACAGTCACAATAAACATCTTGATTTTCAGTTCATCAGTTTCATCACAGGATGTGAAGCTATGCGACTTTTTTGAATTGACTCTGGTCTGGGTGTGTTAACACCTCTGACAAAATCCATTATTAATCATACCAGTCATTTATTTAGTATATAAGCCTTCTTCCGGGCACATATACACGTCCCAAAAATATAGCTTTGCACTACCACAGCTTCCTACTACATATCGGCTGGTGGTGGTGAGAAGAAACGGTGCAACTCAGTCACCTTTGTCAGCATTTTTTACAGGAAATACAGTTACAAGACATGTTGTAAGTTTAAATGATCTTGTACGTCGTGCCTACATCTACGTAACACATAAATTAGACGCTGCGGCTAGGATCATGGCCAAGCGTTATACAAACGGGACAGGGCGGGAGGCAGAAGAGTACTGCTACTGCATTAATTTATATTATGATTGAGTCGAATTTTTGAATCTCACGCCACTAGGGCGACAATTTCGCCGGGACAACAGTCATTAATACCCTAGGCAATTTGACCTCATTTATGCAACACCAAGTAAAACGGTGCCGTGTAAGTTGAAGATTTACGATGAAGTCATTACGTTTTATGGGCCATAATTGATAGAGATAACATCTCAGGGCTACTGAAATTGCAAAGTGGGGTTTGAAGCACGTTGAACTCAGAGACGCGCATTAGTGTAAAGAAAAATAGCCTATATTACCATAAACGACTGGCGCTGTAGTTATTAATTACAAAATTTTATAGACTAAGAACACGCGAGTTTTCTTTCATGTTTTACACAAATATTTTTTTTCCCGAAACACTGGGCAATTAAGTGCGCAACAACAGCTAAGAATGTAGTTTAAAATAGGAGTAGTATGTGATAGATCCAGTACGTCCACTGTTTATGTAGGCACGTTTTTATATTAGGCGAAAGTTATCCCTTTCACTTACCTTAGGATGCAGGCATGAGTGAAACAGACGGATAGAGTTGATAGTGTTGATACACATGGATTTTCGCGTACCATATCAAGATAAGCGATCTTAGGGAATTACAAAACAACTTCTATGATTGGCTTAGGCAAAGTTATACAATTAGCCAAGTAAAGTTTGCCTATATACGTCCCACTTCAGGGCACAGGCCTCACCTCTACTATGAGATGGTTTGGGCCATACAATACCACGCGGGCCCAGTGCGTCTTTACCGTCAGATGTTATTAGGCCGCCCTAAGGCCTCTGATTACTAGGCTTCATGACTAGTATCAAGCGATATTTAGCCGGGATCAAACTTTTTACGTGCCTGCCGAAGCACGAAGATGCTTGTGATAGATGTCACTAAATATGAGTTGTTAGAATGGTCACCCATCCAATCCGTGGTGTAAGTGGCTTAAGTTTGGTAATCACTACCAAAGCGCTGCCGCCTGAGCTACAAGTACCTCGTTATACAATTATGTAAAAAATGTGTTTAGAACAAAGAGGGATCGATTCTGGTACATTTTCTACAAGACCAACAATAATCTCAGAAATATAACTCGTACTTTACCGGAATTACGATTTGTTTTGTGTTGTATTTAAACAACAGAATCAGACCTTTTACGATGTGGCAATGTTTTTCATACATATTAAGTAAGCTCGAAAGTTTGCGCACGTTTTATGCAATTATACATGTTTATTAGTAAAACATCAACAACCTCCTAGGGGCTGATTCTGGTGCTCAAATAAAAAAAAAAATTCAATGGGACCAACATTGAAATCAAAAAAAAATTTTCACTTCTCCATACAAACTGATGTCAGCTGGTGGCGGCTTAGTATGGAATTTTCTTTTTGCGATTTTAATGTTGGTTCCATAGAAAATGTTGTTGTATTTGAATTAGAACCAGAATTAGCCCCTAAAAGGTTGTTGATGTTTTACAAATAACCTTGAAAATCTTGCTAAAAATAAGGTACATTTTATTTGCTTTTGCCGACAAAATGATGATGAGACAGAAAGGTTGACAAAGAGGCATTCGCGTAAAAAAGTCTTCAATAAACTAAAACAAAAATGCTAATACCTTATTTTCCTTATCATAATAACGCTACTTCTTGTACACTACTACGATGCTATAATTGTAGCTGTCGATATAAATGAAGTAAAAAGCATGGAATGGCCTTTGCCGCCTCGTAATTGAAATATGTTTAAAACCCACGCATCATCTGCCATCGATTTTGTGTCGTTTTTGTAAGCGAGCTTACTGACATATATATGCAGTACATTATTTATAGTATACAAAACATAAATATTGACTTATCCATAATCGTAGTTCCGTGTTTTTATAGTTCTTTTAATAACCATTTACGAAACCGATGAAATTAAAGTTTACCAACAGATTTAAAATGACTTACAAAGTCGTGACTTGCGTGTTAAATGTGACGACGATTATCTCATCTTGATTGGTCCAATTACTCTGTGCTGCAAAAGTAAATTAGTCTTTGAATCCCAGTAGATAATTATAATAACATGATTAAGTAAATTTGTGCCAGACAACACAGAATTGGCATAGTCTGAACGTAAACAATTAACATCCTATGTTCCGTGGTACCAGACGATGAATTAAACCGGCGGCGTCTGCCGGCACACCCAGACCCAAGCCAATTTATGGCAGTTTGTTCTCTAAATCGACTTGAAACGGGAATTGAAACCCTTTGCGTTCAAGACGGATCAACATGAAAGTACATTATCATCATCATTTCAGCCATAGGACGTGCACTGCTGAACTTTAGCCTCCTCCCAATGACTTCCAGATTGTCTGGTTGGAAGCGACCTGCATCCAGCACCTTCCTGCAACCTTTACCAGGTCGTCAGCCCGCTTGATGCAAACGGCCCAGAGCCGCTCGCTGTGGCGTTTTAAAGGGGTGCCGTACCTATGTCTAGCAGTGTAATTCCAAAGGATGATGACCATACAAAGATAATATTATTCTCAGATACTTTAAAAAACAAAAACATTTGTTTTATTTTAAATTATCGAGTAATTTTTATACTGGGGAGCATATTTTCGCCACTAGCTCAGGTGGCGAAGCTGATTAGACTTTGGTTTGATGGTAGATTAGACAACATAACTATGTCCTTCATAGCTCAGTTGGAAGAGCAGTCACCAAGTTAGCGAAAGCGAAAGCAAAAGTCTCGAATCCCATCGGAGGAAGATGAAATTTTTTTCCAGTAAAAATATTATCGCCGATATAAAATTTTGTTGTCTGAATTGCGCTTGAGCTGGGAATTGAATCTGGGACGCATATCACCGGGTTGTTAAAACAAAAGAAAAAAAAAAACAACGTGACTTCACCTTTAAAGAGACTTGCCATAATTTGTAGTGATATATGCTTTTTTATGTTTTTAATCAGGAACGTGTAATTTTAATGTTATCAAATCGTAATAATTATTTCAATAATTTGTAGCAAATCAAGAATGTCCAAAGTATTTTTACCAAAACACGACACTTCTTCTAGATAAGGGCAAGATTGTGCTATACGACTTTTATTTATTCTGTGGCCCTACCATTATCTAAAAATAACAAATAAAAAAGTCACTACAAACTGGTAAAGTAACTTATGAATAAGTGATCCATTTAATATGATATAGTACCTAACCTTTTAAGTACTCGTAGGTGTGTCAACACTTTAGTTTACTTTTCATTTATAAGCGTAAGTGAAGTGAAACTGAAAACAAGTACACATTACATCGACACGAGTAGATTTGCGATAGCGAATCCCCTTAGAAACTATCACTTTTTGTTGACATTGCTAAGTGTGTGTTACCACATATGTTTGTTTAGAACGAGCTCACAGCATACGTGCCCAGAGTTTCATCAAACTTGTGTCCCAGCGCGGCGCGCTAATATATTTATGGCCAGGTAGCAACTTGTTGGGTAAAGAGCACTACAAAATTAATGGCGTCCTTTGCTTTAAGAGCTGCAAGTTTATACGAGCAAACTTGGTGAACTTATGATTAATGATATCGAGCAGTCCGCAAACAAGAAATATTTGGCTGGAGGCTAGCTAATAGCCTGAAATTCGAATGATCTGGTATAACTATGTGTTTGAATATACCAACACTTAGATCTGTACGGATTTTATAAATAAGTTGGTTTATATATACACTTTGCCACTGTCAACTCATTTAATCTGCAATATCACAAATTGCCAACATCATAACCAGACGAAGAAGTCATACGACGAAGAACGTCGGCAACGGCAACGTCAGCCATAAGGTGCCATATCCAAGTTGCAGAGACTACTCAAAAACATATTTGCCTGTCTGTTATTGAACGAACCTGTGGCCAACTGGTCAATCTTTATTAGTAAGGGAAGAGCGGTTTCACCTAACACAGGCGTACACCTTAAATGCCTAAAGGGAGACTTCATTGTCAAAGATCATGTAAAATGTTTATATTGAAATGAATTATCATTATCAATCTCTGTCACTCTATCATCATCATTTCACTCAATAGGACGTCCACTGCTGAACCTAGGACTAGCGCAATGACTTCCAGATTGGCAGGTTGGAAGCAGCCTGCATCCAGTGGCTTTCTGCAACCTTCACCAGGTCATCTGTCGTCCTTGTAGGTGGACGTCCTACGCTGCGCTTAAACTGGCACCACGTACTGACGTGGTCTCCATTCGCTCTATAGCTTGCTTATCCAAATTTTTATTAAGAATCGTGTTACGACTTTGAAAAGTTGTAATAAAATAGTAGTTACAAGATACAAAAATTACCTTCTACACATAAGGTCCAAACTTGCTTATTTTGCTAAGTTCAGCATCGAAATCATGCAGCTAATAATTCTTTTTTTGCATATCAGTGTTGCATCAGTTTCTGCCTTATCTCCAAAACGCGATGCAACATCGATGAAGCCGGATAAAACGCAAATTGCTAGTACTTATTTTAAGACTTAGTGCGGCTTGACTCTTCTTTGAATTACCCACAATTGAATTTAACGTACTCATAAATAAAACTGATTACAAGTGTTTCATTATTTCACTTTAGCACCATACTGTCTTATACCTATGTAATTATTACTAGCGCAAAAACCTGAAAACTAGTGTTGTGTGCTTCATTCTGGTGAACTACCCTCATCAAGTAGTTAGCAGTCGATAAATTCAAGTAGGTACTATACTATAGACAAGCGTATGGAGGAGATTGGATAAGTTTATACGGCCGAGCAGATTGTTTGACGAGGCCCTCACCGTTTACGATCCTCTGCCCTCACAAATTATCTCAATTATGCTGCCTACAACTTACAACGTTATTTGTCAAGTTCCCGCGTAAAACTTAGATTTTCTAGATGAGATTGATGGGTCGTCTACGAGTTTCATAATTGCTAAGTGAGGATTTGATTAATTATGAGCGTTTGATAGTTTATTCTGAATCATTTAAGCATTTCTTTGTAACTATGACCATTTGCCACTGTAGCTAAATTACCATTACAGCTTAAAGGTATGTTATCAGTGGATTTTACGCCAAACTCTGTACAGAAAAAAAATATATGGTTGAAGTAATGCTGCTATAAGATATTTTGGTTTGACGTACAACTGACAGGACTGCCGATGTGGCCGAAAAGTTATAGAGTGGAGGCCACGTATCGGCAAGCGTAACGTGGGATGCTCACCCACAATGTGGACAGACGACCTGGTAAAGATAAAAATCCTAAAGGTCGCTAAATGTTGAAGATGATGATGGTGATGAGGTGGTGTGATTATTAGGTTAGACACACTACATCATCATCATCATCACTGCTGAACATAGGCCTCCCCTAATGTCTTCCAGATAAGGCGGTTGGAAGCGGTTTGCATCGATCCCAAAAATAGGTTTCGATTATCTATTATAGGTACCTATATATACATAATTAGTATCCCATTGAACCAATAATCGAACGTCGTTTAATTTTAGTTGATACTTGCTATTATTGTAACCATAAAACAATACATAAATGTATACTTGCAACTGTACTTGCACTATTAATTTACTAAATGAATATCTACTCAGTTTTTTAACTTGCCGTAATATCCAACTAAGTAAGTACTTTCAAAACAGTATTTATTTCAAAACAGTATTTAATAAAGTTTGGACAACAGTAGTAGGTACGTAACGGGGATCTTATTCGTCTAGTACATATTAAATGGTAATAGAATAGTAAAGCTAGTCTAGACGTAGGTACTTACCCGAAATAGCTAAAAAATAGCAAGTATACTAAGAATAAATAAAATGATAAAAACTTATTTAACTTCAGTTTTAAAAATAGATTGTCTATTTCAACGAAACCCTTTAAGAAACAGTCTAGAACTCATCTAAGTTCAAATCCTCATAATTGACACTTTAAATTTAATAATCATACGAGAAAATGTTGTCATTTTGTTAGGATTCACGTCAAGGTTATAATCGAAAGGTAAACTATTCGTACTTTCATTACAGTTTATTTTCTCTAAACTCCACTGTAACTCCACTCTCTCTAAACTAAACACGTATTGATCACCAAATGTAATTTTTAGAGTTTCGTACCTCAAAAGGAGAAAGAAAAGGGTTTCGTTTTTACCCTTATAGGATCAATTTGCTGTCTGTGTATCTGTCTGTCCGTCTTTCTATCAAGACCCTTTATTTAGGAAACGCATGGAGGTATCGAGTTGAAATTAAAACTATATACTCAGGTCTACAATCTCTTGAAGCTGTGAAACAATATCGATTTTCTAGATACAACTAACTGTCCCGGCGAACTTCATACCGCCCCTTCATACATTTGTTTTTTTTTTGTGAATTTTTCCGTGTTATTATAGTTATTCTGCTATTCAGGACGGAGACAAATTCAACAAATCAAAGATCATAAAAATCGGTCTAGCCATCTCGACTTATAAATGGTGTAACTAACCCGACTTTCTTTTAAATATATAGATTAATAGATATACAGCCGTTTACAGTTGTTCAAAAAACGTATATTTCGACACTCTCACGAGAATCAAACCATGAATATTAATAAAAAACAGGGCACTTTCCGTTGACCTAGAACTATAAAATTTGGCAATTAATATCGTATCAAGTTTTGTAATTTATTTGTTATTAAACTGGGAGACTCAATTCCTGAACTATTTTTATTATGTATCTACAAATTTAAAAATGTGATGAAAGCAGCATAACTGTATTAATTACAAGTCTTTCAATTAATAGAAGTAACAACGTTAAAGTTGTAAATTCATTTATTTAAATATAAAGTCATTATATTATATTGTACCTTGCAAACAAAATATCCTGACCCTATGCTGAAATCTAACTTCACTGAAATACAGGTAGACCAATTTTGCCGCTGACCTTTACAGCGCCATAGATTAAATTGCCGTTCCCTTAATTAACGCTAAATAAACGTCATTTATTTAGGCAGCCGCAATATAATCTAAAATTTTAACTTAATGTTTTTATTTTGTACTGAATTGAACCGTCAGCTTTTTATTACGGCAATATTTTACATTTATTTAACTTTAATTAAGTTTACTGCATATCTTTATGACCTTCGGTATCTTTTAGCACGTAATGAGCGCATTAACAATGGTTTAATGACGATTTATTCGCTAGTATAGTGCATTCAAATAATTTATAGATATTATTAAGCCATGCTTCTGGCTTAAAGGCAAATAAGCACCAACATGACAATAAACGCATGATTCACTGAGTCGTAATCCTCTTACAATACTACTAAAAATAATCTAGAGCACTATTTTAAAAGGGAAATTAATAAATAAACTATGTATTTAGGCTCAATTTCATTATTTGATAACCCGGTCGATATACCGCATGCAGAAAGTTCCCGCAATACTGAATGAAAATGCGCCTTTACGGTAGATAACGATTTTTAACTACACTTATAATCTAATTTTGAAGAATCATTTTTGAAGTAGGACCTATATTTTGCTAAGGTTGGGGCTAGAGTGTGATTGTTTGAAGTAGATACTATATAAGATTAAATGTGGTATACCGTGTAAAAGTACAGACAACAGCACGTCAACCTATCACAAAACATATAATTTTCCCAATTGATATTGATCTCTTCATGTCGGACTTAAAGTTGAAAATCGGTTTAATGACCTTTAACTTGTTACACTTATAATCTGTAGCGATACCTACTAATATTATTATGAGGTAAAGTTTGTTAGGATGTAAGGTAATCTCGAGCCCCTAGCATAACCAACAAAACACGATACCTATGATATAGCGATTTATCGACACCATACAACGTACACCGTAACAACATAACGTTCATTTGCCAAATGATAAATGAAATAGGCTGCCCTTTACCACAGAATATATAATAGAATATCCCTATACTGGCCACGTAGTCAGGTTTTAAATTTTTGTTATAAACAATCCCACGCGGCCAAATCCGCGTGCATAAGTTGTAAAAATGACGTGTCAGTGATTTGAATCAGCCTTCATTAATTCTATTTTAACAAAAGAAACGTAAATTATCTGTTTGATGAACCAATAGGTTCAGGTGTTCTGTACAATGTACAGTCAGCATCACTATTAATTCATGCTAATTAATTAACCATTTTAATTTGAACTCTCTGTAAAGAACCAATCTTGTAATAAAAGTTCAGCTTATAATATGAGGTCCGATATAAAACATAGTTAAAGATTTTTTATGTGATGTTTACCGCACTTATGGCAGTCTTTTTATGCATGTAAAATGTAACAGTCATGGTCATGCTTCATGTTTGTGACAGTAGCCGAGCACGCCGGACTTGACGTCGCCATCTGTGAGGTCCCGAGTTTGATTTCCGGACAGGTCAATGTAGAAAACGAAATTTTCTATAATATAAATATAGAAAACGAAATATTGGGTCGGGGTAGTGAGATACGTCGTTGTTTCTGATTTCTAAAACACAAGTTTAGCTTTAGCCACTTACCTTATCATCAGAGCAATGTGTGTGATTTATATGTATTTCCAGTATTACTGTTACAATAAGTATCAGGATATGTTAATTTATTTATTGAGATGTTGGTTTCAATGAGAAAATATCTTTTGTCATTATTCACTTTTATTTTTATCTCAGCTAAAATGCTGATAACGTTTAGCATCAGTACAGGCATAGCCAAGTAACTTTTTTCACATTTTTATTCTTATTCGCTGTTAAAAATCATACGCGTGGATAATTTAACTGATTCATGAAAAAATTGCACCGTATGTGCACTCCGTACGGTCCTTGTAGCCTTGCCGTACCTACGCCTCTGATAAATGACCGCGCGGCTTTCGTAATCTCTCTATTGACTTTGTTTTTGGATATTTTTAAGTATTTTTTTTTTTCGTAACATACGCATATTAAAAATAATAACGATTAAGACGCTTCTTTATATTGTTCCCTAGATCTTATTTTTAAATTTGGCACACCTTTGCAACTTGAACTCTGTATACTACGTTAAATTATTCGGTATCATAAAACGCAGATGAGTGTACAAGTTTACTTTTTACGAATGTTGATAACACTTCCTTGAATTAATCGCTATTGTCAAACATACCTTACCAATTTCGAAAGCGTCATCGCGATTTACTAACGTGTTTTAAGGTTTGGTTTTTAGACTGTAAATAGAAATGAGGACGGCATTAGTACTGCTGATAATCCTCGTAGCAATGACAGAAACAGCGCGCTGTGCGGTGAGTGCGGTTAATGTTGTATTATAAATATTTAACCCATATGTTTTAAGGAGGCATTTGCCCAGTACCAGTAAAACAGTTTAGGCCCCTGATTCAGAACCGTTCGATAGTTTGTGTTTGTGTCGATCGACAATTTGCTATCGAACGTACGAATCAAATCAAATCAAACGAATTAAATCCATAGATGATATGATATAAAGGGTTTTCAAATTTGACATGTCTCGATATTAAAATGGTTTTTATCTAGCCCCAAACTAAGTAAAGCTTGTATTATGGCGACTAGGTAATGGATACCTAAATATACTTAAATTGAATATAATTCAACAAACTTAATTGCATTATACCATTACTTGGTTTATCTTTAGTTATGGTTTAAATCTAGTCAATAGTTTTAGTAATAAGTTTAAAATTCGATTTCAGAATATTCGTGCGAAGCGTAGTGACGATTCTCGTAAGTATAAACTGGATTTTTAACATGGTATAAAATGGTAACATTAAACAATAAAAGGTGCTCATGTTTCGCTTATAAAAATAGTATGAAAATCTTACGTAAGTGGTTATTTTCTTAGAATCAGTGCTAGCATCAATACTTAGCATCCTTAGCATAACCTGATAAGATCTTGTCTTCGCCGATTTCTAGGGTTCCACACCCAAAGTGTAAAAACGGGACCCTATAAGACTCTACTGTCCGTATAACTATCTGTCTGTCTGTCTGTCACCAGGCTGTATCTTCACAGATGATGTATTTGTACTAAAAACAGAATCAAATTAATAAGGCGGACCGTTCCATACACCAAGCATATTTTTTGCAGTTTTTGCTTGATATTAATAACGGCATAAGGTAGACGCTTGAATATTCAATGTTGTAGGTAATGGTACGCAACCCTTTGTGCGTCCGACTCGCACTTGGCCGGTTTTTTTAAATCAAGATTGTTGATTTTCAGTGATCGGCTCTACCAACTTTGGTGGGACTACGACGTTCGGCGAGCGAGGAGTATCAGAGTGCTTGTCACTCGGCAACCCTTCTTGGAAGTGTTACACTGAGCAAAGCGGCATCAACCCTGGCTGGTGACGAGTATTTTTTGAAGTTTTCCAAAATATAAAAATACTTATCTGTATGTGTAAAACTCGCACCTACTGTTCTTTTAAAGTGTCCGCTGAAAATCTGCAACGTCACAGCATTTGCCTCGATAGTATTTTCGGTTTTTATCTGTAGTAAAACCACAGTTAAAACTGTGTTTTTTTGTGGTTGTATCAAATATTTATTTTTTTCATTATTAACAACAGTTATTTGTACTAATATGTACATGCAAACAAAATATTAAAAGGCAGCTTTATGATATCTGCAAGCTTATTGTGTTACTCATTTTACTGTAATCGCTTTGAATTTTCAATTTTTCATGGGACTAAAAACTGAAAAAGATATGTTTTGTACCTGTCTATGTCTATGTTTTCTGTATGACTACGCATATGTTGTCTAATATTATTATTATTATTTTTTAAATCATTTTTGAAGTAGGGCCTCTATTTTGCTAAGGTTGGGGCTAGATGATCAGTGTGATTGTTTGAAGTAGATACTATATAAGATTAAATGTGGTATACCGTGTAAAAGTACAGACAACAGCACGTCAACCTATCACAAAACATATAATTTTCCCAATTGATATTGATCTCTACATGTCGGACTTAAAGTTGAAAATCGGTTTAATGACCTTTAACTTGTTGACCTGCGACTGTACGTCTGAAACGATAGGATTTGATAATGCTTGTTAACTTTGCCTTTATACACTTTTTTTATTTACACAATATTTTTTTTCTTAAATTAAGAGTCACGGCTGGAATGTGGTTATATTACTTCCTATTTACCCTTAATTATCGTGGTTATATTATTTATTATTTATACTCCTATAGGCTAGAAAAAAACAGTAGTTTAAAAATGTATTTCCTTAGAATGTTTTTTTAGTAAACTATAATTCTGAAACCCCTCTTGAAAGGAAGAAAGCACTTTGAAATTGAAAATTTGAAACTTTGAAAATTAGTTCCAACAACCCTAGAAAAGTTAATGGTCATCCTACGAAGTTAGTCGTGAACTCCTTATCTTTTTCTGCAAACTCGAAACTCGAAGTATATTTTCATTTTATTTTTTTATCCTTTTCTAGCACATTCATATTGAAACTTTCATAACTGTTCATACATATGACCTTATTTAATATCGCCTTACATATTATCAGAGTTTAACGTTGATTGTTATGTACTAGAACAGACATGATGTGGAAAACTATGCATAACTAGATAAAATCGAAATCTACGTTGGGAGGCAGGCATATAGGGTGACTGATAATTTGTGACCAGTATTTGAAGGTCGAGTCTGGGTGTGCTGAGTGATGCCCCTGGCCAAATACATTGTCTGGTACCTCGTAAAATAAGCATGTTAATTTCTTGGTTCGAGACCATGATAATTAGTGTGTTGTCTAGCGAATATTTATTTATACAGGGCTACATTGCAACATAGTGCAAAAAAGATCTAGGGAACATTATAAGAAAAACAACTTTATCGTAATTAATTTTAATCTTCTTATGTTTGAATAAAAAATACTTAAAAAATTGCGAAAATAAATATAAGAAAACGCGAGTTGTGCGGTCATTTATTAGAGATCATAGGCATACACCGACGCCACGCCAACAAGGGACTGATGCATTTTAGAATTGGTCAATTATATTGCATGCTGTGTAATTAAATTGACCGATTCTAAATTCATCCACGAAAAAAGTTTTTTAACATCATAGAAGTCATAGAAAATTGTTAAAATGGACGTTCTTTAGATATGATATAATATAATATGACTTTACTACTCAGAGCAGAATTTACTACCATTTACCTTAAGCAAAATATTCAGTAATTAATTGAATTATCAGTAACCCTATAGCTAATGGTTCCATCGTAGATCACTGACTGACTGGCGCAGTGGCCATTCGCAATAATGTGGCGCTATAAATACCTACTTTAGCCTGCCTAGCATGAGCAATAAGACACTATATGATATGATATGATATGATATAGCGATATATCGACACAAACTGTAAAAATATCATAGTTAAAGCCGCCGTCTTGAATCGCCGTGCCGGTTACGTTACATATTATGATCGCTGTTTCGATAAAAATTCAAATTGGCGGCTATATCCATCATAATTTTACAGTTAGTGTCAATATATCGCTACAACATATCATATCATATCGTGTTTTAGTAGTCATGCTAGGCAGGCTGAACGGCAGTTCTAGTAGTTTACTCCACATGTAATTCAGTGAAGTTTAATAAGGATTTAATAATACAACTATTTGGCGCATATCGGTGGATGCCTCAACCGCGGCTAGACGTTATTAATTTCAACTTTCGGCTCGTATGAAAGTCGGGCTTTAATCGGCCGCCCGACCCTCTCGATGGGATATGTGTCGAGTACCTACTAACTGAACTGAGATATTAACGTTACAGTATCTATGAGTAGGTACTTATGTACCTAAATAAGAGAATAGCTCTTTTTGTATTAAAAAATGTTAAAGAATGCCAATTTTTTTAAAAATATACTCTGTATAAGCTTGATTGACATTTTCTATGATCCTAATGAATTAAGTGTCTTTAAATTTTGAATATTTATTGTTAGTCTAATTAGTAAACGATTTTTATTGATACAATTTGAATCAATTATCTGTAACACAATTGCTTAAGCTACTTATCATAGGATCAGAGCAATGTCAGTGTGATATTGTCCAATATTTATTTATTTAATTTGAAAACGTTTGCGATACGAAATTAACCAGATTTTTCGTGTAGTTATCAATTTCAGTACATTTTTTATTAAAATGATTTTTAGATGTAAATGATTGTGATCTTAGGTGCTTTTGTAGCAGTTCACGGAGAAATCCAAATTTATATCCATAGGTAATACTGTAAACTGTACTGGAACATCCATAAATATCGTTATCGTTGCGCACGAGGCTGTATTTTAACGGCTCAACGATTTTTGTTTGAAAAACGCTATCTGTATCGATAAAAAAAAACAAATTTGCATTTTACCGTTTCCGCTCTTCGTAACAGATAAAAGAAAGTATGCAGCATAAAATTAAATGTTTTAAATAAATAAATTTTACTTTAAAAAAATGGTTCCCTTGATATGTATAAAAAAGATATGGCAACATGTATGTACGTACAGTTTGGTAGGCCAACCAACTAAAACGTAAAAGGTCATTTAACCGGTTTTCTAAAAAAAAAAGATTTCGACGAATTGAGAACCTCCTCCTTTTTTGGAGTCGGTTAAAAACTTTACACAGACAGAGCAATATTACTAATTAAAAAAAAAACAAATAGATACTTATAAAATTCGATTACGAAATATAGAAATTATACTAAATATTTTGATAAGCGTTTCAAATAGGTACATCGAAAACATATATTTTTTAAAATAACTTTTACAATGGAAGTAACATCGAAAATGTTTAAGATACTATTATTATATTATTTATCTTTTAAGACGCTCTCATTATCTAAGGAATTATATTGTTTAGAGGGTTTTTAACCAAGCCTGGTATGAAGATTAAAGTAAATTGTAAATAAATAAAAATTTGTCGTGATTTTTTTATTTTTATTAATTATTTTTGTCTACTTCAATGTTGCTCTCGTAATTTAAATTGTTATATTACATATCAGCTGCGGGTGGCTAATTTCAAGGAAATACATGATTTAACATTCACCCTGTATAAAGTGCCAACCCAATTAGCTTTGTAGCAAATCCGCTGAGATACTTTACATCGCGTATCTAAGATCCCTGTGAAATTGCATATACGAGCGTTTCCCCGACCACCTCAAAGCAAGTGCCATGAAAGAGTTTTCGGCAGCTCTAAATTGAAACTGCATATTTCAAGATGCAAGATAAGAGGTCTTTGTAGCTGTTACAACAATTGAAAAACTCAAAACAACTTGTTTTTTTTTAATTCTCAAAATCTGGATATAAGTTAAACCGTCTAAATAAAAGTAGCGTAAAAACGCTAAAATACAACTTCTTTTAGGCATATGACGTATCTCGTAAAGTGGCAATATTTCAGTACTATTCATATTGACCCGCACTACAAATGCCGGTAAGGTGTTCAGTTATTGTCAGCAAAAATTAGTATTTTTTGCTTAAAACAAAAATAAGCAAATTAAAAAAAAAAACACATATTACGGCCAAAGTAAACGTTGTCAGTTTACATACAGAGAATTGGCCTTTGTACATACTACCAACTAGTTACTAAAATGTCAGCACGACTTTAAAGATTAAACTGGGAATATTGAGCGGATATTTATAGTTTAAAACCTTAAACTAATGAATAGTTAGGCAGTGCTTTGTTTTTTTCATTGAATTTAAAATTTTGAAGGTAATGTAAGTAGTCGTAAACATTTTTAATAAACTTTGCTATGTATACTTGCTGTTTCAGTCATATTATAAGCCCGCGTCAGTTTCAGCCGCGTTAACAGACTATCTTACAAAAGAAATAGGATCATGGCAAAAAATCAAAAGACACAAAGTCAAATAAATAAGTATGCAACCACTTTAAAAAGGGGAGATATACTAAAAGTTAAAAGTACTAAAAGTCCAAACATTATTGCTATACCTTCTTTGTCACATAAAGGGCGTGCCAAACGAAAACCGTAGATAGAGCAAAAAAGGCTATAATCTCCTGTCTGAAATTTGACTTCATAAAAGCTGCACCATTTTTGCAAAAAAATTCGATTTTATTTTATATTATTTTATTGGAAAGGTACACCAACAGTACATATATAAAATCATTAAAAACTAAAACTACTATAACATAAGCTTCTTATATATATACCTCTTACAGGCGTACACGGCATTTATAACAAACAGTACTTGTTAGGAGTTTATACAGAAGTTACAGTAAGGTAGCACGCCTATCAAAATAATAGCAATATTGGTTTCAAACTCCTATACCATTTCAGTCTTCACCGCTCAGCAATTCGCGAAGATTTGCTTTAAATTTAGGCAACTTGTCGCGAAAAACATCCAGGCCTCCACTCACGTCCCTTTTTATTAGTGAGTTATACTGGGCGCAGCATCTGACCAAAGGGGCATGTCTTCCTACATTCATTATACATTTTAAGTTGTTTTCCTTACCTATTTTTTCAGAAAAGCAATAGTGGGCAAAATAAACCCAGCTCCGCCAGTCATGTGATATGTATGAATCAAAAGTCGTACCCAAAACGAGCATTTTTACTATGACACCAAAAATAAATTTTTTTAGGCTATGTTCAAACAACAATAACTTTTAAAGTAGTAGACATACAGCTGTAAATTAGCTTAGATCACCCTGTCAATCTAGTGAAAAAAATAAATGAGTTATCAGGGTTACTTTTGCAGTAATTTACAATAATTAGTTTATTTCCATACATTTTTTAAATATTTTTCATGAAATTTAATATTTTTTTCAAAATATGAACGTAACAACTCCCTGTTTTAAATTTTATACGATAGACTAGAGTTTTGCGCTTCGAATAAGTGTATTTTTATACCATTAACGCCTCACTTTGGGAGATATGATTTTTTTTGTGTCCACGTAAAGAATATTTCAAGAAAAAAAACAAAATGGCTGCCACATAGCTGATAAGTAGTTTGGACTTAATTATGTAGTGTATTTGTGTATTAGAATAGTTGTTCTAACAATCCTTAGAATAGCGCTAGTCCATGACCAGACACACTGCCTTCCAAAAGTTATCATCCGCCATCTTAGATTTACCTTAGCAGGCGTCCACGGTCACCGCTCTGGTTGACGGCCGGCAGCCGTTGCTATTTAAGCGATTAATCGTATTTTTTGTACGTAAAGTGTTGAATCAAATTAGATGATGATGTCTATCTTATACAGAGAATACCAGTAAATTATGTAAATTTATTGTAAAATTCTACTTTTTGACTACTATTTTGTATTGTAAAGAAAAATTAAAACGACATAATACTATGAATAGCGTTTTTTTATTTATGCCTACCCATAATACAACAAGATACGCAAAAGAAATTGTACACCTGCATACAATAATTTTACAGAAATGACGATGAAGTTTCATCAAAGAATGGCCATACTCAATTTCGTGGCTAAAATGGTTGAAATGTTAAAGTCTTAATTTAAGTAACGTGGAACTTATGCGGGATGATTCTTTTTGTTTTAAAAACTTAAGCATATAGACTTTAAAATGATTTTATTTTTAGATTTAATGAAATATAAATTTTTATAATTCAAATTCAAATAGTTAGAGAACCCCGAGATAGAATTTGATGCGCATTGGCACAGATGAACATGGATGTGATATCTTTCAAACAAAAGTAGTCTCATAGTTCTGGCTGTGCTGGCCATATATTTTTGCCCACTATCATTTGTTCTAAATTTCATTAGGACTATTTTAGGACAGGAGTTAAAGTTTTTTACGCTCTATTTACAGTTTTCGTTTGGCATGCTCTTTATGAGACACCCTTTATAATATTTTAAGATGCCATCATGAAGCAGTCCCAAAGGTAGGTTCTAAAGTTAAGTATATACCCGTATCTTAATACAACGAGTATCGTATCACGAAACAGGACTCGGGTTAGTCAATAATATCCGACGGGAAAAATTGAATTCCTTTTAAGCACTTTTCAACAGGTGAAACGGGGGAATCAGACCGACAAATTAGGCTGGGATAACACAAAGTTCCCCATTCAGCTAAACTTGGATTTTAAAGACTGCTTTAAAGCAAACTAAAAACGGTCACCACAAATAATTGAATTATTTGTGATTTATACACTAGCTGTTGGTTAATTTCGTGGGAGATTGTGGGAGATAGTAACATTTTTAGGGCTTGCGCGCACCACAACGCATTGCAAAAATCTGATCTTCGTCTATTGAACTTTAATAATACTAATTTTTAAATATCATTTCACAAACATACAATTGAGTTATTATTGGAGTCGGTGCCAACGAAAACACAACTCTATTTGCGTTAGTAAATCTTAATTCCATAGCAATCAGTACACTAGTCATTTATGATACAATTAAAGGTTTCTAAAAACGGGATATTCATAAAATGAACTTATTCTATTGTACGAACTAACAACAA
Organism: Anania hortulata; assembly: GCA_963576865.1. NCBI lineage: Eukaryota > Metazoa > Arthropoda > Insecta > Lepidoptera > Crambidae > Anania > Anania hortulata. The sequence continues at coordinate 14,660,221 of OY756392.1, read as the reverse complement.
TAACAATGACGTTTCGCACAGCGTGACGTAATTCCCCTCATTTGTGTTCACTGTCACGTGACTGAAACCCTAATAAGGGTGGACCATGGAAGGCCAATCATTTAAAAAGTTGATTGTTTCATATAAGTAATAAATAAACGAATAATAGCAGTTTATTCGTTATAGTTGCCTTTTATGGTCCGGTCCACCCACCTTATTTGAGAATTTGTTTCCTTAAATTAATATTGACAATCTTTATCTATTTAAATAAAAATCTCGTGTCACGGTGTTTGTGGTCGCACTCCTCCGAAATGGCTCAACCGATTTTCATGTTTTTTTTTGTAAACTATATCTGGTAGGTAACAGGCCGTAAAGTATATTTTATACAGCTTCTCAGTAAAATGATTAATGATTAGATATAGCAATCAAATCAATGTATGTATAATGGACATCCTCCTTTTTTGAAGTCGAGCAAAAAGCAAAAGAGACGTAAGATGTTTTTAGGAGAAGACAGATAATATGCAGACAGTAACAAGATACGACCGATCGATACCTCAACCGATTTCTAACCTTAATTTTAAAACGTAGAGTTCAATATCAGTCACTGTTGCATGTGCCTATTAAAAATAAATGTGGACATCAAATGGAGATTTTAATAAAAGATTTTCAAGCCTTTTCTCAGAAACAAAGGTTGCGGTATTTACGCGTATTACATATTACTTATGTTACAGCTGCTACAGTCGGTTTCGTCATTTAATGTTTTAGAAGTTTCTCTTAATATTTTATGCCATTAAATAGACATAAAAGGAAAATATATTTAAGCGCTTTTGTCAGTACCTACCAACATCTTTATTTTATAATATTAATCATCATCATCATCACTTCAGCCATAGGACGTCCACTGCTGAACATAGGCCTCCCCCATTGACTTCCAGATTAGCCGGTTGGAAGCGGCCTGCATCCAACGTCTTCCTGCGACCCTTACCAGGTCGTCTGACCATACATAATATAATATAATACATAATATATAATATTAATGTTAAAGTTTAATTGTTTTTTTTCTCTCGAAAAGGTGAACCAGCTCCGCGTACGCCTTTCTTTTTTCTACTTGTTTCGGAGCTCGCCTCGCTTCAGTGAAAAACGCTCTTTGCCCGCGTACGAGCGGGCGTTACGCAGAAATACCACTTATCTAAACACATATAACGTTTCGTTTACACCGAAGACAATACGCTATTACGTTATGCGTTGTCGTAGGTACTGACTAAAGCTGGACACCGTTAATCAAAAACACAGTTAACTTTGTTAATCGCAAATCCATTACTATAAAGGTTAACCTCGTTAATCGTTATAGCTCTACATTTTGGAAGATTCCACGAAACTTAAGGTTAATCGTTATCTTATAATATCAATAAAGTAATCGATATAACTAAAACAATAAGCAAACTGAAGTGGCAGTCACATTAGCCGTAGAACCGAAAACGATGGGGTAGACGTGTTCTTGAGTGAAGACCGCGACTGGGCAATCGCAGCGTGGTGCCCTACGACAAGGTGGAGCGACGATAAATACGCAAGGCTGCTGACAGTCGATGGAAAAGAATAGCCGAGGATCGGGCGCAGTGGCGTGCATTGGGAGAGGCCTATGTCCAGCAGTGGACTGCCGTGGGCTGTTTATGATGAAACAAAGCCCTCGTCACTTTCACCGCCGGTAAGAAAATATTTAGACCGAGTTCACGTCGAATTCACGACCACACTGGGGCCGATAGTAAGCCAGCTCGCAGTCAGTGGCTGAAAATACATTTGGGTAAAAACGAATTTAAAGGTGTTAAATTTGGTGTTGGATGTCCTTGTAACGAATTTTTTGGGTTATCCGTAAATCAAACCCGATATGGTTGTTTTATTTTGGCTGCGACCGCCTGTGGCTCTAGTAAATTGATCTTATCGGAGGTTACCCGATGTTCATAGTTAGTGGTCGATAGTTCATTGTGAAATTCGCTGGCTCCGCCGAACTTGGACGGCCAACTAATTTACCGAGAGACCAATCTTTACCTTAGCTACGCAGGTATAGACTTCCTTGGCAAACTTAGTCCGTGCCGTTAAATTATTCAGTGTACGTAGTTTCTTTCAGTTATTTCAGAATATTTAGATGGTGCCCTTTCTTAAGTAGGGACGATAACATTTATATTAGCATAAGCAATTTATTGTAATGTTACAGAACGATTTTGAAATATAGTTTTAAAATCATACGGGAATCGTCAGAACCAATAAAAAGAGCCAAAACTCGAAGGTTTAACCAGTAGCTATTAAAAAGCTACACTAACATAATTCTTGCCTCCATCAATAAGACCAGCTTAATTTTTTGATGCCAAAAAATTTAATTACACTTACTAATGTTGGTTAGTTACTGGTTTCAAAAATTATACATATATTTCGTCCTTACTTCCGGAGATAGAGTACATCTACGATTCTTCCACAGAATAATTGACGTACTTTTACGTTTCGCTTATATACGTTTCGCTCGACAGAAATTAAACATGTGCCGTCGTCATCATCATTATTTCAGCCATAGGACGTCCACTGCTGAACAAAGGCCTCCTCCAATGACTTCCAGATTGGCCAACCGGAAACGGCATGCATCCAGTGACATCTTGCAACTCATACCATTCTATTGCACCTTGTAAAAATTCATGCGTTTAAAATAATTAACTACAAAAGATGTAGGTAACTAAAAAGAAAGTATATTGTAAATTTTTATGCAGGCAAGCAATTTTTTTTCTGACATTTTGATATTGTTGCCATAGTAAAAGTTGTTTTACTTGAGCTACAGAACCATAAGTTTTGTAATGTTTTAAAACCTAATGGTTAAATTAGTAGTTTTATTATTCCAGAAAACATGGGATCTTAAAGGTTTTTTAAAAGAACTAGACCGCGGTTTCAATTGCGGTTTATTCTTATATAACATTCCGTGGCGGGGTGTGAGTCCTACAAAATTTTGTGGTGGATGTACTAGAGTTTTCTCGCTTTAATAAAAAAGTTGAGAGCATGTAGACTACTGCATGTCATAGACTATACTGTGACTCGTACGTGACTTCGGTTGCAAACTGATGCCGTATCAGCTGCGGTCTGCCGTCTTCTCTGGCGATTTGCATTTCGTCTGCTTAGCTATATTCAGACGTTTGCGAGCTTAACAAAGACCGACTACGTGGCAGTTTCATAGAAATTTGCCGATACAAAAATACTTTGGTTAAGTTTTGAGGCGCTTTTAGTTTGCATTATTATAAATGTTTTTGTCTCATGTTTCAAAGTTTTAGAACTAAGAGTATTCAGTAAAAGCACACTTTATATCAAAAAGTATTTTTATAAAATAAAAATAAAACTTTTTACTCGATGTAAAAAACTCGAGGCTTGTATAGTAAAAGGTAAAGAAAAAGTGAGCCATATATTACTTACTTAAAGTGAGCCCTCTTAACAGACACCAGCTGACAGCTGTAAAAATAGTAAATCGCAAAAATAAGTGTTCTAGGTACTATCTTGTATTATGTAATTCTCTAATCAATTTCTGATTCCCTGGTAAGTCGCATTGACGACTTGTCGCGACAATGTGAGTGTGTCATAATCCTTATTACTTCAGCCTAAAGACGTCCACTACTGAACATGATCTTCAGCGAACCATAGATCCCTGAAACCTTATGGTTGCCGGTGCAAATCTTTCTAGTACAGCAACCGAGCAAATTCTTCTCCTTTGCGCAAGGTGACGGGCAATGTTATAAGCATAGCTGTGACTCCTAACTTAGACTCTTTCATAGTTAAAACGTCTGTTTTTAAGCCACTCAAAACCTAAGTGTCATCTTAAAACGTAACCAGCCAGGAACCCTTAATAAGCATGACAGTCAGTTAATCAGAGCTAATCATGAGTTTTCTCATTTTGGATTCAATAATATGGCAGAGAAGCGCTGACTACAGATCGCGTTTTCATAATTACCCCTTTATATAAAACTGAACAAAAGGCCACATAGCTTTGAATGTTCCGAATATTCCGAATAGCATAGATGTAATCTACAAAACATAATGTGCAGTACTGCAGAGTAGAACTATTTTAAGCATGTAGACCGTGTCCACCTTTAATTACAAAATCGAAGCACCAAACAACAACAGGAATCTAAACTATTCGAATTTCCCACTCGCTTGGTGTTGCCAGACCTCTTTATTATTATTATGGCTTATTGAATATGACTTTATTCGATCATAAAAAGAATTTAGCATGTAATTTTGTATTTTAGTAATAGTGTAATTTGCAGTCTTTGCCAGCTACCACTTGAAAATTGATCTGTTATCCAGGACTAGTATCTATAGCGGCTGACAGGATGTACGAAGAACACTCTTTATAAAAATCTTCTGCCCAAATGTGAATAGCTTTTACTACGGGGCGAATGTAGCAGAAAAAAAAACATAATCGTAAAAGTACATGACTGCAATTTATTTAATTTTAATTAGTAGAATTTTCTTTGAAGGCGATTTCCCAACCTACCCGGTATATTGGACATTAGTTTGCCAAATACATCATTTAGGCGAAAATGGAAAATGACAGTCTTTGCAAACGATCGCATTATACATAATTTTATATAACAATTTAACATTGATATGTAGTGAAACAAGTGAACTAGAATTTGATTTGAATTTGAAATTGAAGAATCCAATTATTCTACGGATTCTACCAAATCGCAAATAAAACTTCTCTCTTAAAAGTATGTAAAAGCAAAAATAATAAAAAATACAGATTTTGTGAAAATTATTTACTTGGCAACACCGCACTCGCGTGGGATGTTACAGCCAACCGCGAACAAGATAAAATACTTCGGCCGACTTCGTAAACAGATTTTGTTCCAAGACGTTGTTTCTTAATTACAAATTCCTGTGTAACGGACAACATTCCCTTACGAAGCCTAAGCTCAATACAAGTTTGGGGCGTTGCTTAATTAAATCATCAATATGGGGTCCCGAGGGCATTGCGGTTCGCTCTGATGGATTGATATATCTACGGTGATGGATCTTGTGCACTTATTATAGACTTTTTCATGAGAGTCACAAAGTTGAATGACCGCGACCGCTAAGTAATGCTCACAGATTGACCGCGTTGGTTTGACCGAAGATTGGTTATCATTTCCTCAAAACGCCGTCCCTTTCCCGTCCGCTTTCTGTTTAATCAATAATCTTAAAGACTTTGCTTGTTGAATACTGTAAACAATCTTGACATGTCTTTCCACAAAAATATCAGAACAAAATAAACTCACTATACGGATCTAGATGAAATTTGGCATAGAGATAGTTTATAGTCTAGGTTTGCACATATGTTACTTTTCCGGTGTCCTATGTTATTATCTTAATGAATAAAATCCAAAAAAAGTTAGAACTTTAACAAAAAAAATTCTTGCCAAGTATAGGGTTAAATGAATCCCCTTGCAAAATTACGGCTTTCTAGTACTAAGAGTCTCGGAGCTAAATCGCGGACAGACAGACAGACAGACGGACAGACGTACTAAAACTGGGGTTCCGTTTTGACTACGTAACCCTATAAGGGAGTAAACTTGTGGTGTGCGGTTCTTGCGATTTCGCATGCGAATCAAAATTCGAATGCTTCAAAAATACGTCTCAGGGAGACTTTAAAATGGATTACTATTTTCGAATTGAAAGAAGCACTTTGCAGAAGTGGGATCTATCGAAACCATAACGCTCCGTTCTGGAGATAATCCCAGCTTTGGCAGGATAAGTAGGTACGAACTAACTCGTAATTTCATTTGATCCCGTCCTGTCGATACTCCGCGCTTCGGGAGTTGACTAATACCTGTTAATTGGAAACCAGTCCCTAAGGAGGCTGTCTCATATCATTTCATAATGGGCTCTAATTTGTGTCTTAAACATAATTATTACTATTAAGTGATCTGCCAATCTCATTCATAATTACGCGAAGTTACTCATATTGAATTATCGTGATGTCAATGATAAAGTAAAAATTGTGGATTCAAGGCAATCTGTTGGTAACAAATGGAAAGAATAGATAAGGATCGGGTTCAGGTAGTGGCTTGCGTTGTGTTGGGAGAGGCCGATGTCCAGCAGTGGACTGAGAGTTGATAATGAAAAAAAATACTGAAATTTATTTAGCCCTCAAATGCGACTTTATCAAAATCGTCATTTAAGTAGTAGGTACTTATTTATCTAAAATGTTAGCATCATCACAACTCATTGACGCGATTCAGTGTTAGTTACCAAAGGTAATATCATAATTTCTAAAGTTTCAGGCGTAACTAAATGATTCCTTTAGCTTGTTAATTGGTTGTGAAGTTATAGGTTATTTCTTTCATTGACTTGCAGCTTGTTATGAATGAAATTGGGCCAAGTACCAAAATTATACTTTTTGCAATTGTAGAATAAAAGACAAGACCGGTCAATCTGGAAGTCCCCATTGACTTCCAGATTGGCCTGGCCTGGAGGCCTATGTTCAGCAGTGGACGTCCTGTGGCTGAAATGATGATCATGCATAAATTAATAATAATCGTAGGAAAAGACGTATGCAAATGTCACCACAATACAGTTAAGAAAGTATTTAGAGTATAATTCTCGGAAAAAAGACCTTGTTTTTTAAGACCAGGCTAGATACCAATAAAACAAATTAGTTTTGAACCAATAATTATATTTCTGAAATAACAACGAAACGGTTCTTCTGTGACCTGTTGGAAATCTGAAATATCAAGACAAAAGTAGGTAAATACAGGCATACAAGAAAAAAATAAAAAGCTAAAAAGTGATTAAGAGCTAATAAAGTTAAATTAAAAACCCATAAACCACATGCACGTTATTCAAAACATTTGCGTATTAGTGATATTACCATAGTCCCAAATAGTAAGTATTATTAAATTATTAAGGAGATTATGAAGCTTCATTTCACATTATTAGATGGATTAAACGTGATTAAAAATGAAGTTATTACTAAAATAACATGCCTACCAGAAAATGCATGTTTTACAGTTCAAGAAAATGTAGAGGCGTTTTTTCAAGAATTTATTAATAATGTTTATGAATTTTCATTGCTTGAGTCATATTAAATAAGTGTATCAACGCTATGTTCAAAATTTAATCACCTCAGGAATTTTCAGGAATATCTATGAAGAATCCACTGAAAATGGGGATTCTTCCATAAAGGATATAGAATACGAATGGATTTTTGGCATCAAAGACATAAACTGGACGAGGTAGCTGTACGGATGTTATAGCAGCTCCAACGAAAACTGAAAAGTTATAGTTGTTATATTGATAGTACTTAGTACTAAACAAATGTGTTAAACATTTTGTAAAAGTTACCATTTACAAATGTAGGCTTCCTTTCATAAATTCAAATAACACATTTGTCCATTTTATAAATTCGTGAGTACATTTTTGCAACCTACATATTCTAACCACAAGCATCTATTTATACATATACTTGAGTTCACCTTACGAAAGATTTACAAATGTTCCACTAAATAGAGGCATCCGTCCGTAAAGAATATAAAAAGCAAAGGGGTGATTAGCATCAAAGATGTATATTGGAGGCGGTGGGCCAGCAATCCCTCCTCCTGGTGCGACCATTACTGAAAGTATTTTTATAGTGCTTACTGACTATTCGATATTCAAATGGTAGTAAAAAACGTTAATTTGACACACAAAAGAAAAATACATAACAATAAAACTATAAACTTATCACGACGATAAGAGAATATGACTAAATAAAATTTGTCTGTTTTTGCTCTTTTTAAATGGCCTATTCGATATTAAGAAAAAGTTCTTTAGAAGCACATAACCACTACTTTTTTTTTTCAAATGTATAACTGTATATTTTTTAAGTGAGTAGATTAAAAATTAATTAATGAGAGCTACTCGCAGATGCGTTCCACAGGGGAGGCCTATATTCAGCAGTGGGCTTTCAAAAGCTGATGATGATGATTATGTAAATAAATTTAATTTTGCCAAAAACCCTTGTATATTAAGCCCTTTTTTTAATGGACGAAAATTGCATGCATTTGATTTGTTAATTGAGTTACAATTGAGAACAACATGGACAGTTATATACCCAAACAACCAAAGGAACGTATAAATAAAATAACAAAAAAACCACACCATGTGAAACAAAAGTATTAAATCATTGTTTGAATAAGTAAAATATAAGTAGATAATATATATTATTTTTACACTCTTGGTTTATTGCCAATGATTACATTTTAGGTTATGCTTTATTCATATATTTTGTTTTTACAATTACTATTTTGCACTAATTTTAAATCACCTTATGGTTGCGAATCGCCATAAAACGTCCCACTGAATATTGGGAGTCGCCCGTACATAATATAGAAGGCGAAAGGTTGTTTAGCTTCGAACAGGTATATTACTGGTGGTGGATATATAGCTGATGTGGTGCCCACAACAATTACTGAAAGTAAATATTATGATAAATAAAGTAACAGTCATGTGTTTTAAATTTTTAATTAAAGAAAATGTATGCAATATTCATATACCACAAAGTTTTTGTTCAACTCCTATTTTACAATTACTTTTTCCATTCAAAGGTAAACTTATGTGTAAAATAGAACCAGTGTCAAAAATCTTAGTAATTCGTCAAGCTATTGTGCCGCTATGTAAACTAGACGTATAAAGTTAATTGTGAAGTTTAGACTAGTAAGTTACTTTGTTTTTTTTGTTGTACAAAACCTTGCGTATGCACTACTAAATAGCAGTAGTAAGTCAACAACTGAAAGTTTCTAAGCTTTCGATACATTCTGCAAGTTACGCTATTACAACCTAACATGACAGCCAACTAGCTGTTTTTTCTTTAAAATGCTAATCCTAATGACTTGCTCACAAAATTTCCTTAGGAACTTGTTTTTCTAAACCTTGCTAACATGAGAGAAAAACTTACTGTTTGCAGCAGCAGCTTCTGTTCCTTTTTCATCCACAAGCCCAAAAGCTTTTTGTTTAGCCGCGGAAACATAAAGGGGTTCATAGTTTTCTAAAATTCCAGAAAGATTTGATTTTGACCTATCAAAGATATCTTGCATACCAGCCTAAAAACCAAAATTTAAGTTATTAGGAATACAATTATTTATATGATTCTTAAAAGTTATGAATTTGATACTTACATTTCGCATTATTTCAGAGAGATCGAACTCAGATTCAGTTTTTATTTTTGGTAAGTATACTTGGACCTTTTCATAAGATGTCGCTCCATAAGAGTCGAAAAATGCGCTGGGTTCCTTAAGTTGCTCCACCAAAGTGGGTAAGCCTTCCACAGTGTTTGGTAAATATATGACAAATGAAAAATTACCACCTTTGTAGAACATTTCCAATATCTGAAATTACAATAAGCGTTATAGTAAAAATATATAATTATAATTTAACCTTGAAGGCTCTTAATAATGCAAATTGCATGTTTCTTATTATTAAATTTTGTAGTTCTTTCTCAAACATTTTGTGAGCACGGATTTCTTACTTTGCAATCCAGGTTTTGATTTTCTCCATATTTAAAGCTACTTTGTTGGTACATAGTTGGGATTTGAATTGTTTTTTGGTTGTTGACATGGAAAGGACGGTCTTCAGTATTGTTTACATTAAACTGCGTGATCCAATTACCCTAAAAAATAGATAAAATTTTAGTAACATACAGAAATCTACTTTCCTTACTTAGTACGTAGTGATAATTTAGTTACCAAGAAGTATATAGCGTTAGCTAGGACTAGACGAGTGTCACTGTTGAACATGTCTGGTGTAGCAATGTCTTTGATGCGATCATTTGTTTCATTTGCGACCTGAAATGTATCATAAAAGTTTTAAGTGAAACACTGTTCAAATGTTAAACCACTTTTCAGTTTTATCATCAGCATCATTTCTACCATATGACGTTTACTGCTGAATATGCCTCCCCCATGACTTTCAGATTGTTTGGCCTGAATCTAATTCGGCGACCTCAACCTTCACCAGGTCGTCTGACCACCTTGTGGTTTCAGTTTTTTATTACTTGATTATAATTGCATTCATTTTAAGAGTTTTTTAAGCAATGTAATGTTAAACGAGCTGACTTAATAAATTATTTAAGAAATAAATAAACTTCCTGCAAACGTAGTTGCTTAAAACTGTTTAATAATTTGTGCAAATAATTAAAAAACGCATTCTTACCCATGTGTTAATCCGGTCTGCTGCGGCTTGTGGTTGATTAAAGTCAAGACTCTCTGCCACAGCATCGAAAACTTCCTTCGTATCTTCCAAAAAGTTATTGGAAAGAGGATATTCATCGGTAGAGAAGATCCTGTTGGCTATATTCAGAAAAATGTTTTGTTCAGCTCGGAGTCTGCTGATCAGTCGGGGGAAAACGCATCTAATCTGAAAAGAAGAACTATTGTCATTATTATAGAAGATTAAAACAAATTGTGTCTATTTAGGAATATCTGATGTCTTTTAGTGCGTTTGCCAATTTTAGTGTTTTTACTACAATTAATGGTTAACTAATATACATATATTTTTATTATTAAGTTTCTACAACAATATTACTTACATCGTCTTTGCTACGAAGATTGAGGGTTTTTATTAACTGATTATAGGTGTCTCCTTCGGAGTAAAGTGCCAGTTCAGCAATTGGTACGAGAACAGACATTGCAGACATTATGGTACTTTCGTTAGGTTTTTTCGTAATAGCTTCCTGTAAAAAATATTGTAATAAATTATAACATATTTATAAAAACTAATGCTTATTTATGTATTTTTAGAAAGCGAACGTGATATATGAACTTGGTTTTTATTTGTTTTATGAACATCTTTAATCTACGGAAGTGCCTAGTTTATATTCCGAGGCAGATAAAGCTATGCTATACAGGGTTACATTGCAAAGGGGTGCCAAATTAAAAAAATAAGATCTAGGGGACAATATAAAGAAGCGTCTTAATTGTTATTATTTTTAATAATCGCATGTTACAAAAAAGTATTATTTTAAAATATCCGAAAATAAAGTCAATAAACGGAAGCCGCGCCGGTCATGCATCAGAGGCGTAGGTACGACGAGCCAACAAGGACCTTACGCTGTGCACATACGGTGCAATTTTTTAATGAAGAGTTAAATTATCCAAGGCTACGATTTTTACGAACAGCAGATAAGAATAATTAAATAGGAAAAAAAAAAATTTGTTCTTTGTTTAGTTACTGATTCTAAGCCACTTATATTTCGCGCATCCGCGATAGCCTTCGTGTCCGTGATATTGCAGACAAACTGCAGAAGAGTCACCTACGCTGGTACGGACATGTTTTGCGAAACCGGCAAACTACGTAGGAAACAAATGTCTTGCCATGCTGCCACCGCCAGGTCCTGGCAAATGGGTAGACCCAAGAAATGCTGGCTGACGTCGTGAGGGCTGACATGCGTGCCAATGATCTCATAACTGGAGACGCTCAAGACCGCGCGAAGTGGAGGAGTAAATCAAGGAAAGCGGACCCTGGACTCCAAAGTAATGGCTTTGGGCGCAACCGGGATAGATAAAAAAGACTGATTCTGAGCCACTTCTAAAGATTTGGCACCCCTTTGCAATGTAACCCTCTATGTATTTTATTGATATTTGTTTTTATTTAGCAATGATAAGTTTGTCAAGTTCTTCTTCCTAGAGCGCTTTTTTATGTTCCTAGTCAGGCCACGCTTTGACTATGGTCCTAGATGCAGCAAAGTATATTTGAACCCTTAGACTCTGTAATCTCTGTAACCCTTAGACAAGAGAACCAGACATTTCAAGACCCATAGCTACACATCCAGTGTAAGCATGATGGACAACTCCTGAGATATAAGGGTGTGTTGAAACGCCACATGAAGAAATGTGATGTAAATCCTTGTGGGAGGATTTAGCATGATTTTAAAGCGCGTCGGCTTTCTAAGCTTGATGTCTAACGCGACGAATTGAATTGTTGATGTTTTACAAATAACCCTGTGTATATATAAAAATGAATCCCTATTTCCCTTGGTCATCGCATCACGCGTTAACGGATGGATCAATTTCGCTAATTCTTTTTTTGTTGTGTTAATTATTGTCAGAAGGTTCTTTTAAAAGAAAAAATTGAGAAAGTTGCGCATAAAATTCTTTATGAATAAACTGAAGACCACGCGAACGAAGTCGCGGGCAACAGTTAGTGCGCGCTAGTAATGTGCGCATGGTTTCGTTAACAAAATTGGATAGGTAACTAAGCTACGCTAGAGCACACGCACGACAATAATAAGGTGTTGAAGTAGTTCACCGTAACCGAAATCGGTTAAGAGTAGTATTATCTAAATATACAATTTAATGAAAACGTTTTTTTTCACCGCTGAGCAATAAGGATAAATCCATACATAGATATCAGAAGTTCTCTTCTGAAATCTGAAAGAAGAATTCTTCTGAGAAGAAGAAAAAACATCCAGAGGTACCCATGTACTGTGTGATGCGAGCTTACCTCACGAGTGTAAGGTGGGACTCAAATTCTTCGACCATTGACCCACCACATCACACATGAAGTTTGCCAAGTTAGCGGTTACTGAAAGATGATTTTTGCAACATAGAAAACTTTTTGCGTAGTGGCTATTGTATAGAGATGCAGTTGAAACCAATAATCTTAATCTTATTAAAATTCATAACATCATTCTTTGTGCGCACGGATATAATTTCCTGATATGTGCAGGTTTTCCGGTTTAATTACAATTGTAATAAAAAAGTAAGGTAAGTAAAACATACGTGCATAAATTGTCCAGTCCAGATATAATTGCCATCTGCGAGCAATTGCTCGACGGAATCATCACACGTATATGTTGGCGTCCCTGTGTCTGGTGCTGAAACAAAAGAGTTAATAAAAACATCAAGAATAAGTTGTATTACTCTTGTATAGATGGCAATAATCTCCAAAATTATCCGTGTTGTCATATTAGTTTTTGAGTATGCAGATATTAAAAATTTTATGTATTAACGGATGCTGAGCATTTGCTTGAATGAAATTTCTCTGTGTCCCATTTTGCAGGACTGACTGCATTAAGTATCCTACCCCTATTGATGAATTTGCTGATTTATCAAGCATTAGCCACTTTGAACCGAGGCATAAGTATCAGGGAAAGTCCATTGATTGAGTCACACTCATCATGTCAGTCTATTGCAATCCACTGCAGGACGAAAGCCTCGACCAAAGAGCGCCAAACAGCACAATCTCATGCTTTTTTAATCTAGCCATCTTCCTAAGTTCATCGGTCCATCGATCCACAAGTCATAAACTACGTTTGCCGAGGCGTGGTCACCACTCGAGAACTCGTTTACTCCAACTTTCATCGGTTCTGCGACAGATGTGTGTATAGATAAGTAAAAGTTGGAAAATGCAAAGTCGTCTCAGCACATCAATTTTTAGGATTCCGTACCTTAACCTGTCAAGCATGTGTGAATGAGACACAATAGAAATTACATTGTTATGCGACCGCCGGCGGTCTATTAATCCTCAACGGGTTAAAAAGAAAAAACGGAACCCTTAAGATCACTTTGTTGTTCCTCTGTCTGTCCGTCTGTCTGAGACCCTTTATATTGGGAACGCGTGGAGGTATCGAGTCAAAACCATACACTCAGGTCTACAGTCCCCTGAAGCTGTGAAAAAATCTAACTTCTAAGTTAACTTAACTTTAACGGCTATTTTTGCCGCAAAAATTTTAGTCAGGGTACGCTCTGACCATGATGTACATGATACTACAAACTGAAAGTCCAGTTATTAAGTCGTCTAGCACAACGACTAACGTTTTCCAGTAACAAAGAGAAAACTAAAACAGCACATTATAACTAAACTTCCATTAATTTAAATAAGACTACTTTTTGTTCGTTGGTATTGCAATGAAGGTATTGGCTAGCTACCCTCAACTTTTATTTACTTTTGGTATTTCGTTTTAATGTAGACAAATGTGATTTATTTTCTTACTTTGTAAATGTTTTAAACCGACTTCATAACAATCACAAACCCAAAGATAAAATGCTCGAATAACTTGTACAATGTTTGTGACATGTTGATATTTAAGTTTTTTCATTATATGAAATAGTGTAATTTCTTTTGAGATAATAAATTTTATTTAACCTAAATACCTAAATGTGTGTCATTACACGTAAAGCGTGCAAGTGCAAGCGTTAAACGTGACAATAAACGTTTAATAGTTTTATTAAGTGCAAATATTGAAAAATATAAAGACAAATGAATTAATTTTATAAAAAAAATAAAAACCGACTTCAAAAAACTAAAACGCTAAAAATAATCTTAACACTTAAGTACCTAATCAGTTACTTTTGGAGTCGGTGCAAACGAAAACATTGGTCTCTCATTGACTGGCACCGACTCCAAAAGTAACTGATTAGGTACTTAAGTGTTAAGATTATTTTTAGCGTTTTAGTTTTTTGAAGTCGGTTTTTATTTTTTTTATAAAATTAACTTATTTCATCCATTTTAGTGATAAATCCAAATCTTACGAGTGCAAACATAATTTAACTGCTGAACACCGATTTCATTTCCTATTTTTCCATCCTTAGGGGTGAAATTTTTTCCAAAAATGTTTTATTATAGTATCTTTGAAGTATAAGCTATTCATTAAAAAAAGAATCATCAAAATCGGTCCACATTTGGCGGAGATATAGGTAAGACAGATACTAAAATCAGTTGGCGTGGTACGGAGTTTATGCAATGTTTGATGATTTTCTTATAGATCCCATCATCAGAATTTAACCAAATTTATATGGGACCATTCTGAAAGTATTACCTTTCAAACAAAAAAATAATTATCGAAATCGGTCAACGCAGTAACGAATGATCGCTGAACATACCTAAAAAAAAAAAAAAAGGTAACGACGAATTGAGAACCTCCTCCTTTTTTGAAGTCGGTTGAAAAGTATGTTTGTAGTAGATTAAATACTTTTTAACTTGTAATAGTCAGTCCTTAATACATTTTGTTGAACTGCTAGGAAGACATGTTATGTCTGGTGGCTATGATGACTACGACTTTTAATAGAAACGCGTAAAAAAGAAATTATTTTTATTAATCGCAGTAATTTTAGAAACTTATGTTTGTCTTCAATTTTCAAATTAAATAAAGATTCCGATTAAATCTAATTATTTTGTGTGTAATATTTTTTTTTGTGGCTCAAGAGTTGCATTAGTGGAGATCAGTCAATGTACGAAATAACCAAAAGAGCTTCTCGACGAGACAACTTAATGGTGCTTTTAAATATTTATTGGTTTAGTTTAATGGTTTTATCAATTTTAATAATAAAGAGATGAATAGCGGACTGAATGCTTAGAAGCATTCTTTAACAGTTAACCAGAGGCGAGGACAAAAGTGGGTGAAATAATATTACATTATATTTGTTGTGGTAGATTGACTAAATTTCGAGGATAGATAAAAAAAACAACTCACCATCGTTGTCATCACACGATGCCAAAACACTAGAATAAAAAGGTAATACCAAGGAAATCAATAGAAATTTAATTTGAGGAGCCATTTTTCCTCATACGCACAGGTTAGTTACGTATGTCTGCTAACACACGACTGCTGGTGATAGTCTAACCAGCACCTTACGTTTTCTGTCAACTTATACGACTTCTTGGAATTTCGACAACTGTTTACACAATCGCCAAATATTGCTAAAAATGATCAAGTACGAGTCGAAATCGCGATCAAAATTTGCCTCGTGTAATAAACACATGGTATAATAGGCTAGTTTCCTGGGTCAAAAAAAGATTATTCTATTTAGTCCGTCAATTAGATTTTCAAAAAATATTACACCCAAATTTTGTCTTTTGTCAATCAAACAACAAATTACGAAGATAAAGCGCATCAAAGTGAGCATGTGACGTCACGTCTTGCTAAAAAGTGTCGCAGGGCTTGACGTTATGCGGAACTTTAACGGGCTATATCTTTATCATTTTTTGTTTGATTGAGAAAAGAAAAAATACATGTCCAATATTTTCTGTTAATCCAACTGACGGACTAATTAGATTTTTTTAGGAAACTAGCCCATTGTTATCATTTTCAATTATTTTGTATTATTGATGGATTATGACATGATTATAATGACGACCTCCGTAGCTGAGAGGTGAGTATGCCGGACTTCGCATCGCCATCTGTGAGGTTCCAGGTTTGATTATTGGTCGGGTCAATGTAGAAAACATACTTTTATATGTTGGGTCGGGTCTGGGTGTTGTGGTACCGTCGTTGTTTTTTATTTCTATGACGCAAGTGCTTTAGCTACTTAGGATCAGAGCAATGTAGGTATGTGATGTTGTCTTTATTTATTGACTCAACATGATGATTTGTTAACCTTTCAAATGTTTGATTTTAATGTTGATTATTAATTAAAAAAACTATTTGAATAGAAATAAAACTAATTTCGAAACTGTTGTTTTAATGTAATATTTTTTGCAAAATATGCGACGTCAAAGCTCAAAACAAATCATGAAATTCATCAATATCCCCTTATCTAATGTTGGGGCTAACCATAAATACTTAGAGTACTTATGTAGTGTTGTTTTTACGTCAAACGCCATGCCGAAAAAAGAAAATAATGTTTAAGTTAATATTAATAGGTATTTATTATTTTCCGCATCGTGGCCATAATTTATCATTTTCTTGCTAGTATTTACACAAGTATATTTTGGATGACATTTATGACGTGTGTAAGCACTAGTATTACAATAACGGACCGAAGCATGACCAATTACTAATTTGCATTCAATGTTCTTTTATTGCAAATTTATTCGGCTTTTAGAGCAATTGTGTAAATAATTAAATTTTTAATTATGTACACGAGTTTTTAACAAAAAAGACATCCTGCTTAAAATGTATTAACAGGTAATTTAAACATCTAGAATTTTTTTCAGTTCTGTTGTTATTCGGCTTTGAAAACTGTCTACTATTTTAAAGTAAAAAGTAATTGATGTGAACACCACACCACATTCAACACAAATTCACTGTCGGTAGAGTTTTCTGTAATTTTCTTAACCTCGCGATAAGACACGAGACTCAACTTTTTCTTCACTCGGTTCATGTATGTCTAGGTTTTCCTCTCTCACTGACTGACTATCTAAACTAAAAAGGTCCACGTTTTACTGCCGTACAAGGAATTGCTCCAAATGTTTACTTTCCGTCGTGGCGATGCACAGTGTGAAAATTTCACAATCTAGTAGACTTTAATTCAAAATTATTAACGTCAAATACCAGTTTTTAATACTGACATGAATCGCATTGGACATTTTTAATTGTTTTTTGATTTAGATAGAAAAAATACAAAATGAAATGTCAGCGGATTTTCGATTTGCAAGAAAGATAAAAAAAAATTTTTTTGGGTTTCATTTTTAGCGGCTTAGACGATGCTCGCCAATTGAATGATTAAATATTTTTGTTAATTCAAGACTGACATTAAATTATTTGTAATGTTTCTTGAATGGTTTGCTAAAATTATTTATCTTCTCTTTTTATGTTTTCTTGATGCTCATGATCAAGCCACTATAATTGAACTGGTACTGGAATTAAATGATGAATGCATGACATTTTTCTTGACTTGCTGAGGGTTGGGCTAAGTTAAGTGCACTAGGAGAAGCCTATGAACAGCAACGGACAGAGGGCTGATTTGATGGGTCGCGGGTTCGATTTCCTATTCGAATCCATAAGAAAACGGTTTTTACGCCGCGCGGCGCTTTGAGACACATTGCAACGTCACAAGGTGCATCGTAAAATCTGCGAGACGCCGTGCAACGTCACAAGGCGCATCGTAAAATCGTTGGCAGCACAACGCCTCGCTGCGCAGCGGGACGCCGCGCGGCGCTGCAGAACGAGTCTACTTGCCGCGTGCACTTGCCTGGCTGTGACCACCCGAAGCGCATCTACCATTTAGAAGCGCATAGCGCATGAGAACGACGTAAATTTGGCGGGTGCTCCAAATGATCTTTGTATATTTATGTATATTCGGTGGGTGCATTATGGAGATCGGGAATAAAAAGTAGAGAAATAATAGAGACAAGTCGCCACGGCGGCCGCAGGCTGCGCCTCGCGGCTGCGTGGTGCAACGTATTCTGAATTCTCACAATGAAATGTATATCTTTTCTTGTAGCAAATAAAGTATATTTTGAGTCGCTCTATTATTTCTCGCGCAGTGTCGCGTCGCGTCGCATCTCGGTATGAACTGACCCTAAATCCTTACTTTGAGACCATGACTATTGGTGTGTTGTCTGGGATTTTTTTTTTTTGTTATAGTTATATAGTATGCTCAGCACCACTCTGTGTATGTGTGAGTGTGTGTGTGTAGGTATATTACATATAAAAGATAATGATCCCACAATAACTTAAGGATTTTTAAGTAATTTAGGGAGTACCTACTCAATATGTTAATCACACGTGACCTAAATTTTTTGCCTTCCTGTAAGCAAATATATCTATTACGGTGAAGATGTACCAAATATCTACTTACGGCATTCGGAAACAGGTACGCAGTTTCTCTTCTTGTCTCTCGCGTACCCATCGTCGCAGTAGCACCATTTGTTGCATTTTATGTTTTTTATGGGACAGTTGGTTCGATTCTGCGTAGCGATGCTGTCACATTCGTTGTCACACGCGCTGTTGCATGAATAGAACTCGTTTGGCTTTTGGCATTGATCTGCAAAAGGAAGTGAAGTTTAAAGGGGGTTAGTCGCTAAATTTAAACAGCATGCAGTTTCGAAAGCTTACGACTTAAGCCCAAAGTTGTTGAAGCATAGCAATTATGTTTCTAGTACTTATACTTTAGCAGAAGAAATGCCATCAAAAACATAACTTGCAAAAAAAACAAGTCTCGGTACTCAGTTCTTCTACCGTAAAAAGTTGTGAGATCCATGTAATACCAAGTCGGTTAATATATGCAGTTCCTACTTAAGGGGCCTTCTGTATTAACCCGTTGAGGATTATAAGAACGCCGGCGGTCGCATAACAATGTAATTTCTATTGTGTCTCGTTCACACATGCTTGACAGGTTAAGGTTACGTAATGAGCTAACCTAACAATATCTTATAGTGACTATATCAATATGAAGAATCTTTTATGTTTTAAATAAATAGATTGACTTAGCCATCGCATGACAACACTATGTATCTTACTAGCAGTACGTATTGAAATTATTAAAAAAACAAACAAAAAAATGCTAAAATTGTATTCTTTTAACCGCTTAATCGATTAAACTCGTAGTATGATAGGCCAACTTATAGCTATAAACTGTGCATAGGATTAATTTATTCGACTATCATCATCATCATCATTTCAGCCATAAGACGTCCACTGCTCCTATGTTCTAGGCCTCCCCCATTGACTTCCAGATTGGCCGGTTGGAAGAGGCCTGTATCCAGCGTCTTCCTGCGACCCTTACCAGGTCGTCTGACCACCTTGTGAGTGGACGTTCTACGCTGCGCTTGCCGGTACGCGGCCTCCATTCTAGAACCTTTCTGCCCCATCGGCCGTCAGTTATTCGACCAGGTGTCTCGTAATAGCCAAGTTTCGGTGAGCGCTGTCATGACCCACATTTTAACTCATCAAGTACACGTAAACGAGACACAATAGAAATTTCATTGTGATGCGGTCTTATGAGACCGCTTGGATGTTAACATGTGTGTTTTCGTGGTATATTCGTACCAACACGGGGCCAGTCGCTAATTTAGGGGAACTACACGCCTTAAGAAGATTAAGACTTATTGTGATAGACAGGCAATGATGGTTTGCCTTGAAGGCAAAGGGTTCCCTGGTTCGATTTCCGATTCGGGATAAAGGAACTTTAGAAGTTGGCTCGAGGCAGCTGACCTGGCAAAAAAACATTGTCTGGTACAGACAACAGCGCGTCAAGCTACTACATAACGCCAAATTTTCTTAATTGATATTGATCTCTACGGACTGTTTTTCGGACGGATACGGATTGTCGGACTTAAAGTTGAAAATCGGTTCAATGACCTTAACTTTTTTGGTAGGTTGACCTGCCGTTGACTGTATCTCGTAAAGATGTTAATTCATTATTCAGCTTAAATATAAATAGGAACAAAATGGTGTTATAGATAAATTTTAGTGACACCTTGTCG
This sequence comes from Anania hortulata, assembly GCA_963576865.1. NCBI lineage: Eukaryota > Metazoa > Arthropoda > Insecta > Lepidoptera > Crambidae > Anania > Anania hortulata. The sequence continues at coordinate 14,640,109 of OY756392.1, read as the reverse complement.
ATAATGTCAAATTCACAAACACATTTTGCTCGAAAATAATTTTTATTGCCAATTTTAAGGACTTTTAAATCTAAAAATCAGTCAAAATCAGTGATGCTTTGAATTCAAATCTTCTAAATGTTTACAAAACTTATCGATTTTGAAAATATGCAATAAATTCTAGGAGCCACAGAAAAAAAATTATTGCAAAAAAAAAAAATATTTCAGTGTCATAGCCACATCCTGTATAATTTGTGTCATTCTTCTAATCGAAAAAGCCGGCCAAGTGCGTTTTTGGCCACGCGCAATATAGGGTTTCATAGTTTTCCGTCACAATATGCGATTTTTAAACGACCTATTGAACGACACTACTATTTTAGTTAATTTAAACCATAAATTTTCTTTTAGTTTTTTTTATTACTTACCACATTGTGCTTCAGTTATACATTCTCCGATGGCATTCCTGTAGTACCCGTCTGCACAAACGCATTTAGGGGTGCACGGTCGACCGTCGTATGCGCAGCTGTACACTAAGCCTCGGTTTCTGCATGTCTGCTCAGGTGGACATGCATGGACGCACGATTCCACTTCGTTCAAACCACATTGTAGTGGTATTGCTATAAGTATATAAAGTAAACAAAAAAATAATTACAAAGTATAAACCACACTTTTTTAGATGAAATTACAAATAGTCAAGCTCATTACAGAAACGGGCATATGTTTCTGCTCACCCGATTCGAACTCGCAACCGTCTGGATTTATAAATGGATGGTTATAAATGTTTAAAATGGCCAAGTGTTTGTCCAACCGGCTAAGTGATTTCGTTCGTTGGTCTCCATACCTTTGCTAAGTTGTGATTGTTTGAATAATGAATCATTTATTTATTTATATTGTTTCTTCAAGGTAAATAATAACTATTTTACCCTAATCTGATGCACATGCGCTTTTTGCTTACCACGATATCTGCAGAGCTCGCAGAGCTGATGATGGTTGGGGAAGAAAGGATTTCCAATGGCGACTCAGACTGGAAGACGCGGCGTAGGCCCTGGCGGTGAACTGAAGACCTAGTCAAGGTTGCAGGAAGCCGCTGGATACAGATGGCTTAGAATTGCTCGTCGTGGCTTTCGATGGGGCGGCCTCTGCCCAACAGCGTATTTACAAAGGCTAGTAACGATGATGAGGTGTGATTGCAATCAAATATCTACCGTAAATAAAAAATAAACTTAAGAAGGACTTACGACATTCCTCCCAAGTGACGCATATGCCGTCATCATTCCTATAGTAGCCGTCCTTGCAGCGGCACCCAGGAGGTTGGCATGGCTGATCTGCTAGACACAACACGGCACGGTCGTCTATACCACACTTCCTCGGTGGGCAAGCAAGAATGCATGGGTCGTAGACTTCGTTAGGCTTCTGGCAAAGAACAGCTGAAACGAATATATATCACATAATATATTATAGTAATCTGATAGTAATATTACATATAATACCTACAAATTTATTTTGTTTTCTACTACCACAGACAATAGACAATATAATATGTTTCTCTATAATTAAGCTTCCTACCTACTTCTTAATTAAAGTTTACAGTCTGAAGTATTATTATTACAGGTAATAATTCAATTGGATATCATCTTTCAGCTCGTAGGTTACTAGAAGCGCGTAGAAGATGAGATACTTTTTTTTAAATTCAGATCTAGAACTTTATTGTATTTGTAACACAAGAGTAGGTAATACTTTAAGTATATCGGTTAATTGCTTAAACTCAAATAACCCTATTATAGTTTTGATTTGACAGCTCGTAAAAATTATATTAAATTAAAAGGTGGTGGTGATAGTGGTGGTAGTTTCCTATCCTGTTAAGTTACTTTATTATTAGCCCTCTTTTAAAACTCATGGTAAAAACGGTAAAGCAACTTAACTTAGATGACATCTTTATATAGGACATTTGCCTGTTTATGAAGAATGGCATGATGTAAGAAATCAATTCAATCATGCGAAGACTTTTTCATTACCGTGTTTAGAATATTTAGCTAATTTAAGTGTAATAGTATTGGACACTCCTACTGGGTGCCGTGTTGGGACGGCCATAAAGTGTACACTTCCCCACCGTCAACAGGAGACGTGTCGTAAGACTAATTCCTGTAGCACGAGACGGGCAGCAAGAGCCTGCCAAGCGTAGCGAGTATTGGCAATCCACGCCGATGATAAGTCATTGGGGGAGGCCTCTGTAATTCAGCAGTGGACGTCCTATGGCTGACATGATGATGATGATGACTACTACTGGTTCGCATTGGTCCCGAGTGGTAGCCTAATGACCCATTATCTGAAGGTTAAGTCACAGCTTTACAGGCTCACATTCCTTTTTATTTTACTTACAAGGACACTGATCTTGCGGTATACATGTGCCATTTGGAGCTCGCAGATAATCTGTCTTGCAAATACATCCTCCTATGCACTCAATTGGATCTATGCATAGTATGGGCTCGTCATACTGTGTACAGTTCCATTTACCGCATCCACCATTCGCGCATGATGTGTACACCTCATTTTTTTTGCATTGCTTAGCTGCAGGGAAATAAAAACGATAGTTGTTATTTTTCAAAGTCGCGGGTAACAGCTAGTAATTCTTAATTTAAAAAAAATATGTATGTTTGTAGGGTCCTTAACCTAAAAGTTCAAATATTTTTTGATTGACGGTACTTTGCAATCGCATATTAATGAAAATTAAGGACTAACTGTCCTTTAAATTACATGCGAAGATTACTCTTAGTTTTACAGCCCTACGTAGACAGTAAACGTGCAAAAAGGTTGTGTAGTAGTTCGTTACTTACAGCAATTTCCCCGCTTCACACACTTCCTCTGCTGGCCGTCGTAGATAAAGCCAGGTTTGCAAACACAACCGTTTATTTCGCAGGGGCAGTTTTTCGGGACGGGCTTAGTGCTACCACACTGCTCGCTGCACAGGTACCCACAACCGGCTTGCGCGTTACAATCCCCACCACAGGATGCTGGAATAGACCATGAAAAAGATTTATTCTCCATCATCATATCATCGAGTCATCTACGCTCCCTTTTCAGTTATAATCAGCACTTACAATCTCCATCTATCTCTTCTTAGGTCATCGTGTACCTTATAAACTTACCTACTTCATCATCATCATCATCATTTTCATCGTCTAGTCCAACCATTACTAACGATTTCCTTTCATCTTTTTTGTTATTGGTACCACTCTTATACTTCTAATATTTTCATTCCTTTCCTCGTGCAGTCTCGTCACTCCACCTATCCACTATAACATTATTGTCTTTAGGGTGCCAAACTGCAGGTTACATACCCCTTCGGAACGAACATCAAATAGGGTAGTTAGTATGTACAGTGATTTTGATGGGTGGGTTTGGAAGAGACTTTCTAAGCTGGTCACATTAAGATAAAATATATAAAGATAAAAAGATAATATATATAAATATATAAAGGTTCTAGAATGGAGGCCGCGTACCGGCAAGCGCAGCGTAGGACGTCCACTCACAAGGTGGTCAGACGACCTGGTAAGGGTCGCAGGAAGACGCTGGATGCAGGCCGCTTCCAACGGGTCACTCTGGAAGTCAATGGGGGGGGCCTATGTTCAGCAGTGGACGTCCTATGGCTGAAATGATGATGATGACGATGATGATGATGATATAAAGATAGATAACAGTCAAAGTTTTACTTACGACATTGGCCTTTCGGTATGCAAACTCCTTTGCTGTTTCTAACGTAACCTTCGATACAGACGCAGGCAGGCTTATCAGGGCAGCGACCATTAGCGAAGCGTGGACACGCAATGGGTTTCCCAAGCTGATCACATGTGAATGGAACGCACAGCGAAGACGGACACTTAACTAATCTCTGGTTCTTACCGCATTTTGCTAAAAAATTAAAAAAAATGCTGAAAAAAGTATTAGAAACCGCGCTAAGCCTTAGTTTGATGCTAGCCTTAGTTTTATGATTACACAATAAAAGTAAAAAATAAATAAAACTGGGCCTCACTTATGTAATTTGACGATATCACTTAATTGTTTTGTCGTGTTTTTTACATTTTATTAAATATATTATGTAAACATGGTAAAGTTTATACCTTATAGGAACACGTTGCTGAAAAAATTATATATTGTGCCATGTGAATGTTACCGGTTAAATGCAGTCGTTAGCAAAATGTGTTTTTTCCATCAGGATGCATGTTAGTGTATGAAGGTATGAGCTATGAACTGACCAGTTATGCATGAAATGGAAGAACTGTTGCTGCTAGCGCTGGAACTCGAAGAGCTGGATGAATAGGAGGAGGAGGAGCCGTCTGAAATTTTGTGACGAGACAAATGAAGTGAAAAATAGTGACTAGATTATGAGCTATGAATTATGATGAATGGTAAAAGTATGAATTACTACCATCAGATATTTAATAAAAATTATACAGTGTGTCCCAAGAAAGGTGTACCAGCGGGCGTCAGGTGATAGAGGACACTGATACCTATCAATTGGACTCCCATGTATGTTTAGCGAAAATGAACAATTCTTGAGATATTTAGTTTAGAATGGATTTTGAACCGATTACGATTTGATCTATAAAAACACCTGTGACGACTAAAACGGTTAGTGCTAGAATCCCATTTTTTCACGTATTAATGAGTATTTTGGGGAATTTTCGATAATTTATCTGTAACTTAGTCTCGCCGTACTAGGTTCTAGTGTCCTCTATCACCTGACGCCCATCTTATCACCCCGTATTGTCCACCTCAACGCTTTTAGTAAATATATGTTTATTGCGTTGATGTTAGCATGATTGATATTTGTACAATTATAATCAGGTCAAATCTTTTTACCTCTTGTCTGAGAACTGGAATAGCTTGAACTATTGGCGGAGGCGACAGCTGATGATTCCGAAGCGTCATAGGTCTCGATTGAGTCTAAAGAAAAACAAATATAATAAATCTCAAAGGTTCGATTCTTAAAAGAGATCAAAACTATAGGACCTAGACCCTTTCTATCTATGTTATGGCATCTAGATGCCAACAAGGCATCGGTTGCTCCTTCTAATTAAGTAGTAACAGAAAAAATTCTTTGAGGAGAAAGATTAAAAGATACCAATACACCACCTTGTCCTTGGCGAAACATTGGCAGGTTGTCATTGGTTTTATATAATCATGAAATGTTATCCAAAACGTTTTATTTTTGGAAACTAAACTTTAGCCACCTTTTTACTTGTGCAAAACCCTTTCACTTACTAGAACCACTTTTTTCCACAACAGATTTTTGTAGACTTTCACTATTGGACCAAAATCGAAGTCTAAAAAACTTTTCTGACACAATTACCCAACATATCCATAGTGCTATCCAGTGCATACGTTGCTTTATTTGAACTTATTCTAAAAACTGTTAAGATTTGTATTGTAGAGTTATATTCGGCGGCATCAAAAAATACAGGGTTATTTGTAATTCACTAATAACCTAGAAGCTGGTTCTAATTCTCAATTACAAATTGTACTATCCAACCAACATAGAAACCTCAACGAAAAAAGTTAGTATTTTATTAATAATTATGTATAAGAAACTATGAATAAAACTATATTTCAATAATAAAACAACATGATATATTTTAACTAAATTGGTCTTAGCCGCTGCTGCAGTGCTCTAGCTAGCCGCATTTTAGACACGTTTTCGTACGTAACTATTTGAGTTATGCGTCAACGTACGAATGATCCTCCAACTTCTATGGGAACTCTCATGGCGCCGTGAGCGATATTATTGACACGTTTCACTTTCGTAAAAAAACGTTATATATCCGTATGTTACCTGTGTCGCAAGAACCATGAATGTATTAACAACAGGAAACATTTTTTTTTTGCGATCAATGATGAATCTCGTTACTAAGAATACGGAACCATAAAGCATCGGCTGGGGCAGGGAAAAAACATAGTTATAATAACAGCACAGGCCCAGCAATATAATTATGTGATAAAATAGCGTAAGCAGAAGCAGTAGTCTCAGTAAGCGCGGAAAGTCTAAAACTGTTTCGCAACGTGTACAATGCACCCGTTCAAATTGACCACCTCTAGAACCTGGTAACATTATCATTAACAAAAAAAATCTATACAATTTTACAGTAATTTTACTACATTCATATTGTAAAACCCTTTGTTGGCGCGATTTACGGGCGTTTTTTTAGCAACTCTGATACTAGCTAAAAGAGCCTAATTAATACTTCTCGTACAGTCCATATCTCCATACAAAAACAAATTGTGGTCACATTTATATTCCTTAATCGTGAAAATCTAATTTACTGAGTGAGCATTTTACTAGGTAACTCTATTTTGTGGTAACATAATTGGTTTTATTGCCTCGGCAATATCACGATTTTGATGTGAACACGGTCGATGTTTTCCTCATAAAGTTTTTAGAATAATATTTGAACGATATTATCCGCCGCTATTATAGTCGCTTCAAAAATACATGGAATTCACGACGATAATAATGTTTAAACACGTGTATAAGGATTCATAAAATTACCCCTAAATTACCGCCATACGATTCAATGCTTTTGCAATACTGGCTCATTTTACTCTTAAGTCTGACTCGTCCTATTCATTCGTCGTCCAAGCCATTTTACTTTCCATTTTTATAAGAGAACCAGCCAACCAGAGGGCACCTTGCGGCCGCGCCCTATGGATCAGTTTATAATTTCTGTTCTTCTATTTTAGTTAGTTTGTATTAATTGAGATAAAATGCAGTTACAGATCCGAGTACGTGTATTAGTAGGTACCTGTAAAACCTTGATACCTAATGACGTTAAGATTCTGAGAGTTTCTACACGAACAATAAACGAAATATAAAATAAACTTGTACCTGCAAATGTGTCTGCGAAGAGCACGCTACTCGCAACACATAGAACAAAGAGTGATTTTAACATTGTCGCTGCTAGCCAAACACATATAGGTGGAACTGAAGTGTTCACCCCTTATATAGCCTGCACGGTGTACGCACTTGTTTCAACAGCGTTGTTTTCAACTGATAATGTTCAAGCGTTGTGAATAGCCCTTGTATTTGTTTTAGTTTATTAACTTTTTTTTTTCTTTCCTATTGTCTGGATTTTTATATTGTTTATTTTTGTTATTTTTTATTTATTGTCTTGAGAGGTAGGTATAACTTTATTTTTTAAACAAAATTATTGTTACCTCGATCGAATTGTTTGACCTCGATCACATGTATAATGAATATATTTTCATCATAACTAACCTACGTGTCTTTATCATCATTATGTCAGCCAATTGCAGTAATCTGCTGGGCGCTTTTAATCCAGCCACTGCTAGACATCATCCTAAGTTTAATGGTCCATCGAACTGGGAGCGTCCTACACTACGTTTGCTGAGGATAATAGGGTTGCTTACACCATTATTAAATAATTCTAAGACAACATTTATTAAAGTTGTCACCTTATTTTAGGCCTTATACATTATTATTAATTTGAAAAAAACGTTTTTTAATTGTTCCAATATCAATAAAAAGTTATTCCGTTGAGTTAGGTAAACAGTGATGTCATAGTTGGCTATTGCTATACAAATTATATGAAAGAGTAGCGTTCAGACAGTTTTTAAAAAGTATGTCAATTAATTAGTGGTGTAAAATACCATATTATAATATTAATGGTTGCTTAGTACCTCGTATCTAAATGTTGTTTAGTTTTTTACTGCAAGACGCGATAAGAATAATTGGTGTACCTACTGTCTGGCGATTAACTATTTGACTAACCGAATGATGTAGTGACTCGACGATTCGCCTTTATCAGGTTTAATTCTCGTACAGATAAATTCATAAAATGAACGTATTCAAAATAGGTTGCTTAACTCATAACACAACAGGCTACTTAGGTACCAGGTAACCTGCGAGACCATGATAATTATAGCTCTGTAATCGTCTGTCACTATTATATGTATAATGCTAAAACTAACTAGAAATGACTTTTGTATCATCATCATCATCATTTCAACCACAGGACGTCCACTGCTAAACGTAAGCCTCCCCTAATGACTTCCAGGTTGGCCGGTTAAAAGCGGCCCGCATCCAGCGGCTTCCTGCAACCTTTACCAGGTCGTCTGTCTACCTTGTGGGTGGAAGTTCTACGCTGCACTTGCTAGTACGTAGCCTACATTCTAGAACCTTTTTTCCCCAACGGCCGTCAGTTCTTAGCCCAATGCCACTTTATGGCCCTAACTTTACATTCCCTGTGTGGCCAAATTATATTAAGTCGAGATAACAGCCGATAATGGGGTCCTTAACCTTAGTCTAGTCTAATCATCATGTGCTCTTACTTTAATAGGTATGTATGCAAAATATAAAAGATCAAAATTTTAAAAGAAAGTAATTAACGTTTTGTTTCTTTTATTACTTGATTAATTGTCGTTAATAAATAATTACTGTATAACATTTTGTTTTCATGTTTAAACAGAAGGTTCTGTAGTAAAATATTACAGCCAAATCGGTATGAGTAATTGATGTGTTAAATATTTTTTTTACAAAAGCTAAGTAATGCTCAAAGTACTATGAAGACTAGATAACGGATAAACATACATAAATCTGTACTATATAAATGCGAAATAACTCTGTCTATCTGAAAACGTAACAACGTTTTTATTCCTAAGTCGCTAAACGAATGTTGATGTTTGATGGTAAATAGATAGATTAGATCTTGGAGAAGGATAAATACCGACTAATTTTTATCGCGAAAACATAACCGATTTTGATAAAATTTAGTAACAAAAAAGATTGAAACCTAGAAAAGGACGTAGACTACTATTTTTAATTTTTAATCTACCTACTAAGGGAGTGAAATAGGGGGTGAATACATTCTTTGAACGAATTATTAAAGTTGTTCGTTTTTTCAGTGTTGTTTTTGTTGTTGTGTTGGTGTGTTCTTCTTGCAAATGTTGTTTTTTACTTGTGAAACCTCGAACGGACTCATGAAATCCCGCAACAATAAACATTTTAGAGTATTTGTTTGATAATTTTTACTTCTGTTTCATTAGTAGTGTGTATTCTTTCACACATTACCATTTATACCGTATCATTGTCAAATTAATCTATGTTGAAACAGATGGTATTACAGACATTAATTTATATCAACAATTATTTGAGCTATAAATTAAATAAAACGCTAACTGCTTAGTGTCGAAGTATATTTTTCTTAAGATGTTGTTGTTGGACTTTTTAATTTGACTTATTTGCATTTTCTTTTGTACTACCTGATCCTTATTAATTTCATTAACTACTTATTTAAAATCCTATATTCATAAAGTCTCTTGTCTAAGTTTCGATGTTGTTTGATTCTTTTTAAGGTTATCTTTTATCTTCACTTCTTATTTTTTAACTACTGACGCAAAAAGAGGGTTGTTATAATATTAGTTATAAGTTTGGTGTCTACGCCTGTGTGTCTGACTGTAGTATTGAAGACAGTTCCCAAACGGATAGGTGAACCTGGCGCGGTTTTAATTGTGTTTTCTTTTATTATGGGCACACACGGCAAATGATTAGTTGGGTGATGCCATTTAACCGTATATTGGTTATATAGCTAACATATCCACGTGCACGCTCTGCATCTGTATAGTTATACTGAGGCAGCTTGGGTTAAAAGAACTTATCATTCCATAACAAGTCTAAGTGAAAAATCATTTACAAGCAAAAATGGTCCGTAATAATGCTGTTTAGGGTATATGGTTGATGACACCTATTCGTAATATTTATTGTAAATAGCGAAAATCGTGTTACTTTAAATTAAAAATAATAAATTTAATAGTCAACTTACCCAAAAAAGATAATGATAATTTATTTAATACTTTAAACCTATATACACCGTGCAATTTCAAACGCCTTAAAGATGTTTACAGGATTTTCTTTTTATTAACATAGCTTCTATATCGCCGACTAGCTGATATCAGCTTATACATTTTTTTTTTTGAGATTGTGATGTAGGTCCTCTAGAAAAAAAATATTGTTCATGGAAAGATTTTCTCGTAAACGTCTTTACGACGATTAAATTACAGTGTACCTATATATTTGAAAAACATTTGAGGTACGTTTTACAGTAGGTTTTTGTGTGCTGTTTAAGTGTTGACTGATCATAATGATGCAAAGGCTTGTTTGTTACAGGTTAACTTGTTTTATGTGAATAATAATACTTAGGTCTTATTCTTAGATCCCATAAGCAAAATAGACTAAACTAGACTAAAATAATAAAGCCGGTGTAACATTTGCTTCGTTCTAGAGTTGTATGACTTTTGAGTGAAAGAGAAAAAAGGCATACCTTAAATATTTTTAAAAGATCTAACCATTTGATATATTATCGTCATCCTTACATATGAAATGGCCGTTCAGTATCAAAAAAGTGAATAAACTTTTTGTAACGAAATTATTATTTAATTAATCGAAGTATGCGCCGTTGTTATCGACACTTCCACCATTTTACAGGCAGATCCCTTTGGAATAAAATCCTGGGAGCGAGAATCTATGAACTGTTTGAAGGCAGTTTTGACTGCCTCATCAGATTTTTTTTTTTTCCTTGTAAAAAGATATCTAAATTTAAAAAAAAGTGGTAATCTGTTGGGGCAAGATCTGGAGAGTATGGTGGGTGACGCAAAGGTTCCAGTCGCAGCTCCTCTAACTTGGCGACCGTTTGATGTGCAGTATGTGGTCTAGCGTTATCCTGAAGGAGCAGTGTGCTAGAGCAATCGTCTGGCCTGATCTCAAGAAACTGTAGTGGATAACACCAGCACTGGTTCACCACACACTAACCAGAATCTTCTTTTTGGTCAGTTTTCGCTTTCTCCAGGGCTAAGCCATTGTGATGATCGCTTCCGATTATCGTACAGGATCCATTACTCATCACATGTCACGATACGGTTCAAATCCCCCTATTATTATGACAATTGAGCAAAGAAACGCAGCAAGCGACGCGTGTTTGTTGGTTTGCTTCAGTCAATTCGTGCGGTACCCACTTTTCGAGTTTTTTTACTGTTCTGATTTGGAGCAAATGGATAAGTATCGTTTTGTCACTAACGCCGAAGGCTACTGTTAATTCAGAAGTGGTTTGGAATGGATCAGCTCCCAATATTGCCTTCAATTCTTCGTTATTCACTTAAGTATCAGATCGTCCAAGAGGCTCATTGTGTAAATCGAAATTTCCAGAACGGAAACATTGAAACCAAAAACGCACCATTCGTTCGTAAGCGGTGCCTAGTCCGTACACGTCGTTAATTCTTCGAGTCGTTTCTGCAGCACTGGTGCCACGGTGGAACGCGTATTCGTAAATACCGCAAATTTTCAATTTGTCCATAGTTTTTGTTATAGGAATGTTGAAACTCAAACAAATGATGTGAAAACAAATGAAATATGAATTTTAAAACAATATTTTTCTGGCTTTATTTCGAAATAAATTTGGAATTCCTAATCAAATACAAGATATTTGATGTTAAAGTGCCAGTATTGTGTATAGGCACTTCCATATGTAAGGACCTAATGTTTGGATCAAGATGGATGAAAAATTTCTAATCCTTCAAAAACATTCTAGATCATTCTTAAGTTACCTATTTTAAAATCTTACTTGTGTAACGGCGGTAACCGTTATCTCGTTGAATTTTATACATAACGAAGGTATTACTGTGTCTATTTTAACGTCAAGTGATTGTGCCAGTTCGATTTTTTTGACACTGACACTGTCAGTGTCAATGTCAAGACAACTTCAGATCGTGGCATTCGGTCCGCCGTCATTCTGTATCAGACTGCCCTGGTGTATTGACTAAGGTTAGTAATATTTGAATTTGTGATTGATGTGAGAACTAGATTATATGGCTAATGTTTGCAACTGTTGTTGTTTGAATTCTATAGCTTTTCTGAATCAGGTATTATCGTTAATTCTAACTCTAAAAAGATCTTCACAGTAAAAAAAATATGCATTTATTCTCTAGATGTAATTAGATTTAGATATTGTCAAAAACTTTTAAATTAGTTTTTTTAAACGAAATATTATCTTGTAATTGTAATTCGAAGTGTACAGGGGGTAATAGCTACTAATAATTAACATTAAGTTCTGTAGTTTTAGCGATGCACACAGATTAAATTATTTTAATATGATACATAAAATAATTGTTCTGAGTTTCAGAAAATGAGTGATTCGGCATCGAAGGCGAGTAAAAGACAACAACGGAACAGTGACACGTTCCGAAGCCGCAGTCGAGATCCACGAGAGAGTGTGAGGCGTAGTCGCAGCCACAGCCGACGGGATGAAGACCAAGTACGAGCACGCCGGTCTCGGAGCCGGACCGCGGCACGTGATCATCGTCCAAGCCGTCGTCGGAGCCGAAGCAATACCAGCATGCGCATCCTACGAGAACGGGAGCGCAGGCTATCCCAGGAGAGAGAACGACTAAGGACTCTAGAAAGGGAGGTACGTAGAGACCGTGATCGATTGATGGAACGTAAACGGAGCCAAACCCACAGGTGTTTCGATACACCTGAAGCTAGTACAAGATATGACAAGAGATTTCGTGGTCATGATGATGTACAACGCAATAATTCTCTAGCGACACCGACGAAACGACGTTCAACGAGTATAGATAATAGAGATAACATTAGAAACCCTAAAAACCTAAATTTATGACAATCGATTTTTTTGAGAACTTCTTAAACGTACTAAAATTCAAAAGCAGGGGATCGTGAATCGTTTGCCACAATAAACAACGTGATTCCAGAGTTTGACCCACTGTCAAAAGAGCAGACGGTTAATGTCTGGCTCGATAAAGTTGACGAGTGTTCAGAAATTTACGGTTGGACCGATAGGCAAACGGTACACTATGCCCTGCCCAAACTTACGGGAATAGCCAAAACGTGGTACCAGGGCCTACCCTCTATTAAGCATAATTGGACAGATTGGAAAGTTATGTTAAAAGAATCATTCCCAGCTACTGAAAACTATGCAGAGCTATTAACAGAGATGCTTAATAGACGGGTGCGCCCTGGAGAATCATTTGAACTTTATTATTTTTCGAAAATAAACCTGTTAAATAGATGTAAGATTTTCGGGAGGCAAGCAGTGGACTGTTTACTATATGGGATCGACGATAGGGGCGTTCGCGTAGGGGCTCAAGCAGCTAAATTTGATAAACCTGAAGATGTACTCGAATTCTTTATAATTAAACATTATTTTATTAAACATAACCGAACTCAGAATGATGCATTCAAAGATTTTAACCGGGATAAACGCTCTAATAATAATTTAGGAATTAGTAACCTACAACCCTACAAGGAATCCAGATTTGGCTTTATCGAAGAATAATAATACAAAAGGGCTCGTTACTTGCTTTAACTGTAATGGTGTTGAACACCTTACCTTTAATGCCCCAAACCCATTGTTAAGTGCAGTAATTGCAACTATCTGGGTCACGAATCTGCCCACTGTCCTAAAACTAAGGAACAAAGAAATCCCCCTAAAGATAAAAAAATTCTTGAGGTTTCTATAGCCGAAACGAGCAACGATAAGTACAGGATCGTAATAAGCATTAATGGAATACCTGCTGTGTATCAATTAGACTTGGGTAGCGAAGCTACATTATTGCGTGAAAGTGAAGCTGTGAGATTAGGATTGCGTTGGGACAGTGTAAATGGACCGTTTTTAAGGGGACTAGGGAATGTGCCATATTTATCATTGGGTCGCACTCAAGTTAACATTGAAGTACAGGGAATCTCGGAATCAGATGTTGAGGTTTTTATTGTTAGCGATCATTAAATTAATTTTGATGTATTGTTGGGTCACAGTTTTACCGAAAGACCTACTTTAAAAATAATTAAGACACCTACATATTTAAGATTTGAACGGATAGGTTGTGAGGACTAAATGAAGTTACACTGCCAAGGATAGAGGACCTGTTGGACCAGCTATCGGGTCACTCCTTGTTCACATCACTCGATTTAGCCTCCGGGTATCACCAAATTCCGATAGCCGAAGACTCTCGAGAGAAGACCGCATTCGTCACGCCCGATGGGCAATACGAGTATAATCGTGTTCCCTTCGGGTTGGCTAATGCTCCAGCGGTGTTTCAGAGAACTATACACAAAATCTTATGCAAGTCAAAGGTCGGATACATCGTTATTTACATGAATGATATCTTGATACCATCCAAATCCTACGAGGAGGGTTTAGCTCGCCTTGAGGAAGTGCTGAACCTTATACGTGAGGCAGGTTTAACCCTTAAAATGGAAAAATGCAGTTTTTTCCAAGAACGAATTGACTTTCTTGGGTTCGATATAGATAAAGATGGTATCAAGCCCGGAGTCCATAAAATAGAAGCGGTGTCGAAATTCTCCTCACCAGAAAACCAACATGAGGTGAGAAGATTTCTCGGGCTTGCTAGCTTCTTCCGAAGGTTCGTAAAGGGATTTGCTCTAATAGCGAGACCCTTGACGAGCCTTTTAAAGAAGAACATTCCCTGGCGGTGGGGAGATGCTGAGACTGAGTCATTTGAAAAGATCAAAAGATTGCTGACTGACAGACCCCTCTTAGCACTTTATGACCATACTGCTGAGACGCAGGTACACACGGATGCGAGCAAGTTCGGGGTTGCGGGCATATTGCTCCAAAGAAAGGATTCTGAGCTCTGGAAGCCAGTAGCATATTTTAGCCGCCAGACTTCGGCTGACGAGATGAAACTACATTCATTCGAACTAGAGACACCTGCAGTCGTTGGTTCATTAAATAAATTCCGTACATATCTCATCGGTATCAAATTTACCATCGTGACGGACTACAATGCTCTACGTTCTACGTTCACTAAAAGGGATCTTGTGCTAAGAATCTCTCGGTGGTGGATACAGTTCTTAGAATTTAACTGTGATGTTGAGTACCGTCCTGGAGAGAAAATGACTCATGTAGATGCACTCAGCAGAGGGCCTGTATCGTTAGCTTCAGAAGATCAGATCTACACACTTGACATCTTATCAGTTGGCACGGAAGACTGGATCACCACAGTGCAGTCTTCCGATGATGAAATTAAGCGCATTAAGGGTATTCTGCAAGATCCCGAGACTTTCAAAATTGCAGACACTTATAAGGAGTACACAATTAAAAATGGCCGTGTTTTAGAGTGTTGAGCGACGGTGTTACTCGATGGGTTGTTCCAAGGGGCGTACGTTGGCAGCTATTAAAGGCAAATCATAACCAGATAGGGCATTTCGGTTTCGAAAAGACGTTGGAGCGGATTCGATCTCACTTTTGGTTCCCGAAGATGAGAAAGTTCATCAAAAAGTATGTGGGAGCATGCCTTGAATGTGCCCATCATAAACTACCGTCTGGCTTTAAAGAGGGACTACTACACCCGATTCCAAAGGTCGATATACCGTTCCATACTCTGCATGCCGACCATCTTGGTCCATTTCCCTGTAGCAAGCGAGGCTGCACGTATATACTTGTAATTGTCGATGCCTTCACTAAGTATGTGAATATAGTCGCGGTACGTAGCACTAAATCGAAAGAAAGTATAAAAACTTTCAAGACTCTTTTTAGTTATTTTGGCCCTCCCTCTCGACTGATAACAGACAGAGGGACTAGTTTTACGAGCAAACAGTTCAAGGCATATATGCATTCAATTGGAGTAAAACACATTTTAACCTCAGTCGCGACACCAAGGGCAAACGGCCAGGTCGAACGGTATAACCGTACGATTCTGGCTTCGCTTGGATCTATGGTTCACGGTAAGAACAATAAAATGTGGGACGAATTGCTACCAGACGTGCAACTAGGACTAAATACCGCTGTTCACAATGTAACCAAGAAAACACCGACCAAATTGTTGTTCGGCAGAACGGTACCAAATCCGGCTCAGGGTCCACTAAATAGCATCATTGACGACGTCGACCAAGAGGCTGACAAAACTCTAGAAGTCATTAGGTCTAAAGCGAGCGAACGAATAGAGGAAAACCAGGAGGCAAATAAGAATTGGTATGATAGAAATAGGAAAAAAGCTACGGATTATAAGGCGGGTGATGACTATAGTATAGCTTCAGTGAGGATGTTTCACACCGGGCATGACTGGCGTACGAACTCGCCGCCCTTGAGTGGTCTGGAACATTGAGGCCGATGTGGTGTGCTGGCGAAGGAAGTAGCCCTCACACCTCTCAGCCATAATTAAGATTGAGTGAGGGTGTTTCGAGCACGAGTAATAATTGAACTCACTGCTTGTAACACTGCAGCTGGTAGTGTGATGATAGTGAAGGAAGTAGCTCTCATATCGCACAGCTATAGATAATTGACTATTTTATTTGGATATTTAATTGTCTTTATATGGGTGAATATCCAAAACGCATTTTTTGACTGTCCGGGGTGAGAATCGCTGTGTAATATTCATATTTTCTTACAATTTTTTTTCCCAGTATTCTACAACTACCAAGTCATTTCGCGCAATGTTTATAATACGCTAAATATCATTGTATAATTAAATAAAAATAAGAATAGGACCGTTTTATGTATCTGGTGGCGTGTCCTCAACCTGTTTCTTGACGGAAAAACTTATGCATTTACTTTGTTCTTAGAATATCCAACAAAAAAGTATCATCATAAATTAATTAAACACTTACGGCTTCTTTATGTAAGTGTTATTTATCGTTTTAGCTTCTGGGATTCATGTGACCCTAGATCAAAGTTTGTCCACACACTGTCATAAGATTAGGTGGCGAAAATTCAACTTGTCGTAACTCCTTTTTGAGTGTCACGAGATGCATGGCCTTGCTATACCCCGTACCCCATAGTGATACGATAGCGATTGCAAGCAACAGGGGTGTGTCAGTGATCTTCGTTATCCCGCCAAAACGTAACTAAACTGCCTGGTGGCGTTTTGTTCAACAGTTTTTAAGATGCGGTGGCTCGATTTCTGAATTTGTCATACAATTTGTGTACCATAACTATTTATTGATAAAAGTGCTTCGGTTTGTACTTTACAATGTCTTTGCATTGGAACAATATACAAGCTAATGTAATTTTGATGATTTTTAAAAATAATGTTAAAGATTTGATAGCTCAATTTTGGTGGCTCAGGTGGCAAAAATTGCACCACCAAATCTTAAAAATTACCACCAAATCCTAATTTGTTTTTTTTGTGCTGGTCGTAGGTATTATTTTATGAGTCAAATGCTACAAAAGTATCTGCTGAGGCAGAAAAAGATCAGAATATGTTTGCATTTTAAATAAAATACTAGAATAATTATTTGGTTTCCAGTTATATCTTGTATCCTGACTGACACTATTACTACAATATTTTCATTGACTTGCAATTCTAACCGTAATTTCTTAACTTATCATCATTTCTGCCATAGGACGTCCACCGTTGAACATAGGCCTCCCCCATTGACTTCCAGATTGGCCGGTTGAAAGCGGCCTCCATCGAGCGTCTTCTTGCTACCTTTACCAGGTTGTCTGTCCACCTTGTAGGTGGATGTCCTACGCTGCGCTTACCGGTACGTGGCCTCTGTTCTAGAACCTTTCTGCCCCATCGGCCGTCAGTTCTACGTGCTATGTGCCCCGCCCTCTGCCACTTCATCTTGCTAATCCGTTGGGCTATGTCAGCGACTTTTGTTCCGTTTATGGATCTCCTCATTTCTGATTGGATCTCGCAAGGAAACACCAAATATAACTCTTTCCATAGCACGCTGTGCGACGTTGAGCTTTCTTATGTGGCCCATAGTGAGAGGCCACGTTTCAGTTCCATTATGTCATCACTGGTGACACACACTTGTTGTAGACTTTCATCTTATGGCACTGAGGTATATTGGACGAGAAGACGTGTAGTTTCCCGAACGCTGCCCAACCAAGTTGGATTCGAGAATTGACCTCATTCTCAAAATTGGATCTACCTAACTGGATAACTTGTCCCAGGTATTTTACTACAATTTTCAGAGTACAATTCCTAACGGATATTGTGTAGGGCGCATAGGCATTTTGGGTTTTGTCCATGTTCATCCGATCAACAAGTAGGTTGCTGGGAAACTCGACTAAGGCCATCGAGCATTGTGCTGAGGTCTTCAAACGATTCTGCCATGACCACAATATCGTCGGCAAACCGAAGGTGAGTGATGTACTTGCCGTTGATGTTGATGCCAAATCCTTGCCATTCCAGGAGCTTGAAAGCGTCTACCAATGCAGCGGTGAACAGTTTTAAAGATGTAACATCACCCTTCCTTTCGCCTCGTTGAAGAGGAATCGCCTTCATGCTCTGCTCCAGTACTGGGACTAACATAGTGACGTTTTTGTGTAAACACTTCAACACCTCGATGTACTGATAGTTAACATGGTACCACTGGAGAGACCTTCTCATAGTCCACTAACGCCAAGCATAGTGGCAAGTTATACTCCTCGGTCTTCTGTATAACTAGCCGCAGCGTATGGATGTGGTCCACGGTACTAAAGACTTTTCGGAAACCCACTTGTTTGGGAGGTTGGAAGTCATCGAACCTACGCGCGAGACGATTTGTGATGACTCTCGAAAACAGCTTGTAGACATAGCTCAAAAGCAAGATGGGTCTGTAATTCTTCAATAAGGTGTTATTTCGTTTCTTCCCTCAAGCAAGACGGATTTTAAGAGTCTCTAAAGGACTTTCGGTATCGGTGTTCTACTCGCATTTAGAAGCTCTGATGTGATTCCGTCATCACACAGCGCCTTTTTGTTCCTAAGCTGTTTGTGGGCCTTCCTAATCCCGTATAGGCTGATGTCCAATATATCTTCGATATAGTGTCGGGTTAGCTTAGCTCTTGGATCTTCGGCTGAGCTACTAACAGGTTTGGTGACCGAGATACGAGTATACGAGACCGCCTAAATTGTACATCTTTCTGTAAAAATCATGTGTATTTTACTTGTATGGTGTGCAATAAAGAGTATCTATCTATCTATCTATCTATATTACTGCCCATAGAACTTCTCGATCTCCCTCAAAACTTCGGCTTTTGTCGACGGTATACTGCCATCCTCTGTCTTCAGCTTCGTCAGCTGGCTTTGCCCAATAGACATGTCTCTTGCGAAAACTTTGGAGCCATGGTTCCGCTCTATCACCTCTTTAATGCTGTTTGTATTAAAGTTGCGGATATCATGTCGTAAGGACTTCCATATCCGTCTATTGAGCTGCCAATATGCCTTAGCGTCAACGGAGCTCTGCAGTGCCATTAAGCGTCGTTCTGGCGTGAGGTTTAGGGTAGGGTCGGTAAGCTTTGGCAGAAGCGCTTCGAGAACAAGAATGTAGTGCCCTTGCGCTTTTTTTTAGATTTGTTATGTCCAGGGCTATCCAAATATACCCTACTATATCAGACAGTATGCTACCTGAGTATTCCAGTTTTTGAGGTATTTATTTTTTTCACAAATTTTGAGTTTTTTCGTTCTCATCAGCTGCAAAAAATTGTTAGTCCACATTTGACGTCGTATTTTCTTTAGGAGTATGATCCCTATAAATGAAACTTATAGGAAATACAATTATCAGCTAAGACTAACAATAAACAAACGAAACATATTGAAATTGAGTTGCTAGTGTAATCAACTCTCTCAATATGTATTTGGAAAATGTTAAACCGATGGTTCCTAGTGTTGATTTTTGTCTGGAATAAATATTTTTCGAAATCCATTTGTTTTAATGTATCAATAGTTAGAAGCATTCAGTTTTGGTGGGCAAGATTAAGTTTTGGTATCGTGATTTTTGAAATTTTAAGATTTGGTGGCTTATTTTCAGTTTTGGTGGGAACTCAAAACTTTGAGGATCAATATTTCAGAAACTATACATGTGATTCTAGCCCAAATCTAAAAATAGATATAACTTGACCCAAAATTTCATATTTAGAAAAAAAAACAATGAAAAAGTAAAAAAAAAAATGCGCCACCAAATCTTACAAAAAATGGCTTATGTTGATATTCACCCATATTATCAAACGAAAACTTTTTGCACTGAATTTGAACAAATAAATACTTGCACTAAAGCTATTATTGTCAATTTGATTGTTTGTATGGAAAAAAAATATATAATATAGATATAATAATTGTTTACAAAATATGAGTTATTATTATTATCAGTGGTCTTTATTCGTTCATAATTTAATTAGAAAATAGGTAATTATACAATGTTTTGCGAACAAAGGGACTTGTTCGTGAAGGATGGCCGACTGTAACGGCGGTTACCGTTATCTCGTTGAATTTTATGCCTAACGAAGGTATTACTGTGTTTATTTTAACGTCAAGTAATTGTGCCAGTTCGATTATCTTGACACTGACACTGTCAGTGTCAATGTCAAGACAACTTCAGATCGTTGCATTCGGTCCGCCGTCATTCTGTATCGGACTGCCCTGGTGTATTGACTAAGGTTAGTAATATTTGAATTTGTGATTGATGTAAGAACTAGAATAAATGGCTAATGTTTGCAACTGTTGTTATTTGAATTCTATAGCTTTTTTGAGACATTTTACACTTGTTACTAATAGTATAAATGCGAAAGATTGCATCAGTGGATGTTTGTTACTCAATCACGCCAGAACGGCTCAACGGATCTAGATGAAATT
The DNA here is from genome assembly GCA_963576865.1 of Anania hortulata. NCBI lineage: Eukaryota > Metazoa > Arthropoda > Insecta > Lepidoptera > Crambidae > Anania > Anania hortulata. The sequence continues at coordinate 14,619,526 of OY756392.1, read as the reverse complement.
TGGCACAGAGATAGATTGTATTATTGTTCGGAATGAAAGATAGGATATTTTTTATTCCGAAAAAAATATAGTACCCGAGGGATAAAAGACAACTCTCATTATAGATGGCGCGGCGCTTCGTTAGATGTGGCTGAGTTGGCAAACATTTTTGAACGTGAAAAAAAAAAGTAACACTTGATGTTGCCCGCGGCATAGTTCGCGTGGTCTTTGTAAAGTTTTGTAAAGACTACGCGAACGAAGTCGCGGGCAAAAGGTAGTATTATATAAAATTACAGAACACAAAGGGACATTTAATAAAAATATTGTAGAATATTCTTAAATACTTTAAAATAGGTTATTTGGATATATTGGTGTGGACATCCTAACCTATCTTTACAACCGCATACTCTTAAGCGGGCTGATCCCGAGCCAATGGAGAATGAGTAAATAATACTCATTCTCCTCCGGTCTTCAAAGGCAAGGGATCAGTGCAAGAGTGCGGCAACTACCGCGGTATAAAGGTCATATCCCACACCATGAAGCTCTTTGAGCGGATTGTGGACTCCCGGATCCGACAGGAGTGTGATGTCTCGGAGTGTCAATATGGGTTTCGTCCTGGCAACGGTACTATGGACCCTGTTTTCGCCCTAAGGACCATCATGGAGAGATACAGGACGAAGAACACGCCTCTGCACTCGCTCTTTCTTAATCTGCAGAAGGCCTTCGACTGTGTCCCTCGAGTGGTGATCTGGTGGGCACTGAGATCCAAAGGGGTCCCCGAGGCATATATTGACATTATTCGAGACATGTACCGCAGCTCCGATTCTATGGTTCGGACCGCTGCTGGCGACACCAAACCGTTCCCCATCACCATCGGAGTACACCAGGGTTCCGTCCTCAGTCCGTTTCTGTTCAGTGTGATATTAGACGTTGTGTCAGACAGCATCAGAGACTCACATGAGCAGCCACCATGGCTGCTGATGTATGCTGACGATATCGCACTGGTGGACGCGGACAGGGGAAGGCTGGTGAGACGGGTGAACGAGTGAAAGCAGTCGCTTGAGAGCGGTGGTCTGAAACTCAATGTGGCGAAGACCGAGTACCTGGCCTGTAACTCTACGAATCCAACGCCCGTTCGCATAGGTTGAGACAAGGTCGAGCGCAAGGACCAGTTTAAATACGCATCGGGAGACATCGATTGCGACGTCAAAGCACGCATTGCTGCTGCGTGGGCCAAATGGCGAGAGGTGACTGGTGTCATTTGTGATCCCGGAATGCCGGTTAAGCTTAAAGGACAGATCTATAAGCCCATCATTAAACCTGTCCTTTTATATGGCAGCGAAGCATGGCCGCTACTTGAGCGACACACGCAGGAGCTGCGTGTCACGGAGATGAATATGCTGCGGTGGATGTGCGGAGTCATGCGAAAGGAATGCGTGAGGAACTTGCGCATCCGCGGTAGCCTTCGTGTCCGTGATATTGCGAGTCACCTACGCTGGTACGGCCATGTTTTGCGGAAACCGGCAAGCTACGTAGGAAACAAATGTCTGACCATGCCGCCACCGCCAGGTTCTGGTAAGGGCTGACATGCGTGCCAATGATCTCACAACTAGAGACGCTCAAGACCGCGCGAAGTGGAGGAGTAAATCAAGGAAAGCGGACACTGGGCTCCAAAGCAATGGCTTTGGACGCAACCGAGATTGACCGTATAGATGAAGAAGAAGAGGACTTTAAAATAGGTTATTTCTTAATATATAAAGTTAATGGTTATTTCTTTTTAGTAACTTACAGCTTGTTGTGAGTGAAATTAGGACAATTTAGGATAAATATTTTTACTCATTATCCTGTAAGCAATTGTAAAATAAAATACAGCTTTTCATGACATGTGTATGCACAGGATATATAATAAGGCAAATGCAAATGTCACCACACTACAGATATGTATTTATAGTATCACTTTTAGAAAAGAAGACCTTTTTTATAAGACCAGGATAAAATACCAATAAAACAAACTACTTTCGAACTAATTATTTTATTTCTGAAATAACAACGAAACGTTTCTTCTGTGGCCCGTTGGAAATCTGAAATATCAAGACAAAAGTAGGTAAATACAGACATACAAGAAAAAAGATAAAATTCTAAACAGTACCTAATTAAGAGCTAATATTATTATAGTTAAACAAGAAACCCACAAACTACATGCACGTTATAAAAAAACTATTAGTGATGTTTCCATATTTCCTACTAGTGTGTATTATTGAATCATCAAGAAGATTATGAAGCTTCATTTCACATTATTAGATGGTAAACGTAATTAAAAATGAAATTATTACTAAAATAACATGCTTGCCAGTATTTTTTTTTAAATGTGGAGGCGTTTTTTCAAAAATGTATTAATAAATTTTATGAATTCTTATTGGTTGTCATATTAAGTACGTGTATCAACGCTTTGTTCAAAATTTAATCTCCTCAGGAATTTTCAGTAATATCTATGAAGAATCCACCGAAAATGGGGATTCTTCCATAAAGGATATTGAATACGAATGGATTTTTGGCATCAAAGACATAAACTGGACGAGGTAGCTGTACGGATGTTATACCAGATCCAACGAAAACTGAAAAGTTAAAGTTGTTATATTGATAGTACTTAGTAACTTAAACATTGAGTATTCCTGTTAAACATTCTGTAAAAGTTACCATTTGCACATGTATAACCGTTTGCTTAAGTTACCGTTTACACGATTTTCCTTTCTTATATTTTATAAAGTCGTGAGTACATTTTTGCAACTTCTAAATTAATTAACAATTCCCACATGTAGGTATACAGGGTGTTTGGTAGGGAGCTGTACATACGCCTAGGGTAGAAACTAGGGATGGTCTGCTATCTACCCCCGCCCGTTATATGACCTTAACCGCCAGGTTTTATTTTAATGACTTTATTTTTATTTTTAAGGAAAACTCGATTCTTTTAACTAAAACTACCTGTAGCTCAAAATCTATCCATAGCACAGGTCTGCTAATAGTCTTGTTTTTATTTTTAGAGTCTTAGTGTACTGTAAAAATTAATTTCACACCAGAAAATTGTAGGAAAGAAAAGTTATAGGGCCTGAAATACCGTAGTAAGGTAAAAAAATAATTTTAAGGGTAACTTTCTATGGGGTTTAAAAAAAAACGAACAGGGTTGGAGTTCTTCTGATTTTTTAAAACATCCCCAGTCCATACCCTTTCTAACGATATGCTAAAAGTGTTATTATCACTTTCATTTCCGAAGGTATTAATTAATTTTTGCAACTAGGGCACTTTTACCACCACGAGTCTACCTTTGTAAGACAAATGTAATTACCGGAATTTGAACCAGTATGGCCCACAGTTGACAGGTAAAATTGGCTGTCTCACTCTTACATGAGAGTAAGACTTATTTCTGTCTCTTTCACTCTCGGGTCGACGGCGGCAGGTAACTCGGTGGGGTCTTTGTTTGTCAGTCGAGATTTACCTATCTTAGCTAACTCACGTACTTGCCGTTCCCGACGCTCCACTGTTTTCGTTAATTTTGTTGAATTTGTTATTACTTCGTTCGTGTTAAGTTTTGTTGTTATTATCTTACGTTGGTTGTTAGTAAAATGCCTGGATTTACCAACGAAGAGTACGCTGACATGCTGTTGGTGTATGGAATGGCTAATTGCAATGGGCGCGAGGCGCAAAGGATTTATCAAGAGCGGTATCCTGACCGACGAGTACCCAACCACCACACGTTTGGCTCTACTTATCGGCGTCTACGACGAACCGGAAATTTAAATTTCCGAGTACCAAGTGTCAACAGATTTGAACCAATGTACGCAGAGGAAGTACCAACAAGGGAGGTTTTGATAAGCAAGATACAAGCCGCTTTCAATACGATGCGCGAAGAACTGCTGCTTTGCACGGTGACCGTGAAGATGAGGAAGAGGTGCCGAGCATGTTTACAGGTTAATGGTCACCAATTTAAACAAATTTTGTAATTAAATTAGTCATTAAAAAAATTTACGTTTCATTTGCTATCCTTTTACGATCGGACACATTTTATTTATTTATTTATTTAAACTTTATTGCACAAAATAAAATCGTACAAAAGGTGGACTTAATGCCATGTGGCATTCTCTACCAGTCGACCATTAGGCTAACAGAAACATTTAATTTTCATTAGTTGAAATTGTTACTTATAGTGCCTTAGTTGCGGAAATTAATTAATAACTTCGGAACTAAAAGTGATAATAACACTTTTAGCATATTATTAGAAAGGGTATGGACTGAGAATGTTTTGGAGAAATCAGAAGAACTCCAACCCTGTTAGTTTTTTTAAACCCCTTAGAAAGTTGCCCTTAAAATTATTTTTTTACCTTACTACGGTACTTCAGGCCCCATAACTTTTCTTCGCTACAATTTTCTAGTGTGAAATCGAGTTTTTCTTAAAAATAAAAACAAAAGTCATTAAAATAAAACCTGGCGGTTAAGGTCAATATAATGGGCAGGGGTAGGTAGCAGACTATCTCTAGTTTCTACCCTAGGCGTATATTATTCGATATATACTATTCGATATTCAAATGGTAGTGAATTAATGACAGAGATTTTGGTAGCGAAATCGGGTGTAAGGGGCCCAACCAAGACCTTTTGGGCCCAAGCCAACCTCACCTGCTAGTCGGTGCACCTGCCAAACAACGGACGAGGCTCTGGCGCAGGCTTTCCCTTCGGGGTTGGGGGGTCGGACGGCAGTCGCTCCTGTAAAAGCCAACCCTGCCACACAACATGGTGCGAAAAAGAAGAGAGATTGTCACCGATAGGGCGCCGCCGCAAAACGGCGCGCAGGAGCATCGCCCGACTCCTATGACAAGTGGGCTAGGGCTACCGTGCCACGGGCGGGCACGGCCAAAGACGCGAGCCCCACACCGGAAACTCCGCTTCGCGACTTTAAACATTGGCACGCTAACCGGACGCGCGAGGGAGTTAGCCGACGTACTCTTCAGGCGGAGGGTGGACGTGGCGTTCCTGCAGGAGACTCGGTGGAAAGGCAGCAGATCCCGGTTAATTGGGAATGGCTACAAATTGATCTACACGGGTGCACCTGGTGGAGCGAATGGGGTGGCCGTGGTCCTCTCCGAAGGATTGCAGAACGACATTCTGGAAGTGAAACGCTACAGCGATCGGCTGATGGTCGTGGGGGTGCTTGTCGAAGGGGTTGTCACCCACTTGATAAGTGCTTACGCGCCACAGGCCGGTTGTGGTGAGGCTGAGAGAATGGCGTTCTGGGGTCTGCTTGGTGGAGTGCTTAGCGGTATCCCATTGTCGCAGGGGATTGTTGTGGGTGGCGATCTGATCGGTCATGTGGGTGAACGGTGTGAGGAGTTTGAGCGTGTTCATGGTGGTTATGGGTACGGTGGTCGTAATGCAGAAGGTGGGGATATCCTCAGGACGTGTGCGGCTGCTGACCTTGCCATTGTGAACACGTATTTCAAAAAGAAAACCGAGCACCTTATCACCTACAGGAGCAGGAGGCACGCCACTCAGATCGATTTCCTACTCACCAGGAGACACCACATCAGTAAAGTGGCCAACTGCAAAGTCATACCCGGTGAGAGTCTCGCTGCACAACACCGTCTACTTGTCATGGATCTCCGCGTAAAGCCCAAGATCAAGCGTATCGAGCGCTGCCGACGCCAAATCAGATGGTGGAAGCTTGATAAAGACACGTCCCAGAAGTTCGCCTTAACTATCGGCGACAAGTGCGACGGTAGTGATGGCGAACCAGTCCAAAAATACTGGGATAGGATTCAGGCAACCGTCACTGATGCAGCGAAAGCGGTACTTGGCTTATCCCAGGGCGGTCGCAAATGTGACAAGGAGACTTGGTGGTGAAACGACTCAGTCCAAGAGGAGATTAGGGTGAAGAAATTCCTCTTTAAAAAGTGGCAAGCGTCCAGATCTCCTGAAGACCACGACGCGTACAAGGGTGCAAAACGCGCTGCTAAGAGAGCTGTAGCCAGAGCCAGGCGAGACCACTTTCATACGCTCTATACAAGTTGGAATCGTCTGAGGGGCAAAAGCTAATCTATAAGTTAGCGCGCTCCAGGGTCAAAGCGGCACAGGATATTTCCCAGTGTCGCTGTGTTAAAGACCCTGGGGGCAACCTGCTATGCGAGGACCTCGCGGTGAAGGAGAGATGGCGCTCTTATTTCCACGAGTTGCTGAATAAGCAGCACAAAGAGGTGCAGCCACCGGACCTCCCTCCGAATCAGGGACTAGTACCACCGGTAACGCCTGAAGAAGTCCAGTTTGCTCTTCGCCGCATGAAGAATCGTAAAGCTGTCGGAGCCGATGGAGTCCCAATCGAAGCCTGGCGATGGGCCCTCTTGGTGTGGACATCCTAACCTACCTTTACAACCGCATACTCTTAAGCGGGCTGATCCCGAGCCAATGGAGAATGAGTATTATTACTCTGGTCTTCAAAGGCAAGGGATCAGTGCAAGAGTGCAGCAACTACCGCGGTATAAAGGTCATGTCCCACACCATGAAGCTCCTTGAGCGGATTGTGGACTCCCGGATCCGACAGGAGTGTGATGTCTCGGAGTGTCAATATGGGTTTCGTCCTGGCAACGGTACTATGGACCCTGTCTTCGCCCTAAGGACCGTCATGGAGAGATACAGGGCGAAGAACACGCCTCTGCACTTGCTCTTTCTTGATCTGCAGAAGGCCTTCGACTGTGTCCCTCGAGTGGTGATCTGGTGGGCACTGAGATCCAAAGGGGTCCCCGAGGCATATATTGACATTATTCGGGACATGTACCGCAGCTCCGATTCTATGGTTCGGACCGCTGTTGGCGACACCAAACCTTTCCCCATCACCGTCGGAGTACACCAGGGTTCCGTCCTTAGTCCGTTTCTGTTCAGTGTGATATTAGACGTTGTGTCAGACAGCATCAGAGACTCACATGAGCAGCCACCATGGCTGCTGATGTATGCTGACGATATCGCACTGGTGGACGCCGACAGGGGCAGGCTGGTGAGACGGGTGAACGAGTGGAAGCAGTCGCTTGAGAGCGGTAGTCTGAAACTCAATGTGGCGAAGACCGAGTACCTGGCCTGTAACTCTACAGATCCAACACCCGTTCGCATAGGCGGAGACAAGGTCGAGCGCAAGGACCAGTTTAAATACCTTGGATCTGTACTTCACGCGTCCGGAGACATCGATTGCGACGTCAAAGCACGCATTGCTGCTGCGTGGGCCAAATGGCGAGAGGTGGCTGGTGTCATTTGTGACCCCAGAATGCCGGTTAAGCTTAAAGGACAGATCTATAAGTCCATCATTAGGCCTGTTCTTTTATATGGCAGCGAAGCATGGCCGCTACTTGAGCGACACAAGCAGCAGCTGCGTGTCACGGAGATGAATATGCTGCGGTGGATGTGCGGAGTCACGCGTAAGGACCGCGTGAGGAACTCGCGCATCCGCGGTAGCCTTCGTGTCCGTGATATTGCAGACAAACTGCAGGAGAGTCGCCTACGCTGGTACTGCCATGTTTTGCGGAAACCGGCAAGCTACGTAGGAGACAAATGTCTGGCCATGCCGCCACCGCCAGGTCCTGGCAAAAGGGGTAGACCCAAGAAATGCTGGCTTGACGTTGTGAGGGCTGACATGCGAGCCAATGATCTCACAACTAGAGACGCTCAAGACCGCGCGAAGTGGAGGAGCAAATCAAGGAAAGCGGACCCTGGGCTCCAAAGCAATGGCTTTGGACGCAACCGTGATTGACCGTATAGATGATGATGATGATTTTGGTAGCGAAATCGACAGTGAAAGAGATAAGACAAAAAATTAAGTCTATTTTAACTATCGCCTTTCCGATATTAAAAAAAGAAAAAAGTTCGTTAGAAGCACGTAGCAACTAGATCTTCTTTTTTTATTTTATGAAATAAAATTTTGAATTGCATATTTTGGAAGTAAGTAAATTAAAAATTAATTAATCAGAGGCGCTTGCTGTTGCGTTCTATAGAGGAGACATATATTCAGCTGTGGGTTTCCAAAGGCTGTTGATGATGATGATGTAAATAAAAATAAGTTTACTCTTGTGTATTAAGTCCCTTTTTGATAGACTTAAATTGCATGCATTTGATTTGTTTATAGAGTTCCCAACCGTTTATAGAGTACCCAACCACTCAAAGGACCGTATAAATAAAATTACAAAAAAAAACACACACACACATCCAACATAAAGTGCCTTGCAAAACAAAAGCATTAAAATCATTGATTGGACAAGTAAAATAGCGGTAGATTCAATTCAATTCAATTCAATATATTTATTGCATTCTATAATGTTACACAGGTGTTATAAATAGATACATAAAACAGATCATTATAGACCCTGTAGGGCACAACAATAAGATAGGTAGATATAGATATTAGTAGTTAACAGATATTATTTACAATGATTACATTTGAGGTTATGCTTGATTTATTTATTTTGAGTTTATTGCACGAAATAAATGCACAATTAATATTTTGCATGAATTTTAAATCACCTTATGGTTGTGAATCGCCATAAAATGTCCCACTGAATATTGGGAGTCGCCCGTACATAATATAGAAGGCAAAAGGTTGCTTTGCTTCGAAGAGGTATATCACTGGTGGTGGATATATAGCTGATGCAGGGCTCACAACGATTACTGAAAGAAAGTATTACGATAAAATAAAGTAACAATAATGTATTTTATAAAGAAAATGAATGCAATATTCATATACCAGAATGTTTTTGTTCAACTTCTATTTAACAATTATTTTTTATATAATCTATATATATAAAACAAAGTCAAGTTACTATAGTTACATTATTTATAAGTCAAGAACGGCTGGACCGATTTTTTATGATCTTTGATTTGTTGCATTTGTCTCCACCCCGAATAGCAGAATAACTATTAAAACATCGGAAAAAATCACAAAAAAAAAGAAAAGGTGGTACGAAGTTCGCGGGGATAGCTAGTTAAAGATAAACATAAGTGTGAAAAAGATCCAGTGTCAAAAATCGTAGTGATTCGTCAAGCTATTGTGCCGCTAAGTAAAATATACGTATACAATTAGTAATTGTTAAGTTTAGACTAGTAAACTTGCTTATCGAACCATGCTAACGTGAGAGGAAAACTTACTGTTTGCAGCAGCAGCTTCTGTTCCTTTTTCATCCACAAGCCCAAAAGCTTTTTGTTTAGCCGCGGAAACATAAAGGGGTTCATAGTTTTTTAAAATTCCAGAAAGATTTGATTTTGATCTATCAAAGATGTCTTGCATACCAGCCTAAAAACCAAAATTTAAATTTAAAAAAAGTTATTTATATTATTCTTAACAGTTATGAATTTGATACTTACATTTCGCATTATTTCAGAGAGATCAAACTCAGATTCAGTTTTTATTTTTGGTAAGTATACTTGGACCTTTTCATAAGATGTCGCTCCATAAGAGTCGAAAAATGCGCTGGGTTCCTTAAGTTGCTCCACCAAAGTGGGTAAGCCTTCCACAGTGTTTGGTAAATATATGACAAATGAGAAATTACCACCTTTATAGAACATTTCTAATATCTGCAATTACAATAAGCGATTTAGTAAAAATATGTATTTATAATCTAACTTTGAAGGCTCTTTATAATGTAAATTTGATCTTTCTTATTATTAAATTTTGTAGTTATTTCTCATACATTTTGTAAGCACTGATTTCTTACTTTGCAATCCAGGTTTTGATTTTCTCCATATTTAAAGCTACTTTCTTGGTACATAGTTGGGATTTGAATTGTTTTTTGGTTGTTGACATGGAAAGGACGGTCTTCAGTATTGTTTACATTAAACTGCGTGATCCAATTACCCTAAAAAATTTATAAAATTTTAGTAACATACAGAAATCTACTTTCCCTAGTTAGTACGTAGTGAAAATTTAGTTACCAAGAAGTATATAGCGTTAGCTAGGACTAGACGAGTGTCACTGTCAAACATGTCTGGTGTAGCAATGTCTTTGATGCGATCATTTGTTTCATTTGCGACCTGAAATGTATCAAAAAAGTTTTAAGTGAAACCCTGTTCCAATATTAAACCACTTTTCAGTTTTATCATCAGCATCATTTCAACTATAAGACGTTCACTGCTGAACATGCCTCCCCCATGACTTCTACATTGTTTGTTGGAAGCGGTCTGCATCCTGCAACCTTTACCAGGTCGTCTGTCCACCTTGTGGTTTCAGTTTTGTATTACTTGATTATCATTGCATTCATTTTAAGTTTTTCATGAAAATGTTAGAAAGCAATGCAATATTAAACGAGCTGACTTGGTAAATTGCTGAAGAAACAAACAGACTTCCTGAAAACATAGTTACTCTTATGTGTTCAACTATTTATGCAAATAATTAAAAAACGCATTTCTTACCCATGCGTTAATCCGGGCTGCTGCGGCTTGTGGTTGATTAAAATCAAGACTCTCTGCTACAGCATCGAAAACATCCTTCGTATCTTCTAAAAAGTTATTGGAAAGAGGATATTCATCGGTAGAGAAGATCCTGTTGGCTATATTCAGAACGATGTTTTGTTCAGCTCTGAGTCTGGAGATCAGTCGCGGGAAAACACATCTAATCTGAAAAGTAGAACGTTTGTCATTATTAATGAAGATTAAAACAAACTGTGTCAATTTAGGAATATCATGTCTTTTAGTGCGTTTGCCAATTTTAGTGTTTTACTACAATTATCGGTAGTAGGTAAGTAGCGATAAAATACATATTTTTTATCATTAAGTTCCTACAACAATATTACTCACATCGTCTTTGCTACGAAGATTGAGGGTTTTAATTAACTGATTATAGGTGTCTCCTTCGGAGTAAAGTGCCAGTTCAGCGATTGGTACGAGAACAGACATTGCAGACATTATGGTACTTTCGTTAGGTTTTTTCGTAATAGCTTCCTGTAAAAAATATTGTAAGTAACACGTATACAGAGTAATGCTTATTTATGTTTTTTTAGAAAGCGTACGTAATGTGTGAAAAATGATTTTCGTTTTATCAACATCTTTGATCTATGGAACTGCCTAGTATATTTGTAGTCCGTGGCAGCTATGCTATCCATACACATTTTGATATTGTTTTTTTAGCAATAAAAAGCTTGTTAAGTTTTTCTTCCAAGCTTTGTTAAGCTAACCCTTAGACAGGGGAAGCTGACCATTTTTGGATTTAGCATGATGGACAAGTTCTGAGATATAAGGATGTGCTGAAGCGCCATATGAAGAAATATGATGTAGATCCTTCCTTGTGGGAGGATTTAGCATCCTATCGTGAAGAGTGGAGGTCACATATGAAAGTCAAGGTCTCTAATCTTAAAACGCATCGGCTTTCTGAGCTAGACGCCATACGCGACGAATTAAAAGCCTTTAGCGGCTTCTAATTATAATTTTCAACCGACTTCAAAAAAGGAGGAGGTTCTCAATTCGACTGTGTTTTTTTTTTTTTTTTGTATATTTGTTACACGATTACTCCGCCAATTATGAATTGATTTTAATGATTCTTTTTTTGTTTGGTAGATCATACTTCAGAGGTGGTCCCATATAAATTTTATCGAAATTGATTTAGAACTTTTTGAGAAAATCAACAAATATATACCCAGATAATATTTTCGTTGTGGTTCTTGTTACATATCTTCGACAAATATGAGCCGATTTTGATGATTTTTGTTTTATTGAATAGCTTATACTTCAAAGATAATATGATAAAAGTTTGCAAAATAAAAATCACCCCTAAGGGTAGGAAAATAGGGGATGAAATCGGTGTTCAGCAGTTAGATTAGGATTTATCACTAAAAATTGATGAAATAGGTAAATTTTATTAAAAAAAATAAAACCGACTTCAAAACACTGAAATGCTAAAAATAATCCTAACACTTAAGTACCTAATCAGTTACTTTTGGAGTCGGTGCAAACAAAAACATTGAATCTCTCATCGGCTGGCACCGACTCCAAAAGTAACTGATTAGGTACTTAAGTGTTAGGATTATTTTAAGCATTTCAGTGTTTTGAAGTCGGTTTTATTTTTTTTAATAAAATTTTGTTAGAAGTGTTTTACATGTCCATAATGTGCGCGTACTTTTACTAACAAAATTGGATACGTAAGCCATGTTAGAGCACACGTATGAAAATAATAAAGAGTTTAAGTAGTTTTCAGTAAAGGGAGTAGTAGTATTTGAATGTACAGGTTTCCTCATAACGTTTTCTTTCACTGCCGAGCAATTAAGTAGTATGAATCCGTACATAGGTTCCGAATTATCTAGAGGTACCTACGTTCAGTGTGATGTGAGCTGTCACCCCACGGGTGTGAGCTAGATATAATTGGTGTGAGGCGAGAATCCGATTCTTCGACTATTGAGCTACCACTTCTCACTGAAGTTTGACAAGTTAGCGTTCACTAAAAGATTATTTTTTGCAACATAGAAACCTTTTTGGGTAGTTGCAATTGTAGAGATGCAGTAGAAATCTTCTTCTTATCTTAATCTTATTATCTTTATTAATATTCATAATATCATTCTTTGTGCGTACGGATACGGTTCAATTTCATTTGTAATACTTAAAATAATAAAGTAAGAAAAAACATACGTGCATAAATTGACCAGTCCAGATATAATTGCCATCTGCGAGCAATTGCTCGACGGAATCATCACACGTATATGTTGGCGATCCTGTGTCTGGTGCTGAAACAAAAGAGTTAGTAAAAACCATCAAGGATAAGTTGTATTTGTCTTGTATAGACGGTTATTATCCGTGTTGGACTGACTGGTTTAGTGCATTCTATCCCTTTTGATTAATTTGGTGATTCTTCAAGGACTAAAGAACCGAGTCATAAGTATCAGGGAAAGTCCCTTGATTGAGTCACACTTATCTTTATCGTATCAGCCTATTGAAGTTCACTGCTGGACGAAAGCCTCCACCAAAGAGCGTCAAAGAGCACGATTTCCCGTTTTTTTCATTCAACTACTGCCAGTCATCTTCCTAAGGTCTTCGGTCATCCTACCCTACGTTTGCCGAGGCAGGGTCTCCACGCGAGAACCCGTTTTCTCCACCTTTCATCGGTTCTGCGTTAGATGTCCTATGTGTGGATAAGTCAAAAAAGGAGAATACAAAATACAGTCGTCTAAGCACAACAATTTGTAGGGTTCCACCCCTCAAAGGAAAAAACGGAACCCTTATAGAATCAATGTGTTGTCCGTCTGTCTGTCAATCTTAATGTCAAGACTCTTTAGTTTGGGAACGCGTAAAGGTATCGATTTGAAATAAAAACCATACACTCAAGTCTACAGTCCCCTATAGGTGTGAAAAACTCAAACTTCTAAGTTAACGTGAAAAAAAGATACGGCCGTTATTGCCGCATAAAACGTATATTTCGACACTCTAAAGGCGATCAAAATTTATAGGGTACTTTCCTTTGATCTAAAACAATGACATTTGGCAAATAATATCGTCTTACTGCAAGTACAGGGAAAAATCTGAAAACTAAACATTTGTGATTAAAATTTGTTATTAAACTGCGAGTTTTCCTAACTGAATGATTCTTGAACCATTAAAGCATTTACCAACAAATTTGTATGGAAACTCGGTGGACGAGTCCAACTTGCACTTGTCTGGTTTTTTTAGTGGCGCTTTGTCCCTTTTCTAATCGGGGCATGCTTTGATTATGATGCCCATGACACTACAAGCGGCAAATCTAGTTAATAAGTCGTCTCGCACTACGTCTAACGTTTTACAGTAACAGATACCTAAATGTGTACATCACACGTGAAGTGTGCGAGTGCAAGCGTTAAGCGTGACAAAAAACGTTTAATAGTATTATTAATTGAAAAAACATTAGAGAAACGTACACGACTACAATACATTTTGAATGGAAAAAATGTAAAGGTAAATAAAAAAGTATGTTTGTAGTAGAAAAAAGACTTTTTAACTTGATTCGTTTAATAGTATTATTAATTGAAAAAACATTAGAGAAACGTACACGACTACAATACATTTTGAATGGAAAAAATATAAAGGTAAATAAAAAAGTATGTTTGTAGTAGAAAAAAGACTTTTTAACTTGATTCAGTTCAGTCATTGGTTAAAAATGTATTTGGTTGAACTGCTAGAAAGACATGTTATGTCTGGTGACTACGACTGTATCCTAATAACGTAAAATGACGACGCGTAAAAAAAATATATTTGTTATTTTTGTAAAAAACTATTTAAACAGGATATACAAAAGAATAGGACACTCTTTAAAACCTCGCGCAACATCAAATTCGTGTTTTTTTTCAAATGCTCATGCAGATGCTGACGATACATTATCATCGAGGTAGCACGTAAACTAACGTGCTACCTCGATGATGGTATGGAGCATCAATTTTTTTTTTACGATTTCGATGTTACTCGCATAGAAAAAGTTGATGTATATAAGCAGCTGAATACGTGGTTTTAAGGACTGTCCTATTGTTTTATACAGCCCGTATAAAAATGAATTGCTATTCTTTTGTCTTGCTAAAACTCAAGAATGGCTGGACCGATTTGGCTAATTTTGAACTTGAAATATTTGTAGAAGTTCAGGGAAGGTTTAAACGGTGAAAAAATATAAAGAAATTGCAAGGAATTAGTAAAAAGAATTATTTTATTTTCATATGCAAACTGTTCGTACCTGTCGAACAGGATGCGTTGAGAAACTATTTTGCGACTGATTTCTATAAATTTTACTGGCGGTACGAAGATTGCCGGGTCAGCTTTTATATAGCTTTTGGTTTACTTCGATTTCAAATTAAAAAAAGGTTATTAAATCAAATGGTTTTATGTGTTTAATTTGTATTATTGTTTAATTGTTTTGTGTGTAAGTTTTACTTATTTCATGGCTTAGAAGTTGAAGAATAAAAAAATTTTATTAATAAAAATAAAACCGACTTCAAAACACAAAAATGCTAAAACAAAAACATTGAATCTGGCTGGCACCGATGAGAGATTCAATGTTTTTGTTTGCATTTTCTAAATCAATTTCGATAAAATTTATATGGGACCACCTCTGAAGTATGATCTACCAAACAAAAAAAGAATCATTAAAATCGATTCATAATTGGCGGAGTAATCGCGTAACATACATACAAAAAAAAAACATACAGTCGAATTGAGAACCTCCTCCTTTTAGCGGACCTCCTCCTAAAAGAGCGGATTTAATACTAAGAAGCATTCAAAACCAGAGGCGAAGACAAAAGTCGGTGAAAATATCAAGTTAAATGTCATCATACTGTAAACATACATTATAATGTACCTAAATGTTGTGGTAGATTGGCTAAATTCCGGAAATAGATAAATAAATCAACTCGCCTTCCTTGTCATCACACGATACCAAAATACTAACATACAACAAATAGGTAATACCAAAGAAATCAAGAGATATTTCCTTATACATGTCGTAGCCAAATCGTAAAATTGACCAATTCATGATGTGACCGATCATTTCATAAAATGGTGGTATTTCATGATATGGCCAACTAAAACTGACCATATCGTTTAAACGTCAACATTTGATGAAATGTCAATTCACGTTTGGCCATATCATTAAAATAAAAATATGTTTATAAGTTACGTAAATTTGTTTTATATTTGTAATCTTGGTAGATAGATAAATTAAACATTTAAATAGTTATTATTTTTAGCAAAACTAATAAATAAAAACACTTGAATAGCTAAATAACCTAACTAACCTCTCAAATTACGTTCCGATCTCCTTGATTTTTTGACGTTGCGCTCGTTTTTTGAGTGACTTTCATAAAAGTCGCCTAGCTTGGTGTCGTAAAGATATTTCACTGCACTTTCACCTTCAATATACTTTTCACTTTTAGAATAAAATATTTGTCCACCGCCATTACTCATCACAAAAACAAAGCAATACTCATTTTTGAAATTTCGATAATTGTTTACACAATCGCCAAATAGTGCTAAAAATAGTCAGTATGAGTTGAACTTGAGTTTAAACTTTGCTTTTATTTTAAACAAATCGTATTATTGTAAAGCGCTATTTTCAATTATTTTAAATCTTATGTTTCGCTTTCGTTAACGTTTCCTTTAACTAGTATTTACACAAGTATATTTTGGACGACACATACAAATATGCGTAAGCACAGGTGTTACAATAGCGGACCGAAGCATGACCAATTACTAATTTGCATCGAAGTTAATTGCTAATTTATTCGGTTTTAGAACAATTGTGTAAATACTTAAATTGTTTATTATGTTTATTTAACGAAAAAGACATCCTGCTTAATATGTATTAACAGGAAATTAAATATATAAAAATAGTTTTGTCTTTATTTGGCTTAAATTTTTTAAACTTTATAATTAAGAATTCAAATATTAGGTCTTCCCCTCTTAATGAATGACTATCCTTATGAGGTCAATGTGCCCTAGAATTTTTCCTCTTTTCTTTTCAATAGTCTGCAGTAAATGTTACTTTTTATATAATACTGTCCTCAAAATTTCCTTCCTGGCCTTTCATTCACCCCTTTAAACAGCTTCTATTCTTTTTCAGCCATAATAGGTCATCTTCCACGTTTAACTGCCGTACAATGCAATACCCCAATTAAATAAATAAAAAAATAATTGTTTTCAAATCACACCAATGCCAAACACACTGGCGCCGTCAGAGATTTGCTTTGCGTTTTTTAGGGGTTTGATACTTTGACATGATCATGCCAAATAAGGAGAAGGCTAGCATGTCTGGTCTCTAAGCTATCCCACAACACCTTTGAATAGTAGTGCATAAAGTTAATATTGTATAGTAACAAGTCGTTTTTTTTTGTTAAATCAATTATAATATGATGATTAACACTTAATTAAATAGTTACTACCAGACTCATCTCCAAATATGTCTATATTATTAAGGCGAATTTGATCAATACAAAATTTTTAAGTGAGTATTCGCTATGTGCAAAGTAGGTGGTAGGGGCCGTCAAATCGATCGCAGCACGCAAATGGATGAAATGTGAAATAACTCTGAACTGTCATGTGTCAAATTGCAAAATTTCGATAGAATTCTATACTAACGTTTATAAGTTTTTTTTTGTAAAAACGTTAAAATTTGCGATATTGGTTACAGTACGTGTTGTGTTATAAAGTGTAGACTCAATGGAAAAACAGTTCGTGCATGTTTTATTCGTTTCCAACATCAAGATGGAAAATGGAGCAAAGAAATAAATGGATAGCAGCTGTGAAAAGAAAAAAGTTTGTAGGAGTTTGTGTCACAGACGTTTGTCTTATGATCACAGCTCTTATTAAATATCTTTAACTGTTGGTTCTAAGCTCTTCAACGTCTCTCACAAGCTGAGCTAATACTAATTTCTCCCCTTTATGCACAGTTTGTGATTAAAATTGTAACATTCATATTTTTGTTCAAGTAAAAAAATCACTACACAATATGCACAAACTTTTTAGATATTTTCATCTAATTTCGAAAAAAAAAAACAAACCGAAAATCATTCTCAAACCATCCAATTGCCGTAATTTGAGAGATTTTAAGTCCACAATTATTATGGTCACTACTAGGGGTGCTGTCATCGCGCACACAGCGAATATTATGTAAGAATGATTTCTCCGCACTTGTTGGAGATAATTCCTAGTCTGCTTGTGCACATGTGACAAATTCACGTGTATATATGTGATAACGTCACGTCAATATTAGGCATATAACAGCAATTTATTTTAGGAACAAGGGCCCTTGTAAAATACTGAATAGGCTAGTTTTCTGAGTCAAATAAGATTATTCTATTTAGTCCGTCAGTTAACTTTAGATTATCAAATAATACTGGACCCATAATTTGTCTTTTGTCAATCAAACCAAAAATGACGAAGATAAAACGCACCAAAGTGAGCACGTGACGTCACGTCAACTTTTTACTGGGACGTCCAATAGTAATATCATTGCTTTGTTGGATGAAGGCACATTTCAAATTTGGTTTTGTTTAAATTTTATTCACTCTAAAATAGTAGTTTCACTATGAATTGTTTTTTCGTAACACATTAATAATATTTTTAAATTACTCTAACATTCTTTTTTTTTATCCAACTTCATAATTAATCTCTTTAGTTGATTTCAACTAGCTTTGCTTTTTTCCGTAAATAATACACTTCCCCACCGCCAACAGGAGGTGTTCTGTAAGAGGTAACTAATTCCTGTAGCACGAGACGGGCAGCAGCGTCTGCGTACGAAATATTATTAAAAAAAAACACTGCGCACGGCATTCCACCTGCCAAGCTTTTTTCGATTTTTGTTGCCATTAGGCAATCTCCCCCTTTACGGGGAGGCCTATATTCAGCAATGGACGTCCTACTGCTGAAATGATGTTGATGATTATGATGCTTTTTAGAAAAAAAGTTTTATTACTTACGACACTGCGCTTCAGTAACACATTCTCCGGTGGTATTCCTATAGTACCCGTCAGCACATATGCATTTAGAGGTGCATGGTCGATCATTGTATGCGCAGCGGAATGCTATGCCTCGGTTTTTACATGTCTTCTCAGGTGGACATACATAGACGCACGATTCTACTTCGTTTAAACCACATTGTAGTGGTTTTGCTATTTAGCAAAACCATATTTACATATTTAAATACATATTTATGTAGTAAATAAACAAAAAAAGTTTTAAAAATTGACAACATCACATACGTTGCTCTGATCCGAAGGCGAGTAGCAAAAGCACTTATGTTATAGAAATCAGAATCAACGACGGCACCTCAACACTCAGACGAGACAACATAAAAAATATCGTTTTCTACTTTGACCCGACCAAGAATCGAACCCGCGATCTCACAGTTGGCAACAAGTTAAAGTTTAAAAACTATAAACCACACATTTAAGCCAGACTTGGCGTCGCCAGCTCGTCTTGAATGACGAATCAAATTTCAGGTACAAAATTGGTCGAGCTCATCGCACAAACATATCGCACACTTATATAAACTCGAAATAATATGCTCGACCGCCCGATTCGAACCTGAAACCTTGTTATTATCTATCAAATATCTATATCAAAATAATGTTAGATCAATGTTTTGCAAAATAAACAAACATTTTTTTATGGTTTAAGGTTAAATACGATAATTATGGTTTAAGTCAAAACTTGTCAAAATGATCATCATCTGGGTTAAGTTAGGTTAGAACAGTGACCGAACTAATAACCTTAGGGGAAAAGGATTTTGAGTGGCGACCAAAAACTGGGAGACGCGGCTAAGGTCCCTCCCGGTGGACTGAAGATCTAATTAAGGTTGCAGGACACCACTGGATACAAACGGCCTCGCTTGGCATTCGATGGGAAAGGCCTATGTCAAGCAGTGGACTTCAAAAGGCAATTATAATGATGACTTACGACATTCCTCCCAAGTGACGCATATGCCGTCATCATTCCTATAGTAGCCGTCCTTACAGCGGCACCCAGGAGGTTGGCATGGCTGATCTGCTAGACACAACACGGCACGGTCGTCTATACCACACTTCCTCGGTGGGCAAGCAAGAATGCATGGGTCGTAGACTTCGTTAGGCTTCTGGCAAAGAATAGCTGAAACGAATATATATAACTATATATAATTATAGTAATCTACAAGTGGATAGTAACATTACATAAAGAATACCTACAAATAATGTTTTTTTCTACTACCATAGACAAACGTAAAATATATTTCTCTATAATATGCTACTTCATAAATCGCGTAATTAAAAAGTTTACAGTCTGAAGTATTTATTATTAAAGGTAATAATTAAATTGGATAATTATAATTAATTTAGTGTAATAGTAGTGGCCACTCCTACTGGTATGCCGTGTTGGGACGGCCTTAACAATACACTTACCCACTGTCAACAGCACCGTCAACAGAAGACGTGTCGTAAGAGGCGACTAATTTCTGTAGTACGAGACGAGCATATATACGAGTATTTAAGCAGCGTCTTCGTGTGAAATCTTGTAAAAATCTGAGCTCGCCAACCCGCCTGCCAAGCGTGGCGAGTATTGGCAATTATAAGTCATTGTAAGTCCCCCGATTATAAGTCATTGGGGGAGGCCTTTGTTCAGCAGTAGACGTCCTATGGCTGACATGATGATGATGATGATGACTACTACTGGTTAGCATTGATTCTGAGTGATAGACTAATGACCCACCATCTGAAGGTTGAGTCACAGTTTAAACATATCGCTTATTACAGTGATGTTAAGGCGAGGTCTGTACCTGCGTTTGACGTTTACAGGCTCATATTCCTTTTTATTTTACTTACAAGGACACTGATCCTGCGGTATACATGTGCCATTTGGAGCTCGCAGATAATCTGTCTTGCAAATACATCCTCCTATGCACTCAATTGGATCTATGCACAGTATGGGCTCGTCATACTGTGTACAGTTCCATTTACCGCATCCACCATTCGCGCATGATGTGTACACCTCATTTTTTTTGCATTGCTTAGCTGCAGGCAAATAAAAACGATAGTTGTTATTTTTCAAAGTCGCGGGTAACAGCTAGTAATTCTTATTTTTTTTAAAATATGTATGTTTGTAGGGTCCTTAACCTAAAAGTTCAAATATTTTTTGATTGACGGTACTTTGCAAACGCATATTAATGAAAATTAAGAACTAACTGTCCTTTATGCATGCGAAGATTACTCTTAGTTTTACAGCCCTACGTAGACAGTAAACGTGCAAAAAAGTTGTGTAGTAGTTCGTTACTTACAGCAATTTCCCCGCTTCACACACTTCCTCTGCTGGCCGTCGTAGATAAAGCCAGGTTTGCAGACACAACCGTTTAATATGCAGGGGCAGTTTTTCGGGACGGGCTTAATGCTACCACACTGCTCGCTGCACAGGTACCCACAACCAGCTTGCGCGTTACGATCCCCACCACAGGATGCTAGAATAGACCATGAAAAAGATTTATTCACCATCATCATGTCATCGATCCATCTACGCTCCCTTCTCAGTTATAATTATCATCCCTTATACAATCCATCCATCTCTTCGTATACTTACCTACTTCATCGTCATCATCATCATTTCAGTCATAGGACGTCCACTGCTGAACATAGGCTTACCTACTTACCTCCACCCATTCATACTCATACCCGTTACGTGTCCCTTTTCCTTTCTCATAACATTGTCTAGTCTAATCATTAGTAACGATTTCCTTTTACCTTTTTTGTGATTGGTATCACTCTTATACTTCTAATATTTTCATTCCTTCCCTTGTGCAGTCTCGTCATTCCACCTATCCACTTTAACATTCTTGTCTATTAGAGTGCCAAACTACAGGTTACATACCCCTTCGGAACGAACATTAAACAGGGTAGTTAGTGATGAGACTGAGAGTGAGAGGATGAGATTTCCTTAGCTGGTCACGTTAAGATATAAAGTTAGATAACAATCAAAGTTTTACTTACGACATTGGCCTTTTGGTATGCAAACTCCTTTGCTGTTTCTAACGTAGCCTTCGATACAGACGCAGGCAGGCTTATCGGGGCAGCGACCATCAGCTAAGCGTGGACACGCGATGGGTTTCCCAAGCTGATCACATGTGAATGGAACGCACAGCGAAGTAGGACACTTGACAAATCTTTCGTTCTTCCCGCATTGTGCTAAAAGCATTAAAAATTGCTGTAAAAAGTATTAAAAACCACGGCAAGTCTTAGTTTTATGCTAGCTTTAGTTTTATAAAAACTAAAAAAAAAACTGGTCCTCACTTAGGTGATTTCACGATATCTCTTAATTGTTTTGTCGTGTTTTTTACATTGTATTAAATAGTTTATGTAAACATGGTAAAGTTAATACCTTATAGACAGACGTTGTTGAAAAATTCTGTAAATTGTGCCATATAAATGTTAACGGTTAAATGCAGTCGTTAGCGAAATGACATAAAGGACTAAAGAAATGTGTTTTTTCCATTAGGATGTATGTTAGTGTATGAAGGTATGAGCTATAAACTGACCAGTTGTACATGAAATGGAAGAACTGTTGCCGCTAGCGGTGGAACTCGAAGAGCTGGATGAATAGGAGGAGGCGGAGCCGTCTGAAATTTTGTGACGAGAGAAATGAAGTGAAAAATAGTGACTAGATTAAGAGCTATGTATAACTAACTATGATGAATGGTAAAAGTATGAATTACCACCATAAGATATAAAAAAATATTATGCAGGGTGTCCCAAGAAGGGTATACCAGCTGGAGTCAGGTGATAGAGAAAACTAAAACCTATCGATTGGATCCCCATGTATGTTCAGCGAAAATAAACGTTTCTTGAGATATTTAGTTTAGAATGGACTTTGAACCGATTCCGAATTGATCCAGAAAAACACCTGGGACGACTAAACGGTTAGTGCTAGAATCCCAATTTTTTTACTAAAATAGTCTAATAATGTCTATCTGAGTAAAATATCATTTAAATGTTTTATTTTGGGGAAAAATAATTATTCATCTATTATTTTGTTATTTTCGATAATTTAGTCTCGCCGTACTAGGAACTAGCGTCCTCTATTACCGGACGCCCATCTTATCACCCCGTATTGTCCACCTCAACGCTATAAGTAAATATATGTTTATTGCGTTAATGTTTGCATGATTGATATTTATATAATTTTAAGCAGGTCAAATCTTTTTACCTCTTGTCTGAGAACTGGAATAGCTTGAACTATCGGCGGAGGCGACAGCTGATGATTCAGAAGCGTCATAGGTCTCGATTGAGTCTAAAGAAAAACAAATATAATAAATCTCCATGGTTTGATTCTTAAAGGGATCAAAAGTATAGGACCTAGGCCCTTTCTATCTACGTTATGGCATCAAGATGGCAAGCAAGGCATAGGTTGCTCTTTCTAATTAAGTAGGAACAGCAAATATACTTTGAGGAGAAAGACAATTAGATACCAATACAAAAGATGACCATCTTGTCCTTGGCAAAACATTGGCAGGTTGTAATTTTTTTTATATAATCAAGAAATGTTATCTAAAATTTTTTATTTTTGGAAACTAAACTTTAGCCACCTTATACTTGTGCACCCTTTTACTTACTAGAACCAATAATATTTTATTTATTAAATAGATTTATGTAGACTTTCACTATTGAACCAACATCGAAGTCTAAAAAACTTTTCTAACACAATTACCCAACATATCCATAGTGCTATCCAGTACAGACGTTGCTTTACTTGAACTTATTCTATAAACTGTTAAGATGTATATTGTAGAGTTACATAATTTGGTGGCATCAAAAATTTGTAATGGGGAATATGCATGTTTTTTTATTTGGTCCTAAAATAAATAGTACTTAAACTTCAAGAATTTTCGAAAAATATTGATAAATACCTGACTTACAGCCCATTAAAGTCACGTGTTAGACAAGGAGATCCGATATGTACCGTGACGTCAGATTCAAAGTCAAAAGTCAAAGTCAAAGTCAAAAATAATTTATTCAATTCAGGACAAAATTGCCACTTATGAACGTCAATAATAACATTATAGGCCCTTAGGGGGCCAGAACATGTCTCCTTATTTTTTGGGCCCTACTAGCGCTTCGAGACAAGACACAGACAATCTGGCAAGTGCTTAGAAGAAACGCCGGAACAAACTCAGTCACCACTAGCTGCCACACAAAAAATATAAATCAAAATAAACAGGTAGGTACATCAGTTTAGTGCAGGCTGGACTGACCATACATTCTTGTCATCAAAATAGTCTTGAATTTTATAATACCCCTTAGACATCAGTGTAGTTTTGACATGTGACTTAAATTTATTAATAGGAAGTTTGGTAACATTGTGAGGTATATTATTGAAAAATTTAATATAATTTCCCAAGAATTAATTACTTGTTTTGGCCAATCTAAAGTTTGGGACTACAAGTTTGTTTTTGTTTCTGGTGTTATATGAATAAATATCACTTTTCTTTATAAAAAGATCTAAATTTTTGCGTACGTACATGATATCAAATATGTATTGAGAGGCCACAGTGAGTATGTTAATTTCTTTAAAGAAATCTCTCAGGGATTCACGCGGACTAAGTTTGTGTATAGCACGAATGGCTCTTTTCTGTAAAATAAAGATGGTATCGATGTCCGCAGCAGAACTCCACAAGAGAAGACCATAAGACATAATACTTTGAAAGTAACTGAATTACACCAGCCTTGCCGTTACAACGTCAGTTAGATGTCAATTTTTTCTAACCGCAAAGGCAGCTGAAGCAAGTCTCCCAGCCAGAGTGTCAACATGTGGTCCCCATTGCAACTTCGAATCCAATGTAATGCCCAGAAAAACAGTGGAGTTTGATAGATCAAGTTTTTCACCATTTAGTAAAATTACTGTGTTAGATTGTTTCACGTTAGGCATAGTAAATTTAATACATTTGTTTTTTTTTTGTATTAAGAAGTAAGTTGTTACTCTTGAACCAATTTAATACCTTAGAGAGAGCTCCGCTTACATCGTCAAACACCTCTTCGCCTCTTTTTAATTTGAAGATTAAAGAAGTATCATCAGCAAACAGAACTATCTCACAGGAGTCTTTAGAATAGAAAGGGAGATCGTTAATATAGATCAAAAATAGCGACGGACCCAATATTGAGCCCTGGGGCACTCCCATTCGAAGCGAGGCGCCAGAAGAGTTAGTACCATTAACGTTTACTGTTTGTAATCTGCCTGAGAGGTAAGAATTTAACAATTTTGATGCGTTATTAGATACACCGTAATGTTTTAGCTTCATAATAAGTGTTTGGTGATCGACACAATCAAACGCCTTCGATAAATCACAGAACACACCTATCGCATCATGTTTATCTTCATACGCATCCAAAATGTGTTTGACAAGTGCCACCCCAGCATCTGTTGTATTTCTACCTTTAGAAATACCAAACTGTTTCTCGTGCAGTAAATTGTTAAGTTTAAAATGGGAGAGTAATTGACTAAATATAACTTTTTCAAAAATTTTACTAAAAGCAGGTAGAATGGAAATTGGCCTGAAATTGCTTGGGTCACTTTTTTCTCCTGATTTGAACAAAGGTCTTACTATATTTCATTAAAGTAGGGAATTGACCTTGATCAATACATTCATTGAATAAATGTACTAAGTGAGATGCTACGAGAGGTATAGTGGGTTTTATTGTGTCAATTGATATGCCCCACATATCCTCAGTTTTTTTCTGTTTCAATTCCATAAAAGTTTTGACTACCATTACAGGATTAATATGAGTGAAATCAAATGAGGAGTTGCACCCGTCAACACTGGACACAAGCAGTGATTTTGCATGCAGAGCAGATAAATTAAGTTGTTTTGTGGTTTCGACAGGTATATTACAGAAGTAATTTTCGAAAGCGCCTGCCACCTCATCATCGGATTTAATATGCTTATTATCAATTTTTAGTGTAAATGTGTGATCGCGATGTTGTGTTTTACAAGTTTCTTTGTTTATAATATTCCAAGTCTCTTTAATTTTATTACTTGATTTATTAATTTTTTCACGTATATAATTAGATTTAGCTACCATACAGAACTTCTTGAATAACTTTGAGTATTTTTTAACATATTCTACAAATATTAGGTCATTATTCCTATACACTTTTTGATTATATATTTCAAACATTTTCCTCCTACTGATATATATACCAGCAGTAGCCCAGTCACTGAATTTCGGTTTGAAATTGTTTATGACTAATTTCCTTTTAGGAAAGTTTTTGTCAAATTCGTATTAACATTGTCATCAACAAAAGGTAATAGCGGTATTTTATCACTTAAGTTAATTTTAAATTTTTCTTTGCGAGTATCAGTGACTGGTCTATATTGAATAACACTTTTAGACGGCACAAAACGGTGTTCAAACGTGACTGACTGACCGCAGTGATCAGATTTTACAAAATTTACGATAGATTTTTTAATCATAACACAGTTACAGAAATACAGTACAACACAGTTACACGCGCGCCATACATTTTTCATAGTAAAAGTTGTTTTAGAAAGAGATAGGTATATCTTAATTTCTAATTACTACATGGGGCACACTAAAAGTTTTGCATTTCTAGCTAATCGGAACTATTTAAATTTTGAATGTTATATTTTTTTAAACGTTGCAACCTTCTTAGTAATTAAAAAAAAACAATTGGCGGGAATTGATTTATCAATTGTTTTTTATCACACATCAAAGTTCTACGTACGCAACGAAAATGGAATTAAGTCGAAAAGATTTTAGAGCGATGATTTTTTATGATTTTAAAAGTTCTCTCTCTCCGCGAGACTGTGCCGCTCGTCTTCAAAATACTTTTGGGAGAGAAGCACCTTGTTTGAGCACCGTCGTGAAGCGATGGTTTGCTGAATTTGAGAGAGGTCGAGTTTCTTTACATGACAAATTTTGTGAAGGGCGGCCTTCAACTGCCGTCAACGAAAATAATGTGGCTACCGTTAAGCAGCTAACTGAAGAAAACCCGCGGATTACTTATGAGACAATTCGAGGACTATTAGGGATTGGTATGAGCCAAATTCAGAAAATTTTACACGAAGAATTGAATGTTCGGAAACTTTGCTGTCATTGGATCCCTCATGAACTGACAGCGGAGCAGAAGCGGGCTCGCGTGGAATGGTGCTTACAGATGCTACTGAAGTACGACCACGGACATTCTAATGCTGTTTATGACATTGTCACAGGAGACGAAACGTGGATTTATTGTTTTGAACCCGAAAAAAAAACAGCAATCTTGTGAATGGGTGTTTGAAAATGAGAACAGGCCAACAAAAGTGAGACAGGCAAGAAACGTTGGTAAAAAAATGATTGCGTTTTTTTTCTCAGCTATTTTCCCATCTGTACAATTCCACTTGAATGAAAGAGTGTTAATGCCGTATTCTACCATTTGTTTACCCAGGGTGTTAGAAAAAGTTCGCGAAAGATGACCCAAAAGCCGCGTTCTCCTACATCATGACAACGCTTCTTCACACACGGCCAACAAAACAAAGTCATTTTTAGCTTCCGAAAAAGTACAACTCGTCACCCATCCTACGCATAGCCCCGACCTAGCACCCTGTGATTTCTATATTTTCCCCAAAATCAAAGATTTGAAGAGAGGTTTTACTTTTACCAACTCCGAAGAGGCAGTGATAGCGTTCAATCAGCACGTAGCAAACATGCCTTCAGATCTGTGGTCTTCCTGTTTTTAAAAATGGTTCGTTCGCATGAAACATTTTTTAAAATGTAAAGGAGAGTATTTTGAAAAGCAATAAACATAATATTTTGGTTATAACAAGTTGTTTTTTTAAGTTACGAAAAACTTATAGTGTGACCTACGTATAACACGTTTATTTTTTACCTAAAATCAATTTTGTTTTCACTATTAGCACTTTAATTCCATATATTTTCTTATAAACATAGTAAAAACAATATTTTTTTTTCATGGATATTCCCTATTCACTAACAACCTACTAACTAGACAAAAGTCTACAACCAGTGTGTGTTACCAGTGATGACATATGGAACTGAAACGTAGCCTCTCACTATGGGCCTCATAAGAAAGCTCAAGGTTGCACAGCGTGCTATGGAAAGGGCTATGCTCGGCGTTTCTCAATCGAATCGAATCAGGAATGAGGAGATTCGTAAACAATCAAAAGTTGCTGACACGGACAACGGATAAGCAAGCTGAAGTGGCAGTGGGCGGGGCACATAGCACGTAGAACTGACGGCCGATGGGGCAGAAAGGTTCTGGAATGGAGGCCACGTATCGGCAAGCGCAGCGTAGGACGTCCACCTACAAGGTGGACAGACGACCTGGTAAAGGTTGAGCCGCTGGATGCGAGCCGCTTTCAACCGGCCAATCTGGAAGTCACTGGGGGAGGCCTATGTTCAGCAGTGGACGTCCTATGGCTGAAATGATAACAACCTACTAGAACCCCAAAGAAAAAAAAACCTATTAGGTAATGAGGAAGTATACCAGATTCAGCCTCTTAATTGTATTAGTGATTTAAAAATCATGATGTATATAAGTAATTAAGAATAAAACGATATTTCAAGAATAAAACAACACAATATATTTTAACTAAATTGGTCTTAGCTGCTGCTGCAGTGCTCTAGCTAGCCGCATTTTAGACGCGTTTTCGTACGTAACTATTTGAGTTATGCGTCAAGGTACGAACGATCCCGATCCTCCAACTTCTATGGGAACTCTCATGGCGTCGTGACCGATATTATTGACACGTTTGACTTTCATATGTAAACTTAATGTGTCCGTATGTTACCTATGTCGCAAGAACCATGCATGCATTAACAACAGGAAAAGAAATATTTTTTGCTATCAATGATGAATCTCGTTACTAAGAATACGGAACCATAAAGCATCGGTTGGGGCAGGGAAAAAACATAGTTATAATAACACCACAGGCTTAGCAATATAATTATATGATAAAGCAGTAGTCTCACTAAGCGCGGAAAGTCTACAACTGTTTCGCAACGTGTACAAAGCACCCGTTCAAATTGACCACCTCCAAAATCTGGTAACTTTATCATTAACAAAAAAATCTATACAACTTGACAGTTTTTTTACCACATACATTATTGTAAAACCCTTTGTTGGAGCAATTTACGTTTTTTTTTTAGTAACTCTAATACTAGCTAAAAGAGCCCAAGTAATACTTCTCGTACAGTCCATATCTCCATACAAAAACAAATTGTGGTCACTTTTATATTCCATAATCGTTAAAATCAAATTTACTGAGTGAGGTTCTTATTTTGTGGTTACATAATTGGTTGTGATTTTATTGCCTCGGCATCATCACGATTTTGATGTGAACATGGACGATGTTTTCCTCATAAAGTTTTTACAATCATGATTGAACGATATTTTCCGCCGCTATTATAGTCGCTACAGAAATACATGGAACTCACAACGATAATAATGTGTAATAATAATGTGTGTAAAACACGTGTATAAGGATTTACAAAATTACCGTAAAATTACCGCCATACGGTTCAATGCTTTTGCAATACTGGCTCATCGTCCTATTCATTCGTCGTCCAAGCCATTTTACTTTTCATTTTTATAGGAGATCCAGCCAACCAGAGGGCACCGTGCGGCCGCGCCCTATTGATGAGTTTATAAAGTAATTTCTGTTCTTCTATTTTTAGCTATTTTGTATTAATTTAGATAAAATGTAGTTACAGATTCGAGTACGTGTATTTGTAGAAACCTGTAAAACCTTGAAACCTGATGACGTTAAGATTCTGAGAGTTCCTACACGAACAATAAACGAAAAATAAAATAAACTCGTACCTGCAAATGTGTCTGTGAAGAGCACGCTACTTGCAACACATAAAATAAAGAGTGATTTCAACATTGTCACTGCTAGCCAAACACATATAGGTGGAACTGAAGTGTTCACCCCTTATATAGCCTGCACGGTGTACGCACTTGTTTCAACAGCGTTGTTTTCAACTGATAATGTCCAAGCGTTGTTAATAGCCCGTGTATTTGTTTTAGTTCATTAACTATATTTTTTTACTTTCTTTCCTATTGTTTGGATTTATAATGTTTATTTTTGTTATTTTTTATTTATTGTCTTGAGAGGTAGGTATAACAATATATTTTTTAACTAAAATTATTGCTAATGTTTGACCTCGACAACACGTATGCTAGTTATGATGCGGATGGCAGACACGTATGCTAGATATGAAAGTTTTTTCATTGTAACTAACCTACGTGTCTTCATCACCATCATGTCCAGACAATTGCAGTAATGTGCTGTACGTCAGTGAGCGCCAAAGACCACGATCTTCCGCTTTTTATTCCAGCCACAGCTAGCCATCATTCTAAGGTTGTTTTTCCATTGAACTGGGGGTCGTCCTACACTACGTTTGCTAAGGATAATTATAATAATATTAATGGTTTCTTAGTTCCTCGTATCTAAATGTTGTTTAGTTTTTTACTGCAAGACGTGATGAGAATACTTGGTATATGTCTGGCCCATAAGTATTTGACTAACCGAATGATGTAGTGAGTCGGCGATTCGCCTTTATCGGGATTAATTCCCGTACGGGAAAATTCATAAAACGAACGTATTCAAAATTGGTTGTTTAACTCATAACACAACAATACCTAAGTACCAGGGTACCAGGTAACCTTTGAGACCACGATAATTTATGTCAGCATTATATAATGCTAAAACTAACTAGGTATCTAGATTAAATGACTTTTCCTTGTATCATCATCATCATCATTTCCCAATGACTTCCAGGTAGGCCGGTTAGGAGCGGCCCGCATACAGCGGCTTCCTGCAACCTTTACCAGGTCGTCTGTCCACCTTGTGGGTGAAAGTTCTACGCTGCACTTGCCAGTACGTAGCCCGCATTCTAGAACCTTTTTGCCCCATCGGCCGTCAGTTCTTAGCCCACTGCCACTTTATGGCCCTAACTTTACTTTCCCTGTATGGCCAAATTATATTATGTTGAGATAACAACCGATAATGGGGTCCTTAACCTTAGTCTAGTCATTATGTATTCTTACTTCAATAGGTATATATGCAAAATATAAAAGATCAGAACTTTAAAAGAAAGTAATTAACGTTTTGTTTCTTTTATTACTTGATTAATGTCGTTAATAAATAATTACTGTAAAACATTTTGTTTTCATGTTTAAACAGAAGGTTCTATAGTAAAATACTACAGCCAAATTGGTATGAGTAATTGATGTGTTATATATATTTTTTACAATCAAACCAATTCTCAGCCCCAAACTAAGTAAAGCTTTAAGTACTATGAAGACTAGATAATGGATAAACATACTTAAATATGTACTATTATTATAAATGCGAAATAACTCTGTCTATCTGAAAACGTAACAACGTTTTTACTCCGAAGTCACTGAACGAATTTTGATGTTTGATGGTAAATAGATAAATTAGATCTTAAAGAAATATAAATACTACTTTTTTACTCACAAATCGTGAAAATTTAACCGATTTTCAGCCAGCCGATGAGAGATTCAATGTTTTTGTTTGCACCGACTCCAAAAGTAACTGATTAGGTACTTAAGTGTTAGGATTATTTTTAGCATTTCAGTGTTTTGAATTCGGTTTTATTTTTGTTAATAAAATTTATTTATTTCATCTATTTTTAGTGATAAATCCTAATCTAACTGCTGAACACGGATTTTATCCCCTATTTTCCTACCCTTAGGGGTGATTTTTATTTTTCAAACTTTTATCATAGCATCTTTGAAGTATAAGCTATTCAATAAAACAAATATCATCAAAATCGGCTCATATTTGTCGAAGATAGGTAACAAGAACCACAACCAAAATATTATCTGGGTATATATTTGTTGATTTTCTCAAAAAGTTCTAAATCAATTTCGATAAAATTTATATGGGACCACCTCTGAAGTATGATCTACCAAACAAAAAAAGAATCATTAAAATCGATTCATAATTGGCGGAGTAATCGCGTAACAAACATACAAAAAAAAAAAAAAACATACAGTCGAATTGAGAACCTCCTCCTTTTTTGAAGTCGGTTGAAAAGATTGAAACCCAAAAAATAAGGAAGACTAAGGGAGTGAAATAGGGGGTGATATTCCGTATTCCACGCAGGCAAAGCGGTGGTTGCACCACAGCTACTACTTTTATAAATATCAATGATTTAAGTACAAATGCTCTTGCTCATCTCACAAACATTTCCCCCTTGTAGGATTCGAACCCGCAACTCCGCCTGAATTTGGAGTCTGAAGCGCGAACCATTACACCAGGCGGTCGTTATTACATAATTATGTAACACACTTAAAATTCTTTAATGAAAATATAAATTATCAGATTACTACAAGTTGAATGTTATAAATGAATTTGGCAACAATTACTAAAATAAAAGTATGATGCCTTTTTAAAATGTATGTCTCAGGCTAGGTCTCCATTTCTGCATTTTTGCATTCTTTGTATGTATTAATGAAGTTGTTCGTTTTTGCAGTATTGTTTTTGTGGTTTGTTCTTATTGCAAATGTCGTTTTTTTTACTCGTGAAACCTCGAACGGAAATGATAAATATATTTTTTAATTTTTTTTATGTATGTTCAGCAATCATTCGTTACTACGTTGACCGATTTCAATAATTTTTTTTTGTTTGAAAGGTAATACTTTTAGAATGGTCCCATATAAATTTGGTTAAATTCTGACGATGGGATCTATAAGAAAATCATCAAACATTACATGAACTCCGTACCACGCCAACTGATTTTAGCTTATACTTCAAAGATAGTATAATGAAACATTTTCGGAAAAAATTTCACCCCTATGGGTGGAAAAATAGGAAACTAAATCGGTGTTCAGCAGTTAAATTATGTTTGCACTTGTAAGATTTGTTTTGATTAGGATTTATCACTAAAATACATGAAATAAGTTAATTTTATAAAAAAAATAAAAACCGACTTCAAAAAACTAAAACGCTTAAAATAATCTTAACACTTAAGTACCTAATCAGTTACTTTTGAAGTCGGTGCAAACGAAAACATAGAATCTCTCATCGACTGGCTGGTTTTAGTTTTTTGAAGTCGGTTTTTTTACGTAGATCGATTTAATTACTGATTCTGAGTGGTTCCTGAAAAATTGGCACTACCTTATATTAGGTAACCGATTACTTGTCCGTATTTTACTTGACAAAATTTCAGTTGGCCGAAAATTATAGACCGAAATTTCTTTTGCTATATGTATCATTTGACTTATTTTTAGTCTATCGAAATATCTCTTGATTTATGTATCATTTTATCGAACTACGTTTTATCGAATTTCAAAATAACTTTTTACTACTGGCCGAAGTCTCTTTTGAACTTTTTTCATTTACCAAAATACTGCGTATATAATAAGACTAAATTGGTTAGGTTAGGTTAGAACAGTGACCACACATAGCTCGAAGGCGAGCGAACGGAGCGAGCGTGCCGCGGCAGCGGCTGCCGAGCGCTTAAAACTAAGTATAAATTCTAAGGATAATGATGAAGGATTAATTGTTATAATATTAGAATAGATTTCTGAAAACTAAATCATCTAACATCATATCATATCATCTATCAAATTTTTTCGCTTTGGCAAATGTTGTATGTAACATAATAAAATACTTAAACATAATACTTCGAACAAATGCTATTTCGGCCAAGCCAAGGTTGGTAATGAGTTTTTCGGACAAATGAAACGTCAGGGTAACAATAAAAAACGAATTGATACTCGTAATAGGTCAAATGATACAGTGGCAAAGATCATTTCGATGAAATGAAAAAAGGCGAAACGAAATTTGTCGAAAAGTTTTCTGTGAAATAAAATTCGGTAAACAAATTTTCGAACATAAGATAGGTAACCCTTATATTAATAAATTTAATAGTCACCTTACCAAAAAAGAAAATCCAAATTAATTGCATACTTTAAGCCTATACACCGTAATTTCAAACGCTTTAAAGATGTTTACAGTATTTTCTTCTCATTAACATAGCTTCCTCCTTATATTATATCGCCGACTAACTGATATCAGCTGTATTTAAAAGCTTTTTTTTAAAGATTCTGATGTAGGTCCTCTAGATTTTTTTTTAATGTTCATGGAAAGATTTTCGTTCTAGAGTTGTATGACTTTTGAGTAAATGAGAAAAAAGACATACCCTAAATATTTACTTAAAAGATCTAATCATTTAATATACTCAGATCAAAATAGATAAAGAATTTAGCACACTCCTTGAAAAACATTAGCCAATACACATATCCCGTGAACATTTATATTTCATGAAATAATAATAATTATTTTATTTAATGAAATAAACATTTTGTATTTGTATTCATCATCATCATTAGACTTCCACTGCGGACATAATCCTTTCCTATAGAACGCATTGTGCCGTGTGGGGACGGTCGTAAGGAATAAACTCCCCAACCACCAACAGGAGGCGACTAAGGCGACTAATTCCTGTAGCACGAGACGGGCAGCAGCGTCTGGGTGCGAAATCTTATAAAAAACTGCGCTCGCCAATCCGCCTGCCAAGCGTGGTGAGTATTGGCAATCCCCCCCAATGAAAGTCATTGGGGGAGGCCTATGTTCAGCAGTGAACGTCCTTTGGCTGAAATGATGATGATGATGATAGAACGCAATAGTAAGCGGCTCTGGACCGTTTCGGCTTCCAGCAACTTTGGCTAGGTCATCAGTCAACCGGGTGGGAAGCCAGCTCTATTTATGTTTGTAGGTAATAGAATAATTAATAAAAATACACAATCAGGGTTAAAAATGCATATAATCTGGATTTAAAATTGCAGTAATTGTTTGCAGAAACAATAACTTGATGTATTCTTGGAATAAGGTGAATGTTTTCGGCATACCTGTAACAATCGTGGATGGACTTTAGCCTTTAAATTGTCATATTATTACCATGTGGCATGCAATAAAGAATATAAACAGAATAAACAAAAACATTGATAATCAAATTCCTAATAAAGCAATAATATGTTCTGCGTATGCAACATGTTTAAATTACACTTGTATGTAGCAATCAAATTCAACCATGATTAAAATTATTAATACAAATGTTGATAATATTATTAAGTTAGACAAAATGGGAAAGTGAAATTCACCTTATCCATAGAACGCCCCACAAAATAGTGTCGTTTTCTGATGAAGATTTATATACAAAGCATAAGGATGATCTGCATTGAAAACGTATTCTCTAGGCTTCCCGATAGTAGCAGATAAAGCAGTCACACCAAACGCTGTAACATTACAATAATATTGTTACCACGCCCCGAGATTAGAAATCTTAAACTAGGTTACAATGACAGACATAAATAACAATATTATATAATTATGTGCCAGACACCACTCTAATTATTATGATCTCGATATACCACTGCGTTAATTGCATCGTCCTATGTACCCAGTTCGTCAGTTAAATAATTTGTTACTCCTTTTCGAGATTAAGATTGAGATTAAGATTAAGTTGTTAACAGCACATACGAGGTACGCTTAATTTTGTTCTAATGTCAAACCTTATGTAGCAAAAGTTCCAGTGAATAAGACTTGTTGTTTGAGTTTTATTATGAATATAAACGGATGGTCTGCAATGAATTTAAATTCAAGCGGAGGAGGCAATGGCATGGCCCTTGTTGATACAACGGCTGCTGGAAAAATTAATACACATTTTTAATTGGAAGAAAGTAACTGTTTTATACCCGGAACGCTTGTAGAAATATGAATATAGCGCTATCAGTCTTATTGATTTACTTAACAAGACATAAAAATTTGAGATTTCGAGTTGATACTTCATACATTATTGTTGGGGTAGATTCAAATTTAAAACCAATATCAAATTGTTGTAAAAAATCGCCTTTTTATACGAATGCTTTATCTACAGTGAATTATATGCTAGAGAAATAAAGTCACTATCCTTTATTTTTATGTGGTTGGGGGACATGTCTTTCTGTAATATTATGAAGTTCTTTAACAAATAAACTAGGTGATGTATGTTTTATAATATTTTTTTATGACCATAAATATAACAACTATAATAACAATTGAATTGTGTCTCTTTAACTAATAAATAATTCAATTGATCATGTACTTATACAGGGTGTACAATTTTAAACAAATTTCAACACTAAGTTAGCAACATCAAATCGTATTTTTTTTTCAGATGCTCCATACATTATCATCGAGATGGCGAATATTTTTGTATGGAGCATCTCATTTATCTCTCTCAATATGTTTGTATGGAGCAAAAGTTTTTTCGATATCGATGTTGTTCGCATAGTAAAAGTTTTTGTATATGAGCACCTGATCTCGTAGTTTCAAGGAGTGTACTATTCTTTTGTACACCCTGTTTAAATAATACTACGTCTTAACCAGACAATACATGTTTGGTTTAATTGATGTCACCATTGTCTACACAGTATTTTATCTTAATATTTTTTTCTTATTCTTGTTCTTTCTTCTGTGCTTAAGCACTAATTTTAAGTTTTAATAGAATATTGGTTTCATAAGTAATAGGTATACCATTTGCAGCTGCCGCTTCAGATCCTTTCTCATCTACCGTAATAGTAGCTTCTTGGACAGCATCTGACACATAAAGAGGCTCGTCTGGGTCTGTTATTCCACTCAACTCAGCGGTTGCTGGATCGAATACTGTCTTAATGCCAATCTGAAAATCAAAACTGAGGAATTCAATGACTTTCACGGAATTGACACTCGCTTGTTCAGAAGTATTACTTTAAACTTGTTGATAGTTGTTCTTTTGTATGAGTTTGACGTTAGAACAACACTACTTAGGTATTGTTTAAGAGTTCACGTTTAGGCCACAGGTAATGGGCTAGTTTCTTAAAAAAACTAATTAGTCCGTCAGTTGGTCAGTTTTCTCAATCAAATAAAAAATTATGAAGATATAGCCCTTTAAAGTTCCACGTAACGTCACGCATTGCAACACTTTTTAGCAAGGCGTGACGTCACGTGCTCACTTTGATGCGCTTTGTCTTCGTGATTTTTTGTTTGATTGACAAAAGACAAAATATGGGTCCAATATTTTTTGATAATCTAACTAACGGACTAAATAGAATAATCTTTGTTTGACCCAGGAAACTAGCCTATTCTTGTGACCAGTGTGCTATAGTCTACGGGTCCATGATGCAGTTACATTTACAATAATCTACATAAATTTCATGGTTAGGTCTTTTATTAAATTCCACTTACCGATTTTAAGATATCAATCAAGTTCGATCTTGTCGATACTTTGGTTATTTTTGGTAGAAATATGGTAACTGTTTGTTGCGAGAGATTATTATAAATATTGTTAAGCATTTCTGGATCTTGCATTTTTTCTACTACAGACAATAGGCCATTTTTATCCTTGGGTAATATAACCAAGAAGGTAATATCTTCATCTTTGTAAGGCAATACAACAGCCTGAAACAGTAAAACATTATTGTTATCTTGAAAACCTTTAAGTTTCTATGTAAGTGAATAATGTCTTAGTAAGAATAAATATATCTGTACTGAAAACCTCAATAAATAATAAAATTTAACTTACCTGAACATTGGGGTCTGAGATTTCTGCGTATTGGAATTTGCCTTTTTGTTGCATAGTTGGTACTTGAATAGTTTTATTACTGTTCACATAGAAGTCCCTAGGAACAGTATTGTTGGGATTGAATTCATATTTCCAAAGACCCTGAAATAATGAAGTTATTGCAAAGAAAGCTTTAAATATTGCGTAATTTTTTATCAAATATTTTAGTTATGCAATTTATACCTTGAAATAAATAGCATTGGCTATTACAAGACGTGTCATCGAGTCAAACATATCAGGCGACGTAAGTTCCGTTATTTTGCCTTTCGTTACATCTGAAACCTTTAGTAAGAAAAATCGTAAAAGAGTTTTAAACTAAAAATATTTTTAGTATTTTAAAGTTCTACAAATTCTATACCCATTGGTTGATGACTTTACTGGCATTATTGGGGTTGTTGAAATCCAAACTTTCTGTTTTGGCACGGAAAACTTTTTCCGAATCATCTTCCAAGGATTTGCTCAGTTTGCCTTGTTTGTATACGTAGAGTTTGGCACCGGAGTCTAATTCCGTTCCGTTTGATGCCTTTATCGAGTCTAGTAGCCCGGGGAAAGCGCATCGAATCTGCAACATATGCAAATAAATGTAAATAGACAAACGAACGATGCTACGTGAACGAATTAAGGTATTTTTTTACGACTACCAAAACACAAAGGCGTATTTTCCACTTTCTGTGTATTATTAAGTTCGTCAAAGTGTGAAATGTTATTAGGATAAACCTTTAAATTTCGTTAGGCATTTTTAATCTAAAATATATGCTACCAACCAAAAAAACCTTATTGTAATCAAATTCTAATTTAAAAACAGATTTATTTTAATATTTAATGACTATAGCTGTCAAATTTTTTCGCAAATATTCCCTGAATATCTCACAACCTGCCCTTCATCTTCTTCACAATAGAGCTTAAACAACATGCGTCGATGTTTAGAACGGTACTCTTACTGAAATGAATTCCGCAAAACCTTGGCCGCAAACCTAGCCGCTGTGACCTGGGTCGCATACCTTTATTAGTGCCTGCTTGCAATTTGAACTTTTTTTTTGCAAAT
Organism: Anania hortulata; assembly: GCA_963576865.1. NCBI lineage: Eukaryota > Metazoa > Arthropoda > Insecta > Lepidoptera > Crambidae > Anania > Anania hortulata. The sequence continues at coordinate 14,581,399 of OY756392.1, read as the reverse complement.
CTGACTCAAATTTAATTTTGTGTACAATAAGTATTATACTCACATCGGCCGGAGTCTTGAGATTCAGTGCACTCATGAGTTCTTTATTAGTTTGACCTTTAGAATACAGAGCAAGTAGAGCCAATGGAGTTAGTACTGAAAACGCCGACATGATAACACTAACTTCAGGGTTACTCTTCACTACTTGCTGCAAAAAGTAGTAGAAAGCAACAAAAAACAGGTTAATAATGTGTAATTTTATCATCCAACTTGTAAAAGGAGGTAATTATCAATTATTAAGTTGAACGGGGACAACGACAAAACTCTCTTAGCAAGCATAAACAATTGAGATATTTCTCCACGTCTGTTTGTATGTCGATGACATCCTCATAGAGTGTATAGAACTTAACTATAAATTGAGGGATTGTTCTCAATCAACTCATCTCTCTCTCATCAATATCTAAATTTCTAATTATAAAAATGGTTTTCCCATATTAATCTCAAAATCTGGTTAGCCGTTAATCGCCTGATTTTTATGGTTTTGGATAGTATCTGTATTTTGAAGGCAGGGCTCGAATGACGAGAGCATAAATAGAAGGTCCAGTAAATGTCCAGTACAGTAATTAAAATACACTAAAATATGTGTGTCGGAAAAACGTAAAGTAGGTCTTTACCTATTTTTTTTTCTTTAATTTGATGACAATATTATTTTCGGTATCTAAGTAGATATTCGAAGTCAATTGACAACAATTCATTTTCGGTAAGGTAAAAAAAAAAAAACGAAAATCATTTTGAGATTTCTTATGGCCTTAATTTACAGATGATTCCAAAAAAACTACTAGTACTAGAATAAAGGCATTTCACACATGATCACCTTAGTTTAAAAAAAAAAAAGAATAGTTACAAACACTTTCTGTTCGGTCATTTGATTGCTGCCAAAACTGATTATAGATTAATTCTAAACAAGAAGGGGTTTCTTTGAACATTCATTTGAATAAACTTAACTCTTGTACATGCTCTTTCAGAATAAACAGTTTTTAATTGCTTAGTTGCAGAAGATGGCGGAGTTCGAGGTAACAGACATAAAAAAACAACCGAATTGAGAACCTTTTCCTCTTTTTGAAGTCGGTTAAAAAATGAATCACCTTATTTTTTGGAATGTTTAAAAAAATGGTATAAAAAATATTGACAATTTACATGTTTGTGTCATGTCTACAAAAAAATTTAACTTAGACTATTCTTACGTAGAAAAAATTTCCAGTAAATGCAGTGTTTCCGTTTTCTAGGGCCGTTTGTTGGGCGTCAACGTTGTCACATGTGGCTTGATCGGGTGGATTTGATGGGACTACTGGCGTAGAAGGTGTTGCAGAAGCTAAAACAGAATAAGACACTTACCAAACGAAGTCAATAATGAATTATTTACGTTTTTATGCGATTTTACTATTGTCTAGACATTACCAGTGGGTTCGATCTGCACGCACTCCGTAACTTCGTAACCACACTTCGTAATCCGATGTGTACCTAGGTACTGTGCGTGAGTCGGCCCACAACTTTAATTTTATTCAAACTTACCTTTGCATTTATTACGAGAAACACAAATTCCTTTAGGATCCCTATAGTATCCCTTATTGCATCGGCAGCCTGGCTTACAAGCCACTACGATTCCAATCCTATATTTAGGACATGTCGCGTTTCTCAAATAGTCAGAACAGCTTTCACCAGGACAAACTGCCGGACAGGATTCGTACTTTTCGTTTGGCCCATTGCAGGGAAATGGAGCTAAAAATAAAAAAAGGACAAGTTGTAAAAAAAATGAAGACTGTTTATAATTACTATTTCTACAAATTTTAAATAAGTTAACACGTCATATTTGCTGTTGTTTTTATGAGTGAGTACAAATCTTCCGCGAATGCGCGGCTTGCACGTCGCGGGTCAGCGTCGGTTACTTTATGTCCAGTTTTGCCCTGAATCGAAAGTAAAACCCCTGAAGCGGTGATGAGGCAAACTTATATTATGGCCCCGGGAGAGAGCCGATATCTATATTTATCTTCAAATATAAAACAACATTTGTTTCTATCTATGTCCATAACTATTTAGTGTTGTCGCTCAATAGTATCGATAGTATAACTCAAATAGTGTAACTGAATTTCAAGGTCAGCGAGGATGGTATTAGACCACTAAAACAATGCATTTTTAATATGTTTCCGCTAGTACTAAATAAATGAGTTTTATGAGTTTTTTCTCAGTTGTCAAAATTTAGGTAAATTGGGCATTACGTATTATAATATAATATCATGTATACTCAATACTTACGACAATCGGCTGTAGCTATGCATTTCCCAGTTTTTCTATTTCGATGACGGTTAAATCCACAAACACATCTTGGCGATCCACATTTTCTAGGGGTTGGACATGTTAAAGGATCGTTTCTAGATTTTGGACAGTATTCGAAATCACATTTTACTGGTGGACAATCGGATAAAATTTCACCATTTGGACAAGCTGGAATGAAATGAAAACATTCGCGGTCACTTTTTTTGTTATTAACACCTAATTGGTAACTACTTTCCATTTAGAAACCAAAATCGTGTCATATAAGAAAGACGTAGGTTGTAGCCCTAGCAAAATTAAAGAAAAGCATGCATGAGAATAAGATCGTATAACCCTAAACATAGTACAGGTTTTTAAAAGCCTCCAGGTTTTATAGCGATCTATTAATATTGATTAAAGCACAGACAACGGCAGGTCAACCTACCTAAATAGTTAGAAAGAAAGAAAAGACATTTATTATACATTGGACATCACACACAAATAGTAAATGACACAAAAACATTATTTAAATTAAAAGAAAAAAAGAAAAAAGAGTAACAAAATTAATTATAATAGAAAAACGAGTAAACTAAGCGGTGCCACTATGTGCCTGTGATGTCCGGGATAATGGGACCTCACTCAGCTTGAGCCACGGCCTGAGTAGGCCGCGACGCTGGTTTTCAGTAGGCCCCACTGAGTGAGGTACACGGACGGACAGCCGACCTACGAAACTTAAATAAATAATATGCATATTAAATATAACAAGAAATAAACTTAAAGACAATAAATAAACAGTACCTAAACTAATGAATAGTTAGGTCATTGAACTGATTTTCAAGTTTGTAGGTTTTTGTGGTAGGTTGACGTACTGTTATCTGTACATACACGCTAACACGCAATTTTTTTGCTCAAATTCTTACAACAACTTTTTCTATGGGACTAACATCGAAATCTCGAAAAAGTTTACTTTCTCATACAAATAGTAACAGCCATTGGCTCCAAAACCATCGAAAATTCACCATTCATATTAGTCAAATTAACACAAATCTTTAAATACAGGCTAGTCGAGCTAACTTCTCAAATTGCTTGTAAATAACTATAAAAATGTTTAATACTTACTTTTTTGCATCATGTTTTGTCGACCAAGAAAGTGCTTTACCACTTTTTATGACATATCCCAGGAAAATAATATTTCACAAGTCCTAATTGGTTAGAAGTTCATTTTGTTTTTTTTTAGATGTTTTCATGTTTTTTTTTTGTTCCATTCAATTTTGACTGTGATATTAAAGCAATAGAAAATAGACTTGTCCTATTAAACCAAAGAGATTTATGTGAGTTAACCATAAAATATTAAGCTTATGAGGTTTTTGGCAACTCACTTGCAAAACTCAGGTTCAATTAGAAGCTCAGTATCACTTCAGAGTTCAAATAATCACATGACATTACTCACGTAATGGAACAAGTTAATTGTGATAAGAAAAATTATACCGTTTTCTATATGCAACCTTAGGGTGGTAAACCAATTTATTTGTCGAATTTCATTGATAAATGTTAAAGACTTCCAAATAAGCACACATAAAGTCCTTTTTTTTGCTTGGCGAATAATGTAGGTAAACAATCTTAGCATGTCCTTTTATATTTAAAAAATCTGTTTAAGAAATTTACGAACTGTCAAAATAAAAAGGATTTTGTGTTAAACGATTGATTACTATATTAGGTTAAATTTTTTGTGGCTATTTTATTTTTAAATAATACAAAATCGTTAAAAAGTAATGTCAAGACTGTTAACAATATTCGACAAGTTAAGAAAAACGGACTATACCTAATAATGGTTAATATTTTTTATTATTTACTGTATTTAATGAGTTTCATTAAAATAGATCTTAAGTATTTCTAGGTAAGTAACAATAACAATAAAAATATAGTACTTATAATATACTAAAAATATTTTTTATTTATTTTGGCACACAACACAGGAAGTTATAACAGCGCAGGTGTTACTAAATTATATTCTAATCAAAGCTAGACGCCAAAAAAACAACAGAATAAGCGATTTTTTTAAAAACTATTTTAACGTCGTATGTAGCAATACAACAATATCATAAACATGTAATGTAATGTAAGGCAAATATAACAACACAACACAAAAGAACATTCACACTAAGGGTTAATTTGCGGCTATCAAGACTCACTTTGTTCACACTGATCTTGAGGCACACAAGTGCCATTCTTAGCTCTCAAGAAATTTTCTTTGCAAACGCATCCTGTAATACATGAACCTTCGGCTATTCCTGGACAAGGTAGACTTTTGCCTTTATCGGCACAATCCTGGGCGCGGCATATACCTTGGATGCAAGTTGAGAATTCTTCGTTTGCTTTGCATACTTGAGCTGAAATTAATATACTTTTATGTTTTTTTTAAATTACTAAACAAAAGCAATATAGCAGAATGTCTATTGTGTCTCGAATTTCTGATTCAATCTCGCGAAGAAACACTGAGCATAGTTCTTTCCATAGCACGCTGTGCAACCTTGCTTTTTTATGAGGACCATAATGAGTTTCAATTGTTCCATATGTCATCACTAATAATACACACTGGTTGTAGACTACTAATGACGTTGTCTGGATTCTCGAACGCTGCCCAGTAGAGTTAGATTTTGAAGATTGACCTACTTCTCAAAATTTAACCTATTTAACTGGATTACTTGTCCCAGGTAAACAAAATCTAGAGTAGAGCTCCAAACTGACACTGGGTAAGGGCGCAACATGGGCAATTAACATGACTTTCGTTTTGTCCTGTTGGGAAATTCGACTAAGGCTACAGAATATACATATAATAGGATAAATCCTAAGGCTAAGCATTGTGCCTAATTAATAAATTATAATAAGGAATCTAAAATTAATGCTGTACGGCGGAGGAATAGAATGCTATTTTGGAGTATCTGAATTTGATCGCTTGATATTAGATTGTCATCAAAAAAACTATAAACTCTGAAAAATATTAATGCAGCTTTGTTTTTACGTCAAACTGAATATAGAAAAAAAAGACCAAAGTAGAAGTGATTGTGTCTCTTTGTTGGCCAATATAACTGCCATCATATTTTGTACTTTATGCTCTTGAGATAAGATGAAAACCGATGGAAATGAAAAATCTACACCAAACTAAAGGGTTAGGAGCTTTATTGGTAGGCTACATAATCTACCCAAAATACTTATTTATTCAGTACATAGGCCCTCTTCCGGGCACTTATACACGTCCCAAAATATAGCTTAGTCCTACCACACCGCTTCGGAACCACATATTGGCTCGTGATGAGACGAGACGGCGCAACAAACTCAGTCACCTTTGTCAGTCTTTTTTACAGGAATTACAGTATGGGAGGCTCTATAATCTACCCAAAATACTCAAAAAATTTATTTATTCAGTACATATGCCCTCTTCCGGGCACTTATACACGTCCCAAAATATAGTTTAGTCCTACCACCGCTTCGGGACTACATATTGGCTGGTGATGAAAAGAAACGGCGCAACAAACTCAGTCACTTTTGTCAGCCTTTTTTACAGGAAATACAGTTACAAGACATGTAGCAAGTGCGAGCTAACCAGGTTAAGTCCATGCACTCTTGTTGTTTAAATAATTGTCTATTTTATAATATCCTTTTTTATAAGGATTTTTGAATTCATGTACAGGTATAGTTCAACAGGAGTCTGTGGTACTTTACTGAAAAATGTACCTAATACAGTCTCCAAGAATGAATTATCAGCTTTGTGTAGTCTGAAGCTCAGAACGGCAAGTTTATTTTTATTTCGAGTATTCTATTGATGAAAATCACTTTTTAAACTAAACAAACTAATATTTTTTCGGACGTACAGACAACAGCAGGTCAACCTACTCGTACCCAAAAAGTTAAAGGTCATTGAATTGATTTTCAACTTTAAGTCCGACGCTTAGAGATCAATATCATTTGAGAAAATTTTACGTTTTGTGGTAGGTTAACCTGCTGTTGTATGTACATAATATTTTTAAAAATATATTGAGAGGCTACTGTTAATATATTAATATCTTTAAAATCTACCTACCTACTTTCATCTAATCTTAGACGTAGTACTTACTACACTTTTCAGGTAGAACACATTTATCCAAGTTGTCATCGTAAACATATTTGTCTCGGCAATCGCAACCATTTGTGTTACAGAATAAAGGACACGGTAGTGGCTTAGTGCTGTTGTAAGTGCCACAGGTATTGCCGCAGTGGTTTCCACAACCAGAAATAGCGTTTTCGTCACCTCCACATGAAGCTGTTGAACAAGATTTGTATTTAAAAACTAGCTACTGTCCGCGCCTTTTTTCGCGTATGATACTGTATTTACTCGCATTTGCATTTAGTAAAAAGCTATTTGATATTACAAACAGACACTTCAATTTTATTTTTACAGGGTTACATTTCAAGGTAGTGCCAAATTTTAAAATAAGGTCTATAGAACAATATAAAATACTAATTTATCGTAATTAATTCCAGTCGTCGTATTTCTGGAGTAAAATATACTCAATAATTTCCAAAAAAAAAAAAGAAAACCCGAGATGCGCCGTCACTCATCAAAGATCACAGGCATACGCCGACGCCGCTCTAACAAGAACCTCATGCAGTGCAACCTCACATATGGTGCAATTTGATTGAGTAATCGTAAATTTTCTACGTATTTTAATTTTCAAATGCAGCATGTAAGAATTAAAAAGGAAAAAGAAGTTTGTTTTTTACGTAGATAGTAATTAAATACTGATTCTGAGTGGTACCTGAAAAATTGGCACTACCGTGAAATGTAACCCTGTATGTATGAACAGACAAATCTTGCAAAACAAATTACCTAATCAATATTTATAATTGGAATTTTAAAAAAAACTTTGATTTATGATGTTAAGGGATAATTAAATAATCATCAATTAAGTAATGTTATGTTTTGAATTAGGAGTAAGCGAAATATTTACTTCTGTAGTATTTTGCACAGACGTTAAGAACGTAATGTTAAAATAATTAAGTATTGCAACCATCCTATGAATTTTATCATGCCATCATCATCATCATCATTTCAGCCATAGGACGTCCACTGCTGAACAAAGGCCTCCCCCATTGACTTCCAAATTGGCCGGTTGGAAGCGGCCTGCATCCAGCATCTTTCTGCGACCCTTACCAGGTCGTCCGACCACCTTGTGAGTGGACGTCCTACGCTGCGCTTGCCGGTACGCGGCCTCCATTCTAGAACCTTTCTGACCCATCGGCCGTCAGTTCTACGGGCTATGTGCCCCGCCCACTGCCACTTCAGCTTGCTAATCCGTTGGGCTATGTCAGCGACTTCAAGTAAACTCAATATTATTTATAAAAGGTTAAGTGTAGTACTCATGACAAAAAAAACTTACGGCATTCTTCTTTTGGAATACATTTGCCGCTATCGTCTTTTAAGAATCCGAAGTTGCAAATGCATCCTGGTTCCCCTGGGCACTCTCCATTTGGGCCCAATGATGGGCATGGAACTGGGTATCCAGCCTCACTGCAGGTTTGAGGCAGACATGTCCCAGATGGACAATCTGAGAATTCTTCATTGTCTTTGCATTTCCCTGAAAGACACAATTTTATAAATAAAAAATTATTAGTCAACTTATTTATTTATGACAGACACACATGATCATTACAGACAATTTTGATACGATAGAAAACAGTTAATAAATAAAAGTAACGATTTTACAAATAATTTGTAAAATTTACTGACACTTTTGTGCACTATACCAAGATACGTAGGTACGGTGAGTTCACTGCAGTCGTGTAGAAAGAAAAGGATTTAGGGAACTTATCAGCAAGTGTTCACCATTTTCCGAAAAACCTATCTAACACTTGTTTTGACAGTTAACCCATACAATCAGCTGTCAAAAAAGTGCCAGATAGGTTATCTGGAATTTATCAGCAAGTGGTGAAACTGGCCCTTAAACGAAGGGCCCTTAAAATTAACGTACATAATATAATTATGTACGTTAATTTTAATACGGTCTATTAACAAATATTGAGTGAGACAGAAAGTAAGGATAACGAGTTTAGTGATGTTTACAAATTAAACAAACACATAAAGTGAATCTCGGCTAAGTACCTTCTTACTTTAACATCGCTAAGTAACTAACAAATAAAACTGATATTTCTTAAACAAGTTAAGACATAAATATATTAATAATATATTTGTAAAGTCCAATAGTATTGAACTTTTTCCATATATTTTATGAGTTTATTCAAGTGTTCAAATGTTAACACTTATATGCCAAACAACGTAATAAATCAGCTTCTTTTTTTAAACAGGTGCCACCTGAACATAATTATGACGTAAGTTAAATAATAAGTAGGTATGTTTATATTAATTATAATATGTTTTTTTTAACTCATAAAACTTTTAGGTGTTTTGGGACTGAAGTTTACGGTTTGAGATATTTATTTACTCAAAAGAATTTACAATTCATTTGTTTGAGAAATACATGAATCTTAGTTAGTAAACAAGTGCCGGAAAGATGCGTGTTAGGAATTTAATTAATCTATGAGGTACCACATAACTATTGATAAATAAAAACCAATGTGAATTATGATATCTCTAAGGAAAAGTAGTAGTAACATTTGATGCGAATACATAGTTTAAGTAGTGTCTATACTTGTACGAAGGGAAAACAGAAGTTAAACGAGCGACTTTCAACTCTCATTATTTTACTGTGTACCTAAAAATTAACATCAGCCTTTGATGAGTTTATTGTTTAATAACTAACCATAACCCCTAGCAATATCCTATATTGCTGTGTCTATAGGGATACGGCAATACCTCTATGTAAGGATATGTTACAATTGTGGTGGTAGACTGACGGACGACATATTGACCCTTGCGGGTTCGAATCCCGCAAGGGGCAAATGTTTGTGTGATGAGCAAGAGCATTTGAATCTAAGTCATTTATTTTTAAAAATGTATTTAAGTATGTTTATCCGTTATCTAGTCGCTATGGAACAAGCTTTGCTTAGTTTGGGGCTAGTTAATTGGTGTGATTGTGAAAACCATTTATTTATTTATTTATATTAAAGATTGCGGGAAGCCGCTGGGTACAAACGCTCCCAAGGCTGCTCGTTGTGGCGTTCTACGAGGGAGAGGACATATTATGCATCATAATCATCATCGTCAGCCCCTTGAAGTCATAGACTTGATAATAAATTGACGACCTCCGTAGCCGAGAGGCGAGCATACCGGACTTAGTGTCGTTATCTCTGAGGTAGAAAAATAACGTTTCTATATTGTCTCGGGTCTGGGTGTTGTGGTACCGTCGTTGTTTCTGATTTCTGTAACACAAGTGCTTAAATGGATCAGAGCAATGTATGTGATGTTGTCCAATTTTTATATTGATATTATATTATAAAGATGATGTTACATTGTACTTACTTTCACACTGGTCTATTGGTACACAGGTATCGTTATCAAATGAAGCTCTCAAGAAACCTTCCTTGCATTCACATTTTGCCACGCATGGTCCGTCTCTACATAGAGGCGGGAGGTCTAGATCACTGCAATAATATTTTAGACACCCATCACGACCGCATTTCGAAAATTCTTCGTTATCTTTGCAATCTGAAGGATCTAAGAAAAGTAGAGAATTATTAACATTTTTAAATAAATAAATATGCGCCGGACTACACACCAATTGTCGTGTTGTGAAGACCAAATGAAGTGTTACGAGGTACCAAATAGTGAATATTGCATTTTTTTTCTTTTTTTTTTTGCGTAGGACGTCCACCCACAAGGTCAGACGACCGGTTGCAGCAGGAAGCCGCTTCTAATCGGCCAATCTGGAAGTCACTGCGAGAAGCCTATGTTCAGCAGTTCCTATGGCTGAAATGATGATGACGATAGACGATCACTGATCTATAAAATACCCGTTAGCTTGGTGGTTAAAGTAAGGAATTACTGTTGCATTGCGAGTTAAAAGGCTATGAACTAATTTTGAACTTGTTTGACGTCCTATGGCTGAAATGATGATGATGTGTTTTGTTTTTGTGTATTCCTTTGTTTTACAAAATTATTTTCCCATCTATCTTTAACACAGGTTATGCCCAAATTTCTAGTTTTTATAAAGTTCTAAATAACTATGATATTGAGTATTTTCCTAGATCTAAAGCACTTTTGCTTATATGCTATTTTGTTTGATTGATAATTCATTGAATTCTTACAATAGTATTAAACTTTGTAGTTAATACTATTAATGCAAAACTAACTCAATATGTATCTTTGACGAAAAAAACACTGATTTTGGTAATATTTATTTATAAAAAGGTTAAAACCCTAGTAGTCACCTAGAAAACCCCAGAACATAATTTGGGCAGTTTTCAAGTCAGGATAAGCCTCGGTCACAGTCACAGCTAGTACAAAATAATCAAAACTTACCAATAACAGCGATGACGGTTTCGGAGTTCTCATACTGTGAACTACTTTGTGACGATTCTTGCCTCGACTGACTTTCGGTGCTTTCGTTGACAGTAGTTGTAACATCTTAAAATATAAAGTTGACTGGTAAATAATGCAGGAATAACGATGAACACCAAAGAACAGGTTTGTTTAATAACAGGTTTTGACTTTAATTATGGCTGCAAAAACCGTACCTGCTAAACAAATTCCAAATAATGTGCCGGTACAAACCAGCAGTGTAATTAACTTCAACATTGTCGGTCAGCTGTAAGTACCGTCTAGTGTAGTATCAAGGAAATCTACCTCTTTTATACGAAAACGTGCACTTGTTGAAACAATTCTTAACATAAAATAAAGATTGTCTGATTGTACTCATTGGTTTTAGTGCTGCTTTTATGAACATTAGTACAAATCTAATACTGTAAACAGTTTGTTTCCCTACGATGAATAAAATAAAAATGATTAACTTAAAATTTATATTGTCTCGTTTTCTTGGGTTGGGGCCCGCTAAGATGTTTAGGCGTAGGTATATGACCTAAATTGTTAGCTCAGTGCGTATCAATTCGTAATTAATGGTGATCTAATGAGTGGACTAAGTGGAAACAGATAAAACGAGTTCAATAACCTAAAAATTTACCTGAGGTATTTGGACCGTGGAACTACACTATAACGAATAAATCATTGATATTCGTTTATTTGCTAGAAACCGGTCAAGTGAGAGTCGGACTCACGCACGAAGGGTTCCGTACCATGATTTAATTAACATTAGACACTATCATAACCTTTTTTTAGTTTCACCTTTAGTCGTTGTGTTTTTAATTTAGTTAATAGAGAGCAATAAACGGCAAAAAATCACATTTGTTGTATGTGATCCCTCTTTAAATGCTTATTTTATTTTGTTTTTATCTGTGAAATATTCAACTGTATAACTGTTCATGATATACATCCTGGTCACAGATAGACAGACAGACGGACAGTGGAGTATTAGTAATAGAGTCCCGTTTTTACCCTTTGGGTACGGAATCCTAATAAATGAAACATTCAAATCCACCGCGGTGTCTGTGGCCTTGAGTTTGATGGGTGTTAGTGTGAGTAGAAGGCCATAAATGATAATTTTCAATTATAGGCCTTCAAAGGAGCATGTCCTTTCATGCTCCACCCACTGTACTTTGTTTTGCTTACTTTTTAATAAAATAATAAACATTTCGTAATATTCGCTTTTCTTCAATATTTAATATCAAGAAGTCCAAGGAAGATTTAAAAGGTGAGAATATATTTAAAAAAATGTAAAAAGCAAAGAAAGTAGTAAAAACAACTATGTATTATAATTTCCCACACAAATTGTTTGTACCTGTCAAACAAGTGTTCAGATATTACGAGTAATTTTAACAACAAGGAAAATAGTAAAAATAATTAACTAATCAGACTTTGTGTAATTTATCACTACCTATAGGTAAAGATAAATTCAGACAACTTTTATTGGTGGTATGTAGCTGGCCGGGCCAGCTATTTAATATATAAATATGGTTTTCGTGGACACGACGAATTCATTTTGCATTTAAAGATCTCTCGATCGCCTTCATTCAACCGAAACTCCTATAATATTTAAAAAAAAAATTGAACTGAATTGCTAATTTGTTGTCAAACTAGCCTTTATAGCACATTCTATCGACGTTAATTATTACCGCATTATTGTAGAGTAAGAGCTATCGCGCACGGGTGACTTTTGTCAGGGTGACATACAAGTTTCGTCACTGTCACGTCACGTCTACAAAGCGGAGTGTACTCACGAAAGAATCTGATGACAGAAACAAAAATTTTTTTTGGATTCAATGCGTCATTCGCCTAAAAGTATGTAAATTTAAGTAGAGTTCACTCTGAACCAACATCTGAGGCAAAATCTACGTAAACTGTTTTTGTTTAAAACTTAAGTTGATAAACATCAATGCCAGTTCGTCTGTCGTCGAAGACAGTCAGCTCAGAAAATATCTGGGCTGCCTCTTATCCTAGTCCCGAGAACGTGGTAATAAGATATGTCTCACCAATGACTATAGAATTCCAAGAAGGTTGATGTCGGTCGACTGTAACATCAATAGCCGAAACCCTTTTGCAATATAAATTGACATACTGCACCGACCCTAGATGGCATAGGAACAGGGCAGGCGAATGATGATGATGATGAACCGATTGTAGAATCTATATCAATTGATCTATGAACTATCTTAACATCGTCAGAAATTGTACCTATTATATCTATAAGTAATAATGTATTTTTTTCAAATATAAATATATATCTATATAATTATACCTATTTTGAGAAGGAGGTCAATCGTCGAATCCAACTCGAATCCAAATCAAACTGGGTAGCGTTCGGAAAACTACGCTACGTCTTCTCGTCCAAAATACCTCAGTGCATAAAGACGAATGTCTACAACCCGTGTGTGTTACCAGTGATGACATATGGAACTGAAACGTAGAATTTCACTATGGGCCTCATAAGAAAGCTCAAGGTTGCACAGTGTGCTATGGAAAGGGCTATGCTCGGTATTTCCTTGCGAGATCGGATCAGGAATGAGGAGATTCGTAACCGAACAAATGTCGCTGACATAGCTCAACGGATTAGCAAGTTGAAGTGGCAGTGGGCGGGGCACATAGCACGTAGAACTGACGGCTGATGGGGCAGAAAGGTTCTGGAATGGAGGCCACGTACCGGCAAGCGAAGCATAGGACGTCTACCTACAAGGTGGAGAGACGACCTGGTAAAGGTTGCAGGAAGCCGCTGGATGCGGGCCGCTTCCAACCGGCCAATCAGCCCCCCTAGTTAGCGATTTATCGACACCGAATGTAAAAAAAATGATAGATATAGCCACCATGTTGAATTGCCGTTCCGGTGACGTCACATTATTATGATCGCTGCTTCGATAAAAATTCAACATGGCGTCTATATCTATCAATTTTTACAGTTCGTGTCGATATATCGCTTTATCATATCATGTTGTAGTGCTCATGCTAGGTGGCCTGGAAGTCACTGGGGGAGGCCTATATTCAGCAGTAGACGTCTTATGGCTGAAATGATGATAATAATGATGACATACCTATTTTACGTCTTAATTTTATAATTTATTGTTATTCTAAAATACTTGTATGTCGTTATTTGAAATCAGTAAAAATTGTGAAAGCTAGGCGGCGCGACTATGGTGCACAAAGCGTATTTAACAGTAATTCTTCACGCAAATCATAAGTAGTAGTCATTTAAAATGGAAAAGTTAAATTTATATTGTGGGGTCTCAAATACATTTTAGCTTTTACTGGTTGGTTATACTGTCGTAACCTGAGTTGCAGTAATGGGAATCTTACAAGCGATTAAAATGAAAAATAATAAACTGTTTTTTATTCTGAAAGTTTAATTTTGACTAGTAATTTCGTATGGCTAAGAGACACATTGCTTAATTTAATTTAACCTAAGGTCATTGAAAACATTGGTAAGTGATATGATATGGACAATACAACTATAAAATAACTAACTTTAAAAATATTTGCCTAAATCTTTTGTTACAAATATATAGTTGTTATAAAAATAAATCTCAGTTTTTTAAAGATACAGGTTTTCAACAACCGCTCCCGTCACACTGATTTTCAGGCACACACGTGCCGTTCTTAGCCCTCAAATATTTCTTTTTGCAAACGCAGCCTGTAGTGCAACACCCTTCTTCTATCACTGGGCAAGGTATCTTCTTGCCCTTGTCAGCACAATCCTGGACGCGGCATAGGCCATTGGAACATGTCGAATATTCTTCGTTCACTTTACATGCGTAATCTGAAAATGAATAAAAAATATTAATTTATATTGATCATTGCCAATTGACTTAGTAGGGCGGTATTTCTCTTAGAAAGCAAGGGTCCTTGGTTCGATGCACGGTTCAGGTCAATTCAGGAAAAAAACAAAGGGCCATGGGGGATTTTGTAATGATTCCGTCCCCACCCTACAACAGTCATGGGATATGTGTCAATTGGTTCATTGAGACCAAATAAAGCCTAAAATCAGTACCTCGTCTTACGTGTCAAATGAATATTAATAATTTTTTCGAAAACATTATAATTTATTGGTGCGTACAGACGGTCCTTTTCTGGATAAAGGTATCTCTTAATGCAAGCCGATGAGCCTAATCTTCGACTTTCTGTTTCATTCGTTGCCAGCAGCTTTGTATATACGTATCTCGTACCTTATCAGTAGATACCAGTAGAATACTACGACAGTTTGCTTTGATATATTCCTACTATTACTATTATTTTATGGATTTTTGTCTGAAGTCGGTAAATAAACCCAGACTAGTTTTAGAATAGGCAATTAAAATTAAACTGTGTTTAATGTTACCTTTGCACTTTTTACCAGAAACACAGATGCCCTTAGGGTTTCTGTAGTAACCCTTAATGCATCGGCAGGCTGGCTTGCAAGGCACCACGATTCCAATCTTATATTTAGGGCATGTTGCGTTGTTCAAATAGTCAGTACAGTTTTCACCAGGACACACTGGCGGACAAGATTGGTACTTCTCGTTCGGGCCATCGCAGGGAAACGGAGCTAGAAAAAAAAAAACGAGTTTTTTTTCCCTTTACTTTGAATAAAATTAATCTATCTAAATAACAACTGCTATTTACAAAAATAAAGCCATCTTTAAAATGTTATTGTAATTAAAGTACTGTTATCTATGCACTGAAACAGATAGTTTATGATGTTTATCGTTTACGCTCAAGTGCTAGTCACCTCCTAAGGTTATGCGTCTTGTAATATGTGTAATATATAGCACATAAGTCAAAGTCAAAAGTAAAAAAAATATTTATTCAGTTTAAGACAGAAAATTGTCACTTATGAATGTCAATAATAACATTATAGGCCTATATGGAGCCAGAACATGTCTCTTTATTTTTTTGGCCCTACTAGCGTTTCGAGACAAGACACAGACAATCTGGCAGGTGCTGAGAGACACTTCTCCATCTCATCCTGCTAGACCTAACAACTATAACAATACAATAGATATACTGATATATTTAAACACTTGTATCTTAATACTTACGGCAATCGGCTGTAGGAATACATTTCCCAGTTTTCCTATCTCGATGACTGTTAAATCCACAAACACACCTTGGCGGTCCACACTTTGTGGGAGTTGGACATGTTTGGGGGTCATCCCTACATTGTGGACAGTATTCGGCGTCGCATTTTATTGGCGGGCAATCGGATAAAATTTCACCATCTGGGCATGCTGAAATAATACATTTATCTTTATTTTTAATAAATTAACGTGACGTATTAAAGTAGCTGAATTAAGTATTCATTCATTCATGTCAGCCTATTCCAAGAGCGCCACAGTGCACGATATTACATTTTTTTCATCCAGCCACTGTCAGCCATCTTCCTAAGGTCAAGTCCATCGAGCTGAGGGGAGTCCTACACTACTTAATTAATTAAGAATTCAATTATTAATTTTTAATAACTGTGCGTGTTATGAGTTTGGAAAGAATAATATGATAGCTATCTCACTAATTACTTAACTGTTAGATAATTTGTGGTTGATTTAACACAATAATCATGAGCAGCTTGCTGGTTTCTATGGGACTGATATTTTTTTAAGGTGCTATTAACTCCACCAAGAATGAAAATGACATTTAAGGGTCGTCTCATCTACAACTTAATTAACTACAAGTTGTTTTTTTAGCAACGAATCAAAAGTAACAGGCAACAGTTATTTTGTTTGCTTTGCATGTTAGCGAAAAATACTGCGACTTATTTATTTATCCATACTAATATTATATAATTTAATGCGAAAGTAACTCTGTCTGTCTGTTACGCCTAATCTGCTAAACAAATTTTGATGAATTTTAGTAGTATAGAGAGAGATGGGACCTTGAAGAATGACATAGGATACATTTTGTCGTGAAAGCTAAACCGATTTTAATGAAATGAACGGAAAAAGCTAGAACTCTAGAGAAGGACATAGGCTACTATTTTTATTCAATCTCCTAAGTGAGTGAAATAGGGTGTGACAAACCGTATGCCACGTGAGCAAAGCCGCGGGGACAGCTATTGTTAAATAAAATCATCGTTTTCTGTTTTCTACCAGTGATTATTCTGAAACATTTCACATAGTTAACTGTAGTGCTAATCTTGTCACCACTACTTACTTGGCTCACACTGATCTTCAGGCACACAAGTGCCATTCTTAGCTCTTAAGTATTTCTCTTTGCAAACGCATCCTGCTTTACAATATCCATCTGCTATGGCCGGACAAGCTATGATCTTGCCTTTGTCAGCGCAATCCTGGGCGCGGCATATAGCATTGGTGCAATTTGAGAATTCTTCGTTCACCTGGCACGTTGGTGCTGTAATGGAATACATGTAAGAATCATCACATTTTTTCTATCAAAATACTATCAACCCAATAGAAACTTCTAGAATGATCGACTCCTAGTTGCACTTGGGCGATTACTTACTAACCCAACGAAGTATGAAAAATAAAGTGCAGTTTAAAAATTGAGTTTTAAGTATTCTAATTTTAGAATCCTGGTATTTCAGATCAAAAAAAGGAAAGGTTGCCTAGTATTGCTTTTACCTTTAAGTGTCTCTTTTAAACAAGACACTTTAAAACCTACAACTAAATTAAAATCTATATATATATATATAAAACAAAGTCGGGTTAGTTACACCATTTATAACTCGAGAACGACTGGACCGATTTTTATGATCTTTGATTTGTTGAATTTGTCTCCGCCCCGTTTGTCTCAGCAGAATAACTATAAAAACCACGAAAATATTCACGAAAAAAAATGTATGTAGGGGCGGTACGAAGTACGCGGGTGCAGCTAGTTATTAAATAAAATATTGATTACAGAGAACACATTTTCTTAAGTTACGTTACAAAATACGAAGGGACATAGCATGCAGAGTTAAGTGTTGTTTTTATTATAAAACACTAAAATGATAAAAATAATCCTAACACTTAAGTACCTAATCAGATACTTTTGGAGTCGGTGCCAGCCGATGAGAGATTCAATGTTTTTGTTTGCACCGACTACAAAAGTAACTGATTAGGTACTTAAGTGTTAGGATTATTTTTATCATTTTAGTGTTTTGAAGTCGGTTTTATTTTTTTAATAAAATTTACTTATTTCATCTATTTTTAGTGATAAATCCTAATCTAACTGCTGAACACCGATTTCATCCCCTATTTTCCTACCCTTAGGGGTGGTTTTTATTTTTCAAACTTTTATCATAGCATCTTTGAAGTATAAGCTATTCAATAAAACAAAAATCATCAAAATCGGCTCATATTTGTCGAAGATAGGTAACAAGAACCACAGCTATTATCTGGGTATATATTTGTTGATTTTCTCAAAAAGTTCTAAATCAATTTCGATAAAATTTATATGGAACCACTTCTGAAGTATGACACTTACTACATTTTTCAGGCAGAACGCATTTACCCAAGTTGTTATCGTAAACATATTTATCTCTACAATCGCAGCCGTTTACGTTACAGAAGAGAGGGCACGGTATTGGTATTTTGTACGTGGCACAGGATTTTCCACAGTGATTTCCACAGCCAGGGATGGCATTTTCATCGCCTCCACATGAAGCTGTAAAAATATTTTATTTTATTTAATAAATAATCATGTTATTTAATTGCAAAAAAAGAAGTTCCAAATGGTATGAGTAAGGCTCTGGTGACTATTACTGCATAATATAGGTACATAATGATAAGGTATCAAGTTTCAACTTGAATTTTCATCATCTGTGACGCGCACAAATATATTGTGAGAGGGCTTTACATGGGTTATTCACAAAGCGATTTCTAAACCTTTATTACAAACAAAAAAAATTGGACAAGTGCGAGTCGGACACTCACTGAGGGTTCCGTACAAATTTGTGTACCTCATATTATAACCAGTTCAGAAATCGAGTCCCGCAGTTTAATTACAAATTAATTACAAATGTGTAGTTTTAGAATTTTCCCTGTGCTTGTATTAAAAGACGATAATACATACCAAATTTCATAGTTCTAGGTCAACGGAAAGTACCCTATAAATTTTTATTTTCTTAAGAGTGTCGAAATATACGTTTTTTGCAGCGTAAACCGCCGTATCTTTGTTTTACTTTAATTAAGAAGTTTGATTTTTTCAAAACTTTAGGTGACTGTAGACTTGATGTATATGGTTTTAATTTCAACTCGATACCTTCATGCGTTCCCGATCCCGATGTAAAGGATCTTGACAGACATATAGACAGATAGACAACCAAGTGATTTTATATAGGTTCCGTT
Organism: Anania hortulata; assembly: GCA_963576865.1. Lineage (NCBI taxonomy): Eukaryota > Metazoa > Arthropoda > Insecta > Lepidoptera > Crambidae > Anania > Anania hortulata. The sequence continues at coordinate 14,562,316 of OY756392.1, read as the reverse complement.
TTTTCCTTTCAAGGTACAGAACCCTAAAAATTATGAAATTATGTTCATTGTGTATTGTATGAATGTATTACACACAGTTTATTTGATTACATTTATTATTTTTAGACTTAAAAACTCTTTGTCAAAATAAAAAAATAATTATTAAATGCGCTAGTGTGGTAATGTTAGGTAAAAATACACGCATGTTATTTATGATGCTGTAAAAACATTACAGCGCAAGCGTGTGAATATAGTAAAATTAAATGTTGGCACAAACGAAAATTCTTCTACCTGCAAAATACTAACAAATAAATCTTCAAATTATTGTATAAAGCTGTAAACCTAGACTAGTGGATAGCCACTAACACTAAATATTCTTCACAAAGCATTTTGCAATTCGACGCTATGCGTTGAACTAGATAGAAAAAGTTACTTACGACAATCCTTCTGTGGGATACATAACCCTTTATCGTTTCTCAAGTAACCAGAGATACAAATGCATCCCGGTTCTCCTGGACACTGTCCTCTAGAAGGTCCTGTGAAAGAGCATGGAATTGGGTATCCGGCCTGCTTGCATGTCTGAGGCTGACATAGAGCGGATGGACATTCTTCGTATTGTTCGTTGTCTTTGCATTTCTCTGAAACGTGAAGAATTTTTTTTTACTACTTATACATTTCTCAAATGACGCTAGTTAAATTTAGATTAAAGAGCAATGGATAAAAAACATCTCAATGTATACCATCTTTCATGTAAATAAATGAATTTGAAAATAATTCGCGTTAGTAATGTAAGGTGTAATGAACAAAAATTGAAAATATTCACGGTGAGGGTTAGACATTCGTGATCTAGAATAATTATTTAATATTTGAATTAGGTACTCACCGACATTTCTAAAATATGTTGCCATCAAAATTTTGTATAAGTGTGAGTGTAAAGAATAAAATATATTCAATGATTCAAGAACAAAAATATTTATTTCGTTTACATTGCATACAGACAAATAAATTCTTCTAAATAAGTTTGAATTTATGTTGTTTTCAAAAATCAAGGAGAAAGATATAAAGTTACATGATATCAACACTCACTGTTGTCACACTGATCTTCTGGCACACATGTGCCATTCTTCGCTCTCAAGTAGTGTTCTTTGCAAACGCATCCTGTAGTACAAGATTCTTCTGTTAAGTCTGGACAAGGTATACTCTTGCCTTTATCAGTACAATTTTGGGCGCGGCATATACCTTCCACGCAGGTTGAAAATTCTTCGTTAACTTTGCATGTTGGAGCTGAAATGAAGGTTATTGAAGAGTTAGCTTGTTTCATTGTAAAACATACAAATGAATGGAAACAAGATCGTAGCTTTGAGTTTTCAGATTTTTAGATCGAATTAGCACTCACTTTATTATGATAAGCTTCTAATTTATTTTACAAGCTTTTATTTAACTTGCAAATACAACAACTTTTGGTATGAGACCAACCAGCTTTTTTTACTTCTCCATACGGTACTTATTTCAGCTAATCTGCTCTTAACATGAGCTCTTAAAGCAGGCCTGTTTTTGAACTGCCCGAAAACTGAATGGTCTATAAGCTCATGGTAAGGGCCTAGCAGTTTAGTAGATAGGAAAAGTCTTTTTTGGAATTTAAATGTTGGTTTCATAGAAAAAGTTGCTGTATTTATGTAGTAGAATCACCTCCTGAAAAAAGTTAGCTAATAAATTAGAATCATATACATTTCGCCACTAAAAAGTTACTTCTTAAGCACTCCTACAGCTTATTTTAAAATGAATGTATTTATGTACTTACTGCAATTTTTAGGTAGAACACATTTACGTAAGTTGCCGTCGTATACATAATTTTTCTTGCAGTCACAACCATTTAAGTTACAAATCAGAGGGCATATCACGGGTTTAGTACTGTTGTAAGTGGCACAAGTGTTGCCACAGTTGGTTCCACAGCCAGGGATTGCATTTTCGTCACCACCACATGAAGCTGTAATTTAAAAAAAATGTAAAAAAAGCTATCCCTAATAACAATAATTCATAGTTGTATATTATTTAGGCAGCGTAAGGCCTTCTATAAGGTAGAGTGAGGTGCATACTACGCTGTTGGCACCGGATGGAAAAGAAAGCCGAGGATTCTGCTCAGTGTCGTGCATTGTGAAAGATCTACAGCGGTGGGTCGATGTGCAGCTTTGGGCTGATTATTTGTTTATGCTGAGCAATACAAATCCGGAAACTTAACTCATTATTTTGCCATCTATGTCTTTGAGCACAAAGTTTGCAACAGTGTTTGGGTAAAGTGTAAGTACCAATATGACAATAAATTAGTTAGCATAGGTACATATTCTTTACAATTTTGTTATTATTTCTTATCCCTATTACGTGTTTTTATTTTTTTCTATGGTGTCGTCGTATTAATTTTTTATTAGATATTTCTTATGCTGCGTTTATGTAATGTCAAAATATTTATAAAAGTATTGACTTTTCTGTTTCTTCAGTTTTAATTAGTCTATTTGTTTTTATGTAGGTACCTACATTTTATAGATCTATAAAAAATTAACTCACGACACTCATCCTTTGGAATGCAAATGCCTTTGTCGTTTCTCAAATAACCAGAGTTACAGATGCAACCTGGGTCCCCAGAACACTGTCCACTAGGTCCCACAATAGGGCATGGAACTGGATATCCCGCCTCCTTGCAAGTTTGAGGCTGACATGTACCAGATGGACAATCCGAGTAGTGTTCGTTTTCTTTGCATTGTTCTGAAAGGTTAATTTTTATTATTGAACGGAGAAAACGATTTCAGTGAGCATATACATGATGTTCCCAAACTCAACGTAGGTACAGTACGGAACAATAGGCCAGGTTAAATCAGTTCTCGCAAAATGAGAAATAAAAGATTTTTTACCTTGACTCAATAAACTTGTTTTTACTAAACTTTAACAATAATTACTGGATTTGTGACTGCAATAAATAGCAGTTATTGTATAGGATTACAAAAATTTTATTAAAAAAAATAAAACCGACTTCAAAACACTGAAATGCTAAAAATAATCCTAACACTTAAGTACCTAATCAGTTACTTTTGGAGTTGGTGCCAGCCGATGAGAGATTCAATGTTTTTGTTTGCACCGACTCCAAAAGTAACTGATTAGGTACTTAAGTGTTAGGATTATTTTTAGCATTTCAGTGTTTTGAAGTCGGTTTTATTATTTTTAATAAAATTTACTTATTTCATCAATTTTTAGTGATAAATCCTAATCTAACTGCTGAACACCGATTTCATCCCCTATTTTCCTACCCTTAGGGGTGATTTTTATTTTGCAAACTTTTATCATATTATCTTTGAAGTATAAGCTATTCAATAAAACAAAAATCATCAAAATCGGCTCATATTTGTCGAAGATAGGTAACAAGAACCACAACCAAAATATTATCTGGGTATATATTTGTTGATTTTCTCAAAAAGTTCTAAATCAATTTCGATAAAATTTATATGGGACCACCTCTGAAGTATGATCTACCAAACAAAAAAAGAATCATTAAAATCGATTCATAATTGGCAGAGTAATCGCGTAACAAACATACAAAAAAAAAAAAAAAACATACAGTCGAATTGAGAACCTCCTCCTTTTTTGAAGTCGGTTGAAAATAAAAAAACACTGGAAAATCGAGAAATTTGTGATCACTAAAGATGTTATTTTCAACATTTTCAAAAACACTTCAAGTAAGTAACAATTTGCTTTATCAATTTTGCTAACTGATGTAACCAGGCCTATCGCTCCGTACCCGCTTGACATTGAGTTTTGTTACACCCTTTACATCTTACTAATCTTATAAACGTGAAAATATGTTTGTTTGGATGTTTGTTACCCATTCACCCTTTAATTATGACTTACATGTTGATATAAATCTAGCTTAACATGGCATAATATGATAATTTATTTATTAAGTACTCTTTAAATCTGAAGTCTATGAAGACCAAGTCGCGGTCAGAAACTTGTAGTCATATCAATTCATTTGTATAGCTAAAGAAAGCCAAAATATACCTAAATCAAATATTCAAATGAAGTTTTTAGTAAGATACAAAGTTGTCGACAGAAAAAAAACAAATAAACAACGGTTAATGCTTTTGTTGATATCGACTTATGCAAACACTAGGCTTGAGTCATGGTCACAGCTAAGAACGATGGAGACACACACACACACACACAAGGCTGTTGCTGTGCCAATAGCCAATTCATCACGAACCAATTAACAAACAAGACTACAATCATATATTGTTACACGTGTTTCAATTGTTTTGTTAGTTAACATCTTTTGTGTATCATTAAAATGACGTCAGAAAAATAAGAATTAATTTAAATTAAAAACTGCACACATTTTTTTAGTTTACTCAATTGTTTTAGTTACTGTAGCTAACAATTTAACTTTTATAGTTTTGTTGTAAGCGTCAATAACTTTACAATGTACTAAATAAATCAATAGTTCTATTCATTTTATGAGATAATGTTTTAACAAGTTTTAGAGGGTGAAATGTTTTTAGTGTAAAATAAGTAAGAGTTTTTGCCTAATTAACTAGTTGCTTATCTCAATTAAATTTTATTAATTAAGGATGGTACTTAAACTATTTCTTAGCATGAACGCGGACGGCAAACGGACACTAACAAAATCAAGTTGGGATAAACCCCTAAGTATTTGAAACTATTATCAATTCACCTTGTATGTTTATTGGTAACTGAAATTGTTTAAAGAAATAAACGAGCAATGACTGTTTTGTGTGTGACCTTTTGGTCTAATGGAAATATACTACAAAACCAGAGGTTGTAGGTTCAAATCTCGCAAGTCGCAGATGTTTGTGTGATGTGCTGTGCAGTACCTTAGCCGTAGTTGTTTATTATTTAATTTAGTATGTTCATCTATTTAGTCACCATATTGCAAGCTTTGCTTAGTTTAGGGCTAGTTAATTGGTGTTGTTGTTAAAAAAAACGTTTATTTACTCTATCAATACTCACTTTTACAATCATCCACCGTTACACATGTGTTGTTATCATGTGAAACTCTCAAATATCCCTCCTTACACTCACATTGTGGTATGCATTGGAAACTATCTCTACAAAGTGGGGGGAGGTCTAGATCACTGCAATAATATTTCAGGCATCCATCACGACCGCATTTGGAGAACTCTTCATTGCACTTGCAATTTGGAGGAGGATCTGAAGCAAAATTTATACCATTTTTTATAACAACAACACACATTAAAAATCATATCCGTTTACAGAAATCAGGGCTTTGGATTACAAAAATTAAGCAACCCACGCCGCGTTTGTGAATGCATTGGGGCCAGTCCGACCATATATTTTAGTGACATTAATTTATCACATCTATGTATCGCAATAGAAAATGTTGTGTTTTACATTCAATCCAAGAACTTACTGACAGCATTAATAAATTTGCAAAAAAACATATTTTAATTGTTACGAATAAACAGAACAGGAAACTGCTATTGACGGCTTGATGCCGTTTGTATCTCCTCTAATCTCAAATCTAGAAATAATATGAAATATTTGCATGTTCATGTTACTTACCGCATAGTTCACTCGGCACACAAGTTCCATTTTTAGCCCTAAGGTATCCCGAAGCACACATACATCCAGACTTACACACTTTAGGATTTTTGCACACAACAGGATTGTTGATTTCAGTACAATTCTGCTTTCCGCAGCCGCCGTTCACGCATTCACTATAAACTTCGTTCTGCTTGCATTGAGGTGCTGTGAAATAGAGTTGGTTTAGTGTTTTTGTTAGGGCCTGATATTTTAATAATTCAACTTTTTTTTCTGTTTAGTGTTTGACGTAAAACCAACACTGCTTAGATACTGTTAAGAGAGTTCATGGTCAGGCTCCTCTGTATGTATTACTGTCGGCCGTCAAACTGCAGAAATTATAAAAGAATCAACTAAAAGGAATTCACGATTAAATTGGTTAAGCTAATTATATGAAAACCAATGTGATTCTGAAGAATCCATATAAATTAAAATAAAAGGTCTTGTAAGTGCAAGATTCTAGAACGGCTAAACCAACTCAGCTAATTAATTCTTTATTGTGTTTTAACAGTCTCGATAAAATTCATTTGGAAAGAATAAATGTAAAAGTTTACAAAAAAAAAACAATTTTGGAAAAACTCAATGTGTTTTTTGCTACTATTTCAAATTTGGACAAGGCAACATCTATTGAAGCAGTAAGTCTTTTAATAAATTTTTTAATTATTTACTCGTATCTTACAATTGGACAAGTACGAGTATAACCGTATTTGACTTCATAAGTTTATCATTTATAAAACTAGTGGAGTTACTTACTGCAGTCTTTAGGCAGCACGCACTTCTTGGTATTGTCGTCATAGTAGTATTTATTTCCATCCTTGTCCGTCCTACAATCGCAGCTATTGGGGTAGCAAATCAAAATGCATAACTGTGGCCCTTTTTGGTTTAAGTTAGAGCAATGCCTGTTGCAGTTGACGCCACAACCAAGAGTTGCGTTATTGTCTCCTCCGCATGAAGCTGTTTGAATAGATAAATATTTGTTATTTTGTTTTTTACTGGCGACTTGCTCTAGCTTTGCACGGGTAGCGTTAAGTATGGTTATAAATTATATACCTACACAAATTCCTTGTCTTACAGTGTTATTTTATATTTTTTACCAGCATTTAAATTACGAGTTTCTATGTAGCACCAAATATTTTTCAATATAAATAAGTGTATCTTTATGTTAAAATCATTTCAAAATTGTAAAAGTAATTTCGGAAATAAGCCTAACCAGACAGATAGAACATTACCACAAACAAACGCGTTGAGAGGTTTCAAATTTCAATCAAGTGGTAGTGGTATAGTATATCTGCATGATATAATTATTATTTGCGTGTCTTATATTTATATAAATAAGAAAATTTGCAAAAGTATTCTTTTAAGTTATCTTGACTCGAAGGACTGGCGAATTAGTAAAGGCTGTGAACAGCCGCTAAATGAAAACGGCCCAGAGCTGCTCACTGTGGCGTTCTAAGGGGAAGGCCTATGTCAAACAGTGGACTTTTATAGGCTGATGATGATGATGATGATAGGTTGGTTTCATTATAGGAATAGGTACTTTGGATCAATTCTTTCTAGTACACAAAATAGTTGATGTTAAACAAAATGATTTTATGATAATCTAAAATACTCTAACTTTTCCCAATTATAGAAAAGTTATTCCCTACGGTTGTGACTAATTATTTCTGAAAACCATCTTAAATTCTACTTACGACATTGATTCGAAGGAATGCATATGCCTTTTTTGTTTCGTAGATATCCATCCTTACAGACGCAGCCTGGTTTTCCGGAGCAAGGAGCTCCGTCCACCGTTTGAGCACAATTCAAAGGAAGGCCTGCTTCGTCACAAGTTTTCGGTTGGCATAGAGTTGCTGGGCATGGGTCGTATCTTTCGTTGGCAGGACATGCTGAAGAAAGAAGCAGAAGTCAAATAGAATATGAAAAGCTTTTTAAGTTTCGTAGTATGCAGCACCATATATCAGAAAATATTTACTAACGACTACAACAGTTATCGCTGACCAAAAGGAAATTTTTTTAGAGTTTCACAATGACAGATGAAAGCTAACAATCACTGACGTTTTAGCAATTATTGCCGCTTTTGTGGACACACGTGGCCCTTTTTGACTGCCTTTCTTGACACATTCGCTTACAATATCCCAGACACCATAGAATGTATATTAGTATGACGGCAATAGCCGTGCATTGCACGTTAAAAAGTTAAGCGGTGTAACTTATTTCTGAAAATTTTAGGAAATTAAAAAGTAGGCAGTAGTTACATTTTTGCTATTTGCTGTTGAATGAAATAAGAAGTTATACGGATTGTACTTACTTGGACACTCTTTTATAGGTATACAATCATTTTTGTAGTCTCTTGCGTAGCCTTTCTCACAGTAACACATCGGGTTGCACTTTACGTTGATAATGGGGCAGTTAGTTTGGTTCTGTTCCTTTATATTTTCACACACGTTATCACAAGCACCCCCGCATGAGAAGTATTCATGGGGCTTCGTACATTTTACTGAAAAATAAATACATGTGACACTAATCTTCTTTCAACTACTTTAACTCGTTTATTGTTATAGTACTGTGTATGCTTGTAAATTATCCTACTAAGATGCGGCTTGCCTTGTTAGAGCAATTGTCACCTAAGTAACTTTTGTAAAACTTGTAGGGAACCATTCATTTCTATTATGACTACACTTCCAGCGTTTATCTGAATGTTTATAGTATTCCGTCGCGATATTTAACCTACAATTCCGGGTCAGTGGTATAAAATCAGTTCATAGATTCCTAATATTTCAGAAGTGTGTACTTGCTTGGATTCGAAATCACAAATGTGAGGTTAAACTCCCTCTCCTGGGTCTGGCTGGCTGGCTTTTGTCATTATTTGCAAATATCATAAATTTAATAACAATGGGACATACATAATATCACTTACTTAAAGATCTAGAGATCTAGTTTTTAATAACTAATAAAAAAATAATATTAGTTCAATACTCACGACAGTCACTAGCTGCTATACATTCTCCAATCTTATTCCTAAAGTATCCTTTTTTACAACGACAGCTAGGTTTGCAGCCGGGCCCTGTCTTGTTGGCTGGTATGAGCGGGCAATGGTACGTAGCGTTCATTGTCTCACAGGTCTGCAACGAGCAATCCGGACATGGATCGTATTCTTCGTTTGGTCCGCATACTGGTTGTTTTGGTGCTGCAAAAATGATCAAATGTATCTTTACTATAGATTTTATATGGAACTCGTGAGTAATCACTCACAAGTCCCATATAAAATCTATACTTGAATTCTCGAAAGTTTACAATCTTATGAGAATGAATTTAATTTATCAGCATTCCGATAAGCCTCAAAAATGATACCTTTATCGTTTGTATCCCATTAAAATGTTCATTTACTATCTACCCTATTAGATGATTTAAAAACAAATTACTGTAACCGGCTGTCGCTAAATCTAAGTAAAAAATAGAAAAAACTACTTATTTAGATACCTAGAGTAAAACAAAAAGCCAAAGAAGTTAATGAAGGCTTCTGCTGTTTTAATAGAACAACTTTTGTCACGGGACCAAAGTCTTTTGAGACTTTTCCCCTTTTCCATTTGTAATATAAAAAATAACTTTACTTATTTATTTTTTTGCTAAAGTTACCCTTAAAACTTTACTTGATGTAAGTAACTTACGACATTTTTCCCTTGGAATGCAAACTCCTTTGCTGTTCCTAGCGTATCCATCAATGCATCGGCACCCTACTACGCATTCTGGGTCGCCAACCTTGGGAGGCGCTTTACATCTAACGAGTCTTGGATCGACATCGCATCGGCGGCCTGGGCACGGTGCATCACATGGGTCATACACTTCATTCGGGTTCTTACATATTGCTGCAAAAATAGTAATTCATTTAATGTTTTTTTACATATTAAATTCAGATAACATTACTGAAGGACCTACACTATTTTACAATTTGCGAGTTTGATGATGAGGATGATGACCATTTACAAACTGATTCTTCAAGTATATAAAACTAGTAAAGTTACTCACTGCAGTCTTGAGGCAACACGCACTTCTTGGTGTTGTCATCATAGTAGTATTTATTCCCATTTTTATCCGTTTTACAGTCGCAACTATTGGGGTAGCAAATCAAAATGCACGCTTGTGGCTCTTTTTGGTTTAAGTTAGAACAATGCCTGTTGCAGTTGACGCCACAACCAAGTGTTGCGTTCTTGTCTCCTCCGCATGATGCTGTTTGAATAGATAAAATGTCATTTTTCTTTTACTAACAACTTGCTCTGGCTTCGCACTGGAAGCAATAAGTATGGGAGGTTTTATATAAACTCCTCGTGAATTAGTGTATCTACATGTATAACTGTAAAGCGTATCAAAATCCTTACAGTTGTTTCGAAGATTGGCACTTAAACAGTGATTTTTTATTGGATTTGATTATAATGTTTGACGTCAGTTTATCCTGATATCAGAAATTTGAGTATCTACGATCATTACTAGATATTTCTAAAAACAACTTTAAAATCTACTTACGACATTGATTCGAAGGAATGCATATGCCTTTTTTGTTTCTTAAATATCCATTCTTACAGACGCAGCCTGGTTTCCCTGGGCATGGAGCTCCGTCCTCCTTTTGAGTACGGTTCAAAGGAAAGCCTGCTTCGTCACAAGTTTGCGGTTCACCTAATGTGGCTGGGCTTGGATCATACCTTTCGTTGGCAGGACAAGCTACAAAAATAACCAAATGTCAAATTAAATAATAAAAGCTTTCCTTAAGTTCTGCAATATCTAGCGTCACATACCTACAGCGCCATCATCATCATTTCAGCTATAGGACGTCCACTACTAAACATAGCCCCCCCCCATTGAAAGTCATCAAAGATTGCCAATACATTGCAGGCGGGTTGGCGAGCACAGTTATTTATAAGATTTCGCAAACTGACGCTGATGCCCGTCTCGTGCTACATGAATTAGTCACTATTTACGACACGCCTCCTGTTGGCGGTGGGGAAGAGCATTCATTACGGCCGTCACCAAACGGCACACACCTACAATGTGTTCTTTTGGAACACATTGTAGGTGTTTTGGAACAAGTATTTGATTTAGAACAAGTATTTTTATGTAAAAAAAAAAACTGCTTTTCATGACACAACAACAATCACAAAAAAAACTAAAATTTTTAATAACATTTTATTTCTTTATTTTCAGGAAATATAAAAGCACTTGTTAAGTAAACTGAATTGAATTGTACTTACTTGGACAGTCTTTTATGGGTATACAATCATTTTTGTAGTCTCTTGCATAGTCTTTTTCACAGTAACACATTGGGTTGCACTTCACGTTGATAATGGGGCAGTTAGTTTGGTTCTGTTCCTTAATATTTTCACACACGTTATCACAAGCACCGCCGCATGAAAAGTATTCGTGGGGCTTCGTACATTTTACTGAAAAAAAACGTTACATTAATCTTGTTTCTAGTGCTTTTGCCCCGTTTAAGTATAGTACGCTTAGCAATGATCCCAGTTAGATGATCATGATGATGATGATCATAGATTGGATCATGGTAACGGAGATCACGTTTTCTAGTGATGTTTTTCCTCAACGCCGAGTGATATACATTCGTGTGTCTTGAGTTTAAATCCCACCATGTGTCTGTCCCTGCCTCCCTAGCATGACCACCAAAACACGATATGATATGATATAGCGATTTATCGACACAAACAGTCAATTATTTTAAAAAAATGATAGTATAGATGTTAAAATTTTATCAAAACAGCGATCATAATATGACACACATGTCATGTTGATTCGCAGAATCAACGTGGCGGCCATATCTATTATATTTTTGCAGTTAGTGTCATATCATAATTATGGTGTTTTGGTAGTCATGCTAAGGGGGGCTGGATTTTTGTGGTTTTTTAGTTACACAAAAAAACTTGTACGTATACAAATGCGTGGACTTCCCTCAGCTCCGTTTTTATTTTATAGTTCTATGCAAACAACATAAAATGTGTAACTCATGTATTTAAAAAAGGACTTAACACTTCTTGTAACTACTAAAAACCTACTATGATTAGGTTTTTATTACTAACACAAATAAAATTTATAGACTCACGACAGTCGCAAGCAGCAATACATTCTCCGAGGTAATTCCTGAAGTATCCTTTTATACAACGACAGCTAGGTTTGCAGCCGGGGCCTGTTTTATTGGCTGGTATGGCAGGGCAACTGTATGTAGCGTTCATGGTCTCACAGGTCTGCAACGAGCAATCTGGACATGGGTCGTATTCTTCGTTTGGTCCGCATACAGGCTTAAGTGGTGCTGCAAAAATAAGAATGTTTCATTTCACAAGATAACTACTGCAATCAATCGCGCGTCTCATTTTTAAATTTTTAAATTTTTTATTTGAAAAGGCTGATTTTGCTATTTAAATACTTTGTTACAGAACTGTTATTTTTTAACAAAGCAGTTTTGTTTTTAATTTAAGTCACTTACGACATTTTTCTTTTGGAATGCAAACACCGTTGCTGTCCCTAGCATATCCATCAATGCATCGGCATCCTGCTACGCAATCTGGATCACCAACTTTAGGCGGCTCTTTACATTTTATGAGTCTTGGATCGACATCGCATCGGCGGCCTGGGCACGATGCATCGCATGGGTCATACACTTCGTTCGGGTTCTTACATATTGCTGCAACAAATATTTTTACTAATTATTTACTTTCTATGCGATTATAAACTGTCGATAAAACAAGTCAACTATTTTGTGCATTTTATACAGGCATCTTCCAAGATCATATACAAAGCCTAGACAAAGTGAAAGTTTTCGAATTGCTATTGGAAACGTAAGAATACGTGGAAACCTCGATTAATTGTAGCTCCTATAGTGAAAGTAGTTTCTTTTTCATGCGTATAATATTTGGTGGATTGCAAGAACTAAAAAAATATCATTTAATCGGTTTTCATCTTTATTTGACACAAGATTTTAACGGTAGATAAATAACACATTGATCAGACAAAAACCGCTGGCCTTGACAGCAAGAAACACCTTGACTTTGACAGATTAACTAATGTCCTCGGTAGCTTCGTTTGAAGAGCAGTCGCCCGGATTGTGACGGAACGTGGGTTCGATTTCTACCTACCTAAGGCGGTTGTTTATTTTAGATGATGATTATTATTTTATTCTTTGGACATGGACGGTTATGATTGAATGATATGTAAATGATTAAAGTTATTAAACTTTGTTTTGGTTTCCTTACGGCACTTTTCCCAAGGGACACAATTCCCTTTGTCATTCCTGAAGAACTGAGGCTTGCACCGACAAGCCGGTGGTGGACAATCAGGATCTCCCGGAACAGGGGAAGGTGCGCAGTCAATCAGAGTATCATCAATACCGCATGTCCTAAAGGGACACCTTGCAGGGCATATTTCCAAAACCTCGTTTCGTTTAGTACATTTTGGAGGGCCTAAAATATTATGTTTTTTAAGTCCTTGTTGTTAGTTATCTCATTGCTTTGAGAAGTCTATTATTGGAGCAATTTGCGTTTGTTCAAAGGTACAGTCGCCTGCGAAAATGACTATATATCCACATTTGATAGTTCAACAACCTTATTCCGTTAATCCCGAATTCCGCAGTGTTAATATTATCTTGTTCCCATGAGTTAATATTTTTGTCAAAAGTAGATACAAACTTTTGTAATGGAGAGTACCTGTAGTTTTTATTATAAAAAAACTCATAGGTACACAATGTAAATACTAATAACATCTTACGTGGTACTGGAGGTCCGCATTCTACAATCTGTGGTGGTGATGATAAAGAACACGACCATTCTTCGAATGCTGATGAGGATGATGATGAAGACGATGATGACGATGATGACGATGATGATGAATAAGATTCGGTGTCGGCGAATGTTGTTAAATCTAAATACACATATTTGTTTTATTCAAGGTATAAAAAGTTTGTAGGCAAAAACAACACGTTTTAATAGTAATTTAGGTACATCACGAAATCGATAAAATAATAAAATCACCTATTAAATTTAATTGAAAATAAACGGTTCTTAATGATTTAACTCTTTATCATGGTTTTTCTTTTGTTTGTAAAATATCACAGCACCGATTTTTTAATTGTCTTAAACAAGATTTCGACTTTTTAATTAAATCGATAAAACATACCTGCTTGGGATATTTCGAATGCGCCGGTAACAACCAGCAGTACAATTAACTTCGACATAGTCAGTCAGCTGTAAAAACCTTCTAGTGCGATAACAAGAACATCTACCTCTTTTATACGGATATGTGCACTTGTTGAAACATTCAACGATATAAAATATGTAGCTGTAAACTAATAAAACCATTGTTAATTGTATTGTTTTGTTAACACTAAAGATGTTTTTTAGCACTGTTATTTTATACACAACAACTAATGTTAGTTCAACAGTTTTAATATCAATTAAATGATTATACGACATAATGCGAATAATAAGTAACTTTCAAATGAAGTTCATAATTATTATTTCAGAATACAAAACAATGTTTTTTTCCTTTAAACTATCTTCTTGATCATTTCAGCCTTAGGACGTCCATTGCTGAACATAGACCTCTCTCAATGACTTACAGGTTGACCGATGGAAGCGGCAAAGGGCACAGAGCCGCTGGCTATGGCGTTTTATAGAAGAGGCGTCCAGCAGTAAACTTTTAAAAGAAGATGATCATGACGAATCATTATCATTATGATCATCTTCTTTTTCTTAAATTAGTTAAGATCGTGAAGCTTGGGTTTACAAGATGTGGGAGGTAGACACTTTAGAGTAGTTCTTTGATGATTTGAAACTTTTGACACAATGGAAAAATGATTCTAAGCAAAAACCCGGGACGGTTTGATTTGCGGTGCGGGTCGTAAATTAAAACGAGTACAAATTTAATCAGTTCTGGATGTGATGAGAGACATTTGGAAATCATTGTCTGTACCGCAGAATTCGGATGTTAATCCCTTACCTGTCTGTTAAACCAGGACAATTGACAACATTTCATTTATGATAAGGTACAAATATTCAGAAGAATTTTCAAGATTGGGCTACGCTTAACACGTTATGTATTTTTCAATATTTTTTTCATTAACATCATATCAGCCTAATGCAGTCCACTGCTGGACGTAAGCTTCCCCCAAAGAGCGCCATAGAGCACGATCTCCTGCTTTTTTCATCCAGCCACTGCCAGCCATCTTCCTAAGGACGTCGGTCCATCGAGCTGGAAGGTGTCCTACACTACGTTTGCCAAGGCGCGGTCTCCACTGAAGAACCCTTTTACTCCACCTTTCATCGGTTCTGCGACAGATGTGGCCGACTCACTGCCTATTTAGCTTGCTACGTTTTAGGACTCTATTACAATAAACACACACACACACACACACACACACACACACACACACACACACACACACACACACACACACACACACACACACACACACACACACACACACACACACACAACAAAAACACTAATACCACAAAACAGGAATGACACGCTACACTCCGCAATACAATAATATATAAGTGATGTAATTAATAAAAAATACGTTGTTAGGTTATGTTTTTACTTTATTTCGGTTAGACCTTATATACGACTAACTTTTGCCCGCGGCTTCGCTCGCGTTAGATTTGATTTTGAGTAAATGTATGAATGTTAAACTCAGTAATTAAAAAAATAATCATACACATCAATAAAAAAAATAATAAAAAAATCTTTACTGACAATATTCTTTACTAATACAGGTGCCAAAACCACTAAACTACTGGACGAGCTTACTCGTTAACAATCTGATCGTGATGTCCTTGAGACTTGTTTGTCGTCATCGTGAAGCAGACTTTGTGAGGAAACTGCAATCGTTTAAATTGAAACAAAAGATCGTTTGGAATCAAAGGAATTCGTGGTTTAAATGTAATGCCTGAAATAAATGATTATTATTATTAAATACAGTATCCAGAGGGAATTCGCGGGGGCGAATTTTATCTGGGTGTGCTCAGATAAATTTGCGGCTTCTACTATATTATTACGAATAGCTTTGAATATTAGCCTGGTTCCATTGCATAATTTAGGGGGTTTTAAATTTCGTAACAACATAACAGTAGGCCACGCGTAGAATAAGCCTATGGTAAGGCAAACGAATCCAGAAATTCTACAGGGTGATTCGTAGCGTCGTCTATGTTGACCACCGTGTATATAGAAGTGTATACAATTTCTTCCCCCTCGAAAAACTTTAACACCATATCATTAATAGCATTTGCCCGCGGCTTTTCTGGCGCTTATCTAGATTAATTCTAATTTTAAAATAAAACTTAACACTAATGCAATTGCATAGGTTGAAGCGCCAGACATTAACGCACTTCTTATAAATTGGTCTGGTAATAAAAAACGATACCGAGTTTTAAAAGTGAATTTTGAAAAATCCTTTCTTAGTGCACCCCTATTAGACCTTATAAAAAACCTACGTGCCAAATTTCGAATCTCTAGAACCAGTGGTTTGGGCTGTGCGTTGATATGTCAGTCAGTCAGTCAGTTTCTTCTTTTACATACATAGATTTGTCGTGAATTTTTTCACATTTCTTAAGCAACCATTTAGCCGACTTTTGATCTGACTTTTTAAAATATGCATGTTTTTTTTCTTTCTATACAAATTCAATTGGCTGTTTAGCAGGTAATTTTGTATACGAAGTTTATTTTTCATGCAAATTTGCAAACGTCGTACAACAAAAGATGTTTACTATGATAATGTAGAATATGTGGACAACCTAATCCTCCTAATTGTATAAAAAATTATCCTGTCTAACTTTATGTTATGTCACTTGAACGGACTGTCTGTCTGTCAGCTACATTGGTGATATTATTTTTTAACTACGGGTCAATTTTTTAATAGCTAGATAACTTTTATGTGAAGAATAACTTTGACATATTGACAGTTTTTGTGTAGAAAATATGTCCAACCGTTAATTTATATAATTTTATTCGTTGAATAAAAATTATCTGGCGATTGAAAAATCGACTTTAAATATTTGCTCAATTATAATTCACATTTTATCCCGATAGGTTTTGGATTGTCTTTGGTTTTGCCCGTAGTGATTATTTGATCAATGTTTCTGATACTGCTGCCATTTATTAAAATAATTACTACGTTAAAGGTTATGGTAAAATGTCATTCATTCACTCATTGATGTCAGCCCATTGCAGTCCACTGCGACTCTTCGCACTCTTCGACTCGCAAAGAGTCCAAAGAGCGCCAAAAAGTATGATCATCTGCTATTTTCATCCATCCACTGCCAGCCAACTTCCTAAGGTCGTCGGTCCATTGAGCTGAGGGGCGCCCTACACTATGTTTGCCAAGACGTGGTCTCCACTCGAGAACCCGTTTATTGTATACACCTTTACGGTTCTGCGACAGATATGGCCGGCCTACTGCTACTTTAGCTTGCTACATTTTTAGACTATGTCCATTACTTTGGTCTATTGCCGGATAAACTCGTTTCGGATTTTATCTTAACGAAGTTCCAAGCAAATTGTCAAACGTGTGTCAAACTTGCATCATACTAGCAAGCAGAAAAAAAAAACTAAGATTTGCGTGGACATTCAATTAGTTGACAACGGTTGACAACACCAAACATGCGAGCGCCATCTGAAATTTATTTATTTATTATATTTTTTATTTACAACAACAACTGCACAAGTTAGTTTAATATACGTGGCAATACCTATATACTAAGTTGTCGTTGCGATGAATGAAGTCTAATACCTGGAAAATCGTTCCCAGAAGGTGGGATCCCTCAGGTATGCCATAGGTGGGTATTATATTGTATTCTGTGCTCAGGGTTCTATTTTTAGACCATTGCTTTACGCTGTCTTTAGTACACGTCACACGAGACGTGCTTCCATAAAGTCAGACTTAACATGTATGGCAGGCACTAAAATATTCATGAAAATTACTATATAGCTACACTGACTACATGAATCTTCAGGCAATAATAAATAGATTAGATTCATATCAAAATCCATGGGTGTGCTAATGCAATAGGAACGAGCTGTAACTGTCCGCATATTGAAAGAGTGACCTGCGCAAAGTATCTCGGTATTCTGGTTGATCAAAGGCTGTCATGGCATCCGCATATTGAACTGGTCCTAGGCAGAGTCAGAAAACTCATATGGATCTTTAAATCACTGCGGCATGTCATGGCAAATGAATTACTAAATAAGATCTACATTGCCCTGGCGCAGTCGGTAATAACATACTGTATTCCAGTGTGGGGAGGTGCTACCAAGACTAAATTCCTTAATCTTGAAAGAGCTCAAAGATCACTCTTGAAAGTGATGTATTTCAAACCGTACAGATTCTCTACAAACACTATTTATAAGCTGAGTGGTTTATTAACTATAAGACAACTATATATCCTTAATACTATCTTGAGAGTACATAAGACTTTACCTTTCGACCCCTTCAAATTAACAAGAAGACGGAAGGGCACTGTTGCCCAATCTCTTCCAAAACGCACTGTGTTTGCCAGGCGTCAATATTCATCCCAGAACACTTACATCTATAATGCTATTAATCAAAAACTAAATATATACCCCATGCATACTTACGAGTGTAATTTTTTTTTAACAGAGTGGCTTAAAACACTAACATATGACGAAACAGAAACAATTTTAAAGATATTAGCATGACCTCGTAAATCACTTACATTCACACTCACACACACACACACTCACACACACACACACACACACATACACACACTCACACACACACACACAAACACACACACACACACACACACACACATACACACACACTCACACACACACACACACTCACACACACTCACACACACACACTCACTCACTCACACACACACACACACACACACACACACACACACACACACACACACACATATACACACACACAAGTAATAAGTATGTTTATATAGTATATAGCATTTTATCTAAAAAAAAAAAGGATTCTAAATTAACCTACCTTAAATTAAATTAAATTAACCTACCTTCTCAATAATATATTGCAACTAGCACTAAGGTAAGAGCGAGGCACTCCAACACGAGTATAATTATAACTCTCTGGAGCTGTCTCACCATATGATTGTAACCCAATTATTGAGAAATAAAACATTTTATTATTATTTATTATTATTATTAGGTATTTTAGTAGTGATTATAACATTGATCCTGAATGTATAAATATTATATATATAATTTATATATAATTTCCAGAAATTTGACAGACAAAATCTTTCAATAGTATTCCTCATACAATTCAGAGAGACATCCAACCAAAACCAAGTGTGACGTTTACAGGACTAGCTTCTGTTCACGACTTCGTCTGGTATTAAAGAATAATATTTTTACTTTTTTTTCTCTTAACAAACAAACATCTACATACAAAATTTTACAACTATTATTTAGTGAGATGCAATGCAGATCTTACCGAAACTAAATCATTATTTAAACACGCTACGAATTTATAACTTGCAACTAGGTAGAGAGCGACCTAATGTTACTAGTACGTAGGTCACACTATAAGTTTTGCGTAACTTAAAAAAACAACATGTTATAACCAAAATATTACGTTTATTGCTTTTCAAAATACTCTCCTTAACATTTTAAACATTTTTTCATGCGATCGAACCATTTTTTAAAACAGGAGGACCACAGATCTGAAGGCATGTTTTTTACGTGCTGATTGAACGCTATCACTGCCTCTTCGGAGTTGGTAAAAGTACAACCTCTCATCAATCTTTGATTTTGGGGAAAATACAGAAATCACAGGGTGCTAGGTCGGGGCTATGCGCAGAATGGGTGACGAGTTGTACTTTTTCGGAAGCTAAAAATGACTTTGTTTTGTTGGCCGTGTGTGAAGAAGCGTTGTCATGATGTAGAAGAACGCGGGTTTTGGGTCGTCTTTTGCGAACTTTTTCTAACACCCTAAGTAAACAAATGGTAGAATACCACTTTACGGCACTAACACTCTTTTGATCTTCAAGTGGAATTGTACAGATGGGACCCGTAGCAGAGAAAAAAAACGCGATCATTTTTTTACCAACGTTTTTCGCCTGCCTCACTTTTGTTGGCCTGTTCTCATTTTCCAATACCCATTCACAAGATAGCTGTTTTTTTTCAGGTTCAAAACAATAAATCCACGTTTTGTCTCCTGTGACAATGTCATAAACAGCATTAGAATGTCCGTGGTCGTACTTCAGTAGCATCTGTGAGCACCATTCCACGCGAGCCCGCTTCTGCTCCGCTGTCAGTTCATGAGGGATCCAACAACAGCAAAGTTTCCGAACTTTCAATTCTTCGTGTAAAATTTTCTGAATTTGGCTCATACTAATCCCCAATAGTCCTCGAGTTGTCTCATAGGTAATCCGCGGGTTTTCTTCAATTAGCCGCTTAACAGTAGCCACATTATTTTCGTTGACGACAGTTGAAGGCCGCCCTTCACGAAATTCGTCATGTAAGAAACTCGACCTCTCTCAAATTCAGCAAACCATCGCCTCACGGTGCTCAAACAAGGTGCTTCTCTCCCAAAAGCATTTTGAAGACGAGCGGCACAGTCTTGCGGAGAGAGAGAACTTTTAAAATCACAAAAAATCATCGCTCTGAAATCTTTTCGACTTAATTCCATTTTTGTTGCGTACGTTGTGTATTTTTATTTGCGTATTTTTGTTGCGTACGTAACTTTGATGTGTGATAAAAAACAATTGACAAATCATTTCCCGCCAATTGTTTTTTTTACTAATTTTTACTTTATTACTAAGAAGGTTGCAACGTTTAAAAAAATATAACATTAGAAATTAAAATAGTTCCGATTAGCTAGAAGTGCAAAACTTTTAGTGTGCCCCATGTATTTGATGATAATTACCATAGTTAAAATGTAAGTTCCATGTAGATCTGTGATAATTTGCTTATTGAGGTATAGAGCGGATCCTGAGTGTAGGGAGTATTAATAGAATCTGGGATACCCCTTATTTACTCATAAACCACAGAATACAAGGAGAAAAACAGCACAGTTAAAGTATCTAGATGCTTTTGTCTGGATTGATGGTCATACGATAGATGCCCACAAACAGAGGGTTATCATCGAACAACCAAAAAAATATTGTATGACGGTTTGGTTAACTTGATAAAGGGATTTAGTTTTTCTACTGATTTTCTCATTTCGGGTCTTATCTCGCAGAGAAACGCCAAACATATCTCTCATAGCACGTTAGACCAACCAAACCGTAAAACGTAACCAAATCATGGGAGACTGGGATCAGTGGAGGAGTTTAGAGGGAAACCTTTGTCTATCAGAAGGATAATAAAGTTAACATAAAAATAATTTAAGAGTAGTTCTTGCTATCTCAACTATTCCAGATGTTAGCTTTGATCTTTTTTTGTTTTACTGCTACTACTTAATGCTTAATCTTAAGCCTACTTTGCTAGATACCAGTAAATAGTCCTGTCCAATCGTTCAAATGAACTCCCAGTAAACAATACAGCAACCAATACAAATACAGCATGGGCCTTTACGCAAATCCGGTTTTCAGCAGTGCGGTCGCGACCGTTGTCGGGTTGCGGTTGCTTGCCGGCCGGCAACATTCCGGCATGGAACATTTTGCACTGACGTGGTCGGCTGTTAAATGACCCTATATTACGCCTGAACTTTGGCTAGTTCTGCCACTATATGCTTCAATGATATTTCTCATAAACATGTTAGCTCTGGAAATCCAAAAAGTACAAATTTGAGAAGTACTTTTAGAATAGAAATATCACTTTCTGACTTTCCATGAAAATATTATCCAACTTTTATTTTAAAAAATAATCAAGTAATTACCAGTGAACACACTAATTGTTATAAACTTAAGTAAGAACTAACATCCTGGTGTTTCAAGGCACTAGTTTCGTTTTCTACATTGACCAAAAGCTTAATTTCTATAATTTGAACGTAGACAAAACCCAGTTACGATTCGGTCTCAGTAACATTACCCTCAACATCTCGTAAACCTAAAATTTTTTGAAAAAAATAAATTTTATTTAAAAAATAAAACCGACTTCAAAACACTAAAAAGCTAGATTTTTTTAACACGTAAGTACCTAATCAGCTACTTTTGGAGTCGGTGCAACGAAAACATTCAATCTTTGATCAGCTTGTAACTGATTAGGTACTTACGTGTTAAAATTATTTCTAACTTTTTAGTGTTTTGAAGTCGGTTTTATTTTTATAAAATTTATTTATTTCATCTATGATAAATCCTTATCTAACTGCTAATCACCGAATTTATCCTCTTTTTTCTCACCCTTAGGCCAATTTTTTTTTCTGAAAATTACTCCGCACTTTCTACTGAGGCAACAAACATTAAAAAAATAAAAAAACAACCGAATTGAGAACCTCGTCCTTTTTTTGAAATCGGTTAAAAATATGACGTAACAGTAAAAAAAAATGGTAATGCGAATGAACTTGGTATAAAAAAACTCATTAATTTGGTTAATACAACTAATTCAATGTTAAGGCGGCTTTTAAGTCAGCCGTGATGTTGAATGTTTTAAATGTCATAATGATTCAATTAGAAAACTAGGCGTGTGGTTGAATGGCGTTGTTCAATGAAAGGGCTAGCCGTGCAATTAATCGGCTATTCTAACCAGTTGGCTGCGACATACACATTTTTACGAGTAATTATGAGATAATTGAGGTGCCTACTTATTTATTAGATATAGTAATGAGAAGAGTGGTAGAATAAGAAAATATAATGAACACAATAGTATTTTATTCAGGGTAAAAAGAATGTCGTGTAGCCCCTAGGCTATGGCTTGTATTGTATGTAGTAGCTCGACAAAGTTTGATACAGTTAATTTCATATTTTTATCACATTAGAGTTACTTGTCCGTAGTTGTCTAACTTGTTATAATCATTAATCGTAATATTATATCATGTCATAAAACTAAAAGTAGAAATTATGCAGGTGACTAACGCCGGGGCGGTTTCTTACGTGTAAATATATTTATACATGGGAGAGTAAATTTTCACACCTCCTAACGTGAGTTTTTATGTACTCGTCTTAAATTTAAAACAATAATGTCAAAACCAGTTACCGTAGCCATAGCCAGGTGCTATTTAATATGTAAGGGCAGGTGACTTAACTGTACAACGGTAATTGATTATGGGTATTTAGTTCATACATTTATAGAAAGTATATTTTTAACTGATCAAATAAATATTGTCTAAAGCTTCGGTTTTTTTCTAAAAGAAGTGTTGATTGAGATGGTGTCGTTGTTATTTCATTTTTCCTTACTCTTCTTAATCATCGCAGGCTGGTGCACAAGTTGTCGTGGTTTGCGCTTCTGTAAGTACAAGAATTAGTTCACATTGGATAAAAACAAATATGAAATGCATAGTTTAACGTTAAACTGAATGTTATTGTAAGACTCTTGATATTAGCAGGTTAATATGTAGACGTGAAGATATATGTATATGCAGAGCTATTTAATGGAGTAGTCTTGCCCAGATACTACCTCGTGTCTTAAAGATATTATCTAAGCGATTTCCTCTACTTAGATGTGTACATAAGATAGTAGAATTAATATATTATGCAGCGTTATCACGTTACCGTAAGGCACTTTATATAAACTTCTTATTCAACTTTATATAAATCTACAGTAAAAAAAGCTTACCTAATAAATAAGTTTAATTAAATACATATAAGGTAAAATCTTAGTACAGTAAGGTATCCTTGCATATACAAATAAAGCTTTTTTATCATAAATTTCTACTTTCGAAAATGTCAGACATGTAATTTTGTATAAAATACCGTGTGATAGTAACGCTTAAATCTTAAAATATAACAATTATCTATATTACCTGGACACTCATCCCTCGGTATGCAAACTCCTTCTTTATTTCTTAAATAACCATCTTTACATATGCACGCCGCTTTACAATTTTTAGGCTGGGAAAGTGGACACGAAGCAATAGCTTGACTGTATTGAATGCAGAGCTGAATCATACATGGCGCGTTTGAACATTGAGAATAAACCTCGCCGGGTTTACATTTTGCTTCTGTTAAGACAATATTGTATTTAAGGAAATTTATAAATAGGGAACCTATTTATCCCGACAGGTGTCACGTTGTGTTTGGTCTGGTAGTTATTATTTGACCAGTGGTAGGCCCAAACGATCAGAATCGTGCGCACTAGGCATGGGTGACTTTTTTCGCCATTCTTATGAAATATTTCGAGATATCCAAGGATTTCATATGAGTGACGAAAAAGTCACGGTGAGGTGCGCGCTAGCTTTTAGTGGCAGATCATATAATCACTACTTAGGTTCTGCTAAGTTGTCAAACGTGTGGCAGATTTGCGTCAAATTTATGCAATATTTTTTAAATAAACACAATTATTGTACTTATCTCTGTTTTTTTTACTAGTAGTCATTATCAGGTATATTTTATCTAGGGAGCACAAGAAATTTTGAAAAAAATGATATTTTACGAGTAGGTACATTGGTTGACAAGACCAAACACGCTGGCGTCATCTGACCATTGCACTGGCACTATGCCTGTGCTTCCCCATTGGAAAGTAATCCAGAATCAGAATGATCCAGTGGTGGACAGGTCTAGGGCGCCAAAATGACTATACCGGATTAAGTTTAGGATCATGCATAGGCGTAGCATGCATGTCCATGCAAATTGAGAACCCCGAAAGTATTCAATTTAAGCTCCTTAATAGAGCCTACCTGGATGCGTCACAGTGGACAAATTAAACGACGGGCTGGTGGACAATGTTCAAGCGGTCAGGTCTATATTTGTTGCTACACAGAAACTTTTCTAAGAAAATATCTATGCTGATATTGGCAATGAAAATGTGTAGAAAGCTAAAATGTATTAACCGAATAAAGCTAATAAAATGATCATCCAGGTTTAGATCCTCTCAGTAATTGCAGTCGGACAAAAATATAAAATTACCTGGACACTCTTCTTGCGGGACGCAAACTTTGTCCTTATTTCGTAAGTACTTGTTCTTACATATGCACCCGGGTTTACATTTGTCAGGGTTGAATGCTGGGCAGAACGGGATCGGTTGCCCGTACTGGCTGCAGTTTTGGAGCTGACATATGCCGTTAGCGCATTTGGAGTATACTTCGCCAGCCTTACATTTGGCTAAAACAAATTGCTTTATTAATTTTAGCTACTAGTATAAAAAATATGAAAGAGCTTTTGGATGTTAGTAATTCAATCATGTTATTGATGTGGACAGGATTTTATTTGTTACTCCTAATTACTATCTACTCATTGACCGAGAATCGGCAAACGGTGGAGAACAACAGCGAGCATCGATGTTCGGCTTGCGTTACATCGATGCTCGGCTGAACACTCCGTTCAATACCCATACAGTCCGCCTTTAAGTTTACGACTCCTATATCGTTGAAAGAACCAAATAGTTATAAAATAAGCTTTTTCCTAAATAAAACAAATGAAATTATCGCGTTATTTCTTCAATCAACACTGGCAATTTTAAATAATAGTATAATGTACAATTTTGTTCACATAGAAGTATTAAATTTATACTTAGAACTCCATGCCTCAGCCACTTTATTGCCAGCATTAGGCTATTTCTCGTAGACAAACTTTGGAGGGCAAACACACCTACATTGTTTACACTTGAGTTTGCACGTGTTAAACACATACACAGGTATCTAACCAATTGATGTAATCAGGTACTGCAGGTTGATTTCAAAGAACAGCTAGTATTGTGCAAAGAGGAAATAGGTAGATAATTTATCCGATATTTAATTTAGTTTGTTCCTATTGAGATTTAAAATTATACTTTTTCGTTCTAAGTTATAAGAAGTTATTCGACCCCTATTTGTTGAAAAATCTGAAAGAATGAAAATATCGGCCGAGAGTGTGTCGGAAATTGCGCAATAAAGATATGTAGTTTGATGATATTGGAGCTAATGAGTTAACTAGGAATACATATTATTTGACATACAATTTACATGAAAACCTATTTAATTTAGGTAGGCAAATTCATAAGCTGTTCGACTACGACTGTTTAAGAGCCTACACTCCCCTTTATATTTTTTTCTGATAGGGTTTAACAATAATAGTATTGAAGCTACTAAGTAAGAATTTTTGAATTCATTTAATTTAAAAAGCAACTCCATGTAGATTTTTTTTCATCACAGCCTAGCATTAACAATACCGACTCGGTGGTAAATATATGAGCAGGGCAATGAGTGGGTGGTGCTCAGTTTGAAGATGGAGGACTCAATTCAGCGATGGGTAGTAGTGGGTCGACAAAGATGGATAGAAAACGATTTCATTACTTAAGAATTATTAGGGTTAAAGTAGCAAGAGAAATAGATGGCATATCACAAAAATTTGAAGACATTTTTCTATTGTTTCATGTTAATAATTAGACAACTTGTGTCATAACTTTGGTTTTAGTTTTGGTTTCCTTAGCAAAATCTGTGTTTTAGTTTTAGCACAATGCTGAACTAACACTTGTCTTATATAACCTTATATAACCAATAGAATATAGAGAACCAATAGAAAATAGAATATAATCTTATATAATCAATAAAACCAATACATATCTGCAAATAGGCCTTAATTAAGCTCTATTACATGTCCTATTTTTTTCTACTACTGCTACGGGACAATATTACGCACGGGTGTACCCTATACCTCTATATTAGGAAGTCTATTATTCTTAATTTGTATAATGACCTTTCTTACTTTACTAAATACCTTTGTGAGATAGTATTGATGCAGTTAATACACTAATAAAGCCACCTTTGTCGATGTAAATAATGCTCTCTCTCAAGTAGTACGCTGATTTACTGCTAAAGTACTATGTGTTACTAAATGTAAAAAAAAACTAAGAGCATTAAATTCAAAATGCCCGTGAGGCAGGTCAGTACGCGTATTAATATGTCAGATAATCCTAAAGATGCAGTCGATTTAACAACATTGTTGAGAATTCTAATGTATTAGACTCCCGAGACTCCCGACTGCATTGGGATGTATTAGTGCCACGTCAGGAAGGCTCAATTCAGCGGCTTCCTAAACTTCTGAAACGGTGGTAGGGTAAAGCTATCTTTTTAAGACGTGTATACAGGGCAAATAATTGACGTCCAAAATTTTTTTAGGTGCCTCCTGTTGAGAGGTATCTGAATCACCCCTATGTATGTTCAACGATTTTTCGTAGTTTTCAAGTTACGATTTTTTAAAGAATTTTTGTAACCAGATCAGTTTAAAAATTTAAAAAAAACTTAGGTTGCTTCGATTTTTTTTTCTTGCTGCTAAATCTCTATGAACTTCAACAACAGCCTCATCATATAATAATATGGAATCATAACTTTCATGGAAGTTACTACAAAATTGACCTAAAGTTGAGAGTTCATGTTGTGAGTTACCATTTATTTAAATTTTCAACTTTTAAATTAAAAATCTAAACTGATAATTTATTAGTTTCTAAGTAGCTTCAGAAAATGCGCTAGACTCTAAGCTTTCATAACAATAATAATAAAGTTGTACTTCATAGAATTTATTTATAGGCTATTTAAAAAAAATCGTAACTCGAAAACTACGAAAAATCGTAGGACATAACATAGCGGTGAATCAGATACCTCTCAACACGAAGCACCTAAAAATTTTTTTGGACGTCACTTTTCTGGCCACCCTGTATGTCTATTATTGTAAGCTAGCGCCGAGTGCAAGCAGTGCAAGGAACTCTGGTCTTTTACTTATCACTCTAGTCAGTCAACGTTTATATTTATTTGATTTTGTTATGCAAATAAAATAATTTAGTACCTAGTACACAATTTTATCTAGCCAAAGCTTAGATCAAACTAATTGTCAGCCGTCATGTCAAAACGTGCAACATTCGAAACGGCTTAACAATGACCGAATAATATAAACTCAAAACAAGAGGATTACTTGAAATCGCAAACTAGGACATAACAAATTCACTCAAATAACAGTTTTTTGAGTCCCGTCCTAGAAATCGTCGTATTTTCGTACACTTTGTTCTCTGATTGTAGAGACGTGAATGATAATGGAAACAAAATAACACGTGATTTTAAAAGATTAGTTTTTTATTCTTGCATGTAGCGCAAATGGATTTTTCATTTCATTCCAAAAATAAAGGTAGGTAAATCACCAAAAGAACTACCCTTATTTCAGAAAAATGACGTTCGGGTTACGTTTGAACATCGGTTTACAAGAGACTACAAGTTATCCTGACAATTCGATTTTAACATTTAATTGAAGATATGGTCTACTTGCACATAAGTTAAAAAAATTATTTACTTTCTTACAAAATATAGCAGAAAAAAATTCTGAAATAACATAAAATTTTACAAATTTCCATTCAAATATCATTTATTTTTCCATCGTTATGAACAACTAACTATTTAATGATTGAAACACTACACAATAATGTTCAGGTATACTTTTAAAATAATAAAATTTTTATTGTATGTAGAAAACAAAAAAAAAACAGTCAAAGTTAACCTAAGTCAAAATTAACTATACAATTAAGAGCGCAAAACCGATCGTTTTTCAAACCTAGGTAAGACGTCCACTACCTAATAAATTATCAATATTATCTTGTAAAGGATCAACACACAAGCACACATGCGTAGAACTGTATTTCAATTTTGCACTGAAAAAAGGTGCACGGCCTCTTAAGCCGCAATCAAAATCAGTTTTGATAATGAGCGTTTATTTGAAGACCATGGGAGTTTATTTTTAACTTTAGAGGATTAGAAAAAATGAAAGTAAAAGGGGCAGGTTACATTTTTTTTATTAGAAGGGCTGAAGGCACCTTGGACAGCACAATCAGGGAGGTTTGAGGACTGCAATGTAGTAGTGCTTCGTATTCTGTCACGCCTTTATTTTAAGTATATTTTACAATGTGGTATGCAATCGGGATTATCCTATTCAGATAGATATTAATTTGTTAATTATATCTATAATTTACGCTCGCAAAACACTTTTTCATGATGCGTATTGCAAGCGTACTTAGTACGCCAGGCTACGCTTCTATGATTAATTATGCTATTTAAATTACTCTAATTTGTTACCTGTAGACATCGAAATAGAACGTCCAGAAGCCAAGTCCGCGTCCATAAAGTGAGGCAATACAAATGGCTTAGTTGATTACTTGGCCAGTTAGTGCTCAATATCGTGTCGCGTGACAAACAGCTCCCGAAATATTAAAAAAACATGATGGTTTGCGAAGTGAACGGATGTCACAGTACATCAGGAAAACACAAGAAAGATTGTAACATTGTATTTCACGTGTAAAAATTGCGTTAAAACTTATATTTTCACGTAAAAAATTAATCAAAAATAAAAATTGATCACAATAAATTAGTCTTGACATTTTATGAAAATGTTGCCTGTATGTGGAAAAATAGCTCCCGTATTTTGTTTTTAAAAGAGAAACGTCTCAATTTATATTTTGTTTTGTAATTGAAATAATTGAGACGACTTTGAATTATTTATGTCCCGGGTTCGATTCTCGGTCCGATCGGTCAGAGTATGCGAGGTCAGAGTATACGGGGCGCTATGGCGACACTTAAACAAAAATTTACAGATTTTATATGGAATATAATTGACAGCCGAATTTTCGATCGTTTTTTGTATGGAGCTGGGACTTGTAATTTTTCTACACTTTTACTGAGAAAAAATGTACCGTTTTTAGAGGTCAAAATATTATGGGCCCGGGTGAAATCTGCATCAAATCTTATTAAGGGGGTCACAATTTCATTATTTTTTGGAACCGACGCACCGGTATTAAGATATTTGCAGATTTTATACGGGGATATTGTCAAAATTTTCGCTCGCCGGCCGCTGCCGCGGCATACTTGCTCCGTTCGCTCGGATTCGCGGTTTATGTGGTAACTGATTTTAACATAACCTAACCCAGATGATCCTTGACAAGTTTTGACTAGTCTATTTTACAAGTCCCAGCTGCATACTAATATACTTCAGAAATTCGGCTATGTCAATGTTCCATTTAAAATCGTGCCCCATAGCGCCTCGTTTCAACCCCCTACATTTGGGTAAAATTTAATATAAAGGCAACATTATTTTTTACTTGTGTGCGTTTCGTCGAGGCGTAAACACGACTTATTTATGCACACAAAGATGTCATTCGTATCATATCATATCGTTCTGGGCATTCTATTTCGATGCCTGTATAAAATAAGTAACTTACGGCACTCATCCTGTGGTATGCAAGTTCCGTTATCAGCTCTTAGGTAACCTGAGTCGCAGACGCAGCCCTTTATACAAGCACCCTCCACTAGCCGTGGGCAGGGAATTGGCTTACCCAGCTGTGTACAATTTTGTGCTTGGCAACCACCGTTGATGCAATTAGAGTAAACTTCATGATATTTGCACGTGGGAGCTGCAAGATTAACCACATTGTATCCTACAGATGTTATTTCGTAAATGAATGATTGATTTTAAAATTGTTTTATTTTTTGCTATAATCCACTAGTATCACTATTTACAAACGTATTAAAACTAAAATGTTAAGAAAATCAAGGTAAAAATGTTAGAACTTACTACATTGTTTTGGTAGTACACACTTATTGAGGTTCTGATCATATATGTAGCCTTTTTTGCATTGACATCCATTCACTTTACAGATTTTGGGACACGGGATTGGTCCAGAGCATCTATCACAAAAAACGCCACACCCTGATTCCGCGTTAGGGTCACCTCCACATGTCGCTGGTACAAAAAATGCGAAATTTAATACGTCATGTTTTAGAATGGTCACAAAATATGGTAAAGTTTTATTGCGAAATTACACTCACGACACTGTTTCACA
The DNA here is from genome assembly GCA_963576865.1 of Anania hortulata. Taxonomy (NCBI): domain Eukaryota; kingdom Metazoa; phylum Arthropoda; class Insecta; order Lepidoptera; family Crambidae; genus Anania; species Anania hortulata. Next base: position 14,531,848 of record OY756392.1, on the reverse strand, counting down.
GGAATGCAAGTGCCGTTATCAGCTCTTAAGTAGCCTGACGCACAGACGCAGCCCTTGATGCAGGCTTCAGGTTTCAACTTGACGCAGGGGACAGGGTTTCCTAGTTGAGAGCAGTTTCGCGCATTACATCCACCATTGATGCAGTCAGAATACACTTCATTGACCTTACAGGTTGGTGCTAAAAATAAGATTAGAGTAGGTATTACTTATTAATAACAATCAAGCATGCATGATAGATAAAAATGACTTCTAGACTAAACTTACTGCATTGCTTGGGTAAGACACACTTCTTTATATTCTGATCGTAAATGTAGCCACTTTTGCATTGACACCCATTAACCACACATATGTCAGAACATGCTATTGGTCCCTTTTTGTAGTTAGAACAATTCTCGCAAAAAACGCCACATCCCGTCTCTGCGTTTGGGTCGTCTCCACACATGGCTGATACAGTAAAACATCATAATTTCATTTAGGATAAAATATTATTTAGAATAAAAGTGTTTTTCTTATAATTATCTTAGAAAAAATGTACTTACGGCACTCTTTCACAGGAATGCAAGTTCCGTTATCAGCTCTCAAGTATCCTGACGCACAGATGCAACCCGTGATGCAGTCACAGGGGTCCAACTTAGCACATGGAATAGGCTTGCCCAGTTGAGAGCAGTTTCGTGCATCACAACCGCCATTGATGCAGTCAGAATACACTTCATTTGTCTTGCACGTTGGTGCTGCAAAATTACCAGCAATCGAATCAATAACTTAGAATTTGTTGACTGATTAAAAATTAAGATTGCTAGAAAGAAACTTACTGCATTGCTTGGGTAAAACACACTTTTTTATATTTTGGTCATAAATGTATCCCGTTTTGCATTGACATCCATTCACTTTACATATTTTGGGACATAAGATTGGTCCAGAACATCTATCGCAGAAGACGCCACACCCTGATTCCGCGTTAGGGTCACCCCCACAAGTCGCTAGTACGAAAAAAATGCGAAATTTAAAACAAGTTTTAAAATGATAACAAATTGATGGTCATAGTATTAATTTTTATTGTGAATCTAAACTCACGACATTGTTTTACAGGAATGCAAGTGCCGTTGTCAGCTCTCAAGTAGCCTGACGCACAGACGCAGCCCTTGATGCAGGCTTCAGGTTTCAACTTGACGCAGGGGACAGGGTTTCCCAATTGAGAGCAGTTTCGCGCATCACATCCACCATTGATGCAGTCAGAATAAACTTCATTGACCTTACAGGTTGGTGCTAGAAAGAAGAGTATTATCAAAAACCATCAAGCTTGCAGGGTTGATTAAAAATATGATTTCTAGAAAAAACTTACTGCATTGCTTGGGTAAGACACACTTCTTTATATTCTGATCGTAAATATAACCACTTTTGCATTGACACCCATTAATCACACATATCTCAGGACATGCTATCGGTCCCTTTTTGTAATTAGAACAATTCTCGCAGAAAACGCCACATCCCGTCTCTGCGTTAGGGTCGTCTCCACACATGGCTGATACAGTAAAACGTCATGATTTAATTTATGATGCATTATTACTTAATTAGAATAAAAGATTATTTTATTTCAGTATCTTAGAAAAAGTATACTCACGGCATTCATTCACAGGAATGCAAGTGCCATTGTCAGCTCTCAAGTAGCCTGACGCACAGACGCAGCCCTTGATGCAGGCTTCAGGTTTCAACTTGGCGCAGGGGACAGGGTTTCCCAGTTGAGAGCAGTTTCGCGCATCGCATCCGCCATTGATGCAATCAGAATATACTTCATTGACCTTACACGTTGGTGCTGGAAGGAAGATTTTCAGTAATAATTAAGCTTTGCAGGATGAATTAAGAAAATAAAAAGTTATAGATAAAACTTACTGCATTGTTTGGGTAGAACACATTTTCTTATATTCTGGTCGTATATATAGCCAGGTCTGCATTGACATCCATTTAAAATACAGAGAGCTGGACAAGCAATTGGTCCCGTGTTGTAGTTCGCACATGTATCACAGAACACGCCACAGCCTGATTCTGCATTAGGGTCACCTCCACATGAGGCTGGTGAAGAAAATTTTAAGATTAAATATACACATCACAATGAAAGCAAATGGTATAGCTTATCGTCATTTACACTTACGACATTGATTTGTAGGAATGCAAGTGCCATTATCAGCTCTTGTGTAGCCCGACTGACAGACGTAGCCCGTGATACAATCTTCAGGGTTTATATCGGGGCAAGATAAAGGGTAGCCAAGTTGCGAGCAGTTTTGCGCGACACACCAAACATTTGTGCAATTTGAGTATTCTTCATGGTCATCTTTACATTCTGAAGGTAAATAAAGATGACGTCAATTTAAGTCATGGTCCAAGTCATAATATCAATGAGTACCTACACTTATTTCGTATTATTATTTCTGTATATTATAGCCCCGGTTATTATTAGTATTGGTGAGATATTTTCTTATGTATTTCCACGAATCGCATTAATAGAATCAGAATTGTTTATTTGGTACATTATTCCTTTATCTCTGTATCATACTAATAATCTAACAAAATCAATATTTTATGATGCGTATAAGTTATTTACGTGAAAACCAAAACCACGCATAATTGCCACGTGGTTTCGCTGTTCCTATAATATTGCATATATTTACAGTATTGTATGCAATTAAGCACTTGGGATATAACATTGTATTTCAATTTTGACTGTATGAAAATAGGAAGGTACGTAATTTCCATATTAAACGTAGTTGTACTTGTTAAAATATTAATAAAGACGACAAATATTTTGGAATTTTGATAAACAATTGCTACACGCATGACGGAGAATCACCTTGTCTCGACTGATTTGGCTTATTTATTATTCGTGTTATTCGTAACATAGAATATAGAAAAAGTAATATAGAAAAATTAAAAAGTATCATTTAACATTGTTAAATTCTGGATAAACTTAGCGTCGTTTTTACTATAGGATTTTACTACTACGAGTGCAAACGTTGTTTGACAGCTGATTTACTTTGAACAAGACGTCTGCCGGCTAAACGACAGCTATTAGACTATAGTAGTACATTATTTATAGGTAATAGTTTTAAAAACTTTAAAACACAGACTATACACTATTGAACTCATCAAAACGAATCAAATGAGTTCCACTAAAAAGGTTTTACTAGTAGTTGTTGGAGACTTCCACTATCCATCTCCTGACTCCATCATCAGATCAGCATGATGGTGTCAAATTATTGTTTTGTCATCCGAATGTCTAATACTTAGTAAGTTTTAAATCGATACGTCAGTTTGAAGTAGGTTAAAAACTACTCCAAGATTTGATTACATAGCTCTCATAGTTACAAGTGAAGCTAATAGAAGAGTGTAAAAAACGACATTTTTATTGCATCTAAATTTCTTTTTCTTAGATTTAAAAACACATCTCAATGCCAGACTCTTAGTTAGAAAATGTTATAAAGTACTTAAAAATAATGTTAATGTAGAAAGTTGAACAACCTTATTACCTGTAGTTAAAACTACTAAAAACACTTCAGCCGCAATGGCTGTGAACAAAAACAACTTTAACATTGTCACTTAGAACAACCATTTAGCGGTTTAAAAGATATTTACCACTTTTATAGCTAGCGTTCACACGACTTCGTGCATCTGTTTCAATAAAAAAAGGACAATGTTTTTGCTTGGACAAATGAATTTTTTTTGCTTTGTTTACTAGCCACTTATTCATTTGAGCAAATAGTATAAATTACTTTTTGCAGCCAGTTTGCACAAACAATATAAGTTGAAGATTGTTAAATAAGATAATAAATATGAATTTAACTAAACGTATACCATCGTCATGCAACATATAAATACAGTGTCAGTGGAGACAAGTGAATATTACGGCGGATTTGAGTTTGAAAGACGTTGAATAATATTTGATATCTATATATAAAACAAAGTCGGGTTAGCTGGACCGATTTTTATGATCTTTGGTTTGTTGAATTTGTCTCCAGCAGAATAACTATAAAAACACAGAAAAATTCACGAAAAAAAAAAACAATGAATCGGCGGTACCTACGAAGTTCGCCGGGATAGCTAGTTTTAATATAAATTGAAGCTAATAAATAATATAATATCAATTGTACAATACAAGGAGCATTTTAAATTATTTTGACAAACCAGTATAAAACCAAAGATAAATTATGAAAAAAAAAGTTACGTGCATTTTTCTTCAATTTAATCAAAACTTTATTCGTAATGTCTTATACGACCAAATTGCAAGCTGCGTTAACGAAGCCAGAACTTTTTGACTAGAAAGCTACACCCGTTAAACCCTCTTGACGATAAATCTCGAAGTTTCCGTGGGACTTGTTAAAATCTTGTAGATTGCGAGCCAGCAGTTAGGACGACATCAAATTGTTTCTACATGGGACGGTGACAGCGCCCAGCTGCCCTCTGACAACGGTCCGGAGCTGTGATCTATTATACCCGAGCCCGTAGTTGCGTGTACGAGTAGGTTTAAGCCTCCAAGGATAAAACATTTTCATTCCCAAATTTTTTAAACTTAAATAATGCAATAATAATGTCTCAGATTTGCTTTACAACACTTGAAAAGATACATTTTTAATTTAAATAGTAAGACAGAAAACATTTCAAAAAGTCCTATCAAGTTCCGGACAGTTTTTTTTAAAGAATTAAGATTTAGCTTGATACATAACAACTTGAGAAGGAAAATCCTTGTTGAAACTATTACACGTTTAAATGTAATATTGAATTCATAAATCTTTTTTTTTTCAAATACAAAAATATTGTAAAATTATCCTCTCAAAAGAACACGCAAATCTAGATGCATAAAATTGACTCGAGACTTGAATTAAACAACTTGAGAAGGCATATCCTTTTCAAAACTATTATATGTTTAAATTTAATATTGAATTCATAAATCATATATTTTTTTCAAATACAAAAATATAGTAAAACTATCCTCTCAAAAGAACACGCAAATCTATATGCATAAAATTTATAAGCGAGCAAAACTGGCGAACAATAAATCCAGCAAATATCAATAATAATATTTTCACTGAGCTGCGGAACACGGTGGGAGTTTATCCTCATAGTTTGTTATAATAATATTTTCATATAGGTTCATGAAGTCTTCCGGCCGCGAAAAGTTATAGATATTTCCGCAGTTTATCTATGTCACGTCCGGCGTGAAGGCGAAATATTTTTCTATAGGGTGCTATTGCCAGCTCAGCAGCGCTCATAAAGATACGCTTACAAATACAAGGAATTGAAGATTTTTATATGAAATCCATAAATATTACATCTTATTTTAAGAAATCCTCTGAAAATATCATTTCTGCATTTACCTTTATTTTCACAAGCTAAAGGTTTTAAAAGATAAATATTTACTTGACCTTGAAAATCTATACAGGTATTATTGTAACGAACCACAGTTACTTTTAGTCGAGAAACTTTTTGCATCATGACAACATTGAGTTACTTTCATTATTTCTTTCTTTCTTAAAGGTAAATGCGCCGTAGTATTGTTGTTCTAATGCAAATAATTCTTACTTTTTACTATAGTACTTTCTAGGTTAAAATGTAATAAATATCATTTGAACAAACGTTTGCTCTTTTATGTATGTATATTAACTTTCGAATTGGAATTACGTTATCACCTCCGACCTCCGCCGGCACTTTCGAAACTTTTATCGTACTTTAATCTAAAGACAGCAATGTAATTTATTCCACTGTAGCCATCCCGAGAGATATCGTTGCAGAACACAGAAGTTATAGCCCTACAGTTTACCCTTTCAAAGCGTATCGACTCCAAGCAGATTTACCAGATTTAGCTTTATGCGTGGCCGTACCGATGGGAAAGTAACAGGCTCTTCTTATCTGAGACGGATCTCCTATGTAGAGGATATACGTCACACTAAAAGGATGCGAAGTCAAATCGGGGAAACCATATCGTTCTTCCGATCCGAACAATGCTGTATTCCGGGAAAGAATGAATATTGTGGGTTCTAAATTCCAGCCCTATTTAAGATTTAGCGTCGTTTGATGTCGGTTCGAAGTTTTTAACATTCATCGACGCTATTGCTGATCCTGTTGAATGTTAAGTGCCCACTAACCTACAACAGAGCTTAAAATTTATCTTCGAGTTTTCGGAACAAATAAAATAAGCGAAATCTAGACGTACCTTTTAAGTAACGACAATTTGTTGAAATTTATTATCCTATACTGACTGTATTAGAATTTGTTATAGAAAGTAGTCGTAAATTGGTCTCATTTCGTAACCCAATTTTATTCGAGCCAATTTTCATTTCCATCGTAAAAATAAGTAGAGGAATAGGAGAAATATAATCTGGGTGGTCCTTGAAGGAATTAGATTTTTTCTAAGTCGTCATAAAAACATACAATACTGCCAAACAACAAATTGAATTGGACTCGTTTATCCCGTGAGAATGAATTCGATATCGCAAAGTGCTATTGTTTGCCTGTAATGGATATTTTATGCAGCGCTCAATGGTCTCTTTTCGCGCCTTATTTTGTGACGTAATAATTATTATTGTTATAAGATCTCGATCTTAATTATACTGAGATAATTAAATTCCATTTCTTTTCTTATTATTTCTGCTTTTTAGACGTTTTGATTGCTTAGAAAATACATAAATGGATAGAGCAAAGGTGTCACACAATTAACAATAGATCAAAAACGTGTATATCCTACTAGAAATATTAAACTATATTTTCAAAATCTAGTCTTAGTGATAGTCTAGAATAAGTGATAGCTATCGTTGATCAGGTGCCTAGTGTGCCACAAAACAATCGCAACATAAATCAATCGAAACGTAATACAAATTACCGTTTACTATTCGTTCTATGTCATCATCATCATCATCATTTCAGCCATAGGACGTCCACTGCTGAACATAGGCCTCCCCCATTGACTTCCAGATTGGCCGGTTGGAAGCGGCCTGCATCCAGCGTCTTCCTGCGACCTTTACCAGGTCGTCTGACCACCTTGTGAGTGGACGTCCTACGCTGCGCTTGCCGGTACGCGGCCTCCACTCTAGAACCTTTCTGCCCCATCGGCCATCAGTTCTACGTGCTATGTGCCCCGCCCACTGCCACTTCAGCTTGCTAATCCGTTGGGCTATGTCAGCGACTTTTGTTCGTTTACGGATCTCTTCATTTCTGATTCGATCTCGCAAGGAAACATCAAGCATAGCCCTTTCCATAGCACGCTGTGCGACCTTAAGCTTTCTTATGAGGCCCATAGTGAGAGGCCACGTTTCAGTTCCATATGTCATCACCGGTAACACACACTGGTTGTAGTCTTTCGTCTTGAGGCACTGAGGTATTTTGGACGAGAAGACGTGGTGTAGTTTCCCGACGCTGCCCAGCCGAGTTGGATTCGACGATTGACCTCCTTCTCAAAATTGGATTTACCCAACTGGATAACTTGTCCTAAGTAGACATATTTGTCAACAATTTCAAGAGTAGAGCTCCCAACGGATACTGGGTAGGGCGCAACACGGGCATTCGACATGAGCTTGGTTTTGTCCATGTTCATTCGCAGGCCTACTTGTTGGGAGACTCGAGTAAGGTCATCGAGCATTGTGCTGAGGTCTTCAAGCGATTCTGCCATGACCACAATATCGTCGGCAAACCGAGGGTGAGTGATGTACTCGCCGTTGATGTTGATGCCAAATCCTTTCCATTCCAGGAGCTTGAAAGCGTCTTCCAATGCAGCGGTGAACAGTTTCGGAGATATAACATCTCCCTGTCTTACGCCTCGCTGCAGAGGAATCGCCTTCGTGCTCTGCTCCTGTACTCGGACCGACATGGTGGCGTTTCTGTATAAACACTTCAACACCTCGATGTACCGATAGTCAATCGTCGTTCTATGTATGCGAAGCGAATGTTTTGTGGTAATCGCACTAGGCCTTCATACTAATATTTTTTGTCTAAAATCGAAGATAATGCCACACTTGCTAATGTTAAGAAGTTTCAAAATGTATTAAGAGTCCATTCTTTGGACTCTTGAAGGTAAGTAAACCAATATAGAGGTAGAAAAGAAACAAAACCAAATCTACCTTAGATTGAATTATTAAATATTCACTTTCGTATATAATTGAAAAAAGTAAATCAAACAAAGAGCTAACTGCTTTTATTGTTTCCTTTAGCTATATGGACAAAGGAAGGCACACATAAAATGGCACTGAATACGCTTGTCACGTTCTGTAAAAGGGTATTTTATGAAACCAATGGCGCCGTGAACTCCTTTCGGTCCAAGATATACGGGACGACAGTAATTTTATTATGATTGATGTATAAAGCCACGATGTTACAACCCTGGAACTAGTTTTGAGAGATAAGAAACGGAATAACGATCTGTTATGTTGCATCTCTTTCGTTCTGTGACCGTCATATCTTTTTATTTCGACATTTTAAGTTGAGTAAAAAGAGAAGTGGTAAAACATTGGTTAAGAGATAAGGCACAAAAATTTACGGGCTGGTTCAGGTTAGTTGTGTGAATAAAATTTTGGAAAATATTATTAAATTAGGCTTATTTTGTCGTAACATAATAAGTGAGATTGAGAGAAGATTTTAGCATTTTTTGTTTCACTAAAGCTTAGACAACTGTTCTTCGATTTCCGTACAAAATTATAATAATTATCATTATTATCATTTCAGCTATAGGACGTCTACTGCTAAACATAGGCCTCCCCCCCCCCCCCCCAAAAAAAAGTAAACAAGCTAAAATAAAAGTTTTTTTTGATAATATTTTCCGTTATTTATCAGTTAAAATCTCAAGTCTTAACAAGCTTTATGACCATATTTAAGGGACAATAACTCGAAAGCCCAACAGTTTAATCAAAACGTAATTTATGAAGATTAGTGTAACACACAATAGGATCGTATATTGGAAAAAGAACAATGTTCACGACAAGACGGTTTTTACAACGGAATTAGTTTTCGGATGGAAGTGTCATTAAGATAAAATATAATTTCAAATATTAGTATACTGAGTCACTAAATGTGACGGACCTTACAATGCAAGCCACTAAAACAAGTCAGCTTTTTAAAATCAAGGTATTTTTCTAATATTTATCGGACTTAGACTCGGATAGACAACTAGCTTCTTTATTAACGACCAAAATAATGCATTAGTTTAGAACAATTTGATCTGTCAACAATGAGCTCCCAGTTGATACTGAGTAGGTTGGGTTGGTAATTTATTGATTATTAACATTAAATTACCTTCACATTCTTACTTCGATTTCCTGTGTAAGATTATTTAAATAAACGTATTATTTGTAAACATCATTTTAATGTACATGTAGTTCTTAATACTACCGACCGCAACTAACTTTTATTTGAGCTTAATTTCATAATATCTAACATGATGTTCAGCAAAGTTTTTATCAGTTGGGCAGTTTCCGTGGTCGCTTTTGTAATTTTCATGGTCCATAAGGCAAATTCTCTATATTTTTTTAGCAAAAGTATAGATCCGCTATCTGTCGAACTTTTAAATGTTGTTTAAATTTACATATTATTCTTTCAAATTGTGTGTGTAATTTACTTTAATTGAGCAATTTCAAAAATACCATGGAAATTACACGGAGAACACATTTACGAAGAACCACCCGGCTACAACCTCATCATACATCATCATCATCATATTTATCCCACGTCAGTCTACTGATGGACATGGCCTCTCCTAATGCACGCCACTGCGCCCGATCTTGGGCTATCATTTTCCATCCACTGCCAGCAGCCTTGCGTATATCGTCACTCCACCTTGTCGAAGGGCCTACGCTGCGCTTGCCTAGTTGCGGACTCCACTCAAGAATCCTCCTCCACTCGTTATCGATTCTACGGCAAAATTGACCAGTCCACTGCTACTTCAGTTTGCTTATTCATTTAGCTATATCTAATAATTTACATCATACACATAGCATTAATTTTACCAGGCTCAAGGCGCCTCAAAAAAATATTACTGTCAGTGTTGATTTAATTTGATAATGACCGATGTTTTGAAATCATAAACATACAGATCGACTGGGGAGGCCTATGTTCAGCAGTGAACGTCCTATGGCTGAAATGATGATGATGACGAGTTCCATGCAAATGTATAACTTTTCTAGTAATAACATTGAGTGTGTCATAAAACATCCACGTTCTTTTACAATGGGGTGTGCCCGGCCACACGGTGAACGAATACAAGAAGTAAATGGTACCAGCGTGTTAGAGGTACCGGTTTTAAAAATCAATCAGTTAAGTAGGTGGTACTGATTGAACGGCTTGACAATGGCTGGAACTAACCCTCATGTACCGTTGCTATAAATAGGTATACCTGTGAGTGGGTATAATGCACTTTATACGAACTTTAAGTTTGAGTGAGTTTAGAATTTAGTTTGATAGTCTTTGTGTGTATTAAAAGAAAGCTCCATTCGTAAAAATTTCAGCATTAAGTTAATTAATTAACACTTAAACGAAGTAAATGTTTGCAGAGAGCTTGACGTTCTATGATACTTTCGTAAATAGTCAACTCTTCGTATCTTCACTGAAACACAGGATTACAATAGAAACTCGTTTGATATAAAAATGCTATCTCATTACTTAAGATTTACCTGCACGTTTAAGTAAAAAAGAAGCCAAGAAAAGCGCTCAGAATGACAATAAGGAGCATTATTCTCGGCAGGAAATTTCCATCATAATTCTGCAAGACCCCGCCTCATGTGTTACGAAATTGAATAAAGATACGGGCAAGACATTTAAATAGTTGAGCCATTAAGGCACCGCAGACTGGCTGGCTAGACCATAGTGATGTGCTTTGCCTCTGTAAAGAATCGAGTAAGCCAGCCTAAACCGTGTACACGTAAGCAAAAAAAAAAAATTATTTAGATTATGGAGAATCAATATAATTTTCGAATTATTAACAATCACAATCATCTTTAACTTTAAAATATGACCTTACAAAATACAAAACATATAACTAATTGCATTCAAATGATTTATTTTCCAAAACATTGCCTTAGTTTGTTTGTGTTTAAAAAAATTGACAACTGTGGCTACTGCCCAATTATTGTATATTCTCTGCTACACATATTTACCTATCATTTGTTCTTATACGTTTCTTAAAACATCGAATCAGCTGATACTCAGAACATCGCTACGTGGACCGAGTAGAATGCACTCGCTCCATGCAAATGGACAGAATTTACTGGCATAAATTATTTGGGCGAGTCCGTTCCCCTTATCGCTTCTGTGCACAATTAAAACTTATTATGTCAAAAGTAATTGCCCATATAACACTTTTTATTAAACGAGGTTTTTAAAAATCTTTATTAAAGTCGTAAATTGCGATCGCGATTTGCGTCTCATCGTTTCTATTCGTTATTTTTTAACAATTTATGTGGACAATTTAATGGCTGCTTTCTGGACTTTATGTTATAATTAGGACATACTTAATTATTACATAGGGTATATACTTAAGTATTACACAGCTGAATCTTGTTCAATTATTTTGTTCGATGAGCAATCCAAATAAATTAATTTATGGTTAAAATATCTTTTATATATTTTAAATAAAATTCAATGTAACTAATTATTTTTATCCTCCTCTATGCACTCCTAAACTTTTAAAGCGATTGTGATAAAACTTTGGCAAGTTTTTCGCAGGCGGGAAAGGGTTTTTGAATTAAAATGAAGACTACGCGGACGTCGCGGACAACAACTACTTAGTTATAAATAAAAATAATGTTTGTATGTTTGTCCTGCATTTCTAAATCAGAATTGGAATGCCATAAAATTTGTAGGCACGCCGGGGAAGGTTTCTGAATCGATTTGAATACCACATGAACGAAGTCGCAGGCAACAGCTAATCTATATATACAAAACAAAGTCGGGTTAGTTATGTACGCCATTTATAAGTCGAGAACGGATGGGCTGATTTTGATGATTTATGATTTTTTGGATTTATCTCTGTCCCGAATAGCACAATAACTATTAAAACATCGGAAAAATTCACGAAACAAAAAACCTAATGAAGAGGCGGTACGAAGTTCGCCATTTTGCCATTACAAATGTCAGTTTTGGATGATTTCAGTTACGCAGTCTACAGTAACAACGGTAATATTTACAAGCATCAAACTTAGTGGGATTATAACGCGTACCCTGCTACTAAATAATAAATAACCATGGAGCACATACCCCATATGATGTATTCGACAAAATTTTCCACCATTTTCTATTATGTGTCTGTATCGCTTTAGTATGGGCGAGAGTTGATAGGACTTGGTCATTTCATACTAAATGTAAGTGAAAAACCAATAACTAGTTTCGAGAAAGATGGTTCATTTTGCTGCTCTATATGGTATGTGCTCGATGTACATAATACCAAACTGGTCAAGTATGAATCAGGTTTGCTTTAAGGATACCGAACTAAATGGTGGAATAATAGGTCTTTAAGGAACCCTGGGTGCGCGTCGGACTCGCTCAATCATTTTGGTTTTCATACGTAGGTTACACTATAAGTTTTGCGTAACTTAAAAAAACAACATGTTATAACCAAAATATTATGTTTATTGCTTTACAAAATACTCTCCTTTACATTTTAAAAATTTTGTCATGCGATCGAACCATTTTTTAAAACAAGAGGACCACAGATCTGAAGGCATGTTTTCTACGTGCTGATTGAACGCTATCACTGCCTCTTCGGAGTTGGTAAAAGTAAAACCTCTCATCAAATCTTTGATTTTGAGGCAAATACAGAAATCACAGGGTGCTAGGTCAAGGCTATGCGCAGGATGGGTGACGAGTTGTACTTTTTTGGAAGCTAAAAATGACTGTTTTGTTGGCCGTGTGTGAAGAAGCGTTGTCATGATGTAGGAGAACGCGGCTTTTGGGTCGTCTTTCGCAAACTTTTTCTAACACCCTGGGTAAACAAATGGTAGAATACCACTCGGCATTAACATTCTTTTGATCTTCAAGTAAAATTGTACAGATGGGACCCGTAGCTGAGAAAAAAAACGCGATAATTTTTTTACCAACGTTTCTTGCCTGCCTCACTTTTGTTGACCTGTTCTCATTTTCAAACACCCATTCACAAGATTGCTGTTTTTTTTCGGGTTAAAAACAATAAATCCACGTTTCGTCTCCTGTGACAATGTCATAAACAGCATTAGAATGTCCGTGGTCGTACTTCAGTAGCATCTGTGAGCACTATTCCAAGCGAGCCCGCTTCTGCTCCGCTGTCAGTTTCTTGAGGGATTCAACTACAGCAAAGTTTCCGAACTGTCAATTCTTCGTGTAAAATTTTCTGAATTTGGCTCATACCAATCCCCAATAGTCCTCAAATTGTCTCATAGGTAATCCGCAGGTTTTCTTCAATTAGCCGCTTAACAGTAGCCACATTATTTTCGTTGACGACAGTTGAAGGCCGCCCTTCACGAAATTTGTCATGTAAAGAAAAACGACCACTCTCAAAATCAGCAAACCATCGCCTCACGGTGCTCAAACAAGGTGCTTCTCTCCCAAAAGCATTTTGAAGACGAGCAGCACAGTCTTGCGGAGAGAGAGAACTTTTAAAATCATAAAAAATCATGGCTCTAAAATCTTTTCTACTTAATTCCTTTTTCGTTGCGTACGAAGACTTTGATGTGTGATAAAAAAAATATTTTTTACAATCATCAACAAATCATTTCCCGGCAATTGTTTTTTTTATAACTATGAAAGTTGCAACGTTTAAAAAAATATAACATTCGAAATTCAAATAGTTCCGATTAGCTAGAAGTGCAAAACTTTTAGTGTGCCCTATTTATGTATTAACTATTTAATATTATTAAGATAACAACGGTTTCAATCAGACCAGACTAATTTATTTACAAAGCTTTATTCAATACTATTTAGTTACAACACAACTTTTTAAACGCAAAAAATATAATAAATATTTCAAACACGTTTGCCATTGTTTTTGCGAGACTTGCTTTAATTTGAACTTTTAAATTGTGTCTGCAAAGTAAGTTTTATTGTCGTAGCTTGTTATTTTTTAAATCTAGTTACATTATGTAAAGCTTGTCCTGTCTCAATGTCACTTAGATCAATATTATGTTTATGTAAGTAATTTATTATTAAATTCATTAAAATAATTGTGTTAAACGTAAAGGTTAAGCCAGATTTCAGAATACGGGTTTGCCTATAAAATTAAACAAGTTTACTAGAAAAACATGGGCAGAAATATATGTATAAATAAAAAATAGCAGTCTAAAACTTATTATTTTCCGAATAACTATTTAGTTTATTTCTTAAGACGTAATGTTTTTAACCTGTTAAGACTTACAGAGCCGAGACGTGGACACTCACAATAGAATTAGTACACAAATTTAATGTTGTTTAGCGGACTTTTGCTGAAGCTGAAGTGTGACATGAAGTAGACCACATTTATGTAGACCTGGAACCAAAAAACCGATGAGGTGGACGTGTTCTTAAGGGACTTTGCAAACACATCGTAGTGATGTCTCTAATAAAGTGCAGTGATGGTATACGCAAAACTGCTGGTAGCAGATGGAAAATAATAGCTGCCTAGTGCATGTTCAGCAGTGGATGATGTGGGCTGATTATGATGAATTGAAACATACTATTGTTATTTACTGTTATTTACTTCTTAAAAATTTTTAGTATTCCTTTTTAGGGTTTCTGAAGTAAAAAAAAACTAAACCTCTCTAAGTTTCTTTTTGTCTGTGTATTCGTTTATCAAGATTGCACCGGAGGACTAGGTCTTTCTCACAGAACTGATAAATGCCAAATACTAAACTCTATTGTTTCTTAGAGGTGTAAAGATTTTTAGGTTTTACTTAGAAGCTGGAGATTTTCAACGCAATTAAAATATTCTGCATTTTATACCTATCACATATTTCTAATCTTGCAATATAATGTAAAATCACATAACAAAATCTTTGAGGTACATTCCGTTGACCTCTAGTCATGAAATTAAACAGAAAAGAAAGTCAAAAGTTGGAAAAAGTAAAAGACTATCTTAAAACATTTCTAGTTTCGCTGTCTTCAGAAAAACGGTAATACCACAGAACAAATAAGACACGCTACGGCATACAAGTGTTACGCTTATAGTGACGCTTAGTGGCAAAAACTAATCAAGTGTGTGTCGCTTTAAAGATCCTAAACTATTGAAAGAAAGTGTGGTACGATACCCGACACACACTTAACTTGACCGGTGTCTTTCAATTGATCCTATTTATTTAAACTAACCTTCTGATACTTCTGTAATTAACAGGAAGTTCAGGAAATTGGCTTTATATGGATTATAGCGAGCACATAATGAAACCGAGCTAATGCCACGTTGCCGTTGGCCCAACAGCCATTCATCAAACTTGCAAGCGACCATCGATCACTTCCGTTAATGCACCGACAAATTAATGATTCCTTCAAAACAACGCCATCTATTATTACCTAAATGAAATTCCTCTATCGAAGCGAATTATCACGTGGCAAAGTCACGCGAGCGCATTGTGGATTGCTAAATTATTTTCAACATTACCTCGGTATAATTTAAACATTTGAAATATTAGGGCGAAAGTCAATTACGTTAGGTAACAATAAGGGATGTTGGTAATTTATAGCGCTAATCTCGGGTAAATCGGTCGTTTGGACTTTGATGCATAATTAAATTTAAAACAGTTAGTTTTCGTCACAATAATAAAAAAAAACCCGAGTATTACATTTTGTCACTTTAATAGAAGCTGTATAAATGCATATTTATATTAAACTAGCTGTTGCCCGTGACTTCGTTCGTTTGGTCTTTAGTATATTCATAAAGGATCACCTTCGCAACTTCATTTTTTTTACCGGAAGAACCTTCTTCAAAGTATTAGAAAACTTTTAAAAAAAGAGAGATGAAATCGGTAAAGTGTTTTAAAGGTATGGCGTGGCCAAAAGAAAAAGGAATTTATTTTTAATTGAGAGGTATTTAGAGAGGGTTAGTCAGTGAAATTGATACAAAGGTACTTTGACTTTTCTGTGACAAAGTAAATAATACATTTACCTTATTGTCTTGCACAAATCCATATATATATATTTGATCATAATAACAAAAGTATAAATTGAAAAACAACACCATCAAAGAGCACCGAACACCTGTTTCACTTAAGTATTAAGTTTTTAGCCAGTGATATATTATTATGAGGTTTTTCTGAGCGATATCTTTAAATGGATGTTCTTACTCGTTTTTGTTTAAATGTGTTATTAGCTTTGCCAAGAAGTAAATTAAAAATAGGTACGTTGAGTTTTTTTTGCTAGACTTAAAACTGCATCCGTAATATTTTTTGTTAAAATCGATTTTATTTTAAATACCCAAAATTTTCCTCTAGAGGTAGAGGCTATTTGCACAATTTTGAAAATATAAATTTAGTCTTATCCTAGTAAAAATATTATTTTAAACTGTCATTAACATTAAAGCTGATAGGCTCAGAACCATTAGGATATTAATTTTTACTTTGGATTTAAAAACAATACCTACTAGTTTGTTGTATTAAGAATAATAGAACAGTCTTAATAAAGATCGAATCCCACCAGAGGCAGTAGTTTTTTAATAAAAAAATAATGTATAACCTATTTATACGAATTAATGTATTATCCTTATGCTAAGTTGCAACCTTTTCTACGTTTTTTCCAACGTTAGTAAATATTGCGTCATGTTTGGTTATTTTATTGTATTATACGTATTTCAATAAACTTAATGTGGCTAATTAATCAGTCAAAATATAGAAAACAAATCAACAAAAAGTGGTTTGAACATGCCCCGGTAAAGTTGAACAACCGATACGTATCTCAAAATAATAACCCACTCCATAACCGCACCGCTAATCAGATACTAACGATTTCTTTGTCCAAGGCCCCGAGATATAATTTGATTTATTTTTTCATTTCCGACAGTTCATTTATTTAATGGAAACAAAAATTATGTTGTACAGCAATTGTGGCAAGTTAATGGGAGGCGGCGTGTGCCGGGAGCGCCGCCCCTCGATTCATTCTGGCCATATCTGATTTTAGCACGCGCTTTCTGAATCAACCGACTTTGGCTGCACTCCTATTATAAAATCAGGAAAGCTTTTGTTCAACTTAATGTGTTTTTGTGGTGTTTCAGTTACAGTTGAAAAATGTGACGGCAAAGGCCGCCTACTCTAGATTTCTTGCGTCGCTTGGTACTAGAAGAAATTGGTGTCGCGACATTATTATGTAGACTTTTATTTACTAGTTCATGTGTCTCTTTCTGATCCTTGCCTGAAAACAGTACCCACTATATTAATGTTAGAATTGTTGAACTAATTATAAGTAATCGATTTGCATTTGTTTGCTATAATATGTTGCCTTAATTTTAATTGTGATGTTGTAAAATCCTTTCTAAAATTTTACTAACTGACGTTACGAGTATGATTAACAGATTCTGTTTGACGTTTCTTAATTATTTTAGTTTGCCTTATTTTCTTTCTTTGAATAAACAATAATAATAAATATTAATAAACTGTTTTCACAATCACAGTAATTACCTAGCCCCAAACTAAGCAAAGCTTGTATTTTGAAGACTAGATAACGGATAAACATACTTAAATACTTTTATAAACATCCATGACTTAGGTACAAATGCTAGTGCTCATCACACAAACATTAGCTCCTTGCGGGATTCAAAATCAAAAATCTAAATCATTTATTTTTGCAAATAGGCCATTAAAAGCACTTTTACACGTCCCAATATATATCTTTTGCCCTACCACTGCTTCGGGACTATTTGTGGGCTAGTGCCGAGAAGAAGCAGCGCAAGAAACTCGATCACTGTTGTCAGTATCTTTTAAAATTATTATTTTTACAAGTTTTGTTGCGAGATTCGAACCCGCAACCGCTGGCTTTGTAGCCCGGAGCACGAACCACTATATCAGACAGTCGTCTAATATATCTTAATGGAATATCTTGCCGTAATTTCAATCGTCTACCAAAAAGTACTGGGATACTAATATGACACCTACGCACAGTATGTAATTTTGGCTTAACTGTGGCCAAGTACAGTTTATGTGTTTAATTAATAGATTTTACTATTTTGGAGGCTTAACAAAGACACCGACAATTTTTTTTAAAGTAGTTTTGGCTATATTGCATTTATCGAGAAAAACCCATAGAAACCATAGAAATGCAATATCTTTTTTCGGATACATCAGTTACGAATAAATTAAGTATCTACTCATTAAGAAAACTAAAAACTATAATATTGCTAAAAACTAGATACGAAATACGGATAATTAAGACGTAATTGATGTTTTTAACAAAAACCACAAATATTTTTTTGTCGGTCTCTTTTTAAATTACCGCATTTTCTTTTTGGTGGAAAATATGCACGATATAATAATACATTTGAATAAAAAATATCAGCTTAAAAGAATAAAGGGGTGATGAGATATCATTTTTGTAATTTTTGTCTAGGGTTGTCACTAACCTTCTTAACCATTTGATTAATTTATTCTGCTCATTAATAAAATCGTCATTTGAAGTATACTTGATTATTTAAATGATTATATCACACAGTCCCCAATCTTTCAGATTTTGTCGCCCTATACGAATCCAATATAAGCCAGAAACGACACAACTTATCTTAAATGAAAAAACCCGTGTCGAAGAAGAAATGAAGAATCTTTCGCCGATTTTTGCTGAAAACTCTTCAGGAGAAACAGTTATTGGAGACCCAAAACTATACTTAACCATCATAGATGGAAAAGTGTTTAATGCCATTACAAACACAACTTCACAATTACGGTGTGCCTGTTGTGGAGCTACTTGTACCGAATTTAACAAATTAGATCTGATATCTCAAAAACCTGTAAATCAAGAAGCTTTACGTCATGGACTTAGCCCATTGCACGCGTGGATAAGAATTTTTGAGTTCTTGTTACATTTGGGCTATAAAAATGACCACGCCGTGCAAAAGTGGCGAGTTGCAAAAAAATCGCCAGAATATAGAATTGTAGAAGAAAGAAAAAAAAAGATACAAGAGGAAATCAGACAAAAAATGGGCTTATTGGTTGACGTAGTTTGTCCTAACGCAGGTACATCCAACGATGGGAACACTGCCCGTACAGCTTTGTCTGATTCTAATCGATCGACTTTTGCCAATATTTTAGGTATTGAAGAATGGCTTGTCAATGACCTACATACAATTCTGGTGGCTTTATCATGCGGCTTAGAAATAGACTCTAAGAAATATCAGGAGTTTTGCAATGGTGTTGCAACAAAATATGTACAAAAATACGGATGGTACAACATGACAGTCACCGTTCACAAAATTTTAATGCATGGTGCAGAGATTATAGATTCTATACCTATACCAATAGGAATGCTCTCAGAACAAGCCGGTGAATCACGCAACAAATTTTGGCGCTACGATCGGGAGCATCACATCATCAATCGCGAAACAACAGTGCGTGACTTGATTCACCGAGCTTTAGAATCTTCTGACCCGCTTTTGTCGAGTTTGTCAATTGGAGAGAGACAAAAAAACAGGAAACGTTCTAAGATTCCGGAAAAAGTTTTAAAACTTTTAAAGCCGACAATGGATAACGTACTCATCCACGGTGATCCGTCGTTGCAAAAATCAGTTGGTGAATTCGAATGTGATTCTGACGATAATGACGATATCAACATCGTGTTATCGTCAGACGAAGTATTCATAGATTGCGATAACGACGACATTGACAAAATATAAGATTATAATTTTCCTTCATTGAACTTTTTGACAACCCTATTTCCATAGAAATTTCTAAAATATTTAGAAACGCTTTTACTCACTACCCCTTTGAGTAACGTGTGTAATTTTTTAGGACATGATAAACAACAGTTGTATATATATTTATAGCAAAGAAAAAAATGCGGTAATGATAGGGCTAAAGAAAAAATCGATAAAAAGTGAAATTAAGTAATTTTCACATATTTCATAAACTATCAAAGCTACATCTCCTTATTATTTTATATAAATAGCTATTCTGATGTTACGTTATTTGTGTTATAAAAAAAAAGGATACCAGTAACACTTTAGGAGAAAAAAAAACATAAATTTTTCTTTGAGGTCGTTGACCTTTCACAAAAAAATTGTTTTCTCTGAAGGTATAGAAAATTTAACTGTAGGAATTTTGACCAATTAATAAGTATCGCAAGTTCTTTCGTATTAATACATAAAATATATCTGGCCACAACTAAGCCAAAATTACACACTGTGCTACGGCAGTGTAATTAATCCTATTGTAGGATGTTTTGCAAAATTAAGCAAAACCACATACATAAATGACGTCTATCTTAGATGACGGTTTTTATATCGTTTTCTTTAGTGCCAATTATTTTTAAACATAAATTCGAACGTAGAAACTACACAACCAACGAAACGCTTACACAATCTTTAATTGCACTGATCAAGTAAAACACTTTAATTGATTTAAAAAGAAAAGATAGTTTCTCTTTTCTCGATTTCATTCCAACTAGTAACAAATAGTTGTTAAATGCTAGGACATGTGTCTTTAGAAGACTTGAGCTCCGCCATACTGGACTAAAAGGATTTATTTGCCGACTTCATTGGGTGTAGATTTACGAGTACGGTTTACCACGAACGTTTGTCTAGTGATTTGTCTAAAAAGTTTTCTAATAATGAACAAGGGAGTTGCAACTTTCTCGTTTTGTTTTGAAAGTCACATGAAACATTGTGAAAACCTTCTCTCTACATTATGTCACTAATGATGTAGATATAGAGTATTCGTTTCTGAAAACATAATCTGCCAGAACATCTAAATGACGCGATTGTAATGGTCACAAAAAAAAAAATAGCTTCTTTGAGTTATAAGGTACCAGAAAAGTAATATAAAGGCAGAGACAACAGAAAAAGTATAGAAAATTAAAGCATGTATCTGCGTAAGCCATATATTTAAATTATCTTTTAAAACGCGTATTGTTCTGCAATCCTTTGGGTTTTATTGGAAACCTTATATTTTTTCCAGTCCGCCTGTATATATATATTACAGTAATAAAATTACTAATCACAGTATTTATTACTGCTAGAAAGCTGTAGTTACCAAGATAAAAAAGAAACTATACAAACATTAATTTAAACGTTAATTTAACGTAAATGTTAAACAAACTTAATGTAATAGTTTGAACGGGAAGACTGGTCTTCACGACACAGGGAATCCTAGTGTGGAGACCAGTGATACTGTTTCTCTCACGCGCTTACTTATTTTAGTCCACTTAGTAATAATAAGAACATTGTAACGTGTATTGTAACAGTGACTCAATTTTGTAACTGAGTTAACTTAAACTGAATAAATATTTTAATATAATTTTAGGATATTTCTTACCTTTTTCATATTATGCGAATAAGAGGTTTTTTGAGACTTAAGTGCTGAGGAGAAAGTAAATCTTAACAAACCTACAACAAAAAAGACGATAAATTTTAATAAAAAAATAAAACCGACTTCAAAACACTAAAAAGCTAATCAGTTACTTTTGGAGTTGGTGCAACGAAAACATTCAAACTCTGATCAGCTTAGTGATTAGGTACTTACGTGTTAATATTATTTTTAGCTTTTTAGTGTTTGAAGTCGTTTTTATTTTTTTATTAAAATTTATTATTTTCATCTATTTTTAGTGATAAATTCTAATCTAACTGCTGAAAACCGATTTCATCCTCTTTTTTTCCACTCATAATGGTTAAACTTAATCCGATTTTTTTTATTATAGTATTTTGAAGTATTACTATTCATTAAAAAAAGAATCATCAAAATCGGTTTACATTTGTCGAAGATATTGGGTAACATAGATATAGATAAAGAATCAAGAACCAAAACATTAGCTGGGTGTATATTTTGCTATTTTCTCAAAGACTGCTGAATAAATTTCGATAAAATTTATATAGGACCACCTCTGAAGTATGATCTATCCATTTAAGAATCATTAAAATCGATACAGAATTGGCGAAGAAATCGCGTAACATACATACAAAAAAAAAACAACATACAGTCGAATTGAGAACCTCCTCCTTTTTTGAAGTCGGTTGAAAAGGAAAGCATTATCCTTCCTAATGACCTCTTAAAACTTATTCCATAGAAAAAGTATTTTTTTATTGAACATTGCATAAAATGCTGTCCTTCCTTATGTGGCAGGGTGAAAAACTTGTTGAGTACCCAGCTACTTTTATTATTGCGAAACTTCCCCTTGGCGGGATTACAACAACGTGGAAAAATTTGTAACACAAAGATAGATAGATAGATAGATATTTACTCTTTATTGCACACCATACAAGTAAATCACACATGATTTTTACAGAAAGATAAAGCTTTTTATTGTAACTAACTTGGAACTTCGTCAAAGACTCCTTCGTATCCAGTATACAGGGTGAAAAACAGAAAATTTCATTTCATCGTTTAATTATTTACGAAAATATTTAAATAAATAAATAAAATAAATATATTTTTTAGAGGGTGTGCGTTTTATAAGTTACAATTTATCATATGAGTAGGAATTTAAGTACCTACTGCAAAACATATTAATTAAATTAACATTATTACTAATTTAAGTGTTAACAAACGATGACTTTATATCACCAATTTTACGAAAAGTGATTTTGTCATTTTTTGAACTTCTGTTTGGGTCACCTGTAAATAATATTTTTATTTTTTAAATATTTTTATTCTTATTAGTAAATTCGCTATATTATTTACAAAAATAATATATTAAAAATGTCGTACGCATATATACGTTCCACTGCAGGGCATAGGCCTAACCTAAACTATGAGGTGGTGTGCGCCATTCTCCATCTCGCGGGCCCAATGCGGATTGGTGGAAAGGTGTTGTCAAGCGAGTAACTAAACCTTACTGTCAGATGTAATCAAGCCACCTTAAATCCTCCGACTATACTTTACGACTAGTGTCAAGTGACATTAGCCGCGTGCCTTCCGAAGCATACAGATTCTTAAGATAAATGTCACTTAATCTGGTTGGAATGGTCACCCATCCACTTACAACGGTGGCGTGGGTTTCTTAACTTTGTTAATTACTGCAGAAACGCCGCAACTATTGAGCTACAAGCACCTTAATCACAAATATTAATTAAAAATTTTAGCGGCATTACAAATATTATCAGAAAAGCTATAGCATAGCCTTTATAGGAAGGACAGATGGCTAGACGGACAGACAGACAATCAACCGCAACATAATCAGAATATTTATTGCTTCATGATACATTAAAGGTAGGTAAGTATTAAAACTACACGCATTGTGTCCTCAGAAAATGAGCCCTGCTAGATTATTACAATATTTTAACAAATACAAAAACATTTACTGTAGTATAATTTGGGCAGGGAACCTTAAAAGTGGTATTTTTGTAAGTCACTTGATAACTTATTGCCAGATGACAAGCTCAGCCCCCGTTTCGTGGAACAATCTCAGAATCAATTTCCGCTAGAGTCAATTTCGATAGTTACTAAAGTTCAAAGCTTGCTTGAGATAAACATCTTATTTTGTCAGTTACTATCAAGGTAACAAGGTTTTTACCATAAAGTTGTAGTCCAAGACTATTTGGTCATCTATTAAGTTGACCTAATATTTGCCTTTGCTTCTCTGTTAATTATGATTAAGTATCTTTGTCATTATTTGCAAGCCTCTTGTATTGTTCAGTCAATAAACAATTGAAGGTTAAACATCATATAAGAATTTGTACCGCCGCTATTTCTGGGACCATAAATTAAATGTATGTAATAGTAAGGTAGGTTTATTTGGGAAGGGAACTACCACAGATGGCACAACGACTGTGTAATAATTTGAGCTATGATCGGAGAATACGCAAAATTAAGATAGGATATTTTAGGTAAAATTTAGGGTTTCCCTAAAAGGGAATTGCTGTCTCTTTTTTTCTAGGTACCTGTCTGTCCGTCCGGAGACTCATTTCGTTAATAATTACATAATTAAAATCAGGATTTCTGAGAAGAACTATGGCAAAAACTAAATTAATAATAAGTTAAATAATAACTATGAGGATTTATACCGAGATAAAACAAAAAATATTTACTCAAATGATATCTAAATCTAATCTTTCTACTATTATATATTTTTTACTTATGATGTCCCACTGCTAGGCATAGGCACGTCCCCTAATGTTTCTCTGTTGAGGGCCAAAGTCTGCCAATCCCTAGCATTGCTCTTCAAATCGTCACGCCATCGTTTCTTTTGACGTCATCCACGACGATTCCCATCTTCAGGAATCCATTGAGTGGCGAACTGGGTCCATTTGTCTGGATGCATTCGGCAGATATGCCCTACCCACTCCCACTTCAGTTTCAGTTCTTCCTTCATCTCCCACATCGAAAATGCCAGTAATAATAAAATAAATAATTATAATTACAATATCATACGTTTTTTAGTCTAATTTTTGAATAATTTGTAGGAAATGTCTCTTTTAGTATAAACTAACCTGTATTCAGAGAATACGCATCTTTCTTGCATATTTGGTCTTTGCGCAGTAGAAAATTAACACACACTTAAAACAAGCCAAGTTCGAGCTTCGAGTTTGCGCTTTCGATCCCGAACTAATTGATAAAAACGGTAGTAAGGAATTCTCGATGCACGAGTCCAACTCGCACTTGGACGGTTTTTTTTTATAAAAACAACTTGTCTCGTTTAACCTAGCCCTAGTTATATTATTTTTCTTTTGTTGTCTCTCCAATTATAAAAGGTTGGCTACCAGCTCCTGGAACTAATAATAATGAATTAGTCTGCATTTATTATTCTTGTCCGTTTCCGAAAGTTGCGCAGCCTATTACGAATTGACAACCGACAAATAACATGCCAAATCCTTTAGTGGTCAAGTGGTTTTTCGGTCGACTATTTGCTGTCGAACGGTTCTGAATCAGGGGCTAAGTCAATTTAATGAACGATCTAAATTGCCACGAGTCTGAGTGTGCTGAGAGATATATCTGGCAAAATACATCGTATGGTATCTCTTAACAAATGCATGTTAATTCCTTACTTCAAACCATAACAGTTTATGTATTTACTTGCGCATCTTTATTTTATTTATTTAATATATCAAAAAGATCTTAACATACATCCCTAAGTAGACATGTCTGGCTAGCACTTGCTAGAGCAACTTGTAAATAAGTTTATATTGACTGGCATAAAGTTGTTAAGGGCTCTTATGGTTTCCTTTTGTACATGTCTCGCTAATCTCCGTTATTCCATTTCGCAAGTTCAGTATTACCGAAGATTGGCGCACGCTATTATAAGAGAACATCTGCGCTGAGAGTTGGGGAGGTAATAATATTACTTTTGGAATTATTATCTCAAGTTATCGTTCCGACGCGTTTCAATAACGGACGAATTGAGTAATCAGCCTTTAATTTTTGTTATGCAAGATTTAATATTTGGAATTCAGGAGGGTAGCGAAATTTTTGTTTGTACCTGTCATCATAACTTTGATCTTTCTACCTCTGTTACAATCTTTAGACTTTTTTCTATCAATTTATATAATATTGTCATTTTTACTGAAGATCACTCAAGCTACAGAGAGATCTATGGAAACATAAAAAATAGTAACGTTTTAATTTACATCTTCTACATTTCGTATAAATAGCTTTAATAATGTAAAAATTAAGTCACATTATCAAGTTTCAACGCTAAAATCATATCTTAGGACCTGGTTAGTTAAGTGTTCGTCAGTAAAAAAAACAAAATGATTAATTATTTATGTAAAAGCCTGGAAATTTTCTACAACAGGAAAGCACTTGCCTAACATCACCTACTTACGCGCGTAATTGCCTTTATTTCCAACATAGCAACCTCAAAAGTACTTATCCACATTTTCCTTAGAACTAGTTTCTCAACTTGTAGATTACAACATCCCCTTATCAAGAATTGTGAAAAGTATTCGGAAGAGAGAATCACCTCCCCACCACACCTCGAGTAGCATATTAACTATGAAAATCAAATGGAAATAAAACAGAAATGTAATCTTCTACTGTAGAGCGGGCTATAGGTATCTAGATCAGCGGTCGGCAACCTTTTAACAGGCATGACCCTCATTGCGGTGAAATAAATTACAGGCGGGCAGCACTCGGTTATAATTTTGTACTTATGCAAAATTATAAATATTTACTTTTACATTTTACTATTTGGTCGCGCGTTGCCGACCGCTGATCTTGATGAAGCCTTTAAATTACTTGTTTCCTTCCAAGAACTCACTCAAAAGTGAGGAGGTCCTTGTGCGTTTATTTTATGGTATCGTATCATCATAGTTAACGAGAAACCGTAATTATAAGTGTTTCAAATAGAATGCGACTATGTACTGTGGAAAACTGCATCAGAATATTTTATCCATAAAACGGCATAAACTTGATTAAAAGTCGCTATATCTTGTAACCTATGGGGTTACATTGTCGTATGGTATTTTTCATGTTATCGTGGTGTCAATTATAAAATGTTTAGAAACACTGCCCCAGCGTAATAGAGGCGAGGTTTTAAGACAACGTGTATGTGTGCGGCCTACACGAATTACGTAACAAGGGAAAGCTTTCCGACGATTTCGCCTAAAGCCTGCCCAGCCGATGCTCTGATAAACATCATGCTGGCCTGCTCGTCAGCACAATAAGTCCGGACTTAGTATTTCAAGGCTCTTATTTGGGTCTACTTAATTCGTTTTAGTTAATAGTAGACGCTATGACTGCTCGTCCTTCGTAATCTTTGAATTTTGAGTAGATGTTATTTAAAACAAAGAGATATTATATCTGCATCTACGTTAGAACCGAGTTTGATACTTACACTTTACCATAGTTTAAATACATTGCGTCATCATCGATCGGCTGAAAGGGTTAAATAGACTATTCATTTGATAAATGATCTTGAACTTACAAATCTTCAAATTATCTTATTCGAACTATTCTATTCATATTCGAACGTTTTTATAAGCCTGACTTAACCTAAACTTAAACCTTTTAGATTACGATTCCAAATATGCTGTATTATGTTGCAATTTAAATATCTTCAGACGTTCGAAAATGTAAAGTTAACATTATTCGCGAGCCGCGATTCCATCAGCTAGATCTTTTGGAATGTATTACGCCATCGCTCCACGCGACGGCACCTTATCGCGGCCTATACATTTTTAAAGAAATAAATGGAAGGTGCAACGTAAAGTCATTTCCTCGTACGGATCCGGCGATTTTTTCCGGTACCGCTCCTTGCGTAATAGTGATTTTATGTATCGTTTACCAGATAGCGTTTTACGATCACTCTGAACGTCTCAATTAAAATACTGTCCTATTTCCGTTTCCAGATTTGAGTTAATTGATATTCTACCGGGGCTTTGGTACAATTATTTTACTTTTTTTTAAAATCTGTTGATGATTTATTAAAAAAAAAAAAAAATTGTGACTTGACCTTAACTTCATTGTAATTCTTAAAATAATCATTATTATTGACGACCCAACTGGCGCAGTAGAACGATTGACCTTGAATGGAAAGGGTCCCGGGTTCAATTCCCGATTTCTTTGGATGTGCTGGGAGACGGCCGAGGCAAATCACTTGTCGGTACCTTGTTTTATTAGGACGTTTTATTATTTACTTTGAGATCATGACAATTAATAATGAAGTGTTTTCTATTTGACCTCCGTAGCCGAGAGGCGAGTATACTGACTTGATGTCGCTATCTCTGAGGCCCCGGGTTCGATTCCTGGGCGGTCAATGTAGAAAAGTAACTTTTCTATATTGTCTCGCGTCTGGGTGTTGTGGTACCGTCGTTGTTTCTGAAATCTATAACAAGTCCTTAAGCTACTTATCATAGGATCAATATCTAATCATACAATGTACGTGTTGTTGTCCAATATTTATTATTATTTTGATGTTTTCCAATATTTATTATTACCTACTTTGATTTGCGTTTGTTTAAGGTATGTCAAATTTTTGCCATTATCTCATGATAAGTTCATACTTACTTAAGTCGAAGTCTAAAAAGAAATAGAAATTCAAATATTCATGGAATAGTGAGTACAAAAATCTTTAACTTTTATCTGTAAAGGGATTTGTTACTTAAGTTGTGTATCTTAATTTGACTTTTTGTTACACATGCCGTAACTTGAGAAAAACTTTTAATATGCGATAATTTACTAAGTAACAGCGCCCTACAGACAACCTTTGCCTTCATTGTCAATAAACGAATTGGCCGTTGGGGTTTTATACGTACACTTTAATAATCGAAATGAATGGTCAAGGCGTGTGTGATTACGATTCACATTAGATACATAATATGATTTTGCAATGTAATTAATAATTTTTGGTGAATAATAATCTTATAATTTTTGATAAAATATATCATAAACTAGTCATATTGATGTTATAAACATGTCTGTCATTTATTATCTTTTAAATATAATAAATAATAGGAGTTCAAGGTTTTTGAAATCCTGACTGCGAACTTGGTATATTTCAAAAACAAGCAAAAATAATTTTAAATTTACATGGTTCAAGACCAGCAAGGAATTTAGGTATATCCTTGTCTTATCAGGTACCAGACAATGTTTTTTATCGATGTAGGTGTCGCTATGTATCCAATTTCAAGTCAGTTTAGAAAACGGACTTTACCTTAAAATCAAACCAGCTTAAGGTGACATAACGCCACTGTACATAAAAAATGGTCTTTTACTATGTCATTCATTCAGAGCACTGAAAAAAGGCAACTATTTTAAAACACGTCACTAATTTGTAAGAGTTGTCACTCAGGTCTCTCCGCCGGGGCGCAAAGAACTCTTCGTCTAACCCCAAATATGAATATATGGAGCAGTAGTGAGCCGGGTGTTCCCACGGGTGAGGGGTGCGATTCTCAACGAACTTGCCTCATAAATCCACGCCTTACATGATGCTTGTTTGCATAATACAAGACTTAGTCGGCTTTGTTCCCAGTTTGATAGGTAGGCTGCGCATCGCGGTACCATACACTGCGCTTATGTAAGCGTAATGAGTTTGTACTTTTACAAGAGTTTGGGGAACAGAGTCGTTTATTTTGATGACATTTGATGCATTGTTCTGGAAGATGGGAGTAATGGATTGAATCTGTTTAAAGAGACAAGGAGTATAACTGTATGCAAACCAGATTGATTAAACTGAAGGTGGTTTTGCAATCTTTCAGTACAGGGTTACTAAATAAAACCTAACCCTCTTTTGAACCTGGGTATTGGGCTCAAATACAAGAACATTCGATACCAATACAAATCGACCATTCGGCTTAGTTACTTAGACTACGGAGCCAGTCGGTTGGTTTGAATCCCGCAAGAGTTTACGATCAGCATCTATGATCTGACATCTATGTACCTATGTCTATTTGTATTTAAGTGTTACTTCATTATCTAGTCGTGCCATAATATGTTTTGCATCTTTTTAGTATGTTTGAACGGGATTAATATATTTAAATTTTGACTGTTGCCTCCGTTTTTTTTTCTACAGCCTTTGTTTGTGACAGAAAAAGATCTGGCCGTCCACGTAGTGTTTGTACGAAAAAGGTGACCTAGAACCATGTCGCGTATTTTAAAAGATGACTTAGAACTTGCAGCCTATAAAATACGTAGGTACTGGTCATTTCTTAACAAATAACTTAAAAAAAAATAGGGTGGTAAAATTGAAACAACTACTGAAGCGTAGTACGCAAAGGGAGGTCACAGAAAAATGTTGTTTACGGATAAGTTTTTTTACAATTGAGCAACATTTTAACAAACCAAATGACCGTATTTATGCTCAAAGCTCTAAGGAAGCTTCCCAATTAGTCGACAGAGTGCACTATCCGACTTCAGTGATGGTTTGGTGGGGTATTAGCTATGAAGGAGTGACTGAGCCATACTTTTGTGAAAAAGGTATCAAAACATCGGCACAAGTGTATCAAGATACCATTCTTGAGAAGTTAGTGAAGCCCCCTAATAACACCATGTTCAATAACTAAGAATGACTGACCAGCAAGGCTCGGTGCCGGGTCATAAAGCTCGGTCTACGCAGTCTTGGTTGGAAACGAACGTTTCGGATTTCATCAGAGCTAAAGACTGACCGTCGTTGAGTCCGCTGGTATCGCCGATCTTAATCCGCTGGATTATGATTTATGGTCAGTTTTAGAGATTGCTAGGCTTGCTCTAAATGCCCTGATAATTTGGACTCCCTAAAACAATCCGTACGATTGGCAGTGAGAAAGTTTCCCATGGAAAGAGTGCGGGCTTCTATTGATAACTTCACGTTTATAGGACTGTATTGCAGCCAACAGAGACCACTTCGAATAAGCTTTTTATATTTTTAATTAGTTTTATATTTATATATTAAACTAACACACTGTAAAAGTAATAAATGTTATGTGCAATAGATTTTTTTTTCTTTGTTTCAGTATTTATGGCAAGACTAGGTATTTGATCAGGAATAAAGTGATAATGGACTGGCCAAAAGGCTGTTTATGTAAACTCTATAAACTGAATGTTTGATGACCAGTATTTCACCACACGAACTACACCATCCGTGACGAATAACGCATCTCACGTGTGCAACTATCCGTACACGCAGACAAGAAAAAAGTGACAAGTTGACAATTAATAATTTATTCGTTAGTTAAAATCATAATTTAATCTACAATAATGATATCGTTATTAATTTCAAAATGGAGAAAGTAATTCCAGTCATCCTGAACATCTGGTACAACTATCATGAAATGACTAGAATTTCATGAAATGTCCTATCCGGGGTTTTCATTAAATCTTGAACTACTGTACCCAGGTACCAATTAAGGCAAACTAGGAATTATTACTTGGCCATTGTCCAAAATTTACATTCAAATTTGGAACAGTTGATAAATTATTCAAGGTAGTAGGTACTACAACAAACCAATTTCGTTCCTTTTATCTTCTGTCGCCGTCGGGATAGTAATAACAAT
Source organism: Anania hortulata (assembly GCA_963576865.1). Classification (NCBI taxonomy): domain Eukaryota; kingdom Metazoa; phylum Arthropoda; class Insecta; order Lepidoptera; family Crambidae; genus Anania; species Anania hortulata. The sequence goes on along the minus strand of OY756392.1, from coordinate 14,500,848 downwards.
AATATACAGGAACAGCTGGAGGATATTCACGAACGCTTTTAGTGACACAACTTAAGAGGATTGTGACGTGACGAGGGTACTAGCTATGACAGTAGTCACGTCTATGACGTCAGAATTGCCCACAAAGTCACAAGTAAAATATTCGCACTATTTCAGGGTCTAACAGAATACATCTAGTAACAACAAAGGGACGTCTCCTAGACCTATTTCGCAGAGGTACCATTATTTGTGATTTAAAGTTTCTATAAACGCACGAAATACAGAAGGTTGACAATTTCTGTCGTTTACATAGAGAAATCCTCAGATGAAGAATGTTATTTTAATGAATAGCAACAGAAACGGGCTTGTTTCTTTAGTTTTTTTTTTTTACTTATTTAGGTAAACGCAATCTGTCCAATTTAATAAATTCACTACACAGTATAAAACAAAGTCACTTCCCGCTGTCTATCACTATGTATGCTTAGATCTTTGAAACTACGCAAGGGATTTTGATGCGGTTTTTTTATAGATAGAGTGATTCAAGAGGAGGGTTCACATGTATAATACATGCATAATATAATAGAGAAACAGTGATAATTTTAGAGATTTCTAATGTGATGTCGTAAATAAAGTCATTTTTCTGCGCTTACATTGCAAACGCTGGCTGAACCAAACGAGATAGATCAAAATAATGTACTACAGTATTGTACACCTTAAAAAGGACTACAAAAAATCAGCGATGGTATATGTCTATTTCTTAGGGATAACCCACAATAACCATTTTTTATCCTTTACTTTTTACAAGAAAAAATTTCTTATTTACGAAGCGATTTTAAGCAATACAGCACTAATCCAATTAACCTAAAATACATTTTGCATTTAATATATATCAATAAGGCCCTTTACAGCATGTAAGTTAAATGAATATTTTCGAAGATATTAGAGATTTAAAATGCAGGGACATAGCGATTGCGGCGGTACCGGCCGGAAGGCCGGCGGCGCGTGTATCTTTTGCAATGACAGGGTCAAACTTTGAACGTTGCAGGCAATAAGTGTTTTTCACATGGCCAATTAAATGTCGCTCTTTCAAGAGTAACCTCTAAAGAAAATATGTTTGTATTGTCTAATGACAAAAAAGCTGTAAACGTTGCATATAAAGACATTCTGTAGGATATTTAGTATCAGCATTGCACCCGTGCGAAGCCGAGACAGGTCGCTAGTTAATAATAAACTAAGAAAGCAGTTAAAAGTAAACAGTGCAAAAGGTTTTTTTGCCTGAATTAGATAGAATTTATTTAAACTACAGTCGAAAAATACTCTTATGTAGTGTTAGGTGGCAATAATTAACATTAATTAAACTTAAATCCAAATTATATTCACAACAGTTTCACGTTTTCCCCATTACGAATTGATTTTATTTACACAAGTACTCTTAATTATTCTGTTTTGTTGTAAGATAAGCTTCTTAAATATTTATGAGTAGGTAGTACTTTATTACTTCCCTAAAATACTTTGAAACTCGTCACCGCCTGCCTCTTTCAAATTTAACTCAAATAAACTCTACCTGAAGTCTGGAAGTGATTGCTTCTAGCGATAAGACCGCATTAAACACAATGTTATACTGTACTTCTTTGTGCAGTGTGAAAAAAGGGTATCTATCTCTTATTTCGTTTGCACTTACTGCTATAATACATAACTGTGGTAAGTGATGCATCAGTCACGGTCCCTTTGTCAGCTACTTAGTCCGCGATTAATTAGTTCATTACCTGAACGTTCTTGGTTCATTAAACAGATAACTTGTTAGTTCATCCGCCTCTAAGGAAACAATTCAGACCGAGATAATGGACGCAGGCGCCATTACACTGTTTGGCTTATGTGCAGCCAAGTAATTGGACTTCCGCAGTAAATGTGTAGTGAATTCTAAGTTAAGACATTAACACGTTCCGTACATGTTTTGGACAAAGCCCAGAATTTGTTACATTGTGTTACCACATTTAAACGTTTATTGAATAAAACGTTCATTGAACGACGTCGACCTCCGTAGCCGAGAGGCGAGCGTACCGGACTTGATGTCGCTCTCTTTAAGGCCCCGGGTTCGATTTTTTCTATATTGTCTCGGGTCTTGCGTGTTAAATATTGGACAATTAAACATATTTTTTACAAGATTTGCCCGCTACTTCGTTCGTGTGGTCTTATTTATTTATTTATTTAAAACTTTATTGCACAAACTTAAAAATGTACAACAGGTGGACTTAATGCCAAGGGCATTCTCTACCAGCCAACCTTTGGGTCATGCAGAAAGCAGGTAATGGGTGCGGTAAAGGTCCAAAATAAATTGTAATTGGTACTAAACAAACTATGATAATTACAATTCCACAATCCCCGGCGTGCGCACTTACCAGTTTCTTTCCGATCGGAGAAATGGTTTGGTTGCTTAAGGTCCTAGTTGACTCGGCAGCAGCGTACGCCTCTTATCTCTATCTTATGACTATGCTCACATTTTTTTAAATTTTAGAATAAAAAAAAGTAAAGTATGCCTATATACGTCCTACTGCCGTGTGGGGACGGCCGTAAAGAATACACTTCCCCACCACCAACAGGAGGCGTGTCGTAAGAGGCGACTAATTCCTGTAGCACGAGACGGGCAGCAGCGTCTACGTGCGAAATCTTATAAAAAACTGCGCTCGCCAACCCGCTTGCCAAGCGTGGCGAGTATTGGCAATCCCCCCCAATGAAAGTCATTGTGGGAGGCCTATGTTCAGCAGTGGACATCCTATGGCTGACATGATGATGATACGTCCCACTGCAGGGCACATGCCTCACCTGAACTATGAGGGGTCATATTTCACCACGCGGACCCGGTGCGGATTGGAGGAGAGGTGTTGTAAGGCCAGTGACTTAACCTCACTGTCAGATGTTATTGAGCTGCCCTAAGGCCTCTGACTAGGCTTCACTAGTAGGTATCAATCGATATTAGCCGGAACAAACATTTAACGTGCCTCCCGAAGCACGGAGGTGCTTGTGATGAATGTCACTAAATATGGTTGAAATGGTAACCAATCTACTCACTATAAAAGCGCTGCTGTCACTGAGCCCCAAGAACGTCTATTTTAAATTAAAGAACCTAAATGTTATTGTAAAAATACGATGAATAAAAAGAATGATGTCAAAGTCTTTTTTTGTATTGTTCTCTAGACCTTATTTTTTAAATTTGGCACCACCTTGCAACGTAACCCTGTATAGGTATTAGTTATTGCTCGCGGCTCCGTCCGCGTTAATGGGGTTTGCCACATAACCTACAACATGTTATCACGCATCCCTCGCGAAAATTAGAACTCCTTGTTATAATCCGAGACATGGTCTACCTTTATGCATAATATGATCTAAACTGTAAAGTTACGTCCAGGGCCGAACTTAAGAGGCCGTGCACCTAATTTCAGTGCAAAATTAAAATACAGTTCTATGCCTGGTGCGTCTATGATGCGGGATAAAGCGTCAACAATGTTGATCCTTTACAAAATAATATTGATAATTTATTAGGTAGTGGTACGTCCTACCTAGGTTTGGGAAAAACGATCGGTTTTGCGCGCTTGATTTTATAGTTTATTTTGACGTAGGTTTTCTACTTATTTTTTTGTTTAAAAAAAAAAAACAAAGAAGATTTTTGTTTAGTGTTTAAATCTTCGGCTGCACGACTGGCGGCCGCGGTTAGTATGGGCTCAGTATGGGCGTGAATTTGGTCTCACAGTTACGGGTCGTTTTAGTCATTTACTTGTAATGTTTGCTTGAATAAATATAACAGCCGAATAACCTAACGTTAAAATACGAACATGAGGCATTACATTATTTTTTAATAAAAAAAATGAACTAGAGGTGTCTCAGCGAATTTTTCAATTTTTTTGGCTTATCCTCTTCCCTTTCCGGACTTAAAACGCACTTAAGTGTTTTTTCAATGGAGTTGCACAAGCCGGTTTCTATACCTATCTTTGTTTGCTGCATTAAATTAGTTAGAAGGAAGATTGAGACAGACTTACCACACTAAAATTTGAACAAAGAACTCCTCAGGCATCAGGTTTCGAGCATGTGTAAACAAAGGCGCCGCGATGACTCATCAGTCGGCCGTCTTTGAGATCGTTGTGTTTGTGATATAAGTGGATGATTCTTTAGATTTTGCTATCAAACAATGGATATGTTTATATTAACTTAATTTATAAACATTATGAGGTGTTTAAAACGTATAGTTCGCTAGAACTTTAATAAAATTGTGACAATGTCGCTGATCCTGACTTCGCGTGTTTATAATTTTGCTGTATTTTTTAAATAAATAAATCCGTTTTTTTAAATTGGCCATAAAATAGAATAAATCTTGACGAATCTAAAAATATAAGTGTCACTATAGCAAAGTATCCATAAATTTTAACAAGAAAAACAGGAAGTGTGCACTTCCGGTGTATGACAAATACGGTGGCACGGGTTTGGCCCAAGCAAGGCACGATGCAGCGTGGAAGGGTTAATTAAGTTTGATAAATTAATAATCATTACTAAGTGTGTAGCTATTTACGTCTTTTTATTGGAAAATTATACAAAATAGGGTAGTTTTTATGTTAAATATCAGTTATTACTCATTTTGCTGGTAGTTGAAGAAGAATAAAGGTTTGTTACCATCAATTATTTGAGAATACGTTTGTCTACTTTATTTCGATGTTTTTTATACCATAAATTAAAAAAAAATTCAAAGCTGATTAAAAAGGGAAGTTTGTTCGAGCTGTGACGCGGCCGTCTAACGGGTTCACCCCCTACTCCAAAAAAAAATTTTACGTCGACTGGCCGCGCCACCGCTGGAAGGTTATAATAATAGTTGTTCATAACGACAGAAAAAAAAGATACTGGAATGGAAATTTCTAAAATTGTATGTTATTTCAGCATTTTTTTTCTGCTATATTTTGTAAGAAAGTAAAAAAAGTATTCAACCTATATGCAAATAGACCATATCTTCAATTAAATGTTAAAATCGAATTGTCAGGATAACTTAATGTAGTCTCTTTTAAACCAATGTTCAAACGTAACTCGAACGTCATGTTTCTGATATGAGTTCTGATTCAGTTTTTTTGGTGATTTACCTTTATTTTTGAAATGATATGAAAAATCCAATCGCGCTACATGCAAGAATAAGAACTAATATTTTTAAATCACGTGTTATTTTGTTTCAATTATTATTCACGTCTTTACAATCAGAGAACAAAATATACGGAAAGAGGACGATTTCTAGGACGGCCTCCTAACATTACCTAAAATTAAACTATAAGGTAGGCGGACCACGGAAGGCTACTATAACGAATAAACTGTAACTATAACGAATAAATTATTCGTTTATTTTCTGTATAAATGAAACAAATCCCCCGCCGTGTCAGTGGCCTTGAGTTCGACAGGAGTTAGTGTGAGTAGAAAGAATTTGTATCACATGGAAATAAACGCAAGTTTTTAATAATTGGCCTTGGAAGGAGCCTAGCCTTCCGTGGTCCAACCACCCTACTTACATTTTTGTTTTATGAAAAAAAATTGACCTACTTAAAAAAACTCAATTTAATTTGTAAAATTTGTTATCAGTTATTTTCAGACTTAAATTTATTTTGTCTCCCACAATACAAATTGGCCAATCAAAAGATATCTGATGTACACCGGACCTTCTCCTTTTTTGAAGTCTGTTGAAAATCTCGACTAACTGATCAGATCTACCCCAATTACTACTTTTGAGCTGGTAACTATTTGCATGGTTGATAAAAATTTCAGTAAAAAAGACTTCAGCTACCATGTGGCCAATTCTGTACCTATAAATAGAAACAATTTGTGTGTAGTAACTTGGGACTGCCGGCCGTGAGGTCAGGCAGTGGCATTATTTATACAAAAGTCACCAGGTCCGATCTAATGGCACGTGCGTCACCGACCATGGGTACGTCACGTTACTCAGACTGCTCCACAAAAATAGGTTAATTTTTAAATGGGATAAAAAAGTGGCGTTTTACGTGAGCAAACACCATCAATTATTAACACCGGTCAGAGCAAGGTTTTGTCGTTAAGCCGGACCGATATCAAGGCAAAAATACCAGGGCCCGAAAAGTGATTAGGCACACCGGTAATGCTTTAACAAATTACTGATATAACTGCGACCGAATGTTAGTCAATTACAGTTTACTGTTGCTTCATAATTCACATGCAAATTACTGATGTAAATTATTGTCAAACGTCTAAAAGAACGATTTATACCCGATACCGCAGCGGAGTTATTGAAATATATGTCCCCAAAGACAATGCTCGAATACGAACGCGTGTATTGTTACTATGGATTAAACTTTAGGCAATTGCTGGAGGGTATAAAATCGTGCGATGCCGAGCCAAATGGAAAAACAACAAAAATAGATATTACGGTAATATTCAAATAAAACAGAAAGCAAAATAGGAATGAGTCGTTTCGCAATGAAGCATAAATCCACCAAATGGCATTTGCATGCAAAAATGGGGGCTATTCATTCTGGTATTGGTTTACCGTAAGAAATTGCTATTAGCGACTTATTCTGGGCTGGGGATTTAGGTTTGCAAAAATATTGTAGCCTTGATAAAATAGTAGGCAATAAGTCTTGTACGTAAGAATTCAATATAAGGGATTCTCTGAGATCACGCAAGACTCATTTGAGACTAAATAAAATTGATCAAAAACCGGTGAAGTGCATGTCGGGTCACGCACAATGGAGTGTTCTGTAGTTTTTCGTTACAAACTGCGATATTTGCTACCTGTTTTACATAATTAACAGCATTATTAAGTATCTTTCTTCTCCAAGATCAGTGCACTAAACTTACATAGCTATGATAGTTTTTCTTTCAACTTCTTCTGTATTTTTCCACATTTTTGTAAAGCAACAATTTACTGGCAGAGCTACTTGACTTTAACAAAAAATAGCAATATAAAGCTTAATTTCACGCAAACGGATCCCTTAGTGGAAAAACGGTGTTTGCACACTAACTATAAAGGTACCGTTACCGTAACACGGAATCTTAAACACTATTCAATTTACTGATAATCTCAAAAGGACTAGATAGTCTTAAGGCGAGTAGTGCTCCTAAATTAGCGACTTGACGAATGTTAGTACAATTATGGCACGAAAACCCATTAAATACGGTTCATAACAGCGCGCAATGAAACGTGGCTGTTACGACAGTCGCTACGACTTTAGGTTGCGAAAATTGAGGAAAATAATACTTTTCGCATAGACGCCATTGTTCGAATGAAAAATCCTAAGCTTAGTTTGTAGCTATTATGTTGGTCTATCAATCGACGTAGTAACGAATTAAATCGGTCAAGCGTTTGCTTGTTTTGCAATGATTTCAATACTTCTTTTCTCCTGAAGTAAAGAAACAAATGCTATGCTCAGAATGTTGTGTAGGTTTTGACAATTCTTAGCATATTTTTAAAATATTTTTCTGACAAACGGGGCTTAAGTAGTAGGCTTTTGAAACCACATGCTAGTTTACATTTGGCGACTACTCGGGCCTTAAGCATGAACGCTTGAACATACTCGCCCCTCAGCTACGGAGGTCGTCTGGGCGCCTTCAGACAGCCGGCGTGCGCGTCCTTTGTGTTGCGCATTAAATGGTTATATTTTCTTATTATCAGTTTCACTTGTAATTAACTATAATCAAGTTTAGAAGTAGTTTTTATTTCGTCATCACAATGTTAGGTCAATTTGACCTACATAGGATAGGATACTAGTGCAATGGCAGTGCCGCTAAGATATTGCCGGCGGCTCGATTCTCTGTCGGATCAATTTAAAAAAAAAGTTTTTTCCTAAATTACCTAGCGTCTGGGTAATACTGCAAGATGCCCCTTGAAATCATACAACAAACGCATATACTTCCTTTTTTGAGAAAACCTTGACGATTCGTGGGTTGTCTAGCGGATATTTCATTTGATTATAATACTAGCTATGCCTGTGACTACGTTCGCTTCGACTTCGACTACATGCAGGGTGTTGCATCTGTCCTATAATATTAGGAATCGTTGTGGTCTGCGGCAAAGCACTCATATTAAGAAAGGAGTTTATTTGGATTTGAAAACTCTTTTGTAAGGTGAGGTAATAATGAGGTGCTTATACTTGTATCTCAGTGGCGGCCGCGCTTTGGCAGTGATAAGTAAAGATATGGAACCCACGCCGAGGTTGTGATTGGATAGGTGACTATTTCGGCCATATTTAGTGTCATTTATTACAAGCATTATCTCAGAGGGCACGTCAAATGTTGCAAAATCAAAATCAATCAAAATTAACCAAAGCCGAGTCCGCTCCATGCTATGTTTAAATATTTTAATACTCAATTCCATTTGGCGTACAATTAATGTTTGGCCTCCATTCTAAAATCGTTTTGCCCCATCAGGTCAGTTCAACGTGCTTTGTGTCCCGCCCAGTGCCAGTTCAGCTTGCTATGCCGTTAGGCTATGTGAGCGACTTTTGTTAGTTTAGTATCATTTCTGATTCGATCTCGTAAAGAAACATTGAGCATAGCTCTTACCATAGCACGCTGTGCAACCTTGAGCTTTTATATGAGGCCTATCGTAAGAGGCCACATGCTGGATGCAGGCTGCTTCTAATCGGTCAATCTAGAAGTCACTGGGGGGGGGGGCTATGTTCAACAGTGGACTATAGCTCATATAGCTGAAATGATGATGATGATGAGACTTCTATTTTACGACAGCTATTGTCACCTGAATGGTGTAATCTAAATTCAGTGTTATTACAGATAGCCAAACAAAGGGAAATCTGCGGAAACAACGTTGTTATTTTTAGCGGTTACTGCTATTGACATAATTAATTTAACGTTTATTGTTCTGTAATTATTTGGTGAGCCTAACTTTGTTTAGTTTATAACCTGGTAATTATACATGGGCCCATTAAAAATGTAAAGTGATTTAAGGTGTAAGTTAGTTAATTAAGAGAAGTAGAAAAGAAAATTATAACCTATAAAACTGAAATATTTTATTTTTAGCGGTTTAATTGTTAAAGAAACATAGGCCGAAAAATAAAAATCGTTTTTGGACCTTCTAAACATAAAATTGACCAGGCAGTTTGTATGGGAGCCAATATTATTTTTATAGTTCGACTTCCAAATGTTTTGTTAGTAAACTTGTTTAATTACATGGGCACAATCATTATCCTGAATTAAGGCTGGGACTTTGTGATACACGGTTTCACTACATTGATAAGTATTTTTTATTAACTACTTTGGCATTACGTCAGCCAGTTGTATTACTTAATAATACATATTTATTCAGTACTTATTTATATTGGAACTCTTCTGGGCAGTTATACACATCCTAAAATATAGCTTTTCACTACCACCACTTCAGGGGCTACCATATTGGCTGGTGTTGTAAAGAAATGGCCCAAGAAGCGCAGTCTAGAACTTTTATGAAAATATTGGTAGGTATTTTCTTGTTTTTTTTTTGCAGCTTTTTATTTTATTGTTATTATTTAGTTTCACGTTACACATACGAGTTTTTGATGCTTTTAAAAGTAATATCAAAACATAATAAAAATCTGTAATTGAATTAGAAAAGTTGTTGAACCGAAACCGTCGTTCATTCATATTTTGTGACTGAATTTTCCGTGATATCTGACATCGCCACATTAATCATACGAGTACATCATTGACAATACCTCACTGTAGCGCAGGATATATTGAAATCTCTGGAGCCTTCGGGTGCGTGACGCTTTCGTTCAAAATATTTTATTCATGACACCTCATCGTTCATACGTGCAATAACAGTTTCTGTTCTCTTCCAATGCGAAGGGAAAGCGGGAAATAAATCCAATTTGTACCGGCATACATCATGGTCAGAGCGCAGCGCGATTTATTCAGAATATCATGCTCTCCCGTATCAGTGTGAACTGGCACCCGGCCCGCTTCAATCCAATCTCGAGTGCAATGGCGGTCAAACTGTTTGCTATGGACACGTTTTTGTTACGACCTTTTTGTTGGACTGTTGGTATTGCATTTTAGGATTGATCGTGACGTTCACTTTTTTGATGCACTTTCACAGTTACAGGATGATTCTGAATCAAATCTTAGTACTGATACATGAATTTTAAGTTTTGACGACCTCACCAGCATACTTTTTAAAACGCTTGATGCATATGTCCTGGGATCGAGTCCCAGTCAGGATGACTCGCCTTATCATACGCGAAAGGGGGCAACCTCCCTTAAACTTACCTAAACTATGCAGACTGATATTCAAATATAATGACAATTGAAAAAACAATCTTAAAATAATCCTTTTAATAATAACAATTTATAGTTACATTATGTTTCCTGTAATCTAAACTTAATTTGAAATATTTAGAAAATGACTCCTGGCTGGGTTTTTTTCAACCTGTAGGTATAATGTGCCTTACTTTGGATGCTTCACCAGAATACACTTTATACGCACACATGTAAGTACTTGTATCTTTAAAGAATCTTCTGTGTACACTTATTACTATGTTATTTTCAAAGATAGTGCCTTCCTTACTAGTTATAGAAGAATTAGCTTAAAGAGGTCTATTTCTTTTTACATCGTAACTTACTAATTACGCGGTAAAAAGATATAGTTACCTACCACAATCTACTATCTATTATATCTACCATGTCACAGTCAATACCTAATAAAGTGGGTTATGGTCTGTGAAATAAATCTAGAAAGTCGATTTGAACATTGATTAACTTTGTAAGATTCGGATGACAATTTAATAATCATCATATCAAGCTGATCTAATTCTGGAGCTAGGAGGCGGAGGTGGGATGGTGGAACTTTTAAATAAAACGGAATACTTGGTACAAAGGATCTCATAATGGAGCCTGGAGAAAGTGGATTTTTTAAATAGGCTAGTTTCCCGGGTCAAAAAAAGAAGATTTTATTTAGTTCGTCAGGTAGATTATCAAAAAATATTGAACCCATATTTTGTGTTTTGTCAATTAGCCAAAAATGTATGAAGATAAAGCGCATGACAGTGAGCACGTGACGTCACGCCTTGCTAAAAAGTGTCGTAAGGCGTGACGTTACGTGAAACTTTAACGGGTTATATCTTCATAATTTTTTGTTTGATTGAGAAAAAAAAATGTGTCCAATATTTTCTGTTAATCCAACTGACGGACTAATTAGATTTTTTTAGGAAACTAGCCCATTGCAACCGTGATAATAGTTTAAACTGAAATACGTGTTATTTGAAGACTTATAATCGAATGTTTTTAAACGGTGGTTGAACAATTATTTTGTTGCAATAGCAGATTGCATAAATTCCCCAAGAATTTTAGCCCCCGTTGCGTTGTGTTTTTGACAGTAAGGTAATTTCTCCATTTCCTTTAACCAAGCTCCGAATTTTGGATACCTGCAAAAAAACAAGTTTAAAATGAGCTGGGAAAATATTGATTTGTTGTTATGTAAACTTGTAAAGTTTATTTAAATATGAAAAGGTAAGTATTAGACCAATAATGTTAAAAATTTTGATTGCCTGATAGATAAAATTAGCAATGTGTGTAACGTAAAAATTCAAGAATTTAAAAACAAACTCAAGAGCATCTGCTTTTACCTAAATTATGAAATTGTTTTGAAACAGCTTAATAAAAAAGTTAAAAATAACCTATACTTGATCCTATTAATATTATAAATGCGAAAGTTTGTAAGTGGATTTTGATGAAATATTTGCATACTGATTTTGATTTAAGACATAGCCTAGATACACACAACTAGGTACACACATATGATACTTTTTATACGAGCAAGGTCAACGCAGACGAAGGAAAAAGCTAGTTTAAAATAATTAATACTCACTTGTCAGTATCTAGTGGAAGAATATAATCAAAAACGGAAACAGTCGCATAAGTGGCTACATCAGCAATCGTTAGATGGTCTTGTGCTAAAAACTTTTGACGAGATAAAAATTCTTCTAAGAAATCATAAGTTTCTTGAATATTCTCTAGTTGTTGTTCTGTCACTCCTTTTGCTCCTTCAACGAAAGCAGGATACTGAAAAACAAAACATAGTTACATAAAATAACTGATTAACCAACACTATAAAAGCCTAAATCAAATCTTTCTCGCTTGACGTTAAAAGTACAACACATCACCTCAGCCTATTGCAGTCCATTACTGGATGGAAGCCTCATCCAGCCACTGTCAGCCATCTTCATAAGGTTTTACAAACTAGCATCGTGGCTTAACTTGTGGTAAGACATAAATATGAAAGGTGTTGAAATTAGTAGCAGCCAAATTATAGTTGTTAATTCAGAATCTAATCTACTACAGGAAAATATTTTAATATATTGTAAGTTATCACGACCTCAGTGGCGTAATGTTAAAATGCTGTATCATCACTCTGAGATCATCAGTCTTATCATATGCAAAGCGATGTTATTAAACTATGCGAGCTGTGGGTATCAACCGTGCGATCTTGCAGTGACGATATATTTTTAATTTTTTTCCTGTTTACTGGACTTTATAATGAATGACTTCCAAAAATTTGGCTGATAATTTTAAACAGCAATAGCATAATACAGGGTTATCATTTTTAACAGCAATAACATCACAGCTGTTTAGTTTTTAACAACAGCCAAAAATGAAGTGAAATGTGTGTTAATCAATACAGACAACTTTTTCTATGACGCCAATCACATCTAAATTGCAATTTTTTTTGTTTCCTCATTCAAAATTACGGTCTACCTTGAAGATAATCTATAGAACAGCTAAAGTGCTTTCAATAATTTTGATGTTTTAACCATTATGATAAAATTGTTAATTGTTAACAAGGTAATAAAGGAACCTAGTAAAGATTGCAGTAAGCTACTGGATGCAGGCCACTTCTAACTAGCCTATCTGGAATTTATTGGGTGAGGATGATGATGATAAGAAAGCGGTCCGGAATACCCCGAGTAACGAACAGCAAATGTTTTAACTTTGTAGATATTGCTTGACGTGTTATTAACTAGAAAATTATTCGACTAGGAAACGTAGTAGGTATTCAGAAATCATTTTCTCCTTACCGTGATGTTGCGCAATCTCGTAAATAATGTACCGTTATTAAAGAATAACATCTGGTTGACCAGAGCTCTCTGTTTGATATCTTTTGGATATAGAGTGGAGTTTTCACCATAAACATCTGCCAGGTACATCAAAAGGACATGGCTGAAAATAAATAAATAGTTGTAGGCAATTGCTTTGGCTCTTATCGGTAAATAATATGAATCAAATGTCAAATCAACGAAATGAAAATCAATACATAAATTAATATTTAAAAAATATATTAATAAAAAAGCGGAAAGATATTAGATGCATTTGGGTTACAGAATCGGCGTCTTCTATAATTTCAGGTTTCAAAAAAGAACAATAACAACAAAAAAGCAATAGTTATGTAGCGAAATTTTAATCTCAGTCACTATACTTTAATAGCTTTAATATGTTACTAGAATTACCTATCATGAATAACAAGATCCCCATCAACGAATACCGGGACAGTGTGGAGAGGATTCATCTGAAACGAGAATAAAAAAATATTTCAATGGAAAACAATGTTCATCATCATTATCATCATATCAGCCATAGGACGTCCACTGCTGAACATAGACCTCCCCCAGTGACTTTCAGTTTGGCCGGTTGGAAGCGGCTCGCATCCAGGGGCTTCCTGCAACCAATGTTAAGGAAACTTAATTTGGTTTTTATTAAAGATTAAAGTCAAACGCCAACCAAGAAAAAATAGGAACACCACAAGTGGTTTCTTCTTTCCCCTGTGTTGTTTGTTTGTTTAGTCTTCTGCTCTTGAAGTTACTCGTATATCTGCGGATTTATTGATCAGCGGGCTAATTGTTTAACTTGGTCTGATGAAAATTATCTAAATAATAGCTTTCTTGTTTCAGTTTTCAAATTTAAAAAAAAACTTTTCGATTATATACCTATGACAATATACCTTACTAAGTATTAAAATATGTACATTGGATTATTTTCATCACCAGCACTAGACTAGACAGAAGACAGAAAAAAAAAGATATTTTATGGAAGGCTCATTAGATTAAATGGTAATTCTATTACCAAACTCTTGCTTTATCGAATATTTATAATATCAAATGAAGTATTAATTACATACATCGAGTTCAGTTCAACAGTTTACTGTCTATAGGTTTTTCATAGTAAATGATAATTTAGTATGTTGCAGAGTAGTCGAGATTTTGCGGAAAATTTATAACTATAAACCTCCTTAAAAATACAGCAGCTGCACATTCTGCTAAATCCAGAATACCTTATTTTCCTGATGCTCCTAGGTACGTTTAAAGGGATTTTCAAGTCAGACCCTTCGTTAAGATAGTTAAAAAATCACGGCGTATTAATAATTATATTATCAGTTATGACTTGTGTTAATGTCACTAAATATGGTCATTGCATTTAACTTTATCTCCGCGCTTTGGAAGGCACGTTAAGTTTGTCCCGGCAAATATGACTTACAATAAGTCGCCCTAGGCGATATCCAATAGTAAGGTTTGGCCTAACAAAAACCCATCTTCCAAAACGCACTGGGCATACATATTCAACCGTTACTATCCTAAACCACCTGATGGTTGAGGCGAGGCCTGTGCCATGGAGTTTAAAGGTTTTCTTTACTTTTTAACTCTTGAGTTTACAATATTCCAAAGTACGGAACTCTTGACTGCGTATATTTTGTCATGCATCTGGTTTTTCAAAATATTTTAATTAACCTTCAAATACTCCGGTGTTCGATGGTCACCTTTCAATAGGTCTACATCAATCATTTGAACTGGTACATTAAAAATTTCACAGGCCATCATAGCAGCGCGAGCTGGTGGACTGGGGTCCAATTTGTATAACTTGGCTGGCATCTAAAAAAAATTATATTGTCAGTGTTTAAAAAATAAGGTAAGAATAATAATGGAGAAGTGGGTAATAGAAGACAATCGGTGATAGTCTGTGTTTATCTATTTTTAGGGAGCCGGAGACAAATGCCAAAAATGAAACTCCTTAATCTCCATTCGTCAGTTTATACGTCGGTATTTTTCTAGTGAAATTAAATATCAGTGATTGAAGTTTCGTTGATTAACAAACTTTTTTTAGAATAAGTATACTTATTTACATTATAGTTAGGTTTGAAAGTAGTTTTTTAAAAATCATAACAAATAAGTAAAAGTACAAAAATGGAATATAAAATATATGGAATTTTAAATGAAAATCTTATGGGACAAGAAGGCTTAGATGGTTTACTTGTAATAGTTGACCAACTTATGAATGTAACTAAATAAGATTAATTTTACCGCAAGCGCGCTCAATTATAAGTTTGTAAATGTCAAATATAAACACGTACACTTAGGGTCCTTAGCTTTCATTACCATCTTAATTAAATACTTTGAAATGCCTCTACTGAACGTAGTCCAACAGGCAGGTGATATCATTGGTTGGTTTTTGTAGTTAAAATATTTATTGCTTTATAAAGTGTGTACCACACTTCAATGTAAACACATCCAATTTATAGTAGCAGGAAATATACCAAAAAATCGGACTTGTGCACCGAGGGTCCCGTACAAATTTGTAGGTTTATAAAAAGTTCGTTCTTAACTGGAATAGAGTCTTGAAGATTTATATCCGCTTTTTCTTTTTTATTAAAACTGTTTTTTGTTTGTTTTATAACTACAAATGGCTGTCCGTGTCTTTTGATTGCGTTAACTTTGAAGTTGGTTTTTTTCACAGCTTCAAGGCATTGCAGACCTTAGTGTTTGATAATTTTAACTTAATACCTCCACGCGTACCTGATAAAAAGAGTCTTGACAGACAAACGGACAATTAAGTGATCTTATCAGGGTTCTTTTTCCTTTTGTGATACGGAACCCTAAAAATAAAGACAAATCACACTATCTCTGAATTGTTCTCAAACACCAGCTAATTAATTTAATTAATAAATAAAATTATGCTCGATATCAAAAAAAATTTATAAAATAATTAAGTACCCATAAAAAAATCACTTTCCTTGACGATACAATGTTTTGACATCATAAAAAATAATTCCTTGACAATATTCTAAAAACTACTTCATAGTTCAAACATTTAGTTATTCGTCATTTGTAAAATTTGATTTTAAGTACTTTGAAATCAATTAAATATTTAGTATGATAAGCAGTGACGTGTCATGTCTAACTTTGCCTTATAAAATCCACAGAGAAATTGCGTTTTGATAGCTTATAAAAAGTTCTAAATTAATTGGCGGTGTAACTACTACTGTTTCTATTTCTCAATTTTTCTCTTATTCAGAACAGCCGCTACATTTTAAAACTCTCACAAATGAAATGGTTGCATGAATTTTATAACAAAACAAGTATATAATAATTATATAAAACATCATCTCAATTTTAAATATGTATATTTTTTACATAAACTACTTAGTATCAAACAAAAATATTATGTTTTCGTTAGACATTGCAAAACTAAAAACGACGTATATAAAAAAACACGCTTACCCTTTTCCTACTTGTAATGAATACGATAGACACAAATTCACTAGTCAAAAGTTTACACAATAATATTGTGGCTGTGACGACGTATTTGCAACGAGGTTCCTCAGAGAACTGAACGTTGATTAGCCATTCATTACACAATTAAATGACGAAGGTCATGGATGCTCGAATGATAACACATCGCAAATATGAAGAGACTACAAACATTATACTTATTAGTGCAAGTACCTACATCCCGGACTGACACAATATTGAAACTAGCGGTAGTTTTAGGAACGAAAAAACATATTCTAAAGCAAGTTTAAAACGTTTTTTTGACTGGGTTGTATACAGATAGGATGCTGTACATATAAATATATAGCATATTACGAAACATATTTACGATTGCGAGTCATCATGATTGTCTACTTGTTATAACATAGCGAGTTTAGCTCTTTCGCACGTGATGATGATGAATACGATTGACAAAAAATAACTGCTTACGACTTATTATTGGGGACTTGGCGACGCAAACTCTGAGGTCCCGGGTTCGATTTCCGGTCGGGTCGATGTAGTTGTTTCTATATAACATATGATTTTTGTATAAAACATAACACAAGTGCATTAGCTATACATAACTCAGGATCAGAGCATTGTATGTGATGTTGTCCAATATACATACATATTTATATTCTTAATCAAACTTTTTTATTTTTTGTATTCGCAATGTTGCTAGTTTAATAAATCAACTGAGCTACGGAGGCTATCCCATCCTTCCAACTGAGCTACCGAGGACCGTAGCTCAGTTGGAAGAGCAGTCGCTCGGATAGCGAATGGTCGTGGGTTCGAATCCCACCAGAGGCAGTTAAATTTTTTTCAAGTTCAATATTATCCTTTTAAGCTTTATTTTATTTTATTGCATTCTTAATAAAGTTAAAAATATTATCCTTGATATATTGAAACGGATAAATGTATTTTAGTATGTATTTATGTTAGCCGCCATTGTACAAGCTTCGTTCAGCGGAACCACATAATTGGTGCGATTGTTAGAAGAATGTATAATTTTTTGTTTGTTTGTTTTTTATTACTTGTAGGTCAGTGGTCACATTTTAGTTTGTAAAAGTGTGATTTTAATTAAAATATTATATTTATGGCGTCCTGAAAAGTTTTAATGACCCAACACTAAGAATTATATAAACATTAGATGCTATTCGGGGAATAATATTTAATATAATATTTTATTCCTCGAACAGGACCTCGAAAAATATTGGTAGGTGCGCTAACAGGAGCTCCGCAGGTGCTATTTGCTCAGGTGCTATTCAGACGGGTGCTATAACAGGAATACCTCAGTGCTTGGCTGTCGGTATTATCAAAGGCAACCTATGTCACGCGCGGTTGCGAGTGGATGGGTGACGACTCTAACTATATTAAGTGTCATTTATCACTAGCATCTCCATGGTTTGGGAGTCACGTTAAAAGTTGGTCCCGAATAATATCGCTTGATTCTAGCCGTGAAGCCGCTTAATACTAGTCAGAGGCATTATGGCGGCTTCATTACATCAAAATTACTGTTAAGTCGCTGGCTCTACAACATCCCTCTATCAATCCGCACTGATGGTACAGCATAGGTACTTATAGGTTATAGTTTTGGTAAGGCCTGCGCCCTGAGAGTATAACGTAATACCGAATCATGTTTCACCGATGTAACCTTTCACAGAATGCACTGTTGACAGAAATATTTATTCCTAGAAAGTTATAGAAAGCACGTTCTGTTCATAGAAAGCACGCTCCGTCAAAGCGCGATCGGCAGAAAGTATCTTTGACAGAAAGCTTTATTACTAGACAACATTTTAACTGACACATTAAGATTTGGGTAAGCAGAAGCAACTTTAAAATTAGGATATTCATAAAAAAATGTATCATAGTATTCTGGTCATGGATATGAACAATGTTTACTATGGGACGGACAGGTAAATCAAGAAAAAAAAACGTATCAAAGAAAATACCAAGAATTTCTCGTTTAATCAATAGATCACTGTAACAAAATTTGGACACTGATTAAGTAATCTTGTATGCATCCCAAAAAGAGGTATGTATACAAGGTATCAAGTTATATAATAACCCTATAAAGGCGAAACACGTATAATAATAAATAAATTGTTTTCACAATCACACCAATAATCTAGCTCCAAACTAACCAAGCTTGTACTATGGTGACTAGATAACGGATAAACATACTTAAATACTTTTATAGTATTCATGACTTAAGTACAAATGCTGCTCTTATATACCTATGTATACAAATACTAATCGTGAAGTTAGAAATATGATATCATGGTTTTGAAAATGATAACACATATTTTTTAAACTACGATATTAAATTTCTGACTGAACCCTAGTATTTTTATTGCTACACATCGATCGCTTTTGTAGGATGAAAATAACCTAATGTATTTGCTTATTTTACTTTTTTTATAGATGTGATTGGTTGACATATCCAACATGTCTCGATAATGATGACATACATTATGAATTTTTTGGCTAATCTTTAGTCAGGGTATAATCAAGTTTATTTTGTAATTAGATATTACACTTTCGACGATAAAATAGCTATTAGCTAAAGATAAACTTCCAAAATGGCTGTTGGTACGATTATAACGAACTAGAGCTAGATGTCACAACTATGGTGGTCAGATAATCAATTTAAGCCTGCCAAATGCGTGAGTGTCACGTGCAATGTAGGGTTTAATAGTTAGTCACAATATATTTGCTGCCTGTTTTACATTCAACAACATCATCTAAGTAATATTCTTCTCTAAGTATTTTTTCAACGTTAACGAAACCGTTAACTTGTAAAGCCCACCTAGCTGTGATAGTTTTCCTCAACTTATAGTAACGCATAGTTATATGTATACCTACATACACTACTGGTTTGAATTTTTGAACATAATATCTGAATGCAACCGTTTCGCTGGCATTCGACTCTAACAAATAAAACACTGTACCTACAGCTTAATAATACGCCAACGGATCCAATGAATGATGAATCGAAAAAAGGTGTTTACACACCCACGAAATATTTAGATGACATCCAAAGATACACCATAATACCATGAGATAGACGGAATAATCATTCCAGTTGTATGAACTTGATAACAAGGATTTAATTCAGGTATAGCCGGAGGTGAGAAATGGAATAAAAAAACAGAAAGATTTCATAACTATTGCATTTTATTTTAAATGTTTGTTTATTTATCAAGATACAAAAATTGTGTTGATAGTACTTAGTTATTTTTTTAAGGAACTCAAGGCATCTCCCAAAATTTTAACACCCTTTGCGATATGTTTTTGACAGTAAGGCTGCTGCTCCATTTCTTTTAGCCAAGCATTTATTTTCGGATATCTGTAAAAAAGACACATTTTAATTTTTTATACAGCAATATTACTTGCACTTGTATTAAATTATATAGGTTTGAAAACAAAGTTCTTAGATCACAAAATATCTAATAATATTAGACGACCCGAGTCGTGGTGCGGTAATTCGCGTTAAACGCAAAGACTGGCACCCATTGCGCTCAGCGCAAATAACTTTACTGTGATTACTGTTCAATTCTCGGTCCAAAAACCGTTTATTTTTAAACTGGGTCGAGTCTGGGTGTGCTGGGAGTCTGGTATCTTGTAACACAAGGATGTTAGTACCATAATTCGAGACTGTGACAGTTGTGTAGTCTAGTGCATATTTATACAGGAAGACTTTTTTATCACTATCTAAATTTAAATATTATAATCTATAAGGAAAAAAACAATACACGTGTTTTTTCTTTTGGTATCACCCAGTACAAAAATGTTGAGATAAAGCACCTGGAAATTGTCTAAACAAATACTAGGAGTATGGACACGCAAACTACTCTACGCGCTACCGACGACGCCTCTCCCCGCCCCCGCTTTTCATTGATGTTTTACGATCCTTAAGTTGTTGACTTTCCCTTCATATTTTCGCGATAGTACGCAGCACGCGGGACGCGGAAACGGGGTAATAAGGTAAGCATACGTCACGAGGTTGCGCGGGCGACTGATTTGTGTATTTGTTGTTGACAACAGCACGTCACTCTACCACAAAACGTCAAATTTTCTCAATTGATATCGATCTCTACTAATTGATTGAACTTGATCAATATCAATTGAGAAAATTTGACGTTGTGTGGTGGGTTGACGTGCTGTTGTCTGTACGCTAGAGTATTACGGGTTGACGGGATCGCCTTTTGTTAGTTAACATACTGTATATTTTAACTAAATACGTACTTGACAGCATCCAATGAGATAATAGACGTATGAGCACAGACTGTAGCGTAGGCTATTATATCAGCAACAGTTATATGGTCCATGGCCAGAAACTTCGTACGAGTTAGGAATTCTTCCAAAAAACCAGCAGCTTCTTCGAGATCCTTAATTTGTTTAGGACTAAATACTTTTTGATTGTCGACAAAGACAGATACCTGAAAATTGAATTTGATAATAACTATACAGGGTGTAAAAAGGATAGGTAAGTAACTTTTTAAGACTGTCATCAGCTGGTTTTATTATACAACAACTATTACGATGAGAGCAACGTCTAAAATGTGAAAAAAAAAGCCTTACATGAAATTTTTTAACAGTTGCCAAATTTAAGGGGGTGAGTTTATCAATACAAACAACTTAGTCTACTTATATTGGGTCAACATCAAAATCCCGATTTTTTTCAAACTAGCACTCAAAAATCATAAAATCAATAAATTTTTGTAAGTAGGTCTAAAATCACTTTTACACGTCCCAATTTTTTTACTCTACTACTGCTGCGGGACAACAATGAGAAAGCGGCAAACTTTTTTTTTGTGATTTTAATGCTGAACCAAAAGTAAAAATGGTTATCATCGAGATAACGCGTTATTTTGTATGGAGCATGTTATTGTAATAATTCTTTCACAATTTTGATGCAGTTCCCAAAGCGACAGCTGTTGAATTCAACAGCGGATTACGGGTTTTAAAAATAAAAATAAACTTTCTTTTCTTCTGTATGTTTGAATACATCATAAACAACTTTTGTTCTGAGGTAACTTTTAAAATATGCATTTATTGTCTTCTTATACAAATTCAATTCGCTGTTTAGTCATTTTGTTTGCTATGTCGATACATTTTCAAGGAAATTCGCAAAAAGGTAACTTTTAAAAATATGATTTTTTTCTCTTCCTGTACAGATTCAATCGTCTGTTTAGTCATTTTGTTTTCAGAGTCAGAGTGCGCGCCTTCTAACTGACAATGCGCCTTATATTTGAGTATAGTGTCAATGTCATTTGAAAATGACGAACATTATCTATGGCTATAAAAACGCAACGCCGTAGATGCCGACGATTCGATTTAACGGATTTATTGTTTGCTGGTGCTGGTGAAGTGGTATTGTTAAAAAATGTCATCATCATCATCGTTTCAGCCATAGGACGTCCACTGCTGAACATAGGCCTCCCCCAGTGACTTCCAGATTGGCCGGTTGAAAGCGGTCCGCATCTAGCGGCTTCCTGCAACCTTTACCAGGTCATCTGTCCACCTTGTAGGTGGACGTCCTACGCTGCGCTTGCCGGTACGTGGCCTCCATTCCAGAACCTTTCTGCCCCATCGGCCGTCAGTTTTACGTGCTATGTGCCCCGCCCACTGCCACTTCAGCTTGCTTATCCGTTAGGCTATGTCAGCAACTTTTGTTCGTTTACGTATCTCCTCATTCCTGATTTGATCTCGCAAAGAAACGCCGAACATAGCCCTTTCCATAGCACGCTGTGCAAATATGTCATCACATCATGGTAACACACACTTTCGTCTTTAGGTACTGAGGTATTTTGGAAGAGAAGACGTTACGTAGTTTTCCGAACGCTGCCCAGCCGAGTTGGATTCGACGATTGACCTCCTTCTTAAAGTTTGACCTACCCAACTGGATCACTTGTCCAGGTTAGTTAGGACATATTTGTTAACAATTTCGAGAGTAGAGCTCCCAACTGATACTGGGTAGGGCGCAATATGGGCATTGGACATAATCTTTGTTTCGTCTATGTTCATCCGAAGGCCTACTTGTTGGAAAACTCGACTAAGGCCATCGAGCATTGTGCCGAGGTCTTCAAGCGATTCTGCCATGACCACGTTGGCAATCCGAAGGTGAGTGATGTACTCGCCGTTAATGTTGATGCCGAATCCATCCCATTCCAGGAGCTTGAAGGCGTTTTCCAAAGCAGCGGTGAACAGTTTCGGATATATAACATTTCCTTGCCTTACGCCGCGCTGCAGAGGAATCGCCTTCGTGCTCTGCTCCTGTACTCGGACCGACATGGTGGCGTTTTTTTACAAAACACTTCAGCACCTCGATGTACCGATAGTCAATATCACCGCACCGCTGGAGAGACTGTAGCACTGCCCAGGTCTCGATCGAATCAAAGGCCTTCTCATAGTCCACAAACGCCAAGCATAGTGGCAAGTTATACTCCTCGGTCTTCTGTATAATTTGCCGCAGCGTATGGATGTGGTCTATGGTACTATAACCTTTTCGGAAGCCGGCTTGTTCGGGAGGCTGGAAGTCATCGAACCTACGCGCGAGACGATTCGTGTGACCCTCTAAAACAACTTGTAGACATGGCTCAAAAGCGAGATGGGTCTGTAATTCTTCAGTAAGGCGTTATCCCCTTTCTTGAGGAAGAGCACCACCACACTTCGGTTCCATGCCTCCGGCGTTATTCCCTCGAGCAAGACGGAGTTAAAGAGTTTCTGAAGGACTTTCAGTATCGGTGTTCCACCCGCATTCAGAAGCTCTGATGTGATTCCGTCATCACCCGGCGCCTGGTTGTTCCTGAGCTGTTTGAGGGCCATTCTAATCTCGTATAGGCTGATGTCCGGGATATCTTCGGTATAGTGTCGGGTCAGCTTAGCTCTTGGGTCTTCGGCTGAGCTACTAACAAGTTTGGTAACCAAGGTATATAACTGCCCATAGAACTTCTCGATCTCCCTCAAAACTTCAGCTTTCGTCGACGTTATACTGCCGTCCTCCGTCTTCAGCTTCGTCAGCTGGCTTTGCTCAATAGACATGTCGCTTGCGAAAACTTTGGAGCCTTGGTTCCGCTCTATCGCCTCTTTAATACTGTTGGTATTAAAGTTGCGGATATCATGTCGCAAGGACTTCCATATCCGTCTATTGAGCTGCCGATATGCCTCAGCATCAACGGAGGTCTGTAGTGCCATTGAACGTCGTTCTGCCATGAGATTGAGGGTATGGTTGATAAGCTTTTTGTTGGCCCGACCACTTGGGACAGTTTCCACGAACCTGTTGTTAATCTCGTCCACTGACTCGCAGTTCTCTAGGCATTCAAAGTGATTAGACAACTCGAGCTGAAAGCTCTCGGAGCAGTAAATATGGGCAATTGAAGGTCGGAGCGTAGACTTCATCAAACGGGACCTTTCCAGATTGACGTTAATATTCAATGTGCCTTTAACCATTCGGTGATCGCTGCCGGTTTTCACCCTGTTAATCACGAAGACATCATTGAATTTTCGTCGCTTTGTGGTCATGATGAAGTCAATCTCATTTTTCGTGGAACCGTCGGGACTCATCCAGGTCCACTTCCTGTGAGGCGGCTTCTGAAAGAAGGAATTCGTCACAAAGAGGTCCTCCTTCTCTAGAAATTCAGCCAGCCTCTGTCCCCTGGGGTACCGTTGCCCATATCCAAATTGCCGCACTCTCATCTCATTATCGCTTCGCATGCCCAGTTCCGCGTTGAAGTCCCCCATAACAACATTGAAGTAGGTTTTATTAGTATGTATGGCCCTACTTACGTGCTCATACATGGCCTCTACTTCCTCATCTGGGTGTGTAGAGGTCGGTGCATATACCTGTATAACTTTCACCAAGTACCTATTAGATACTCTGAGTATCAGGTAGGCTCCCTGCTCGACACACTTTCGATGGTAACGATGTTGTTAGTGAGGGACTTGTGGACGAGAAATCCGACACCACCTTGGGACAGTTGGTCGCCCCCCCGGTAGTAGAGTAGGTTGCCGGATTTCAGGGTTATCGTCTCCTCGCCCTCTCGTCGGACTTCTGATAGCCCCATGATACTCCTACATCCTACCCATTTCTTCTTCCAGCTCAACTATTTTCTCGTCGGTCCTCAATGTGCGGACATTGTATGTTACCAGGGCCAGTCGTCGTTAAAAAGTGTAATAAATAAAAATTCATGTTTATTTTTTTCACTTTTAACAATACCAGTCCAATTGTTATTAATAAAAGAAAAGTGTAATAACAATAAAATAAGAACTAGATGCACAATCAACCGAAATAAATGGCCACACAATTTACAAAATGGAGCCATGGCTATCTTTTCGTTAGTCTAGTTTTTACATTATTTTAAGTGAGCATTATTATTATTAATAACATAAGAGAATTTATTGATACGCGTACTGGTAAATATGACCAAAATGTCATGCTTATGGTGCCATTTGGCTCGGCATTGTATCTCTCTCTCTCTCTCATTTCTCATGATAAATACCTAAAATAAATAAAAATATCATTCGATTTGGTCTAAAGATATTTTGTTTTGAAAAAGTATTTTGCAAAATAACTATTTTGCATTTAGCATTTGAAATAGTAAATCTGAAAAGTATTTTGAATTTTGTATTTAAATGCTTTTTTAAAACCATTTTGTAAATCTCTGGTAGCAAGTCGCAAAAGTCATAGAACAAAAGTAGTTCACCATGATGTATACAAGACGTTACAAGCTGATCCTTGAGTTATGGGACACCTGTATACTTTAATGTGCCTTCTTAACACATTAATGGACAGTATTGGAGACACAATAAAAGTTTTTAAAGGCTTGTCCACTTCTAAGTCAACATATATTTCGTTCGTTTGATACAATGACCACACCCTCAATGGAACGATTCATTAACTTTATAATCGTAAACACCGATACTGAGGATAAAAGGGTTGATATACATATAGTTAATCCATAAGCGCCATAAGACATTGTTTCTTGCAAAATTTCAGATTCTAGGTCAATACAGAAAGTACCTCCATGCGGGTATCAAAAATACGATAGGCCGTATCTTTTCAACCGACTTCAAAAAAGGAGGAGGTTCTCAATTCGACTGTATGTTTTTTTTTTTTTTTTGTATATTTGTTACGCGATTACTCCGCCAATTATGAATCGATTTTAATGAAACAAAAACATTGAATCTCTCATCGGCTGGCACCGACTCCAAAAGTATCTGATTAGGTACTTAAGTGTTAGGATTATTTTTAGCATTTCAGTGTTTTGAAGTCGGTTTTATTTTTTTTAATAAAATTTACATATGATCGACTTGATTTAGAAGTTTGTCTTTTTCCCAGCTTGCAACTATATTGCAAACCTGAGTATTGAATATTTATTCATTTTAACTTGTTCTTGACACACAGACAGACAAACACGGACACTAGAGTGATCCTTAGAGTTCCTTTTTTTTGAGGTAAAAAAATGTTGTTGAATAGATTGATCCGATTGTGAACTTACCGTAACGGATTTCAATCGAGTAAACAAAATGCTATTATTGAATAGCAGTTTGTTGTTGATAAGTGCTCTCTGTTTTACATCCTTTGGGTACAAAGGCGAGTTGTTACCGTAGACTTCTGCCACATACATAATAATAGCATGGCTGAAAAAAAAAAACGTTACAGGATATTTGACTAAAAATAGCTTGATATGGCAAATACCAGCGTGGTATCAGTAGTTTTACATTTATCTATTTTCTTTGGGTTGAATTATAATAAAATAATAATAAATACTGCAAAGTCATTCCATAAAAATTTGTGTAGTCATTCGAAAGATTAATTCATACAAAGACATACGAAGAGTAAAAAACAAATTTACAACAAAATGATTTTAAAGCTGTCATTATATATGTATAGTTGTATTTATACCGAATATTATCTTTTTAGTCATGAATAAAATAACTGTGACATAAGAACAGACAGACAAACAGAAAGAAATTAAAAGAATTGGTTTAATGTTTAACACCGAATACCGAAAACCAGTACACATAGCAACTAAACACCTAACCATTTTATCACAAAATATGATCAGTGTTTTCGATGCCGATTCAGGAATGAGTCAGCTAATGCATGATAACAGAAGTTACGCAATATTTAAGTATGTTGACATTATTATCATATCACCATGAAATAGTAGGTGGGTCAATCTACTGATAAAGTGTTCTCTGTCGTCGAGGGGAATATTTCGTATGTTATTGTAAGGAAAATAATAATAATCTAATGGCAACTTTGGAGTTACTGTTATGGCAACAGCCACCTAGCGTCTTTTTACTGATAAGTAACAACTTATCAGTAGAAAGATGCTATCATATTCAGAATGGACTTACCCTTTTACACTGATATATTAATCATGTCAATAATATATTGCGTAGCGCTTATTATATTTAACATTTAAGTCCACTTGCACTGCGACTCTGCGACTCGTTTATTACATACATATTTAGAACATTTTTTTTTTGTTAATCATTTGATATTGACAGAAACAGAATCAACTGACAGAATGATGGTTTAAATATGTTTAGTTAATTGTGTGTAAATCAAGTCCTTGGAAAAGTGGATTTAAAGGTAAATGCGCTTGACGGTACGTTTCTTAGTCATTATGCTAATAAGCATACTGGCAAGCGCAGTGTAGAACGTCCACCCACAAGGTGGACAGACGACCTGGTAAACGTTGCAGAAAGCCGCTGGATGCAGGCCGCTTCTAACCGGCTAATCTGGAAATCACTGGACATCCTACGGCTGAAATGATGATAATGATGATGATGACTAATAAGTTTCTATAATGGTTAGGTATTTTCTCATGTTTATGTCCACTGTTTTTTTGGGTGCCGAATATACATATTCTAAGTATAGCTACAATTTCAAAATGACTATATTATTATATTTGGTCTGTTAACAAAAACCTGGCAACCAAGTTTGTTTTTCTGGGCTAATCTTAAGAACGACTAACTGCCGCACTCAGAGACGCTATTTAACAATAATAATAGTCCTAATCAAAATATTTTTTCATTCAATATTTGTCTTTATTCGTATCGATTTTAAAACTACAGTATTTCTTAAGCAACCATTAAAGTTAAGTGACGTCTCTGAGTGCGGCAGTTAGTTGACTAAACACACGTTATTTTCGTGATTGCTAAAGGAAGTCCTGTACTTGCATAGTCTATTAAATGGTTACTTGAAAATTTACTTTAAATGAAAACGGAATAAATGCAATCGTAATTTAATAAAATACAAAATACGAAGCGAATACGTCACCTGTCATGGATAACTAGGTCTCCATCCACAAAAACGGGAATAGTGTGACAAGGATTAAGCTGAAATGAGGGAAAAAAAATATATTGTAGATTATATTTATATTTTCAAAGGACACACAAAACAGCTTAAAATTGCCAACATCAAAGTAGGAGATAAAATCGGTGGTCAGCAGTAAGCTTTTGTTTGCACTCTTATGATTCGTTTTGATGAGGATTTATTTCATTTAATAATTTATTTAAACTTTATTGCACAGGTAAGTAATGCTATATAACATTCTCTACCAGTCAACCTATCCCTACTAACAGATGAAATAAGTTAATTTTATAAAAATCCGTCTTCAAAAAACTAAAAAGCTAAAAGAAATATTGACGAACTCCGTAGCTGAGAGGCGAGAATACCCGACTTGGTGTCGCTATCTCTGAGGTCCCGGGTTCGATTTCCGGTCGGTCAATGTAAAAAATAACTTTTCTATATTGTCTCGGGTCTGGGTGTTGTGGTACCGTCGTTGTTTCTGATTTCTGTAACACAAGTGCTTTGGCTACTTACCATAGGACCAGAGTATGTGATGTTTTCCAATATTTATTATTAATATTAACACAGAATCTAGATTAATAAATAATAAATAAATAGTTTTTACAATCACACCAATTATCTAGCCCCAAACTAAGCATAGCTTTTACTATGGCGACTAGATAACGGATAAACATACTTAAAATACTTTTATAAACATCCATGACTTAGGTACTAATGCTCGTGCTCATCACACAAACATTTGCCCCTTGCGGGATTCGAACCCGCAACCGCTGGCTTGGTAGTCCGGAGCGCGAACCACTACACCAGACGGTCGAGATCAATATTAATTGAAAAAAATTTACGATTTGTGGTAGGTTGACGTGCTGTTGTCTGTGATTATTATAATATTGTAATTCACGGCTTCAAAAATAATAGTTACTAAGACAAACACTTTAATAATCAATTAACCACAATAACTTAAATTTGGTCAAACATAATGTCGCATCGATTAATATGATTACTATTGTGATTGTTACTAAGTGCTCGATGGACCGATGACCTTCGGAAATGGCTGGCAGTAGCTGGATGAAGAAAACGGGAGAGTGCTATTTGCCTCCCCGCTTACTTTCAGCAGTGGTCTGCAATAGGCTGACATCACAGATATAATGAAGATGATGATGAACTAAGTGGTAATTTATTTGAAATATATCAATTGTAATACATCAATAAATCTATCTTTAAACTAAATTATTAAGTCAAAATATTATAATTGCAGCCCCGAATTGAATTTTGAGCAGTAAACAATGTGAACCCAGAGTTGAAAAAAAACATTAGAAGTTTTAGAATTTCGCGGGCTGCCTGGAACAATCCCCCAATTAAGTAGGTTTAGGTAGTAAAAAAATATAGATAGCTGTTTAATAAACTTGTATAAAAACCTTTAAAAACTCCGGCTTGTGTTGATCACCATCTAATAGATCCATTTTTACTATTTCGACGGGAACATTGAAAATATCACAGACCGCTACAGCTGCGCTACTTAATGGGCTAAAATCTTGATGGTACAGCTTAATCGGCATCTGGAAGTAAACACATGATTGGAAAACATATTTTAAAATCACGGTACTTCAGTTAGTCCGTGACCATGACTGTAATCAGACCACTCCGCGAGCTAAAATATTTTAGCTCACATCATTTGTTTGAATGAATATGATAAACTTAAAAGCCAACTCATTTTAATACCTTTCGGTGGTGTCTACGCATTTTTGCAACTGAGATATACAAACACGACAGATAGACACTCTTTATTGCACACCATACAAAGTTACACACGATTTTTACAGAAAAAAACGTAAAGAATTAATATTTACCTTGTTGCTTTAATGCTTTGTAAACCCCCTTTTAAATATAGTATAAAAGACAAGTAAAGCCAGACTTGGTTTTTGAATTGCAAAAACTACCTAAAATAAGTAATTGGTTAACTAAAAAATATCTTGATGTAACCAGTCCGATCTGCACGCGTAACCAAAACAATATTTACGTAGCACCTAGGATAAAGAAATTTACAACCGTGCGATACGCAAATGGTCTGTCAACTGAACAAGTACTCGTAAATAAGGCATTTATATATAGTATAGGAATGACAAGCATTTTTTAAAAGATAATCTACGTCATCTAATGGAATCTGGGGGCACGGCAGTGCTCTAGCAAAGCTGAATTTAGTTATTATGTTTTATTTATTTACGATAGATACAATACATTATTTATTTACAAATCTAAGCTGAACCGTAACGTAATCTATATACTTACAGTATAAACAACATTACTTAAATGCTAATAAAACGGTGAAATTTAAACTCTATTACTTATAGGTAAAAAAACGACAGGTTTATTTATTTTTTTACAAATGTTAGTCCTACATTATTATGACAGTCATAAATATTTGAACTTCTTACTAAACAAATTTTGTTAATTCTATGCTAGCACTAAAAAAACTAACGATTATTAGCAGATTTGAATTTTGAACTAAAGCGATTCAAAATACAAACTATAATACTAAAACCGGACAATTACATGTTAACAGAATAGGCGAGGTGAAGAATTATGTGGCTTAGTTTATTAACGAAACCCGTATTATTAGGGCCACAAATTTACATCAAGATACTAACATTTAGTTATGTTCTAGGTAAACAATATTAAATCACTTAATATAACAACTTTTAATTGAAATCGTAACATAACTCAAAAGTGTACTTAATTTTATTTTTAATCCAACTCACTACAAAGTTAATTAGCGCACAATGCGTTGTACTAAACATTAATTGCTTGACCACTCGCTCGCAATCTCAGGAACACGTGAGGAAATTCCTTCAGCGGACCTGAAGTTGGCTTTCTTACCAGCATGCATGCTCTCGTTGATTTAGGCTTCTTTTATTTTTGTATGATTACAATTACAGATGTATTTGATTCGTAGAATGACTTTCGTAGTCTCATGCAAAATCATATAAGTTGTTTTAGGAATAATTCACTTTTTAGGGTTCCATACCTCGAAAGAAAATACAGGACCCCTATGATCTAAAGCGGCATTAATTCGACATGATATTCCGGCTGATTTTAGTATTTTTAATACTAATATTCACATTAAATTAACATACCAATGTTTTATACACCAGACCGTAAACAGACACAAATAATCCTAATGAATCCAACTCACTACAAAGTTAATGAGCGCACAGTGCGTTGTACAAGCATTAATACCTTCACCACTCGCACGCAGCGCACAATGCTCGAAGTTGGACGTCACAAACTCACGATGCAATTATCTCGGAAACACATTAGGATATTCCTTCAGTGGCCTCTGAAATGGGTTTTGTTTCCAGCCTATGCAATTTACTATGGTTGATTTAGATTCCAAAATCAAATGGACATTACGGTAGATTTTAGTGTTTTTAATAATATTAGCATAAAATTAGTCACAAAGTAAAAGTAAGTGAGTATTTCTATGTGTGTCCCACTGCAAGGCACAGGTTTTCCCTCAATTATGAGGTGGTTTGAGCCATGTTTCACCACGCGGGCCCAGTGCGGGTTTGTAAGTTCAGTGACTAAATCTTATTGTCAGATTTTAAGCAATATTAGCCAGGACCAACTTTTAACGTGCCTTCTGAAGCACAGTGATGCCGTGATAAATGTCACTTAATATGGTTGGAATGGTAGCAATATTTCAGGCAGAATGCATTGGAATCACCAAAGCGGCAAAAGCGGTTGCAGCCAGAGACGTCCGAGAGCTCAACCTAAAAATTATCTCAGACAGTGCATCCGTACTTCAAGCCCTACAAAACAACATCATAACCTTTTTCCTGATACTGGAATGCCACAACGCACTTCAATCCCTTGCGAATACGAACAGAGTAACTATGCAATGGATTAAAGGACACAGCAACTCACTAGGTAACGACGCTGCAGACGAACTGGCAAATAGAGGATCAAGATCAATAGTCTACGGACCGGAACCACTACTGTCCATACCTCAGGCCCAAATATAAACATGGTTGCGCGAAAGAACCAAAGAAACACATTTAACAGAATGGAGAAAAAGTGAAGGATGCCGGAAAACCAAAATTACAGTTCCGATAGCCCCACATGCAGAGGATGCATGGAGGCAGAAAAAACACCACAGCACGTGCTAATGGAATGCAGGAGCGTGGCAGATCAACAGAGATGGATTCTTCAATCACCAGGATTGCTCCCGGAAGCCTGTAGGAGCTTGAAAAGGCTTCTGACCTTCTGAGATGACCTGGGCTGGTTGAAGGAAGAAAGAACAGGTAGCATGCACATGTGCCCAATTATGAGGCTAAGTGCGGAAACAGCCCAGAAAAACTAACTAACTAAGGTTGGAATGGTCACCCATCCAATCACAACCATAGGCATACGCTGCCACCACTGAGCTACAAGCTCAGTCACAAAGTAGACACACCAAAGTTTAAATACACTAGATCGTAAACAGACACACGTAATTCTAATGTTAATCCAACTCGCTACAAAGTTCATCTGGGCACAGCGCGTTGCACCAGACAGTGCTATAAACTTTGATAGCTTCGCCGCTCGCACGCAGCGCACAATGCTCGAAGTTGGACGTCACGAACTCACGACGCAATCTCGGGAACATGCGAGGAAATTCCTACTGCGGCCTCCAGAATTGGCTTTGTTGTGAGCCTTCGCAATTTGCCCTGGTTGATTGAGGTTTTCCTTGCTTTGATAGGAAAACACACTATCGTTTTTTATGTATATTGTGATTTTTGAAATTACGGTACCTATTGTAAAAAGTCTTTTTTTTTCTATCGGTCTAGTTTTAAACAACGACATCGAAGACTAGGTTTATTATGTATGTTAGAATAGCCCCATTTTAGAAGGATGAACCGTAGTAAAAGTTGTGCAACTTCTAATAGTAAACATTGTGCGAAGATGGGGGCCTAGGGAACGAAGAATAAGGACGTATGGAAGTGAATTGTTATTTTATTTATCGGCTTGTCTTATTTCTTGAGAAGTACGATTTGTTTAAATCTGATTGCTTGATAAATACATAGCTGTGAACATCAGATAAGCGCTAAATTGCTCCTAGTCCAGCTTTGATAATGTTTATTATTAAAAGTAAAGCGATAATTTATTATCTCAAATATTTAATCAGTTAATTTTTTTATTGAAAATAAGATTAAAATCCTCATGCTAACAACAAAATTTTTTGTTTCACGAATATTCGATCTGAAGAAATTTGTTGCGAAAGGCAATTTAGTTATTAAAACAAAAAAATAGAAATACACGCTACTTGTACAGATAATAAAAAATATTATATTTGTTCGAAAAGTAGGTTCATAATGTAGTTAGTTTGTAAAAATCATATAAAAATGATAAACTCTTTCTGCAAATTATGTACTTTTCCAAAGGTACTTCTCTTGTAAAAATGCTTGCCATAAGGCTAAAATACTTTTGGCAGCACCTGAACTATGTTATAAACTATACAATAATAAGTACACTACTTAGGATCAGACAGCAAACACACCAAACTATGATTTATTTACGTACGCGTAGACGTATCACTGTCCGCAAATCACGCTCAAGTATTATGCCAAAAGATTTACCATAGGCTGTAGCAAAAGAACAAAAAATAAAACTTCTACAGTTAGAAAGAGACAAGGCAACAGAAGACAAAGTATCGTCGAATGGCAAAAACGGTAGTTTACTACCGTCTCATCATCATTTCAGCCATAGGACATCCACTGCTGAACATAGGCCTTCCCCATTGACTTCCAGATTGGCCGGTTGGAAGCGACCCGCATCCAACGTCTTCCTGCGACCCTTACCAGGTCGTCTGACCACCTTGTGAGTGGACGTCCTACGCTGCGCTTGCCGGTACGCGGTCTCCATTCTAGAACCTTTCTGCCCCATCGGCCGTCAGTTCTACGTGCTATGTATATTATACGTAATACCGTCTTCGCACTCGTTTTCATAAAATGATTTACCACTTTGCAGTTGAAGTCGATTTTATTTTAAAAGAACCTAAAATAATTATGTTTAGATTGATATCGAACGAGTTCTTACCAAATACATTAAAATAATAATAATGTAGGTAATATCGAAAGTATTATGAAACTTCTTATTCAGCCTAATTTTGTTACGAAAACGATTTACAAATACGTAACAAACACTAGCCAAAAATCGTACAAACGAGCTACAGGCAAACAGAAAGGGAAAATAGTGGGAAAATCGCAACAGCCAACTGCTAGCCTATCCAGTGAGTGTTTATCCACGTCCGTTCGTGTTGTTAGAAAAGTTCCCAAGACAAATAGAATATAAAGCAGAGGCTCGCGTGTGCGCAGCCTATCAATCATCGAGATGATGTATTTGCACTACCCTTAGTGTATTCAAATAATTTAGTGGATCAGCTATTTTTGGGACTTTCTTTTGGTTAAACAGTAATTGGTATACTTGCTATTAATCGGAACAGACATGAATTTTGTTTTGTACTCCCTGTATATCGTGCGGTTGTAAAATAATCGGTTGCTATATCAAAATTTAACTGATTGATGATTAGTTGACGCGTTACAACTCAACCAATTACAGCAGTAAATTTTGAATGTAGTTAATAATTAGAATGTCAATGGGCTAGTTTAAAATCTAATTAGCCCGTCAGTTGGATTAACAGAAAATATTGGACACGTATTTTTTCTTTTCTACATCAAACAAAGAATGATGAAGATATAGCCCGTTATATTTCCGCGTAACGTTACGCCTTGCGACACTTTTAAGCAAGGCGTCACGTCACTCCCAAACTTTGATGCGCTTTATCTTTGTAATTTTTTGTTTGATTGGCACAAATGGCAAAATATGGGTCCAATATTTTTTTGATAATCTAACTGCCGGACTAAATAGAATAATCTTTCTTTGACCCAGGAAACTAGCCTAATTTCGTATTAGTGTACAGTAGTGGTGTTTTTTTAAAGAGTTATGGAGCCAAATGGCAAAATACGTAACCCTTAGAGTAACGTCTAGTACAGTTTTACCACAGAATACTTGGTTTTACCCACGCACACACGCACGCAAACACATACACACTATTAAAAATATAATATTAGACAACAATATTGTCAGTCAGGCTTGATGCTGGAACTTTTGGTACCTGTACACTATAATGGAAGAGCGGAGTTTTCCTAATACAAACAAACCTTTGCTTAAAAGGAAGCTCCAACTTCAATTGAATGTAACACCTAATTTAAATAAAAAATGTAAATATAAAATATTTTAAGATGCTTTATCACTTTTTCTTATACTATCTGTCACTATCCCACTAAAGTTTAAACGTTTATAATGGTTTGGAACCACTACATTGAACTAAACTGTGAATAAAAATCCACGCACTGAAAGTTAAACCAATTGTAAGTGACCAGACTTCGGCCGTAAAGAATACACTTCCCCATCGCCAACAGGAGGCCTGTCGTAAGAGGTGACTAATTCCTATAGCACGAGACGGGCAGCAGCGTCCGCATGCGAAATCTTATAAAAAACTGCGCTTGCCAACCCACCTGCCAAGTTTTAAATTAAAGTCGTTGGGGGAGGCCTGTGTTCAGCAGTGGACGCCCTATGGCCGAAAAGATAAAAGAAATCGCTATTCTCATTTTTTAAGCAGATGTTCCTCCATATTATAACCATGGTATCGCATAATTCAGGGGCTATTATTATACAGCCAATAAATCTTGCAAACTGTGCCATTTTGGGTGAAATATGGAATCCCTATCATAACGTTAGTTAACTGTTAGAGAATTTCGGAAGCATTAACATTACCCTCAGGTAGAATTAACTAGATGTTAAGAGTTACCTACGAGTTCTTCTTAGTTTAAAGGCTTTACTAAATCGTTAGCCCCATCCAGGTTGAATAGAAAATCCAGTATTACCTTAAAAGTACGTTATAGGTAACTATGCTGATATACATAACACAACCTAGCAACTTTGAACTCTAAATAGCATCAATAAATTAAATTTTCACCTCTAATCCCGGATACGATTCTCGGTCAGGTACTTACTAACTTTTCTATGTTGGTTCGGTTCTGGGTGCTGTGGTACCGTCGTTATTTCTGATTTCAACAACACAAGTGCTTTAGGATCAGAGTAAAGTATGTGATGTTTCCCATTCATCATTTCGGCCCTCAGTTTTACGTGTTATGTGATATTTATTCTCAAAAAAGACAAAAAAGTCACATTGAGAACAGAATTATTTGAATAGATAGCACACGTCTTTCGCACTGTATCGTTGCACTCCTAACTTAAAGTTATTAACTAGAATGATTTTAAATAACATATTGGGTGAGATTTTATTGAAATGTGTTAAACGAGCTTACTCTCTTTACAACTGAGGTTATTACTCGTATGTTATAAAGCCGTGCCACTTTCAAAAATATCTTTTTTTTCCGTAATTTATTCTTGTCTTAGGAAGAACAAGAAAACGAGCGCGACGTAACATACACAATTACCACAAGTACCTGCACAATTAGCACCTAGTACTGATTCCACATGCTTCTATTTTCTAGTGCTCTGTTCTATCTCTACTCTACTCAGGACAAGCTTGACCATTATTCTAAATGCGACAAGTCTAGATAGTACATTAAGAGCAACTTTCGTAGACCTTCATATCCTTTTACGAGGAAACCAGACCATTTCGAACCGTGGCTAATCATTCAGACTTTACTTGAATGTAATATTGCAAAACGTCTTGCATTTAAAAAAAAAGCTATTTATGGGTCTGTTATAGATTCATTAGTCAGAACAGAGGTCCTTCCATGTCCACTTATAGAACAATAGTCGGTACAGGAGCAAATGCAGACAATACTAATGCATATAGGCCATCAAGGTAACTCAGACGCTTTACCAAATGTTCCGTGACGAGAGTCCGCATTTGGGTAGCCATTACTGAAAGATTGATGACGTCATCGTGTCCTAGCGAACAATCTCGGCCGGTGGAATAGTTACATTTGCTGCTATGTCGTTTTAATGCGTGATTGAATCTTTATGGCTTTTGTAAATCAATGTGTCTCAATCAAAGTCGCAACTAATAAAGATTTCAGATGTTATTACAGATCTTCAATAAATATGAGTATGACATTTTGATTAAACAAGCTGTAAAAAAAACTTAACAAAATTAACCCGTTTACAGTGCAGATACACCATAAAGTACGAATACACCAGTATATTATCTATGGATCATAGAATATGACTTGGTTTTACTAAAGGTCTATATTACGCATTAAATTACCCACTTTATATATAATCGAGCATGTTTATCCGGGGTTTAAGCCTGCGGCAGGTATACATAAGTAATACTTATTTACTTCCAAACAGCAAATGAATTTCTGTTAACAAAGAGTTTTGTTCAAATCAAGCACGAAAAAAGTAACACACAAAGTAACTTATTACTTACCCTCCTTGAAATTGATATTTGTTAGGTAGCTATGATTGAAAAAAGGGCCTTGAATGTTGTAGTCTGAAACAGTACAATCGAATAACCGGTTAGCTAAAAGGAATCAATAAAATTGTTCACTCTACCGGCAACGATGCGTCAATTTCATTCAGCGTAGGTAACTCCCGTAAAAACGAAAAAAATAAATAAAACAAAACTCTGCTCTTCTCGCAAAAATAAAATCCATTGTGCTAAGCCGTAGGCAATATTTTTACAGTTGAACGAAACAAAGACTTATTGGTTATTTAAACGATCATAGTTGGATATGATGCCATTATTCGAATGATTGCACATAATTAATTCGCATTGAGTGAAGCATTAAATTTGAAAAACGTTCCAATTTAAATAATACTGAAAAGGTGCCTCTGATATTTGCAGTGTTGAAGTATTTCTCAAATCATAATATTATGTCCACATCAAATATGAAGCGGTCGCATGAAACCGTGTATCAACAAAACTTATATTGTGTCTCATGCTGCTGGGCTGAGTGGTTAAGTCACAGATGTAAAAAACATGCAGCCATATTTAAAAACGCTAATTACCTATAAAAAGCCTTTATACAGGGCGTACAAAAGAATAGGACAATCCTTCTTCTTCTTCTCGTGTCCAAGGAAACTAAATATTTTTATGTGACTAATACTCCGCCACGCGGACAGCGTTTTGAGTAACGTGAAGTATGTCTTGGTGTGAGCGATTTGACACACGAAACAAGACAGAAGATGGGCCATTGTTTGGGGGGAAGATCCGCAGTAATCCGCACTCGCATCTGTTGTTGATTGTATCAAATTCTCTCCTTCTAAAAAGACATGATCAGCTGCTCATTTATAACAACTTTGTTTTATGGGAGCAACATCAAAATCGGAAAAAAATAATTAGTTGCTCTATACAAACTAACGCGCTACCTCGATATTAATGTATGAATCATCTAAAAAAATACGATTTAGATGTTGCTTCCATACATGCTGTTTCATCGTTTCAGCCATAGGACGTCCACTGCTAAACAAAGGCCTTCCACAATGATCTATCATCGGGGGGATTGACAATACGAGTACTCGCCACGCTTGGCAGGCGGGTTGGCGAGCGCAGTTTTTTATAACATTTCGCACGCAGACGCTGCTGCCCGTCTCGTGCTACAGGAATAAGTCACCTCTCACTACACGCCTCCTGTTGACGTTAACGGTTTAGAGCTAATCAAAAAATAAGCTGTTACTTAAATACATGTCAAATCAAAGAACCACTGCATCTTTCTATAGGAGTTAACTCACTTTTCATTCTGAGTTTTATTCTATAAGTGTTTTATTATATTTTAGATGAGCGAATGATAATTTACCGTCCCATAACTGAAGGATAACCTTCTAACCACATATTCTAACATCATAGTAAACAACTTTTATTCTATGACTTTTAAAAGTATTATGCATTTCTTTTTCATTCTATACAAATTCAATCGGTTGTTTGGTAATTTTGTATGGGAAGTCGATAAATTTTATGAAAATTTGCAAACGTCATAGAACAAAAGTTATTCACAATGATGTATTTATTAGTTAGTTACAAGGTTATCCTTAAGTTACGGGACAGCCTGTATATTATTATATAACTATAACTAATTTATATATAAGTTTCTAAACTGTGATAACAAAAAAAATTACGCATGTTCGCTGAGACTACAAAAGTGACAACTTTAAAATAAAACCAAAATAGTCGACTTATCTTAAACGTTGGCATAAGAAAACTCTCTCTAAAAGGTATAAAAAAGGTACGTCCATACATAAATAATGTTTTTTTCGACGGCACCCTAACAAAAAATGCTTAATACAAACTGCATAGTTTGTTGCCCACTTAATAATAACTCAAGGAGCTGCTTCAATTAAATTTCCAATAAAGGGTCACGGGAGAAAGGCTTGAGAAGCATAAATTGTATAAGCCTGCCTAAACCGGCTACGAACGCTTTCATAAATACTGAAGTCCTATAAATCTAAAGACGACGTTAAGATCTACGTGACTGTCGGCATAGGAATTTTAGCTGAGAATAAGAAGTTAAACAAGGATGTTATACTGTTTGAGGGCTATCGTGTCTTTGCTCAGCAGTTGGCGCCACTGGCGAATTAAGTATTCATTCCGTGATATAATTATATCTTTAACTTTTTTTTCCACAATCACACCAATTAGCTAGCCCCAATCTAAGCAAAGCTTTTACCTACTATGGTGGCTAGATAATGGATTAAGATACTTAAATACGTGTATAAACATCTATGACTTAGGTTCAGATGCTTGTGGTCATCTCACAAACATTTGCGGGATTCGAACCTACAATTGCTCGGCTTTGGAGTCCGGAGTTCGAAATACTACACAAGACGGTCGTCAATAGTAATCATAGGCAAATAAATAAAAATAATGCATTTAATTACTTAAAGATTTAACATATTTTAGTTAAAATATCATCATCACCATTTCAGCCATAGGACGTCCACTGCGGTACATAGGCCTCCCCCATTGACTTCCAGATTGGCCGGCTGGAAGCGACCTGCATCCAGCGTCTACGCCGTCGTACGTGGCCTCCATTCTTGAACCTTTCTGCTCCATCGGCCGTCAGTTTTACGTAGTATGTACTATGTTAGCGACTTAGTTAAAATATGTAATACTTAAAAGAAAAATAAATAAAAAACTATGATGTGCTTTGGACCATACTCCCTCACGCGGGGCCAGTGCGTATAAGTAATAAAAGTACGATAAAAAAAGTTACCGACTTGTACAATAATAACCATAAATATATTAGTATTTCCATTTATCTATTTTCACAACTCCGGTAAACGTTCTGTAACATTGCTAGTTCTAGAGACCTTACACTACACTAGCGCCTCTAGCGGTGAATTTAAGCGCAATAGGATTGCAACGCTTTGTAATGTGATACGTTGCATCCAAGCTATTACGGTATTAGCAGCTCTTTTAGCACTACTTTGTTACTTGACTACAACAAGTAATTTACACCAAACGGGATTTAATTTAGGTTTTTAATCTAAATTCTCAAAATGTGGTTGATCCATCGCAACCAAAGATTTCTGTAAGCTTTTTGTATTTGATTAAATCGTTTACCCTTGTGAAAAAAACATAGGTACTTTATTTAGAGTTCCGTAGTGATAGTCATGTCTGTCCGTTTGTCTGTCTTTCTGTCTGTCCGCTTAGCTCAGAGACCCTTAGTATTAGAAATCCGTAATATCGAAATGGTATACATAATAATTACGTACAGTGGGGACGTTTTTTTTTTTGGCTATCATATGGAGTGAGGATGTCGTTGGATATTGTGGGTGCGAACGCAATTTTTTGATTCAGGGATCCGTTTGCGTAATATTACGCTTTAAAGTGCAATTTTTTGTTAGAGTCAAGTCTCTGTCAGCCAAATGGTTAGTTTAAATTTTAGAAATGTGAAATAAAAACCACAATAGTAGCATATTTATCGTAGTTATAAGGAAAAATATCACAACTAAGTTACCGACTTATCTTGGAAAACGTACTTTGAGAAGAAAATTACAAAAATGTTGTTGTTAATTATGTAAAAACAGGTAGCAAATACAGTATATTGTGACGGGAAACTACGGAACCTTTCATTGCCCGTCACGCACTTGGCTGGTTTTTTAGTTTAACTATATATACCACAACCGAATAGCCACCATTTTCGGTTAACCGATCCTAGTACCTACTTAACAATTAGTTTGGTGCAAAATTTATTACCGAATGTAGAATGGTTACATAATATCGTCTTGTAGAGAACAATGCGAACCTAATAGCCGCGAGGCATTCTTGTTGTCTAAATAGGGTACGTCGTAATCACATCATAGGTTTCTTTGCGAAATTGAAGGAATAACCTTAATCTGGTATAGAAATAACAAGAACAGAAGGCTGGTTTATATCTAGAATAAGATAGGAAAAACAAAAGTTAGACCGGTCGTGAAAATAGAATATTTATTTTATTGTCACTAAAACCCTAATCATCTACATTTATAGGATGTTCCTAAAATGTCATCGAGTGGAAGTTCAGAGATACTAGCTACGTTTGTTTCGCGATTTCCAGAAATCAACTCGAAATCTATTTTTTTGCGTTTTGATTTTTTTTTATATTTTGTCAATCTTGACTCACGTCAATTATTGAGGTACTTACATAATATGTATTGCATGCTTGATTTTGTTCCGAAATAAGTAATTAGTATAATAGTACTGAACTTCCAACCGGCCAATCTGGAAGTCACTGTAGGAGGCCATTGTTCAGCAGTGGACGTCCTGTGGCTGAAATGATGATGATGATGATGAGTACTGAAACAATAAATATAGGTCACTCTGATAACATTGCAACATGAAACAATATTATAACCTAAAATTAAGTAGTTGAATTAAAAAATCTTTAAATTTTTTTGAAAAGCCCACGTCAAAATGTAATCCTAGAAAACCTAATCAAGGCCCTGATTTCAGAATGTTTGAACCGGTTGCCAATTCGTAATCGAAGGGTTCTGAATCGGAAGCCTGAATTGGTAAACAGTTTCAGAGATAAATGGCATCATTCGAGTGCATACACAAACAAACAAACAAACAAAACTTCTTCATTCTGTCTAAAAAATCGGAACATATAAGTACATGGAGGTGATTTGGGTTCCCTAGGGGAGCTCTATCTATCTGCGGATTTTCACTTGACACATTTTTTGGGACACGCTGTGTCTTATAAATTGTAAGTCCTCCAATACATCACTAGGTATATAACAGAAAATGTTACCTGTTATCAGTAAAAATTTTCAATACAAAGTAATAACCACAATATGCATTTAAACAGAACACATCGTAAGTAAAAATTATGAAACTGGCTTTAATATCAGATGTTATAAGCAAGTAACAGTAAAACCTTCCATATAGCCTCCATAGTGAATGCCTACATAGACTCACACACCCATAGGTATGTAGATATAATGGGTACTATTATACAGTACTAACTGTACTTAGCCTAACAACGCCTCAGGAAATTATTATCTTCATCCGCCGAGTGTACTTACGTTCCTACTTACAATATAGAACACTCAAAAAGTTAAGATCACTAAATCTTTTGTTATTATTATATCCATGATTTACAGAAAACCTTAGCTAGATGACTTAAATAACTTTTAGTATGGGACAAAAATTTAAAATAAAAAAAATATAATTATCAGCTCCTTCTTTATAGTGGCTGTGCTAGAATAAAATGTATGAAACAGCCATTTTTTTTTTACCATAGTAAAAAATAATTGTATTCATAATAAGTAAAACACTATATTTAAATATCTGTACTCATTAAATAATGTTTATAATATAACAGACCTTAGAACTGAGTTTAACCTGGTCTCAAATGTCATTATGTATCAAAATCGATAGACAAAAAAACCAACATCAAAGTCCCAAAAAACAATGATTTTGTAGTCGTCGTGCGTGGTTTTCAAAATAAATTCATAATAAATCAGTAAGTAATTGATAATCATTTTTATTCAGTTAGTAAATGTAAAACTAATTTCTGTTACATAATATAAAATAACAAAAAATCAAATGAATATGAATGAATAAAAATAATATATCTGGTACACGAGTATTAATAAAGATTTATCTCAGTTTGTCACGTTTACTCTTTGCGGCAGCTAAGAAGTATCCTCTATTCTTACTTTGAATAAATAATATGTGTAAAAGCTTCCAAACTCCTGTAATATTTTATCCGGCTCTAAGCTGCAGCTTCATAAGTTAAATAGGTGCAATGATCTCGCTTACAATTAGTGCTGTCCTACGGCTTAGGCTACAAAAAAAATATATTTTTACCCACGACGGAACGGAGATAAGGTATACATGGGGCACACTAAAAGTTTTGCACTTCTAGTTAATCAGAACTATTTGAATTTCGAATGTTATATTTTTTTAAACGTTGCAATCTTCTTAGTAATAAAAAAAAACAATTGACGGGAAATGATTTGTCAATTGTTTTTTATCACACATCGAAGTTCTGCGTACGCAACGAAAATGGAATTAAGTCAAAAAGATTTTAGAGCGATGATTTTTTATGATTTTAAAAGGTTCTCTCTTTCCGCAAAATTGTGCCGTTCGTGTTCAAAATGCTTTTGGGAGAGAAGCACCTTGTTTGAGCACTGTGAGGCGATGGTTTGCTGAATTTGAGAGAGGTCGAGTTTTTTCACATGACGAATTTCGTGAAGGGCGGCCTTCAACTGCCTTCAACGAAAATAATGTGGCTACTGTTAAGCGGCTAATTGAAGAAAACCCGCGGATTACCTATGAGACAATTCGAGGACTATTGGGGATTGGTACGAGCCAAATTCAGAAAAATTTACACGAAGAATTGAAAGTTCGAAAACTTTGCTGTCGTTGGATCCCTCATGAACTGACAGCGGAGCAGAAGCGGGCTCGCGTGCATAGTGCTCACAGATGCTACTGAAGTACGACCACGGATATTTTAATGCTGTTTATGACATTGTCACACGAGACGAAACGTAAATTTATTATTTTGAACCCGAAAAAAAACAGCAATCTTGTAAATGGGTGTTTGAAAATGAGAACAGGCCAACAAAAGTGAGGCAGGCGAGAAACGTTGGTAAAAAAATGATCGCGTTTTTTTTCTCAGCTACGGGTCCCATCTGTACAATTCCACTTGAAGATCAAAAGAGT
This sequence comes from Anania hortulata, assembly GCA_963576865.1. Lineage (NCBI taxonomy): Eukaryota > Metazoa > Arthropoda > Insecta > Lepidoptera > Crambidae > Anania > Anania hortulata. The sequence goes on along the minus strand of OY756392.1, from coordinate 14,456,816 downwards.
GTTAATGCCGTATTCTACCATTTGTTTACCCAGGGTGTTAGAAAAAATTCGCGAAAGACGACCCAAAAGCCGCGTTCTTCTACATCATGACAACGCTTCTTCACACACGGCCAACAAAACAAAGTTATTTTTAGCTTCCAAAAAAGGACAACTCGTCACCCATCCCGTGCTAGGTCGAGGCTATGCTCGACCTAGCACCCTGTGATTTCTGTATTTTCCCCAAATTCAAAGATTTGATGAGAGGTTTTACCTTTACCAACTCCGAACTCCGGCAGTGATAGCGTTCAATCAGCACGTAGAAAACATGCCTTCAGGTCTGTGGTCCTCTTGTTTTAAAAAATGGTTCGATCGCATGAAAAAGTGTTTAAAATGTTAAAGAGAGTATTTTGAGAAGCAATAAACATAATATTTTGGTTATAACATGTTTTTTTTTTCACGTTTAGGGTTGTTTGTGTATTTTTATTCCGTAGCCGAGAGGCGAGCATACCGGACTTTGTTTCGCTATCTCTGAGGTTCCGGGTTCGAATTCCAGTCGGTCAATGAAGAAAAATAACTTGTTGTCTCGGGTCTGGGTGTCGTAATACCGTCGTTGTTTTTTATTTATTTCTGTAACACAGGTGCTTTAGCTACTTACCATAGGATCAGAGCAATGTTTGTGATTATGTCCAATATATTTTATTATAAAAATCACGGGCTGACGGCGGGTTACAACGTTAGGATACAACCAGGTATGTCACATAACTATTATACCAATTGGGAACTGCAAAATTTTGGGGCTAGTAGGAGTTTTTCAACGACATCTGAAAAGTTTAAGCCAGCCTTCTGCACTGGTATTCTGCCAAACAACGAACAAGGCTTTGCCTAACCGATGGGCTCCGCGCAAGCTCGTCTTCATGGGTCCACTGTTTTGATTATTTCTATACCACTAAACAGCTTTAGTGCGATCTGGAGCAGCAATTTAAGGAGCAGCTTTTTAGCTCTGCTCTGCTTTTGCAGAGCTGAAAGTTAGGCCATCAAGAAGTTTCTTTACATTACGGAACGAGTAATCTATTGAAAAATAACCATAATATTTTATATTTTTTGCATTCAGAGTAATGGTAGTTTATTAATTATTATATCAAGGGATAATATTTTTACTAGAAAAAAAATTCAATTGTGGCTATCCAGGCAACTGATCCTCTTACCAACTGAGCTACGGAGGACATAGTTATGTTGGCGAATTTATTGAAGTGTTTATAGCTGTTAGTAAGACAGCGTTGTTTCATCAATGTCTTGGATTTTAAACCCACGAACATCCAAAGAAATATTATTGCAAAGATCAGTACCATAATCATCATTTCAGCCATAGGACGTCCACTGCTATATATAAGCCCTTATTGAATTCCAGATTTGGTGGTTGGAAGCGGCCTACATCCAGCGTCTTCCTGCGACCTTCACTAGGTCTACTGTCCACCTTGTGGGTGGACGTCCTACGCTACGCTTGCCGGTTCGTGACCTCTATTCTAGAACCTTTCTGCCCCATCGGCCGTCAGTTCTACGTGCTACTGCTACTGCCCACTGCACTTCAGCTTGCTATTCCATTGGGCTATGTAAGCAGTTTGTTTGTTTATATTGCAAAAATAGTTTAATTAATATATTTGTATTATTTGAATTCACAATAATGCAAATATCTTTTTTTATTTTTTATTGTGGTATTCGAACCTGGGCGGGCGCTATCGGGCGACAGAGACAGTTGATTTTTTAATGTGAAAATATCGTCCTTGATAATCATTTTGTATTTTTGCGAGATCGTATCAAAATTGAGGAGACCAGTAAACGAAGAAAAGTTGCTGACATATTCAATGAGTCAGCAAGCTGAAGTGGCAGTGGGCGGGGCACATAGCACGTAGAACTGACGGTCGATGGGGCAGAAAGTTTTTGGACGACCTGGCAAAGATTGCAGGAAGCCGCTGGATGCAGGCCTCTTCTAACCAGCTATTGCAATCTAGTAGTCAATAGGGGATGCCTATGTTCAGCAGTGGACGACCTATTGCTGAAATGATAATGATGATGAACAATATTTGATAGTTTAGATGCTATTTACTCAATCATGATTTTACAGATGAACGGAATTAGCTTGGCACATGTATAGAAATTGATCTAACTTAACACGTTGAATTTTTATTCTGTTTTATGATCTCGTGGGTTTATTGCTGAAATCTACGTTGACGAAGTCGCAGGCAGAAACTAGAGGCTGAATTCCCGTAATTTGACAATAGTCGCAATCCGGTGTCGATCCGCTCCCAGTAACATTACGATCACAAACAGTATTCTCGTAAACTTTTAATTTGACGAAAAATTATCAAAACTATCGTAATATGACTGAAAATACTGCTATAAAAAACTAATCTTGGTTTCTTCCATTTTTAGTTGCATTACGAACTATAATTGCATTTTTTGGGTTTACGAGAATACCGACTGTGATGTAATGTTACTGGGAGCGGATCGGCACCGGATTGCGACTACTGTCAAATTACAGGAATTGGGCCTCAGATGGTTGCCGTAGAAGTCCATATTCGTTACATGTATAACAGTTTTACAAATTTTCAAGTCCACTAAATTTGAAGAATCACGGTAACGGGTGATCAAAATTTTGTACTGAGACTTAGATGTAAGACTGTGGTACTTCCATCCGCTTTGTCTGTGCTGACAGACAGATTCAGAGAATTTGAACTATATTAGTTATATAAAAAAGTTTGAGATAGCTTTACAAATTCAGATTATACTTAACCCGTTATAATACATAATTTCTATGTGTCTAATTTTGATGTACTGAGAAGATAGTAAATAGAAGTGGTTTGCATAAACCGATTCGTTAGCAAACCCTCAATTTACTTTTGAAAGAGCTAATTTCAGTCAAAACCTCACGTGTGAACTCAAGTGCTGCCAGTAAATTCTTGAATACATAAATATACAACGCGAGCTCTGCATAGACATCTTACACTATAGAGTGCAATATGCATCGCATCATATTTGAATATAACCTTTGCCTGCAGCCCTATCGGAGTGGCTATGTTCCCAAAAAAAAGGTAAGCTTATGTGTTAAGTCTAATAGAATCAAGGCGTTTGTCTACGATAAATAAGATTTATATAAAAAGAAAATCAACATAAAATTCCTGTCCTAATTTGGCTGTGGTTTTAAACTTCCCTTCTTTTCTATTTATTTTAAAACTGTATTTTCAAAATCAGCAAAAAAACTTTACGCTTTCGCAAGTTCAATAACCATTTATTTAAATGGGTCAGAAAATTACCTAACTTTAATAAAGTCACTATCGCTTGGCCTTAACGGGCTTGGCTTGTGCGGGTTCTATTAAGTTTAGTTGTCTGTGGCCGCGCGTGACTCAACCAGTAAAATTTATAACATTCGTGTGCAGAGTTTTAAACACATCAGTCTAATTAATTCCTCTTTGAATTTTTAGACCTCATAATCCAAAGTTAAATTACTAAAAGTATTTTTCTTAACTCTAACGTAGCCTACAATATTTTTTTTTTCAGTTTCAGATTATTCTTTATCGTATATTTAACGCCAGACAGTGCATTCAGTAAACTTATAAAATCTGTTTACGGCAAAATTAAAAGTAAGTACCTATATACTTTGTAACTATGATAAAAATGTCTGGTATTGCTTTAATATTAAAAAATAAAAACCTTAAGGCCTTAAGCAATTTTAATTTTATAGGCTCTTAAAGGCAATTCGTTAAATTATCTCGTTTTACATTCAGTAAAATGCTTTGCGAATACTTTGCATTGCCCGCACGTCGTGGGGTTGCCAAAGATAAATAAGTTAAACACGTCGATGTTTCACTCGAAAGCAATATCGTAAAAGGAGCAGAAGGAACGTTTAAAACTTTGCCTTATGCTAGTGTGGAGATCCGAGCTGGAACAATATTGAGGGACATAAGACCACTTACAACTTTTTCTCGTCTTTTAAAACATCTTAACTGAAATCTTTTGAACGAGGATCTTTCCACGAGGACGATATTTAACTATAGTGTATTGTCAACCTTTTTTATACAAAGTTAGCTAGCTAGCTCAATCAATCAATAAATGCTTTAAATTTTTTAATGCAGTCTAATTACATATTACATAACACACATTCAACGCTATATCTAGGTTGCTTTTTAAACTAAAGCTTGTAAAATGTTAGCTTTAGTCCCGAACATGAACATTTATTGTTTGATTTGCCAAGACATTCATTGTCCAACTCCAATTTCACCCTTAGATAAAATGCATGCTGTGTGTAGATAAAATCATAATACCTTATCAAAGCAGTCATTATTTAAACCCGTCAACATCCATGCGGTCTTATTGGACCGCATAATAATGGAATTATTATTTTAAAAAATACACCATACACGATTATTTATTTTTCATGCATAATTTATTCTAAAACTTCGCCAATAATAACTTTGAGAACAATAAAAAGCCTAGAATCACAAACACACTGATTTATTACTAACAAAAAAACGTAACTTTCAGCCTAGACATAAATTATTCGCATTGAAAAGTTAAGTTTTTCGTGGCTCCGAAAACGTAGGTAAGCCTGACTTTTTATCATCATTGCGAGAGCTTTTAACATAAAAATACTGTAGACAATTTTTCAACGACGCAAACCCATGAATTTCAAATACGTTTTTACAGATAAGGGCCATTGTTGATATAAAATACGATTACGCTGCGTTACCACGCGAGGGCAGCCATCCCCCGACCGTAAAAATTACAATACAACAAAGCAAGAGGTACAAATCACGAGAATACAAAGTTTGTATTAATGATGGTACGTACATTTCGTACTTTTTACGATGCAAATATTTTTTATTGCTCAATAACTTTATGTTTGGCCCAACTGGATAGAAAAATGATTACATAAATTCGAATACCATTTAAAATGCGCAAATATTTTAAAATAGAGCTTTTGAAGCTCAAACTAAATGAAAAAGATTGAAAAATAATTAAAAAATACTGTTAATTTATATGTTTTTTTGTATGCCTTTACTAGCCTTCTACACAATAAAAGAATTAAATGAACAAACAAATTATCTATTTATTTTGGTAACTCATAAACATCATCATGCTGAACTCCGTAGCCCAGAGGCGAGCACGCCACGTGCCGGACTTAGCATCGCCATCTCTGACGACTCGGGTTCGATATCCGGTCGGGTCAATGCAGAAACGACGAGCTTCGGTCGAGATTTCCGGATTTGGCATTTGGCGAGATCTACGATCCGGACACGTTCAAGACTTGAGGTCTACATTAACGGTAGCATCAAGTATTAAACTTATCACACTAAGTTGTCACTAATAATGCAAGATAATATATTTTTTGAATAGTAATAATTATGTATTTACAGCTTATGATTAACATCTGACGACATCCTTAGGCGAGGGGAGGGCGAGTACGTCGGACTTTGCGTCGGGTTACTGTAGAAAACTTTTTTGTTTGTCTCGGGTCGGGGTTTTGTGGACCCGTAATTTTTTATAATTTCTATAACACAAGTGCTCTAAGCATCAAACAAGAATGTGAAGTTGTTCAATATTTATTTAATATTTAATTATGACAAAAAGAAGGAAAACTAAAGCTAAGCCAGCCCTCATTTTAAAAGACTTAGGGCCAGTTTCACCACTTGCTGATAAGTTCCAGATAACCTATCTGGCACTTTTTGACAGCTCATTGTATGGGTTGTCTGTCAAAACAAGTGCCAGATAGATTATCCGGAACTTATCAGCAAGTGGTTAAACTGGCCTTTATATTATTTGGAAGGCATTTACATCTTGTTTATGTGTATAAAAAAATGAATTTATATTTCCCTTGGCCATCGCATCACGCGGATGGAACAATTTTGCTAATTCTTTTTTTATTGTCTTATTTATTGTCAGGAGAAGATTCTTTTGAAGGAAAAAAATAAGAAAGTTGCGCAGAAAATTATGTAGAAATAAACTGAACACCACACGAACGACGTCGCGGGCAATAGCTAGTTCTCAATGAATATATAGAAACGTAAACCTACCTAGCCTAACCTTACTAAATTATGTTGAGGAAAAAGTTATTAAAAATAATAAAAAAACTATCTGATAAATAGTTATTTTAATACCTTATCACGATGACATGTAAAATGACGCGATTACTGACAGGGAAAAACAAATTTCTAGTAGTTTTAAAACCGATAAGCAACATGTGGAAGTTAAATTGTACCTACCCTTTTTGTTGCCCTAGTTTATTTTATTAAATAATCAAAGTATGACTTTTAAAGGAAATTAAAGCGAATATTTTATTAACACAATTAAACTCTAACGCAAATGAACTAACATAATCACGAAACGTCGTCACATGAGTTTAGTTTTTACCCGGCCGCGCGACATCAAAGATGAGGTTATGTTTTTCACGCCTATAAAGGGATACCCCTAAAATATTTTAAATAAAACTGTATTGCTTTGATTTAAAAAAAGGTACTTATGGTCTGATCAAGTCAAGAGGTATCATCTGCCTGCCTACCACCTAAGCATCACTGCGGCTGGTTGGATTTCAATCGATGAGGTGTCTGTCTATTCGTATAAACTTTGCGATGCTATAGGCTAGATTTTTTAAACCAAAATTTTAAGTAAATTACAAAATGACAGAAAAGATGAAATAAAATTGTTTAATGGATTACCAACGTAAGATACAGTTTACATGTAAAAATTAACAATGAAATGGCTTAACGCTTACTGTTCCTACATTTACAGGTAACCACAACATGCATTTTAGTGAGAGCCTAATTACTTAAAATTTAATAAAATAACACCGAATAGGTCTTTTATAATCACGCTGGTACTACCATGTTTTGTGGAAACCGGCAAGCTACCTAGGAAACAAATATCTGGCCATGTCGCCACCGCCGGGTCCGGGAAAAAGGGGTAGATCCAAGAAATGCTGGCTTGACGTCGTGAGGGCTGATTTGCATGCCAATATTCGAAAAACTAGGGACCCCTTAGACAGTGCGAAGTGAAGGAGTAAATCAAGGAAAGCGGACCGTGGGCTCCAAAGCGAAGGAATTGACCGTATAGATGGTGATGGATGTCTTCTTTTGATGATGTCTAAATCAAGATGATATTTCCTAGGCTATTTAAAGCCTTAAGCTCCATCTAAAACAACACAATATCCAACTGTCTCGGTTGGGTTTTTTACGTGTAACTTGTCTTACATGTAGTATGTCCGTGAAACAACAGTTATTAATATTTTCACACTGAAGTTGACAAAAGAACTTTATACAATGTAGGCTTTAGAATTAATAACACTGTTCATAACCAACCCTTTTAAATAGCTGGCTAATTATTTCTGAAGCACCTGCCGTGTACGAGTCACGAGCTGTAATAGCTAAGAAATTAAGATGAATCCCAGTAATTTTAACTCATAAGTCGACTTGCGAACATTTTGCGTCGAGAGAACAGCTTAACACGAAATTCGGATGCCTTTATTATTTTAAGCTGGTTCGAATTATGCCGTCTTTTGTCGGTGATACCTACTCTGAAGAGTTTAAATAGAAGCTGAAGAACTTAATGTTTAAATACTTACTCCTCACTTAACTCTCAAATAATGCAATTAGGGTGATGATATTTTGTATGTTCGAACACATTTACTGTTTTCTATAAACAGTTGTGTAGGTAGGTACCTATATCAAAATAAAGTTAAACTCAGAAGCGAAAAATAATATTCTGGAAAAATAACTGCTGACGGTATGTTTGAATGAATATAATTCTTCGCTTTGTTTTTAAAGTAGATTTTTAGTTTTATAGAAAAATTTATTATATTTCACTATTTTTAGTGTTAGGTCCTCAACAATACGTACTTGTTTGAGTCCAATTGAAAATCTCCTCTTTTTGGAGTCGTTAGAACGATAAATTAAGTATTTAATAATGAAGTCGGGTCAAATTGAGAGTAAAGCCTACTTTATTCTAGTCTGATGCTGTAACCATGAGATAAGGTCTTGTGTTGAATACCTAAGTCAAATTGATTGAGAAACGATCATTCTAATTATGCTCGTTTCTGGTTGTGCTGATTCACGCCCCCAGTACCTAAATAAATTTGGTGTCTGCGGTACCTCGTAAGCGCCCTTTAAGCTTAAAAGACACTACTAAATACTTTCTGTCGAAAAATCATAGTAATTATCCACTAACTAATAATAGTTAAGGGGTTCTGTGGCTTTCATCATCAGTTCAGCAGTATGAATGATGGCTCCGAGACGCAAACACCTGAATAAGTTATCTAATGTTAACTAACACGCTCTACGTTCCATCAATTCCATCATCAAATCCTAACTTCGTGAAAATGGGACCACCTTGGGAGTATTTTAAACAAAATAAGATTTTTTTATTATCGGTCGACAATAGGCTAGTTTCCTGGGTCAAAAAAATATTATTCTATTTCTATTTTAAAATATTGGACCCATATTTTGTCTTTTGACAAAAAGAAAAAAGAAAAAATACATGTCCAATATTGCCTGTTAAACCAACTGACAGACTAATTAGATTTGCCTATTGAAAATATCGGTGAATATTTATAAAAAACATACTGTAGATTATAGAACTTTCTCCTTTTATGAAGTCTGTTAAAATGCACTAGCATTTGAGATTAGTTAATTAAAATTAATTCTCTTTAACCACCACTAATAAAAAAAAAAGAGAAATTATAATAAAAACGTTAAAATTATTTCACAGTTTCGAAAACCCAAAACTGTTACACTGTCTCAGTTGGCACTGCTCTAAAAACTTACTTAATCTGAGTTGCGAATAGTTTTAAAAAGTAAAAACTTGTCTTTAGTGTGACAAAGTCGACAAAAGTACCGCTAAGAAGATCCCAGAGGTGCCGTCATTTGTGAAACATCTCTAAGTTGGACCATAAATTTGCCTTAGTGGCTCAGTTGGACTCTGTTTGCGCTTTATTAAATGTATAAAACATGCTGACGTCAGCCAACTGTAAAATGTATAAGTGTGAATAAGTTACGACCTTGTAGACGTATTTTTGAAGCATTAGAAATTAATCTCAAATTCGAACACGAAAACCATTTGTGTATGAAATTCATTTCTATTGCTCACGATTTTACACATTTTTGAGTCACTCGAAATAGGTGTTACTATTAAATTGAAATCTTGTAACTATTTTTATTTCACGCAGAAAATATTATAAACCGTTAAGCAAAAACTCATTAACGAACGTAAATAAAAAGTTATTAGGTCAAATTTCTGTCAAACATACGTTTACTTGTCAATGTAATTCTTCCGTACTTTCTACTAGTAGAAAACAAAAAGAGTGGTCGTTGCAGAATTCACAGAATGAATTTTCAAAAATAGTGATTTTAGGAATTCGCATGCGAATCTTGCGATTTCGTATTCGGATTGGAATTCGCATGATTCAAAAATACGTCTCCTGGAATAAAACTGCGTGAGCTTCCTGGGGGATTAGCAATATACGACCATACAACATTATTAATTATGGATATACGTTTATTCGATGTTATTAGGTAGATGTTGCTAACATCACCGAACTTTGTGTAATATATATACTAGGTGTTTTCCACGACTTCGTTCGCGTGGTGTTTCCAAAACCATAGTTAAATAAATAAATATCGGACAACATCACATACATTGTTCTGATCCTATGAAAAGTAGCTTAAGCACTTGTGTTACAGAAATCAGAAACAACGACGGTACCACAACACCCAGACCCGAGACAATATAGTTTTTTTTTTCTACATAGAAATGGAACCCGGGACCTCAGAGATAGCGATACCAAGTCCGGTATGCTCGCCTCTCGGCTACGGAGAAGTTAGCCTAAACTAAGGGCCGCGGGAAACAGAGCTAGTGGTTAACATGTTATTTTTTTCACATTAAAAAAAAATTGCTAACTGAACAGCGACATTTAGATGGTATGAAACGCCATAATGACAGTTATCTTACATCCCTCGGAAACCGTTTTTTCGTAATTAAAAGAATTCCATACGCTATTTTAGGCTATAATCTATTTCTGTGCCAAAGTTCATTTAGATCCGTTCAGCCATTCTGATGTGATTAAAAAACAAACATCCATCCAAACTTTTGCATTTATAATATTATTAAGGTAAAATTAGTACCTACCTGGGCGTTCCTAGCCATGCCAGCTCTATAGTTAAAATTAAGCTTAACAAACTTCGAAACTTCTTCTCAATTGATATCAATCTCTTTATGTTGAATCTAAAGTTTAAAATGGGTTTGATGACTGCAATAATGCATTTATTATTTTTATAAATCAAAAGATGAAATACAGGAAATGATAACAATCGCTGAATGAGGCAAACTCACAAAAAACATTAGGACGGCTAACATGCAGTATAACAAATGACTTTAATTCATATTGCCTAAATACTCTTAGTGGAAACACATTACTTTTCACCGCAATAGAATCAGAAACAGTAGGTACCTACGTTTACTTCTCCACCAAACCCGCAAATCAATAACGACGCACAAAATTTACTATAGTGGGCGTTGCCAAATGTAAAAGCATCTTATTTTTATTTAAATAAAACGAATTTCGTGTGGGAACGGCCGTAAAGAATACAGTTCCCCACCGCTAACAGGAGCGGTTTCGTAAGAGGTGACTAATTCCTGTAGCACGAGACGGGCAGCAGCGTCTGCGTGCGAAATCTTATAAAAAAAACTGCGCTCGCCAAACCGCCTGAAGCGTGGCGAGTATTGGCAACCCCCCTAATCATTAGGGGAAGCCTGTGTTCAGCAGTGGACGTCCTATGGCTGAAATGATGAGGATGATGATGATGAAACGAATTTTTCGTAAGTAAGTTAATCTTCATTTGCATAGAACACGGTACATTCAGTTCTAATATTTAGGTATGGCACATACGTCATGTTTTATCGATCTATTGATATGCAAATGGAATTGGAATATTTTATTCAAATATATTTAGGTCAAAGATCGGCCTTATTCAGACTGTTTTTTTTTTGTTTGGGCTAGGTAGCTACATTACGTCTAAACTAAATAATTATGACTGTAAATAAATTAAGAAATTTAGATCATCAATTGATTATGTTGATGAGAGTATTTTTTCCAAGTTTAAACCAGAGCTGCCAGATGTTTACCCTGGCTTAGCTACTGCTATCTACTCTCATTGTGTTAGTAACCCTCTTACAATTACACAAGGTTACAGCGACCCGATGTACTGAATTTTTCATTTTGGATCAGGATGTATTTATTTTTATTTTTATTTTATTTTATTACAAGATCCACAGCTCTAATTACAATTAAGATGGACTTATGAACTAAACTTACAGCCATAACGGATCTACTTTTTAAATTTTAAAACTTATGATTATTAAATAATTATTAATAACCCAGCCGAGTTGGATTCGACGATTGACCTCCTTCTCAAAATTGGATTTACCCAGCTGGATAACTTGTCCTAAGTTGACATATTTGTCAACAATTTCGAGAGTAGAGCTCCCAACGGATACTGGGTAGGGCGCAACATGGGCAAACGAACAAAAGTCGCTGACATAGCCCAACGGATTAGCAAGCTGAAGTGGCAGTGGGCGGGGCACATAGCACGTAGAACTGATGGCCGATGGGGCAGAAAGGTTCTAGAATGGAGGCCGCGTACCGGCAAGCGCAGCGTAGGACGTCCACTGTCAAGGTGGTCAGACGACCTGGTAAAGGTCGCAGGAAGACGCTGGATGCAGGCCGCTTCCAACCGGCCAATCTGGAAGTCAATGGGGGAGGCCTATGTTCAGCAGTGGACGTCCTATGGCTGAAATGATGATGATGATGAATAACCCAGCCTCTTAGTACCAAAATAATATGGTAGGTCACTAATTGGTAACGTTTTTGGTGTGTTTAACTCCGTTGCTTCTGCAATATTTCTACGTTGCATAGTTGGCAGCACTGATACCAATTAAGCGATAATTAATCTGTATCCGCGATACTAAACTGTTGTATTTACAATCTAAATGATTGAATACATCTTTTTTGATAACTTATAATTAACTTTAATATTCAAAGTTAGTAAAGGCAACACAATTTAGAGCTGCCTACTTGATGGAAGACGCAACGTGGGCAGGCCTACCACCCGGTGGACCAACGACCTAGTCCCTTGTCCTTGTCCCTTGCGGGCAGCTGCTAGATACGAACAGCCCAGAGCCGCTCGTTGTCGCGTTCTAAGGGAGGCCTTTGTCCAGCAGTGGACTTCCAAAGGCATATAATGCTGACAATAGGCTAGTTTCCTGAAAAAATATAATTACTTTGTCAGTTCAATTAACAAAAAATATTGCACCCATATTTTTTTTTTCTCAATCAAATAAAAAATGATGATGATATAGCCCGTTAAAGTTGCGCGTAACGTCACGCCTTGCGACACTTTTTAGCAAGGCGTGTGATATCAATTCCCAAACTTTGATGCGTCGTTGATTCGACATTTTTTGTTTGATTGACAAAATACAAAATATGGGTCCATACTGGAATGCCACAACGCACTCCAATCTATTGCGAACACGAACAGAGTATCCCTGCAATGGATCAAAGGACACAGTAACTCACTGGGCAATGACGCAGCAGACGAACTGGCTAAAAGAGGATCGAAGGCAGTAGTGTACGGACCGGAACCACTACTGCCCATACCCCAGTACCCCAAATAAAATCATAGTTGCGCGAAAGAACCAAAGAAACACATCTAACAGAATGGAGAAACAGTGAAGGATGCAGGCAAATGAAAAATTCAGTTCCGGCGGTATCAAATAAGCTTGCCCACAACCTCATCAGACTAGCAAGGGACAAAATTCGCAAGGTTATAGGTGTTATAACCGGCCATTGTCCTCTTAACAAACAACTGTTTAACATAGGTGTGACAGACAGCCCCACATGCAGAGGATGCATGGAGGCAGAAGAAACGCCACAGCACGTGCTATTAGAGTGCAGAAGCGTGGCAGATCAACGGGCACGGATTCTTCAATTACCAGGATCTCTCCCGGAAGCCTGCAGCAGTCTGAAAAGGCTGCTGACCTTCTGGGACGACCTAGGATGGTTGGAGTAAGAAAGACTAAGTAGCACTCACAATGGCCCAATCATGAGGCTAAGTGCGGAGAAAGCCCAGCTAAACTAACTAACTAACTAACTATGGGTCCATATTTTTTGACAATCTAACTGACAGGCTAAATAGAATAATATTTTTTTGACCCAGGAAACTAGCCCATTCATGCGGTTTAATACAAAGTAAGTATTCCTCGTTTACAGAAAGACGTACAATTAAGTCGGTCTTATCTTTTCTTATAATTGAGCTATTATCTGTTTTGTTGTTTAACTATCACGACAGATAGTCAATTAAAGTTTTTTTTTCTTTAAAAAGCTCAATGTTTATTTGAGGGTCAGTCATGACCCATCTGAGGATTGTGTTACCACATTCGATTGGGTGGTTCTAGGGTTAAAATTACGTTTTCTAAAGTCACGCAACACTAATGTCAAGGAATTAGCTTAGATTGCCTTGAACTTTATGTAAAAGAAATATTAATTTGGTCGTGGATAGATTTTCATTCCGATTGTGCTAGCCAAGTTTATTTACAACAACATTATTCTGGCTGAAGTTTTATTCATTGAGAGTTTTATCACGATTAACTAATGCTATTTCACTGTTATTTCAGTACAGCTTGGTACGCGACCACACGATCAATCCATGCATCTGAAACTCGTTTTCAGAAAGCAAATTTTGCATTTTCTTAGTAACTCATTTCTTTTTATTGTTACAATGGGCCTTAGATGCCATAACAAAGAATAATAATTAGCTATTTCATTATTAACACAGTTTATAAAACGATCACCATACGCTACGAATCGCCGCTTCTCGCTTCTTGCGGCCGCTATAGATGACAAACAAAATGCAGAGACTTGCCACTCGCACGCCCTCTCTCTTACGCGTTAAATTATTACAGATTAAATAAGTAAATTTTATTTTAAAAAAAAATACCGACTTCTAAACACTAAAATGCTAAAAATAATCCTAACACTTAAGTACCTAATCAGTTACTTTTGGAGTCGGTGCCAGCCGATGAGAGATTCAATGTTTTTGTTTGCACTTAGGTACTTAAGTGTTAGGATTATTTTTAGCATTTTAGTGTTTTGAAGTCGGTTTTATTTTTTTTAATAAAATTTACTTATTTTATCAATTTTTAGTGATAAATCCTAATCTAACTGCTGAACACCGATTTCATCCCCTATTTTCCTACCCTTAGGGGTGATTTTTATTTTGCAAACTTACAAAAACTAACATGCATACAAAAAAAAAAAAAAAGACATACAGTCGAATTGAGAACCTCCTCCTTTTTTGAAGTCGGTTGAAAATAATAGCCACGGACCAAAGTTTTGGTGATCACCTGTAAGTGATTTATCACTTACATTTAGTATGAAATGACAAGTCCTGTCAACCCTTACCCATACAAAAACGGTACCGAAACTTATTAAAAAATGACGAAAAATTTTGTCGATCAAACCATTATGACATTTCTAGTCTACGATATAAGGTATGTGCTCCATGATACGGTATTACTCATAGTGCTCTGTCTAGCCTCAGTTGCCATCGTTTTGTTACTGCCTAGAGTGGCCTAAGTTGATTTTAGATTATTGATATCATTGTACTGTACAATACCTATTTCACACACAATGTAAATTATATAATGAAACTATCACTGATGTGGTGGAAATCATCCCACCAACGTCTACCTTGACAAAGTATGCCTTTATACGTCCCACTGCAGGGCACAGGCCTCACCTCAACTATGAGGTGATTTGGGCCATACTCCACGAAGGCCTAGTGCGGATTGGTGTAGGCGTGTTGTAAGGCCAGTGACTAAACCTTACTCTCAGATGTTATTAAGCCGCCTTAAGGCTTTAACTAGGCTTCGCGACTATCAAGCGATATTAGCCGAGATCAACTTTTAACTTTTAACGTGGCTTCCGATAAATGTAACTAAATATGGTTGGAATAGTCACCCATTCAATCTCAATCGCTGCGTAGGTGGTTGAACTTTGGTATTTACTACCTAAGCTGCCGCCAAGGAGCTACAAGCACCTTCTATTGTTTAAGAAAATACAAATAAAAACATGAATATATCACAGCATATTTCTCCACACGTAAGAAGTGACTCTGTCATACATCTGAGAATTGCATAGCAGATTGTTATTTCTCGAACCCTGTTTTCTAACGGTGGGTACTTATTTCTTGCAAAGCTATTCCACTTGAAATGTTTTTTACAAAAAATATAATACAAATAATATACACCTTGTTCTTTATCTTTTGCTAGTGCAAGGAACAAAAATTCGCTTGCACTAGTTTAGTTTAGTAGCCCATAAAGCTAGAAATAAATTACCACTATCAAATAGAGGATTGAGTTCATATACTTCTTGACTAGAGAGCGTATTCAATTATTTAGAGAATATCCTCAGAAATCTCGTTTAGCTTGCAATATTTATGAGACGACCTAATGCAGGCATTCTAGCCGTTTGCCTTATGCGAGCTAAAGTTGCTAGTATATGACCCAGCACATAATACACTTGCTTGTGACTTTCGGAGTATGTTGAACTTTAAATGAGATTCTTGGAATGTTTGTAAGGAGACACTTTACTGGTGGAATGTTCATTCTGTGTCCAGTGGTTTGCGCTTCCTAAAAAGATTTTGAATAAAAATTGAAAATTATGATTTTGTTTATAAAGGCACTTTAAATTATTTTTAAATAGCTTTTTAAGCAAAACTAAAACAGATTAATTATTATTAAATAAACTAAAAATTCACTGCATCTCTTCTTACTCATATAAATTATTTAAGTACGCTTGCCTATGACTGGCAAGTCTTTTTAATACATTTGCGCTATTACCGTCTGATCTAGGAGTAAGTATTTAGATTAATGTAGACTATAGTAGAATATTTTTTACATAAACAATCCTATTTTCCTAGAAAAAAAAAGTAAGTATTAGAACTTATAAGCCAAACAAAACACTGCTCATTCTGGCTTGTTTCATAGGTCTGTTGAACCTTTATTCTATCTGTCTGCTTATCGTTGTTAAATATCCATTCACCTGTATTATGTTTTAATCATTATTTTTAATAGCACTACAAAATACTCTTGTATTTTTTTAGTTAAAACACTTTTATTAAATAGCTTTACTTTTATCTAACTAACAGAATAACTGACTATGTTTTAAAATTTCGAAAGTCGTTTTAATCTACTTACCTTTATTTTCGTATTAATTTATAACTTTAAAAGGATATAACATTCGAATGATAACTAAAATAATTTGATACAACTATCCTGATTTGATGATAGAGCCAGGAGGTGGTCAAACTCTCCAATGGCTTCTGGTAAAACTTTCGCTTTGACAAGTGCGATAAATTTATAAATGTGTATTATGGTTTTTGAAATCGTGATATTGAATAATTAAGGCACACAAAACCTTAAACAACTTAATATAATTGCGAATAAAATTAAATGTATTTACCTACTGTGAGGAAAAATAAAATGTTCACGCAAGATAGCAGAGGTTATAAGTGGAACAAATTTAAGGTTGCCGCTTCAGACTTTCGAAATTTATTCGTATATTTGCCTTCTTCCGAGCACAGAAGTGCTATTTCTGATAACCAGACAGCTATGTTTGTACTTCGTTCGTGTAACAAGGTCAGTAAAAGCATTAAGATCGATGTCACTTTATAAAGTATTTAAATTTTAATTAATAAACAACAATTGACGACATCGACAATGACGATTTGATGACGATCGTGAGGAGAAACTGTCTTGCCCTTTGGATTTGTGTAATAAGCACAAACACTGGATGCCCTAGTGATGTATATCTATCCGTTAGCGCACAAAACGTTACTTCGGCAAGCCCCACTCTGACAACGCTCAATTCATTTGTTGGTTATGCGGGCGTGACATCCACCCCCGCATTGGGTTGTGTAGCCACGAGAGAGGCAGTCGTACGTGGACTGCTACTCGATAATTTGAATTGAATCATCTGAGAAGATGTAACGGCCAAATGATGATTATTTAGTTCAAGCTCTTTATCTTGGGGTTAAAGATGTAGTACGATTATTGGAAGAATGCGTTAAGTATTTATTTAAATGTTAAAACTAATACTAGTGTAAATCTGATGTGAAAAGCACCCCGACATGAATAAAAAAAATTGATGCATTTTAGAGGCGTACTCTGCGCTTGGTCTACGCAATTTTTATTTTGATAAATAAACGCGAAAACATTTTTAGTCGCGCGCACTAATAGCACTTTATTTTATCACATTTCTAACCCCAACGCAGGCTTTACGCAGATAGTATAAATTTGTACCAGCCAGTGCATTATGGCTGGGTTTTGTTGTAAAAATTCCGCAAGATAAATGGTCCAAGTGCCGCTTTGGACGTGTGGGAGGCATATCAATCACGAGCTGCCGCGACGAGCCATTTTCTGAACAACTGACACGTATCTAAAACTAATATTTTACACGGGTTTTCACGCAAAAAATAATCGGTGGCAAACACGAAAACAAAGTTTGTCCGATAAATTTTGACGAAATTCGGTTACCAAAGTTTGGTTTGGTAACTGAAAGTTTTGGTCATAATCTAATTTTAGAGATTTTATTTTTGCTAAGGTGTTTAATAGTGTTTGTCACAATTATACAAATAAATAAAATCACATAAGTACCCACATTTATATAGACATAAATGTGTTACTTTGTGAGTGATCTTCAATACCTTCTACCATAATTTTAATTCAACCTTCGGTTTGTTGTAAGAATCTATTAGAATGTAGAGCACGCATATAATTGGCAAACATTTAAACTAGACCTTTTTGATTTGTACTGTCATTGTCTTTTGTGTCTTGTTGTTGGTGTACCTTTATAGTAAAAAAATTAAAAATAACGATCAGAACTCCTAAATACTTAAACTAATTTAGAAGTGTGTGGTTTATAGTCCTGAAATTCTCTTGGGATAAGAGAGATTCGACCTAGCAAATGTTTTTGAGTACCCGAATTCCAATTTTTTTTTTTGGAAAAATTTATGTTGCGACGTAATTTAAAGTCGTACTTCTAGATTATGATGACCTTCTTGAAAAAATATTATGTTCATACATATAGATATTAATATAGACATATAGACAAGCATTAACTAATATCGTCTACATTAATATATTACCTATACGAATGTAAGGAATAATAGAATAAACGTTCTCTGAGAATAGGTGTACGTAATATTCTTTCATAACATCTCGAATATCATCTTACTTGTGTTGAATTATCAGTTAGCGTATGAGCAGGAAAGAAGGGGAAAATATGTTTTGAAAGAACTAACTGGCCATTTAAAAGCTTTTATAGAGATTACTTATTTTTAATAAATACCTCAAAGTGGCTGACTTTGGTGCTAACTGATTTTTATAAAGAAAAAAAAAACGCCTTGTCGATATTCGATACAGAAAAGTGTTGTTTCTTTTTTAATTATTTAACAAACTTGTAAAATTTCATAGGCACACTATATCCTGCTGTCGTACTAATAATATTTTCAATTATGTTACTTTGAAACCACAAACGAATGCAGTTACATGACTTAATTATTTAATCAAATCCAAAGTAAATAGGCCGAACTAAAACGGTAGAGGCTTTGTAGTGCAAACAAAACTAGACAATGGAAAGCCAAATGTGGACTAGTCGGATACTTTGATTCGTCCACGTGTTTGCAGACTGCAGTGCTAGCCTTTAACGGCTGGGAATGACCTGTTTGTCTGCTCTAATGCCGTTTGTTAATAGACTTTGTTCGGATTACACAGGGAACGAAGGATTGTGCAGTGTAGTTCCCGTTTTAGGGTTGCGTGCTGCATACCCTCGGACGCTGCTAGATTACCATTTGTTACCTACCTTTATTACCTTAATTTGCCATTTGTTTCAAAATACGATCCAAAATGAAAATACTCGTAAAAGGACCAAAGTCACCGATATAGTTCTTCGAATCGCTAAGCTGAAGTGACAATAAGCAGGCCACATCGCTCGCAGAGCTAAAATCCGCTGGAGAAGAAAGGTTTATGAGTGGCGACCACGAACTGGAAGATGCACCTTGGGCAGGCTTCTCACACGGTGGATGAAAGACCAAGTCAAGGTTGCGGAGAGCCGCTGGATGCGAAAAGCCCAGAGCCGCGCTGCTGTGGTATTCTATGGGAAACTATGTCCAGCAGTGGATTACAGAAGGGTGCTGATGATGATGATGATTATACCCTCAGAGCATAACCGAAACGCTACTTTCAATCGAATGTCTGGCAATCGCAGTAGTTCTTAACCAAAATGATTTCAAAACTGAAATTTATAATTTTTTCATAATCGAATTAGAAATTAAAGCCAAAAAAGAAAAATAATTTATTTGATTGAATTTAGCAAAAGATTAATGTAAAGGTAATTTTACATCAAAAGGATTTTACACGAAGAACTACGTTGCACGTGCACAAACGCTTTTGCCCGTTAATACTACCTTTGTCTCCTTACAGATGGGTGCACACTTTACAAATCCTCGTAACAACGAGTACCTTTCATGTATAGTTGGAGACCAAATATTTATCTAGAATACTTCACTTCAAGAGTGTCAACTTAAAATCTTGCTGTATAAGAGTTATTGCAAAGATGCTGGCTAGTTCTTTTTCTAAGAATTTAACATCGAAATTTCAATCATTTCACGTCATAATCTATATATATAAAAATGAATCTGCCATGAATGAAATTCTCATGGTCATCGCAGTACGTGTGAACGGATGGATCAATTTCGCAGTTTAAGCTTAAGCCCACGCGAACGAAGTCGCGGGCTACAGCTAGTGAACAATAAAAAAATGCTGTAAACGTTACTTGCAGCCGAGTGTAAAGTTGTTGCGACGTCCACGATCGACCCGTTTTAAGTTAAACTAAAGCTTTGTCTGAACTCTGATGCCGTCTGTAAAAAGAACGTCTGAATATTTCATAAACAAAATTTCAACGCTTTGGAGTTTTAGCTTTATTGTCGACAATTTTGTTACACTGAGAAATAAATCTGACATAATAAAACGAAAAAAGCATAGAAATAGCTGTCACAAAAAATCAACCCCCCACTCCAGGGACGAAAGCGGGGTCTATGTGAAGTGGGACTAGTTTCACCTACAAACACCTGCAATGTTTCACCAGTTTAGTAGCAGTAAGGGACATACGGCAGGCAGCGAGATAGATAACTTAGACGACTCATATAGTACAAACTAGACTTTTCCTTCATCCACCGGCCTGCACTCATCAATGCATGCTTGACAGGGGAAGTCACGGGGCGTCAGAGTCACAACACAACCCAATAGCATTTTACAAAAGTATGATCTTTTAACATTTATTTAGCTGTACGCAAGTTAAATAATCATTATAGTTGCCATTTTTAAGGCATTCGTCACACTTCTATGCGGTTTTCTATCTCCTTCTATACGGCTTTTGGTTTGCACTAGCTGTCGTATGTTATTAGGCAAGTTCAAACTCTGTCAAAGTTATTTCGTGGTACAGTGGCTCGTTTGCATTTCAAACCGGTTTCGTAAGATTATTTCATTCTCAATGATCGTAGTTATAGAGAATGACAAGTCTATAAGCTCAATATTTTCGATATACGATGAATGGAGTGTTATGTTCTTAGGGTCCATGTATGTATGTGTATGAGTTTCTTTATTCCACCATAACGACTAAGCGCCTTTACCTATTTTGATGTTTATGGTAGCATTTTAGAATCCTTACGTTCTCCCAAATGTCATAGGCTGTGATGTCACAATAAAAACAATATGGCGGATTAAATACTCAATAAGGAGTGGCCTAAAGTAAAAAAAATCTTCTAAACTTATCGAGTGGTGGTGGCATTGATCAGACTAAATTATCATGAAATAAGAGCCCGGTTTTTTAAGGATGTTTCAGTATTATTAATTCAAAGAGAAGGATCATAAAGATTACACATTTAATACATAAAAACTGAAAACTAGGCTAGTTTTCAGTTTTTAAGTATTAAACTAGGACTACCTAGTTTTCATTTTTTATGTATTAAATGTGTAATCTTTATGATCCTCCATTTTATTGCTGATGCTATTTCGGATAAGTTTTTTTTCAAAGCACATGTGTTCTTCTTTCAAACCTTTGAAAAAAAAAACTGGCATTTTCTGGGGGCGGCTATATTAGATTTGGAGTTTTTATAGCTTATTTTACTAGTTAAGTTTTCATTTGATGGTACCACCAATATTGATGGGATTTAAAAATTAACCGCCATTTTTAATATTCTAACTTCATTACTAATATAATAGGTATAATGTAGGTCTGACAATTAGAAAAAAATTAAAAATGTGTTTTTTGTGTGTGCGCGTGTGAGAAAAGAGATCGAGAGTGTGTGTGTGTTAGAGAAAGATTGTTCTGGAAAGAATCGGTAGATTCAGGCAGGTTGCACCAGAAGATTTTCTGTATCATCATAGGTTAGCATTTTTAGCCAGTCCGTGACCGTTAATTTACATTTATTTATCTGCATAAGGTGAATTTCTAATTTAGAGTTTACTTTGTTATAAATGAAAGCGGATTGTGTCTGACAACTGACGGTGGGTCTGACAATTAATATACTAATGAGATTAATATTTATTTTGAATTGATAATACTGAAACATACACTACCTACAAAAACCAGGCTCTTATTTGATGATAATTGATTCATCATCATGTATTAAATAATACCTACTCTAAGTACTCGTACGTATACGAGCGCTCAACTAAATTGTATGTGGTCCGCACTGCGACGGGAATAATCTCTGCTTTGTCACCGCGTATTCGTTCATATTACCAGCTTACCGCTAACCTAGTTCGGTTTAAAATGCTGCACAAGTTTCTATTATTGTAAAAAAGCTGATTATTCATTTTAGATTTAGATGAAAACACCGGTTTTAGGTACCTATTTAGTGACAACATTAACGGTTTTGTTTTACATCTAATCTCACAGCATTGACACTTTAATAGTGCTGCTTAAATTGATGGTATGAGAATAATGTTATAGTTGTTCTTTATGTAGGTGCCCCAAGTATTTGCCCCAAATTTTTTAGGGCAAACATATACGCATCACTTCTTTAAAATTCACATGATGTGCAAATCCAACTCTCTGAAAAGCAACTCCATTTAGGGTGCAATAGGAATCTAAACAGTTAAATAAGTCTGAAATCTACGCATGGCAACGCCGACGAATTTTCTATGATTACTTACGTCCAACGATAATTTAATACCGTTATCGTCTAACATAGGTACCTATTATTATTATCTTTTGTTTTAAAAACATTTAGAGATTTCTCATGAAACATTCTTAATGGGGCACGAGGATTTCTGTGGCGGTTGTTTTTCTAAGCATCACATCAATCCCTCCCTATCGAGCAGAAAATACGAAAAATATTTATTGCTACGCCCTCTGGCTGGTTGACACACCATAATATGAATCACCTACCTACTCTTTACAGAAAACCGCAACTAAATCAATGGAATAGTACCGGAGATAAATGCCAACAGTCGAGTGCACACACAAACTAACAAACAACCTTACCTACCTAAACGCATGTATCTTTTTCGTTCCGTCTTGTGTGCATTTTAAGGTTCGGTACCCAAATGTGCCAACTTATCTGTCCAGGTCGTATCTTTTGAACGGTAGACACAAGAAAATTTTCTGAACTTCAGAGTGTCTTCCTATAGCTATAACTTCTACTTTGGTGGAATTTGATCTTAAAATATCCACTCTGAGATCCGCAGCCTTACACGTACTGTCTTCTCCAATAACAATCAACGTCTCCAGTTCATCATTGCTTTAGACCGGAGGGCGTAGTTCGTTTCTACAGTCTTCGTTTGATTTGTTGGAAAATCTTCAAAGACTTGGATCATAAGATTAACTGTTTCCCTTTTGGCTGAGTTCGTGTATTCTGGAGTCTGATATAGTTTTGATATTGCATTGCGATAGTGCAGGGCTTATCGTGACACCGGAACAGTGACACGAAACGTGCAAGCGTCGATAGGATTACGTGCATTTGGCACCGCGCCTGCCATCTCGCGCGGCGCGCATCAGCTTATCTTAGAGACATTTCAGAAGGCACTGATTGAGCGCAAAATTCAACAGATACATCTTATGTTATATTTTGTTGTTGTTCAATTAAAAATACAGGTATATTTCAATAACATTATTTTAATAATAATATAGTGCTGACAAGCACAATTTTTTTATTGTAAATACCTGTTAAGTACTTATAACTCGAAAAAATAAAGTATCATTGTAAAACCTAAGGAAACAATACACGACATTGTCTATGGACATTTTTTAAGTTTTGTGAAGTTGATTAAAGTTTTTTAAAATTTTTAAAGATTCAATGCCCACATAAAACAAAATATGCCGATGCCGATGGAGCAGAAAGGTTCTAAAATGGAAGCTGCGTACCGGCAAGCGTAACGTAGGACATCCAATGTGGACATACGACCTGGAGACGTATTTTTGAATCATGCGAATTCCAATCCGAATACGAAATCGCAAGATTCGCATGCGAATACCTAAAATCATTATTTTTGAAAATTCATTCCGTGAAATCTGCTACGAGTGGTCCTACCCACTCGTTTTTCGATTTCTACTAGTAGAAAGTACGGAAGAATGACATTCACAAGTAAAAATATGGTTGACAGAGATTTGACATAATAACTTCTTATTTACGTTTGTTACTGAGTTTTTGCTTTATGGTTTATAATGTTTTCTCCGTGAAACAAAAATAGTCACAAGAATTCAATTTAAAGCAACACCTATTTCAAGTGATTCAAAAATGCGTAAAATCGGAAGCAATAGAAACTATTTTCATACACAAATTATTTTCGTGTTCGAATTCAAGATTTATTTCTAATTTTTCGAAATTTTGGAAATCGCAAGATTCGCATGCGAATTCCTAAAACCACTATTTTTTAAAATTCATTCCATGAATTCTGCAACGACAACTCGTTTTTCTTTTTCTACTAGTAGAAATTACGGAAGAATAACATTGACAAGTAATATATAAGATATGTTTGACAGAAATTTGACATAATAACTTTTTATTTACGTTCCGTTTATAGCGAAACACTACCGGTTTTTAAAATCAATGAGTTTTTGCATTCCGTTTCATAATATTTTCTGCGTACAACGAAAATAGTTACAAGTGATTCAAAAAGGCACAAAATCGTGTTTTCGTGTTTGAATTCGAAATTCATTTCTAATGCTTCAAAAATACGTCTCCATGTAACGGTTGCAGGAAGTCGCTAGATGCAGGCCGCTTCCAACCAGAAAATCTGAAAGCCGTTGGGGGAGGCCTATGTTCTGCATTAACGTAATTTCAGCCATAGGACATCTATGTCCTATGGCTGAAATTACGTTAATGATGAAACGTGATCTATAAAAATTACAACTTAACCCTGACCTTGACTTAATCTGTTCAGAAATTACGCAATGCGGCAATGTTAGTCGTGCCCCAAGAAAAATATAAAGAATATCAAATTCCAGATAAAACTCAAATTTATACGGATGCAAAGAAGCTAAGTCAGCGTTGCGGTAAATAATCGTAGATCTCGCGTTCAAATTCTGGTATTAAACGCATCCTTTATTCCGTTGATCTCTGAAATATCTTTTTCTTATTTGGATCATCCGAGGAGAGGTATTTGTATGACATAGAAAATATTTCGAGTGTGGGTTCAAGTGTATTTATTCTTAGGAGTGGAAACTCGACTCAAGCTGGGTATCTAATGTTTGATTTTATAAAAAGTTCTAACTTGAAAAGACAGAAAGTAAAAATGTTTGTCATTTATTTTTATGGATACTCAAAGTGGGTTGATATGCTTCTTGCTAGATAATACAAGATACTAAGACAATTTTAGTATAGTTGATGCTTTACTTTTTAACTTTTTGCTTGTATGGTGTAATAAAACAAACGGTCTACTTAATTCATAAACGTTACCACTCTATTTAAGAAACCCTTTAATAATGCATAAGAAAATGTTGTGACTACCAGATTGGCCGTCGGAAGGAAGCTTATGTTCAGCAGTGGACTTCATATGGCTGAAATAGTGATGATGATGATGATGTTGAAAATTTTTGCTGTTACTTAAATATCAAATTAAATAACTTATATGACTTTCAAATTCAAATTCAAATTCATTTATTTACATGCAAACATGGTACATAAAGATATTATAAAAATACAAAAATCCAGCATGTTTCGGCATTGAATGGCATGTAAAATATTTATAAATGTCACAAATTAAAAGATAAATTGTATTAAAATGTCAAGATTGGTAAATACAATAAATAAAAAAAATGTCAAAATTATTAAATTAATTAATTCCTTAACGCTATAAAAAAGCCATATTTTGTCCAAAAGCCATACATGCAATCTTGTTTGAAATAGACGAGGTCTCAGATTTTTCATACATTCTGGTATTTTATTATATATTTTTATACACATATTTAAACAGTTTTTCTTGTATAATGCAGTCCTTGGTACATAATTTAAAACAAGTCTATCAGGATTTCTGGTGTTTCTAGGATACATCACGAGCCGTATAAAAAAGGTCAAGATTATTTTTTACAAATCTACAAACTTCAAAAATGTAAAGGCTTGGTAGTGTTAATATTTGAAGCTCTTTAGAGAGCGGTTTACATGTCTGCCAGGGTGGTATACCATATATGGCCCGTAAACATTTTTTTTTGAGTCACAAATACTCTGTGCGCCTTGACACTATTTCCCCAGAGAATCAAGCCATACCTTAAAATCGTAGTATTGTACTCGTAGTACTGAACCTCGCTAGTATTGTACTTCGATCTGTTATGTGACGAAGTCTTCTAAGCGCAAACACGAAACGATTAACTCTGTCACATAATTTTTCCACTTGTGGTTTCCAATTAATATTTTTATCTATATATAGACCCAAAAATTTTACCATGTCAACTTGTTCAATACATGTATCTTTATATGAAACATTTAATTTATAGTTTCGAAAATTGATAAATTGTACATAATTAGTTTTAGTCGGATTTATGCTTAAGTTATTTATCAAGCCATGCGATAATGTCAAATAGTACCTATATTATTAAGATATTCAGATTGGCTGGTTGGAATCAGCTTGCATCCAGAGGCTTTCTGCAACCGTTACCAGGTCGTCTAAGTTATGGCGTTTATGAATACAGAAAAAAATACTGCCCAAGCTTAATTTGTTGCTTAGCTAAATAATGCTTAACAAGTTAATTAGCAGCTTTTATGAAGAACGCTGTAAGTGTTAAATAATTGTAACTAACAATAATGTAAAATTGTCGACCGTTTAACTTAAAATTTATTATTTTACTAGCTGTCCCGGTGGACTACATACCGCCTTTTGTTTTTTGGTGAATTTTTTCGATGTTTTCATAGTTATTCTGCTATTCGAGGCGGAGACAAATTCATCAAATCAAAGATCATAAAAATCGGTTCAACTTATAAATGGACTTATAAATGGTGTAACTAACCCGACTTTGTTGTATATAGATTTACAATACTAATACAATACCAGTGATGACATTTCACTTGACAAAATTCTTCTGCCGCAGTTGGAGATGGAACCCTTATTTTATACTCAACCACCAGAACTACAAAGAATTTTCTAAGTTTACGCTAACAACGAGAGGTTCTTCCACCAACACTTAGGTAACATACTATTATCACCCGGAAGAAATATTGTTGCAAATACTTAACATTCAGTTAAGTGAAATGTCATCTTTGTACACCATTTACCTTACGCATGATATAAACCAACCTAATATAGTGCCTATATACGTACCTACATATTATTCAAACAATTCCCATACACGTTCATGTGTATTATCAGCAAAACATGGTTTACATCTTTACAAACATTATCTACTTATTTATTATATTACTAGGATAACTAACTACAAGTTAAACAAGTCCTAGTAAGTAAACTGTTAACGTTAGATAAAGGCTGAAGGCTGTGACTTAGCTCCAGTTGTTTATGTGTACATACATCGTAGAGTTGTTAACATTTTTAGGGCTTACGTGACTTGGGCGCATAAAATTTGCGTGCCCGAGGCCCACCGGATGAGTTTACATGATAATAAAAGATTTTGCACGGAAATTTTATTTTTGTGTCTACATTCTACGAACTAACATTTCACGTTATATTAGGATAATTGGAGTATATTGAGTTAGCCTTTTGATATGCAATTTACATACAACATACTTTTAAGTATTTTAATTAATTTAGCTCTTCAGCATTTATTTGATTGATTGTAGGTTAGGGATTTTTAATGATCTTATTAAGTTTTTTTAATTATCTATTTTAGAACTATAAGATCGCATACTTGATGTCCTCACTTTTAGGCCCCATTAAGCTCTTAGCTTAAGCTAGTCGCATTTTGGATGCGTTTTCGTACGAATTTGATTTGTGCATCAACGTACGGACGATCCGGATCCTCCATCCACTATAATGTGAGTCTGCGCATCTGTGGTTTGATATTCTCCCAGCAAACTCAGACCTGCCAATTCAAAAAAGTTAGTTTTCTGAACTGACCCAAACCGGGAATCAACGCAACCCTTTGCGTTTAATAGGCTAGTTGACACTTTTTTAAAATTAGGTCTTAAATTGTTAATAGACAAGTGTTCCACTAGACCGAAAAAAATTGATTGTATTTTTTTAAGACTTCGAAAACTACAAAACTTTAATTTTAAAATAATATTTTTATAAACAGACGAAAACGCTGTCAGCCATTTTGGTTTATAGATTATCTGTGCCATGACGTAGTCTCTCTAGTAAACAAACAAACAACTTAGACGGCTTTAGGAATACAACCTCTCTGGATTAATCAAACATGATTTCTAATAGTTTCATTAGTATCATTACTGTATCATTCGAGAACGCAAAAATACATTAAAGACTCGAATGACATTTCATCGTTTACCATATGCCTGACGTCACTCACGTCGCGATCATGGCGGGAAACGTTTTCAGAGTTTCAAATTATAGATTTAATTTTTTTTTAAATTTGATTTTTACAGCCGTCTTCTACTTTTAAGTGTTGAAATCGATATATTTAGGTTCCTAAAGTCGAATACTATATGAAATAATTCTTTGTTTAATTAATTTTGATATAAGTCAACTAGCCTATTCAAATCATTACTAGGCCAATTGGGTTTCGTTGTCAAAAAGGTTACATGGCAAATTTTATCAATAATCGCCTGCATTTTGATATATAATAACCGACTTCAAAAACACTAAAAAGCTAAATATAACTTTTAAACAATCATACCAAACAGTTATTGTTGGAGTCGGTGCCATCAACCACATTCAAACATTCCACGGCTGGCACCGACTCCAATAATAACTGTTTGTTAAGATTGTTTAAGTTATTTTTAGCTTTTTAGTGTTTTTGAAGGCGGTTATTTTTTTAATAAATATTTGTTTTATTTGTCTGTTTTTTAGTGTTTACATTCAAAATGGCGATATGTAATGTAATTATAGCTAAATTGCTTCTCATGACGATTCAAATAAGTCCAAACACGGGTATGATACATTGTTTAATCACAAAGTTCCGGTGCTTACCTTCCGCCTTCTTCATCAGATCAGTTTGATGGTATCATTCTCACCAGAATCATCTAATAAAATTTGATTTGTCGACTATGGCAAGGCTTAACTGTCTTAATGAAAATAGGTATCTTATCGCGAGGGTAAACCCAAAAATGCAACCATAGTTCGTAATGCGACTGAAAATAGAAGAAACCAAAATTAGATTTTTTTTGCTCCGTCAAACGTCAACGTCAAATTAAAAGTTAACAAGAATACCGTTTGCGATCGTAATGTTATTGGTAGCGGATCGACACCGGATTGCGGCTATTGTCAAATTACGGGAATTGGACCTCAGTTTGACTGCGAAGTGGTTAACTTTTTTTATAAAAAGCGTTTTTTTTGCGTACTACATACGCAAAGTCAAATGACATATCCACTGATGAAAAAAAAATACTCTGACATTTTCACTTTCGTGTATTTAGAAGTTAACTACTAAAACCCAAAGCGGTTGCATAAGTCCTCGAAATAAAAATTCCATTACGTCTTGTTATGCTGGGGTAGAGAGCTAAAATATTTTGCCAAACGCACGTATGTTAGAATTATAATCAGTACTACAAACAGGAGGTCCGGGCAGGAAACAAACAGGGTAATAAAGGGTCCACCCTCGGGGATCCCTTGACCGCGCGATCATAACCGAATTACTACCCGCATTTTTATGAACTCGTTATAACTTCGCCACTTCCACTACTGCCCCCAAGTGACTGTTTCGTATGCTAAGTTAAAAAAAACTGACCACCATTGTCATGGCATAGTTGGTTAGAATAGTTTTCATTTATGCTTGCTCCGGTGCTTTGTCCATTTTATTCTACTTGTTCTTTTTTATTTTATTATTGACTCCTTGTCGTAAAAATATTTTGTTAAAAGATGCTCTTAGTCTCATTTCTTTTTAACAAATTACATAAATCTTATGATTTTTTGCTAGCAGTACTGATGGCACCCTAAACCTCACGCATATTGTCGCTTCGATCAATTTGAATTATTATATAATACTATTATATTTCCTAATTATTTACCTTTACCTTTGCGAGGTAAAAATCAAGCGCCTAAAAGCAGTTTTGTGATAACAAAAAAAGGGTGAATTTCGAAAAAATCTTTTAAACCCTTACTCTGCCAAGGAACTGTCTGATGCCGGACAGACTATTATTTTGCTATTATTACACAATTCGTTTCATTAGACTAATTTAAATAATGTCCCCAATTTTCAGGAATTTAAAAATAACACGTTGTATTTGTGTGATGAACCTAGGCTTTTCAGATCCTAGATTCAGCGAGTCTAAATATTACCTACGATTAGAGCGATTTTAATTTTACAACAGATGGAGGAACTTTGTTGTGTTATCGGCGTGGCTTTCTTCCTGCGTGGATCAGACGTCGATATCCAAGTTTCTCAGCCGGCTTGCGGCGGCAGGTGTGTAGGTATTTATGGTACTCCAACATTCCACCGCGAAAACAGCGAAGCGGGCACTCGTGTACTACATGGGAAAGTGTCTGGTCAGGTATTTCGCAGTCGCACTGCGGTGACTTAATTAAGGCCCATTTAGGACGTGGTGATGAATTTTTCCGTTGTTGGAACGAAATCGTTACAGACGAATCCGGGATTTAGGGTCCGAGTCGAAACCGGGCAGCGTCTTCGTGGGGTCTGATACGAGACTCATAATATGAGTATCTTGAAAAACGCCCCACTCTGAACGTTACGCCTCCATCAGGTCGAATTGGTTTTAAATCCGCACGTCTGTTCAGGTTTATTGTCATGTTTTTCCCACCGCCTAAAGAAAGAGATATATCTTTAATAGATTCTGCAAATTAAATGATACAAAAATGCAAAAAAAGAACGTCGTTATTTTCATAGTGAAATTAAAGAACTTTACATTTAAAGGCGCGCGAAAAAACTATAACAATGGGCTAGTTTCCTAAAAAAAATCTAATTAGTCCGTCAGTTGGATAAACAGAAAATATTAGACACATATTTTTTCTTTTCTCAATCTAATAACTTCGTAATTTTTTGTTTGCTTGTTAAAAGACAAAATATGGGTCCAATATTTTTTGATAATCTAACTGACGGACTAATTAGAATAATCTTTTTTTGACCCAGAAAACTAGCATATTATCATGTCAGTTTTATACCATTTTTTTTCGAATAAGACTCGCTTCAAGGATTCAGTAATAAATGCTAAAATAATATATGTATATGCAAAAATATGATAATTTCATACAATTTCTAAATCAATTTTTCCCTGAATAAATTAGAAATTGACCACAAAGTAATCTCAACACACACTTTTACATCGTTAATTAAAACCTTATTACCTCCTATAATGATGTTGATCGTGCACTTCGTGTCACGCACCGCTAATTGCTTCATTAATTAATTAACGTCACAGCGATGTAACATTATTTTATTATTCGTACACCTACATACAAGTGAGTTTTTTCTGTTTCATGTGTAAGGCGGTTATGATTGATTATACTAGCTTACCGTAGTAACAAATAGGCACAAATTCCGTATGCCTTAAGTTTAGTAAATAAAAACTTTGTCTTAAGTAAGACTAAGTTACTAAAAATACATTTATGTAGTTACTACAGTCTGTTGGTTTCGAAACAAGTTATTTGTTGATGTACACCCATCAAAAGTATCTAGGGATCAAGTACGTTTTAGAGTATCGTCGCAATTGAGTATTAATAATGTAACTTTATTGGATTGTTGTTGTTTCTTTTTAATGAATTTCAATATTTGAATAAAGATTTTTTAAAATTGTTATTAAAAAATAGAAAATTAACTGTCAATCAGGATTCCTATAGGTACATGAGAACCGTCAAAACGTTACTAGCTGGTTCCAGGCAATGTACGGTGACTGTCGCTCTAGGCACTGTACAGAGCGACACAAGCCGTCTCTGCCCTCCGCCTGACCACCAAAACACGATATGATAAAGCGATATATCGACACCAGCTGTAAAAATAAAAACTCAACACGTCGGCTTTAACCACTATATTTAAAAAAAAAGTTAGTTGGTGTCGATAAATTGCTATATCATATTGTATTTAGGTGGTCAAGCTAGGTGGGCTGGACACGCTATCGTATCACACGCAGCGTGGCGGAGCAGCATGGAAGATGATCTCTCATCACCACTCGCAGACACGATCGATAACATTCAAAATACTGCTAGATGGAATGACCGCCATGATGTTGGCTATGAGGCACCCCAGCTGAAGAGCTGGCAAGCCTGAAGAGGCTTGCTGATAAGCGACCAAACCATCCGAAATCGTTTACGTGAATACGTTTACGAAATGGACTAATATCGCTTGATTTTAAAATCGTTAAACCTCGTCAAAGACCTAGGGCGTCTTGATTACATTTGACAGTAAGGGTAGACAATTGCAATAGGACGTTTACTTGACTTAATTTCTTTTTAGCCTATTTCTGTAACCTAAATTAACTAAATGTATTAAAAAGGATTGGCACAGTTTGAACTAAAGCCTTGAGTGAACTCAAGGCGTCGCAAGGAAGTTCCATTTAAAATTAAATAACGAAATAACAAGCGTGCGGAGTAACAGTAAAGTGAAGTGAAAAGCAGTCCGTAATCACAATTACCTAGTGTGAAGGTAATTGTGTTTCCCTTGCTTTAAAGGCACTAGTTAAGCGTAACTAAAGTTTGCTAGAAGAACAAGTTAATGTTGGCACACAGTGCTATGCTAAAATTATTTCGCAGTTTGAGGCCAGAATGTTGTCGACCTTCCAGAGATGTGTGAATTACTAAAAACTAAATTGTCCAAGGATGCATCTCGAGGACGCATTCGTTTTTTTAAATATACAGTACGTTAATAGCGAAAGGCGATCCTAGATACTAGAGGCGATACTAGAAATAAAAACCCATGATAAAAAATATATAAACGTCCGACTCGTCTTTCGCCGAGGGAGTGAGACATAAAAGCAAAGTTGTCAGTTTACGCAGCGCAAATTTATACGGTAGATACTATTAACCCATGACCTAAAATTATTTATGTATGTTAATATGTTCACATGAAAAAATCACTATACTAGCACAAAATTTATAATACACGTCTACGTTAGTACACGTATCCAGTTACAAATAGAGTTTCTTATTAAATGTGTCTTTACAAATTTATAGGCAATTTCACTAAAAACATATTTTGGTTCAAGTGATTACCATCATCGTTTTCCCATAATGTCATATCGACCTTAAATGTCCGATCAGCACTTAATATAATACGTGCGACGACCCCAGTGCTTGAAGGAGATCGAATACAATATGTGATCAAGTTTTTGACGTTGCAATCTATCGTTAATTTCCCCCGAGGTTACCTGCCGCCACAATAAAGAAACTATATTATTGTACTCAGAATAAAGTATTTCGTTACATTATTATGACGGTATAGGAGTGAGAGCAAAGATTTTCTTTCCCCTATTTGATGTGATCGTAACACAATATAATATTACCGAAGATAGCGTATTGAATGTCGCGAGTGTTTGTTTACGAACACGGTAAATATGCTTTATTAATAGGTAATTTTCTGACAGGCTTGTTTTCATGATAATTTACTTTTTAAATTTAAAATAAATCTCGACTCTTAGGCCGCAAATACAAGGGGGCAGCTTGCAGCGGAGCGTTCAAACGCACCATTACCACTACACTGCCTAAATGGAAAACCTACTTCTAACGCTTTCTATGTTTGCAATGGCAATGAAACGCTTCAACACTCCGCTGCAGTTTCCGCCGTTCCGAATTGGCGGATTTCAGCTTTGTATAGAATAAAAATAACTATGTAAATAGAAACAATAGGTATCTGCGATAAAACTGTATGTATTCGAACACAATTGATAATTAAGACGAATTTACAAATAAAATCAAACCAGTCAGCTGTGTTGTATTTTAAAAGAGTAAGGTATCTAATAGTCAAAAATTTTGTGAAAAAAAATATGAAATATATGTAAACGACAACTGAGGTGCTTGTAGCTTAGTGACGGCAGCGCTTTGTTAGTGATAACCAAAGTAAAGTAATCTACGCCGCGTTTGTGAGTGGATTTGTGACCATTCCAACCAAATTTAGTGACATTTATCACAAGTATCTCCGTGCTTCGAAAGGCACAATAATAGTTGGTGTCGGCTAATATCGCTTGATACTAGTCGTGAAGCCTAGTCAGAGGACTTGGGGCGGCTTAATAACATCTGACAGTAAGGTTAAGTCACTGGGCCTGCAATAACACCCCTCTACAAATCCGCACTGGGCCCACGTGGTTGAGTATGGCCCAGATCACCCTATAGTTGAGGTGGGGCCTGTGCTCTGCAGTAGAACGTGTACGGGCATACTTTTCTATTACAAACATATTTGTCAGTCACTATTTTCATAAACATTGTACAATTTCTCCATTATAATTTCGCTACTAAAACACAATCTGGCTGAAAATCTTCAATGTTTCCGAGTTAGATTCAACTTGGACTTGCAAGCCTGGGTATTAGTTACAACAAAACAAGGTAGAAACACTTACGGAAAGTTACTCACTTTAGTACTGAATAGGTACTTTAATACTAAT
Source organism: Anania hortulata (assembly GCA_963576865.1). Taxonomy (NCBI): domain Eukaryota; kingdom Metazoa; phylum Arthropoda; class Insecta; order Lepidoptera; family Crambidae; genus Anania; species Anania hortulata. The sequence goes on along the minus strand of OY756392.1, from coordinate 14,422,566 downwards.
TTAATTATTTTTAAGTTGGCAAATAATTTAGACAAACTTTAAATCTCGGCGGCGCAGGTAAATAACAAATTTCACATTTAAATCATCCTCCAAAACTAATATATGTATTTAAAAAACAAAGTCGGGCTAGTTACACCATTTACAAGTCAAGAACGGCTGGACCGATTTTTATGATTTATGAGTTTTTGGATTGGTCTCCGTCCCGAATAGCAGAATAACTATAAAAACCTCTGAAAAATCATTCATTCAACAAATAAAGTTACTTGTACATTTTCTTATTTAATAGAATTATTAGGAAATTCAAAAAACCTAATAATTATCTATTTGACCTGAATGAAATCAAGGCCATTACAATCCTCATCCAATTCCATGGGGCACTTTAAAATAAGATAATAATAATAAATAAAATCATTTACTAGGAAAGCAGTTACATTTGTATTTGGTATAACTTAAAACTAAACAGTGTAGAAGATGATATTTTGCCTTAACTAGGAAAAACCTGTGCTTCAGGCAAGAAAGATCTTACATGTATTTAGATATTATAAATTAAAAATAATTATCTTGAGTAGAACTTATAATACTCGTACTTACGTAACAATACAATTCAAGTTGTCAGAGATACGACTACTCTATTTTTATTTACAAGCTACAAGTAATTCTTCAGTTTTATCGTAGCTTTTTAAATAATTATCAAGTGCTATTTTACAGTTATAATAATTTAGTTCATATATATTAAGAGCTTTAAATATTCTATTATACAGAAATGAGCCTATACATTTAAAAAACTTTTTGTAAAAATATTATTCTGTCATTGATTGCGTAATGCAAACTATAAAAACTAGTGGTGTTGCAAACACACGACAGACGTGTTGTTCAAATCATCTTATTAAAAAGAGCCCTTAATGTGATTAGTTGCGTTAAATGAATTGCCTTTAGATGTTATGTTAGAAAGCCTTGCTTTTATGTTAGTATTTTCATGAAAATTAACGTGAATAGTTTAGTATAGGACAACATCACATATATTGCTCTGATCCTGAGGTAAGTAGCTTAAGCAATTGAGTTATAGGTGTGCCACACCACCCAAACTCTTTTACCAATACATTTCATATATTGTGTGCTTGTAGATTGTGTGCTAACAAAGAACTTCTGTATGTAGTAACAATGTAAAATGTTGCATGCGCCGCCTATCAGAGCCAATCGCTGCGATTACAAGTGTGAAAATTAAACCGAGTAAGGAAGTTAAAAACGAGAGCTCTCTGTGTCTAAAACCCTTTCGCTAAACAGTATTAAATCTGCACAAGAGCATGAGGTATCAAAGGCCGCGCCGCTAGAAAAACATGACGTTAAGTACTCAGAATAGAAAGGAGCCCCAAAAGTCCTTATTGCGTGCTTACGATTTCCGAGGCTTAATGGCCAAGCGCGATTTCGCTGACAAATAAATATGTACCGCCCTTTTCGGCAAGAGTAATTGTGGCTTGGGGCCTTGAAAATGGCTGGGCGGGTGACCAAGCTATCCATTAGCGAAAAAATAATTTAAGGTTTGTATTTTGGGAGAGGAACTTCAAACTCCTCTTATTTACATCCGTTTAATTTCAGTAACATTTTTGTCCTTACTTCTTATATTGGTTGGGGTCGGGTCAAATTGTACTAATATTATAAAGATGAAGAGTTAGTTTTGGTTAAACGCGTTAATCTTAGGAACTACTGGTTCTAATTGAAATAATATTTTGTGTTGGATATTCTATTTATTGAGGAAGGTTTTAGGCTATATTACATCACGCATACGACTAACAGGAACGAAGTATTAATGAAAAACGTTGCAAACACAGGTTTTTTTTCCTTTTGATGGCTTACGCTGCGTGTGCTGCGTAAACTGCTAAAGTTACGCAGAAATCACGTATGACGGAATTGTTCCCTTTTAAAAGTTAAAAAAAAGTCCATGACAGCATATATCTATCTTTAAAGGTTGACTACCTTCCCTTTTTTATGGTAATCTAATTTTCTCCATAATAATGCATTGGCACTAGTGTTGTTTTTTCTTTTACTGTTAGAGCGAGGCATTGCATGTGGTTTATTGTATTAATTAATTATTTTGAGTGCCGTGTGGGGACAGCCGTAAAGAATACACTCCCCCACCGCCAACAGGAGGTGTGTCGTAACAGGCGACTAATTCCTGTAGAACAAGACGGGCAGCTGCGTCTCCGCGCGAAAAAACTTCGCTTGCCAACCCGCCTGCCAAGCGAGTGCCTGGCGAGTATTGGCAATTCTCCTTGATGATAAGTCATTGGGGGAGGCCTTTGTTCAGCAATAATGGCTATGGCTGAAATGATGATGATGATTATTTTGAGCTGGGAAGTGACATGGGTAGTTGATAAAGACTATAAATGACAGATAGAACTCTACGCGGGCGCAACTGCAGGTGGAAGCTAGTGTAGTTATTCAATAGGTTCTGGCTATCAGACTGGGGTCACTAAGTATTTATCAACTTAATCGAGTTGTGTATATAGGTAAACTTTTCCGTGTAGAGCGTGGTTCTTTTACTTATGATAACGTTTATTTCGCGACTAACATCGAAATCTGAATATAAATAATCATAACAGCTGACTGCTTATTTACCTAGTGTTGCAGTTTTATTTTCTAAGTAAAAACTGTTGTATTTGAGCAACCCATAAAGGAACCTTGTTTTTTATTTAGGCATGTTATTGTGTTACTTTTTTGTATAGTTATTTCAAAAATATTTTTTAGTAACCAATTTTATACCTATAATATAATAATATAATACCTATTTCTAAACCAGAATAAATATTTTCTAATTCTGAAGTTATAAGTATCAAAAAGAACTAAATATATCCAAGTTGTAAAATACCTTAAGTTCCCTGGATTGAACTTTCACAACAACAAAACAAAGACGTAGATTAAAATCCACTTGTAGATAAGCGTTCGCCTGTAGGAACTATTACGAAAGCAGCCACTTTTACGGCCACACAAGGAGGGTTCCGTGGCATGCAACACGATAAACCACCAGTTAACATAAAAGGAACAGGAATTTCTTAGCAATAAAGAGGAACGCCCAAAACTGTGCGTGACCATCGTGCCTATGAAACTTTATATTTATTTTCGTCAAAAAAATTGAGTATGAAGAGAATATCGGGAAACTATTAATAAATAAAAAATGGTTCCGTACCCAAAGAATACCTTTTACTTAGCTTACGCTGTTTGCCTGTCTGTTCGTTTCTATCTCTTTATATACAGACGCAGTAAAACAAAAAATGGTCAAGTGTGAGTCAGGTTCATTATGAAACCCGGACGGTACGGAATCCTCAATGCGCGAGTCTGCAATTATTGCTTTTTTTACAAAATTAAAAGTAGCCTTAAGTTACTCCTTATGACATCAACTATCTGCCCTAGATTTTTTTTTTTTTTTAACTATCTGGCCAGTAACTTTCCTCGTTGATCAGTCAGCCAAAGTCGAGCTAAAAAGTAAGAAAAAATCGTGTTCCTAATTCAATGCTACTTTGCCGGCACATACTGAATATAAGAATAATAAATATTGGACAACATCACATATGAGTACATTGCTCTGATCATATGGTAAGTAGCCTAAGCATTTGTGTTACAGAAATCAGAAACAACGACGGTACCACAACACCCAGACCCGAGACAATATAGAAAAGTTATTTTTTAACATTGACCGATCGGGAATCGAACTCGGGACCTCAAAGATAGTGACACCAAGTCCAACATGCTCACATCTCGGCTACGGAGCTCGTCGAATATAAGTAGTTTTTAATTAATGTGAACTTACAGAAGCTGACGTGACTGGCTAAACATACACGATATACATGCACTTATGCAACAAGGCATCCCCCTTCATTACGGGGCTTTGGGTCATTAACCCATTACCGTGGTCAAATAGATTGGAGGTGTATTAGACTGGCGAATAACCTAATTATTCCTGCTTTGGAGAACATCTAACTTTCTACAAAGGATGACAGTCTCAGTGGATCCGTATGCTAAACTTGTAAGCATAAATATACTACAGCTTAACGTGCAAAATAAGCATGGTACGTTCATTTTAGATCACTTTTTTAATTATAACATTTTATAAATTTTATTAAAAAAAAAAAAAAAAAAAAAAAAAAAAAAAAAAAATTTTTTTTTTTTTTTTTTTTTTTTTTTATAAAATTTATAAAATGTTATAATTAAAAAAGTGATCTATATCAAAGAATATGTACTACCATCTGTCTAAATATAATAATACTTTGAAAACATCTCTACTGATTTTTAAATTTTTCAAGAGATTTAAGTACTTAAGCAATTCAGCTATTTTAGGTAATAATTCAAATACCCACTACTTATAATGACATCAAAGTACTTACTGTTATATTTTTTGACAGTAAAATAAAAGACTTCAAACTTTTTTGTACGCAGCCTGGCATACCTCAAGTTGCAAGAAACCTTAAATAACGTTATTTTGGTGTACACCTGAAATATACGTTAATCGAAAGAGAAAATAAGTACAAACAACAAATACTCTTTGACGAATGTCGTAAATTATATACTTTGTTCAGAATTTCAGAGCGAACATGTAATATTTACTTTTATTTTCAAAATCAAATTTCTCTATAGATTACCGTATGTTTTATAGGTACACCAAAATAACGCTATTAAAGGTTACTTGCAACTTGGGGTATGGTAATCAGGACCCCGATTCAGAACGTTTCGATAACAAGTTGTCAACGGTGAATCACGTGACTGTAATGTTAAATCCTATAGTGTCACGTGGTTTTTCGGTCGCCAATTTGTTAGGTATCGAAGGGTTCTGAATCAGGGGCCAGGTTCGACGCCATTTTCGATCTATTTTGGTAACATGAAATTATTTTGCCTGCGTCAAAGAAGTATGGTTTCCCATAAATCATACTTATGTTATGATATATTATTATAAGCTATTGGTCGGATTATCCACCAGTAGCATTAGGGAAATAAAATATCATCAGGAAAGAGTACATAATACAGGATGACCGGTCAATGACCTTTACCGAGGTTCCTGATTTCCCATGGGCGTTGCCTGCCTGCAAACAAAGGACCCAGTCAAAGAAGCATCGATCATAGAAGCATTTAAAAATTATGCAAATTGTTTTTTTGATAGGCATACATGTACTTAAGAAGTAGGTTTAATTGAAAAGCCTTAGTGCGTATAGAGGCCTAGGTCTAGCAGTGCACTTAGAAGGGCTGATGATGATAGTAAAATACGAAGTGAAAAGTATTATTTTTATTCGTTGTCCTAAAAACAGTGTCAAGCGAGCATCCCAATGCAATCCCAATTTATAGTTTTCAAAAAAATTTTTTTTTCGTTTGATTAAATAAGTAAATATAAATAAATATGGACAATATCACATACACAGCTCTGATCCTATGATGAGTAGCCTAAGCACTTGTGTTACAGAAATCAGTAATAACGACGGTACCACAACACCCAGACACGAGACAATATTGAAAACTTTTTTTTCTACGAACATTAACGTACGGATTCGATAGAAGGACATTTATGATGGATTTTTTATTTTGACGCAAAAAAAAGTTGAATGAAAATTAAAAAAACCGGCCAAGTGCGAGTCGGACCCGCACACCGAGGGTTCCGTACAAACCTGAAATTTCACCCATCACGACAATCGAGTCATAGTTATGCTATTTTTATTGTAAAATTAAATTCATAACATTACGAATGGTAAATTGCGGTTTACAATTTAAAAAAAAAACTACTTCTAGATCTTTTTCAAACCAATTTTCGGTGGTAGTTTGCATGGTAATGTACATCATATATTTTTTTTAGTTTTATCATTCTCGTACCCCCCTGTAACTTAATTTTATCACTTTGGAAGTATCTCTCGCGCAAACTATTCAGTTTAGAAAAAAATGATTTTAGAAACCTCAATATCATTTTAGAAGACCTATCCATAGATACCCCACACGTATGGGTTTGTTTTTTTTTTTTTTTGGATTTTAGTTCTAAGTATGGTAAAATTTATTGTTTTCATTTTTTATTTTTATGTATAAATATTAATGCGGTTCACAGAATACATCTACTTACCAAGTTTCAACAGTACAGTTCTTATAGTTTCGGAAAAAAGTGGCTGTGACATACGGACGGACAGACAGATAGACAGACAGACATGACGAGTCTATAAGGGTTCCGTTTTTAGCCATTTGGCTACGGAACCCTAAAAAACTGTTTCTAGAGGGTGCTCTAAGTATTGACATTCGCATAATAAAATTTTGGGCTAATCTGTAGAATAACAACCAAACAAAATAATCGGTGAACAGCAGTATTCGAGCTAAAAATGTATTGCTCAATTAATAAACTTCTAAAGTTATTGAACAACAACAATAAACCCAAGTTTCGAAATCATCGATTCGAAAATTGCCCAATATCTTTTATAGGGCAAATTTGTGCACCCCTGACTCATTGGGTTAAGCAATATGTTGAAAGGAGTTTGGAAACTGCTCTTACATGACAGTAACACGATGAAACTTGGGGTGTGCATTACGGTAGTTGCCTTACTGTAGTTGGGAAGTAATCAGACGGTCGGAAGCAAAACATTTTCCAACTTACTTTAAAACTTATCAGGTCTTTGTTCGGAAACGTGGGCGGCCTGTAATTTATATATTTAAAAACGGATAATTAGTTCCCTGACCTAATTTAGAGTATTGTGAAGTCCGCTCTTTTATCCGAGTTTTAGTTGAAACTTTACCGTAGATGCCGTATAAATCTGAAAGCAATTTTCAGGAAGGTAAAAACGAAACAAGTTTCTTTTTACGTTACTACGTTACTCTTACTTTATGTATCAGTAAAAAGTTGATGAAATTTAAGCGGTAAATATACTTAAAAGATTTAAAAAAAAATAGATCTCAATGGTAATTATGGAGTGAATCTTTCTACTGTAACATAAATTTACTGATGTTAAATAGGACATGTTGAAAGGAACAATTTTACGGGCAACATTGTACCTTTTTAAAATAATTTATGTAACACAAATCTCAAACATTGAATTTTATAATGTCACTCAAAATCTCCAAACCATCGATACAAGAGGGGAATCAGAAAATTAACCGCACCAGCATTAAAACGTTCTCCGCCATCAACCATGATTGACAAGCAAAATTAAATACCAAACGAAGTGCCTGCCCAGCTCGCATTTTATACACGAAACACTCCATAGGGTCAGGGGTGTACTAAAGTTGAGGCATCATCCCGGGTTTTGAATTTTTTTGTACCTACCATAAGTCCGTCGTAACAATATAAAGTATGTAGTTATAAAACTGATTAAAACAAAATGTGGTTTTCGAAATAAATAGTCAAAAAATGTACATGTGCGTGTAAAACTTTTTTACGTGTAGATGTTACGTTTAATTTATGAGCGTCTAACTCAAATAATGCGGAGGTTAATAAAATTTCGTGCTTGGAAATCATCATCGTAATCAGCCCGTGTTAGTCCATAGCTGGACATAGGCATCTCCCAATACCCGATCCTCGACTGTTCTTTTCTATCCACTGTCAGCAGCCTTGCGTATATCGTCACTTAACCTGCTTAGCTCGCACTTACTTCATGTCTTGTAATTGTATTTCCTGTAAAAAAGGCTGACAAAGGTGACTGAGTTTGTTGCGCCGTTTCTTCTCATCACCAGCCGATATGTAGTCCCGAAGCGGTGGTAGGGTAAAGCTATATTTTGGGACGTGTATAAGTGCCCGGAAGAGGGCCTATATACTGAATAAATGAGTATTAATGAGTCACTCCACCTTGTCGAAAGACACCCCACGCTGCGCTTGCTTAATCGCGGTGTCCAATCAAGAACACCTCTATCCCGTCATGCTTGGACATAGCACACAGTGAAATAATTTCAGACGATCCCTCCCTGCGCCCTCAGGAGAGTGCGTCCCTGCACTGGCTACATTGTCCATCGATGCATTAACGGCAGATGCGAAATTACCCATCAAATGCCTTCCTGTGAACGAAATGATGCGAACGGTCCATAAGCGGAGTATCACCCGGAAGCTGCACGGATGTTTGTAGTTCGGCCCGCTGAGATTACATTTTGCGCCGGTATGATTACTGTTCAAACAACTGGGCACTTCAATCGAAAAAGATACGAGCTTCTTCTGTATCATAATGTTCTTCGCTAAACTCTTTCAGATAGATTCATCTAATCTAGATGCTGGCAATGTAACTAATAAGTCATTACAAACAAGGAGTACGCTTATTTAAATGACATAGTCAATTTTATTCAAATATTTAAAAAGGTTTGATAATTTTGTTTTGCCTAAACCCAATTTTGACTTCATAAGCCTTTTTGAATAAACCAACAATTTTTGAACAATTAAATTTCTGTCTTCACAAAGGATATTATAATAACTTATTAGGAGTTAACGTAGAAAATGCACATTTTAAAAGGTAATATTCTGTGCTGTGAATTTTAATTTAACTTTACGAAACAACTAAAGTAAATACAGTTTGGCTACAAAATGCAAACTAAATTGTGGGACAATTGTCGTTGTCCATATTTAAACACTGATTGTGTTAATTGAATTGGTAGAACATTTACTCATACATACTTGAGTATTTATTATTTTGACCAGACTACATTCTGTTTCAAGGGTTGATATATAGATAGATAGTTAAACACTTTTTTGCACAAAAACATTAAAGGTTATTACAAACAACACACAGTTATGTACAATCAGGCGGCCTTATCGCCAAAAGCGATCTCTTCCAGACAACCTTAATGCTGATATTTATTTATTTTTGTTCTGTAGGTAGTGCATTGTTAGGTCATGTCTATTAACCTATCAAAGTCCACTGCTGTACTTAGTGGAGATGGACAGAATATTTTTTTTGTAATCATGTTAATAATGATATGATGTTATTTCTTCTAAATTTCGTTCATTAAGTTCCTAATACTCTAATGACATAAATAAGTAAGGTAGTTAAGAGCGCAGTCCTTAAAATAATATACTTCAAACCATTTACAAGTTTAAATAAAAAAACAAAGTCATGGCTTTTTCTTACCAAATTGAAAATTTATAAAACAACATCTTATTTATTTCCATAAAAAACTGATTAAATCGCCTCGTCCTTCACATCGTAATTTCCAAATTCTTAGCAGGGTGCAGTGCGCTACCTAGCGCCGCCAATAATTTTTTATTACATCTAAATCTTATTGTTCTGTCTTTTGTTTACCATAATTATTATGCTAAAAGTGGCCACGTAAGTTAAAAATGCCGACAAAAACCAAAAGAGAGAACGAAAAGCTGTGGACAGATATTTAAAAAATCTAATAGATTTTTTTAAGTTGTCGGGTTTGTATTTTTTTAAAATTAGTCTTATTTAGATGTAATAAAGAAAAACAATTGGCAGCGCTAGGTAGCGCGCTGCACCTGAAAGTAAAATATGATAAAAGACGGCCGAGGAGATCGCTCTTAACAAACGCACCTGAGACGCTAAGATCGGTGCGTTAAAGCATTCTATTATAAATTTAGCTATCAAGCAAGCTTCAATGCAATCTTATTAAGCAAGCTATTAAGTTCTGTGTGCTAAATATAAACCCAATATACTGCTCCTTTCAGAACTGTGGCGTTATCGAAACAAGAGTCACTGGTACACGCGTCCAGAGGCAAACAGATTTCTGAACCATTGAATCGTAAGCACTCGCCGAGAAACTTTTCTTAGTGAAATCATGAAAAGATCGCCCAATCGTTCAACTGTAAAAGAGGAGTTATTGTATTAGACGTGTCTTATCCTAACCGAATTTAGGATCCGAAAGGCGAATTTAAGGCTCTATTGGACAGGATAATTAAGTCAGGCGTCCGTCTCGGAAACAACTGTTTGGAGTTTACTAAAAGCAAAAACGTTTTCTCGGAGATTGTGTAAACTAAAAACGTATTTCATTTCTGTTAGAATGTTTATTTATTTTGAGTTTACAGTAAAAGTAATCATTATTTGGATCGCCTTTGAAGATCAAAGATTTCACCTAAATATTTTTTACGGGTTACAGATGTTTTTAAGTGTGAGTAAGATAGCATTTCAAAACGTATTACTAGACAAAACTGCCAGTTTGGTTTAGCTAAAGGTATCTTTGCGGCGCTCACTTCAAGACCCTGGGCCTAATGGATTATCAAGCGTTTAATAAAATAGAAAGGAACAAAGCAAAAAGAGAAATTAAATATTTGCATCGTCTAGGCTGTTAAGAGCTCACCGTGAGAACGTGGTTAATGGCGGACCCGCTAACTGCCACTCTTTTGCAACGATCCCAGAACGAGACCAGTGATTTGCCAGTTACCCTTTTATTGAGGAAAACTGTATCGAACAAATGTAATTGTATTACTTTGTCGGGCTGCTTCATTCTTTAGACAGTTGTATCAATGAAAGCTGGTATTGCCTTGCAGGCATCTCTTAGTTTTATTTTGTTTGTGTGATGAATGCTCATATGCCTATATTTTCCCATAAAAAGTGTAATATTTATAAGTGTATTTATCTTCTTTTATTTAATTTTTATTACCATACAATTTTGTTGTGGTTAATGTTTCCAATTAAAACAATATTTTTTAAATGAACCCAGTGAGAGTGCAAGTCGTAAGTTCCACTTCATCGCATTTTCTTTATTTATATTAAAGCATTACTTTACTCATAGTTCCATAGTTCATATTATTATGTGATGAGTTCATGACACTGATTTTAATCAAATAATTTAGGAAAATAAAAAAAAGAAACATTTTAGCATACCTTCGACAATTAACTTTTGTTTCGAGTTTCAAACCATTAAAAAAAATGCATTCTTTTTTCAATCTAAACGAACTGTTTCAAAGAAACCAGTTCATTAGACGGATTAAAATGGGTTTAGAATGAGGTAGGCAGGCCAGAAGGTGATTTTACAGGATAAATGGATTAACCCCGGCTTGTCCCGATTGTCTGTTTAATCATGGCGCACCGCCCTGCGGTAAATGCACGAATGATGTTAACTGTCCGGTAAAGTGAGTTGCTGGTTAATACTGAGGCATAGGCACAGTGAGCATGGTGGTGCTTAAAAGTAGTATCTCACTTATTTTTAGGGTTCCGTACCTCAAAAGTAAAAAACGTTATCAAACATGTTGTCCGTCTGTATGTCTGGCCATGTCTGTTAAGACTCTTTATCTCGGGAACACGTGGAGATTTTGCCTTGAAATCAAAACCTTAAACTCATGTATAGAGTCCCTTGAAGCTGTGAAAAAAAAAAACTTCTAGATTAAAGCTATGTCCAGCAATGGATTTTCAAAGGCTGATTATGATGATGATGACCACGGCTGTCATCTGAGCGCATAATGTTACATAAATAACGTTACTTCGGTGACGTCATCTCTTTCTTGGTTACGGAGGTAGTGGACAAACAGCCTAAACGGGTGTGAGTCGAGAGTCGATAGAGTAAAAGTACACGACTTTTTACAACAATAAATTGCTAAGTTGAGCTACTGTGTAATATTAAAATTGTATTTACTGTGGTGTACGCTTGCAAAGCTGGTTGCTAGGATAGATCCATCTGTATTAAATTAAATTATGCCTAATCTGAATAGGGGCGATTGGTGAGTTACAAACAACAGAAAAAGTTAAAGTTAAAGTTATAGAAAAAAAGTGCCTTACTATAAATTTCTACAAAAACGTCACTTTCATTTCTAGTATCAATGCAGCCATAATAAAACATTAGTTAATATTTAATAGAAAACTAAATTATATACACCCCTTCGTCTGAACTTCATCACGAATTAAAAATATATATATTACTTTTAAAAAAAACCGTTCAGTTTTCAATGACTGTCGAGTGCGGTCTATTTGTGAGATTCCAAAATTAAATATTTCCCAGCCGGTTTCCATTGCACATTTGTATGTGAAAACCTAATTTAGAATTTAAGTGTTTGGTCATACTGGCAAACCAAAAGTGCTATTATTTATTAATGAATCACTAATTATACACCCTTTGTCAGGGACGAGAAAAAAGTTCCTTGCATACATTTTGTATGAACCTGTTTAAACATACTCGTGTCAGGTGTATTCAGGTTGTTAATTTATAACCCGGAACAGTATCTTTATGGTACGTGCATACTCATCAGTTGAGTCACAGTCAAATTGTCTGTAAAAATTAAAAATCAATATAAAGATGGTACATTATAGGACACTCCTTTAAACCACGCGATCAGCTGCTCAAATGTAACAACTTTTACGATGGAAGCAACATCGAAATCGTGTTTTTTTTTCCAGATGCTCCATACATAATCAACGAAGTAGCGCGTTAGTTTGTATGGCGCATCGATTTATTTTTTTCCGATTTCGAAGTTGCTTCCGTAGCTAAAGTTGTTGTATATAAGCAGCTGATCAAGTACTACCTATTCTTTTGTACAACCTGTATGACTCGATTTTCTAATACTTACTTACTTTACGTAAAAATAGTAGGACGCTGATCTCACAACTCAGTCATTTCACCGGTACGTAGAAATATATAGGTAGAGGTCACTAAGGAAGTAATCACTATGGTCTCCGTTCATCAGAACTAGACTACCTTTGTAACTGATGTCTGTCACAATAGTGATTACAATTATTTCTTATCGTGAGCTACCATAATTATCTTTGTGAAGACGGAAGCATATCGAAACAAAGGTAAAAATAGTTTTACTATCTAAGGGAGTAGAACAACTTTACTATTGGTTTGATGAATGCAGACATGTTAAATGTAACAAATTATGCCCCACCCCCTTCTCAGGCCAATCGTGCATCCGTGCAACTTGACTAATGTGTGCATGTATCTTAAGTTACAGTTACGACTATCAGTGTTTTCATATTTTTCATTTTCTCCCTAATAAATCCTGCTTTGGTAAAAATGAAAAGTCCCAGCCCGCGAAACGAAGTTGGGTATTTATGGCAGACCCTGTGGCAGTTACTACTTTACGAGGTCATTATGGCAACCATTAAATGTATGATTACAGGGGTCCTGCTTTCGGCATTTGTTTAAGCACATCAACTTTTGGTAAACGACCGGTGCCCAGAAGTATTTTAATTCATTACGAGCGGGTATCCTCAACTTTAAACAACGCCGTGGGTATTTTATTAGTTCATAAAATAAACTTCAGTGGTTCCTTTATTGCTGAGTGCGGCCATATTGTTAACTTGTATTATGAATCGCCTTGATTAACCGTGAAACCATAGAATTTGCAACTGTTCAAAATTCGGAATACTTATTAATTATCTCATTGATCGATAAGGTTGAATTGGAATTTTAATCTTTGTATGAGATATTTATGCAACGTGTAGCTCTAAATACCAAAACCTTAGCCTCGTGGTTCAGGTACTCAATATAACACCTTTCTTTAAAGGATCACGATCTAAATGAAATATACTTTAAAATTATTCCACATTCAAATTATTTCACATAACCAAAAACTTAATATGGGACATCGTTTTTATTTTATCGTGGTCTGCAAACCATTATCGGTCCCTGCCTGCCTAGCATGAGCACTAAAACACGATATGATATGATATCATATCGTGATACAAATTTTAAATATCATAATTTCTTGACATCTTTGACATAATTTTACTGTTAATGTTATTTTTCCCTACAATATAATGATAAACTGACTATGTATAAATTTGAATTTTTATTTTGACAATTGTAATTTAATTTTAAAATGTAAATTTTGACTTTTATGAATGACCAATTTATGAATCTAATATTGTATGAATGTAATATAATGATGACATGTAAATGTAATTATGAATTTAATTTGTTTAAATAATTTTAATTCACGAATGTCTTATGAAGGTTGTAATGTTACAATTGACCATCTATAATGTATATTATGAAGTGATTAAATGAATATGAATATGATATAGCGAAATATCGACACCAACTGTAAAAATATGAAAGATATAGCCGCCATGTTCAATCGCCGTCACTTATTAAGATCGCTGTTTCGATAAAAATTCAAAATGGCGGCTATATCTCTCATATTTTAAAAGTCGGTGTTGATATATCGCTATATCATATCATATCATATCGTATTTTGGTAGACATGCTAGGGGGGGCTGGAAGCACCAGAAGTTGACCGTCAGTTATCCTAAAACTATAGGTATAACACCCCTTTATTCATTTACATTTACTTTGTATTACCCTCAAACAATTGGGGTCGTTGTAAAAAACAGATTTTGTCATATGGTCCCTCATCACTCAAAGGTTAACAGCTACTGCCCTATGTGGTTTTAAGTATTTGGAGTTACACATTATAATCATCATCATCATGTTAACCTATTGCAGTCCATTGCTGGACGTACACTCCGTGTGACTCTAACTACGCAAAACCTCTAAGAGGCTGATACAACTACTTTTTATATAGGACCAACGTCGAAATCGTAACAAAAGAATCGTTTCCCCATAGAAAGCGTAACAGCTGATTGGAAATTTAGAAGATGAAGCTTTTTTAAAGATTTTACGGTTGGTCCCATACAAAAACTTGTTGTTTTTAAGCACCAGAATCAGCCCCTAAGAGGTTTTGCGTATCAACCCAGATGTTACTGAAACTAATTTTGTCGCGTATCACCGTAATTTTTTGATATTGTTACCTTGATCGATATAATGAACATGAAAAAAAAAAAATTTTTTTTAAATCTTTATAACGATCAGTCGCTGTAAAATGGTTAAGCGTTACATGGTGTATAAGCTTCCCCCAAAGAGCGCCTAGAGCACACCCGCTTTTTCATCCATCTACTGCCAGCCATTTTCCTAGGGTCGTCAGTCCATCGAGCTGCGGGGCGTCCTACACTACGTTTACCAAGGCGTGGTCTCCACTCAAGAACCCGTTTACTGCACCTTTCATACACATTTACGATTACACGTTGTCTAATAAATAATATTAATAATAATATTTATTTTCGCCGATAATCTTATTAGCTAACATTACATTGTACTCATTACACAAAGAGTAAGGTCTGGACGAAGTTACAGGCATCCAATATTTTGAAAAAGTCACCTAAAATAGTGTTTCTTTATTGCCAAGATCTTAAAGTTTTGGTAGGTATTAATCGTAGTTTATGATAATGCCAAGCGAAATTGACAATTTGTCATACCTACGCTTCTCAGGGTATTTGAAACCGACTCATGTAGACAAATAATAAAAATAAAATTAAATAGCTGTAAAATTAAAACACAAATTTACAGGCAGACCCTTAAATTTCACTAAATCATTCAATCACTTTTTAGAGTTCCGTATTTTTTATTTTTTTAATTAAAAACTCGACTGCCGTTTTATACGATCTTATAAGTTAGAAACAAATTGTAAACAATAGAATTGTTCTAAAGGTCATCGGCAGTCGAGATTTTTTATTTTTATTTTTCTTTTATACTAGCTGTTGCCCGTGACTTTGTTCGCGTGATCTTTAGTTTATTCGTAAAGAATCTTCTGCGCAACTTTCTTCAATTTTTCTTTCGAAAGAACCTTCTCCTGACAATAATTAACACAATAAAAAAGAATTGGCGAAATAGTTCCATCCGTTCACGCGTGATGCGATGACCAAGGCAAATAGAGAATCATTTTTATATATTTAATATATAATTATTATTTTAATTTTTAATATTTTAATATTTTTTCTAAGAACTTGTCATCTAAAAGTAAATTTAAGTGTATATATTTTTGGAATCACCTTTCAAAATCTTTCATTTTGATATTTTACTGGATACATTTGTTTGGTTTTTTTTTCCGCGCACATTATAGAGATCAAAATTCGCCATATTGTTTTTATTACTAAATCACATAGCATAAAGTCACCCAGAATAAAGTAAGATTCTAACAATAACTCATACCTACTCTTTTTTTTTCATACCTATGTACCTATGTGACGCGATTTCTCCGCCAATTATGAATCAGTTTTGATGATTATTTTTTGTTTGGTAGATCAGAAGTGGTCTAATATACATTTTATTTAAATTGTTTTAGCGATTTTTGAGAACATAATACTTATATCCTGAGATAATGTTTTGCCGGTGCAAGCTGATCAGAGTCGAATTGAGAACTTCCTCCTTTTTGTAGTTGGTTGACAATACACCAAAACCGGTTAAAGCGTTTAGTCGGTTTGGTAGAATAATAAAAAAACAAACACACACAAATACATTCATACATACATGAACCATAAAAATTATACACTCCGCTTTGCGCAGTCGGGTAAAAACGTTGCGATTATCAGATTTTATAATATACCTATGCCACGTGGCATTAAATCCACTTTTATATATTGTTTACAAGTTAATCGAATCAAATGAAATGTGGCAAGAAAGTCACACATCTCAATAATAAAAAAAACTAAACAATGATATTTAATTTGTATGTATTTATACTACAAAAATGTTTCGCGATAGCAAAAGGCTAGTTTCCTGAAAAAAACTAATTAGTCCGTCAGTTGGATTAACAGAAAATATTAGACACGTATTTTTTCTTTTATCAATTAAACAAAAACTGATGAAGATACACGCTGTTATAGTTCCGCATAATGTCACGCCTTGCGACACTTCTTAGCACGGCGTGACGTCACGTTCTCCCATTCCCAAACTTTGATGCGTTTTATCTTCTTCATTTTTTGTTTAATTGACAAAAGACATAATGTAGGTCAAATATTTTTTGATAATCTAACTGACGGACTAAATAGAATAATCTTTTTTCGACGTAGGAAACTAGGCTACTGTCATTATTTTAGACTAATTTTGTGATGATTTTTTTACTATGGGATGGATTACAGGAAAACAGGGTTTACACAATATTAAAATTTAATAGAATAGCAACTATATCATATTATATTGCAATCTTTCTAGTTGCAACTAATAATAAAATAGTACCTATGAAAAATAATCTAGTGACGCAGAATTCTCAGTCCGCTCCGACTCTCGCTTTTTGTTTATTGAAATATTAATAAAAAATTACAAGTCAATTTCGTTTAAATCAAATTTGACATTTCTATCAATTTACTAGGTGTCGTGGATATAGATTTAGACGACAAAATAATAAATACGAGTAAAAAATATTTGTGGTATTCTAGAAACAACATTTACTGTAATGCTTGCTTGCCATTTACCAATACATTTCTTATTTAAGTTATTCTAGATCAATGAATTTCTAGCTCTTTGTCTATTTTTCATTACAGACAGTTTTATACAAGGTGTTGACATCAATCTCCGCCATATTTACGAAGTTGATTTAGTATCATATACTGATTCTAATACCATCACGAATACCATCTACATTGTTGATTGATTTTAAACCCTGAAGAGTGAACCTTCGTATCGAACATAATCGCGATCATTTAGTTAGGATGTCATCGAGCAGTAATTTGTGTGTGTAGTGTATCCAGAGGGTTGCCCAGAACCAGCTTCCAACATTCTTACGGCTCAGGTCATCTTTCTTCATCTCAAGTGACATCTTCTCTCCGTTATAACGATCTTTTGTATTGATTTTAATCAGAAGTATGTGAGAAATTGTACTGATTTGGTCTCAATCAGTCTCAATTCTCAACCTTGATTTTGTAGGAAAACAACTTGACAGAAGATTTCATCTTTTGATCGAAATTAATTTTAGTAAATGATTGTTGTGAACATGGTACTATCAAACTGATCTGATAACGAAGGTGGAAGGTAAGCACCTGAACTCTGTGATAAAACAATGTATCAGCTAAAACAATGTTATTTAAAGCTTTTTAGTGTTTTTGAAGTCGGTTATGTTTTTATAAAAAAATGTTTTATTACATTATTAAATAGACCAAAAGGATCCAAAGAATTAAAATAATATATAGAATAATATAATAAGTGGCAAAATTATAGATTTATGAGCGTAGCGTTTTCTATTTAGGCAAAATTGATGTGTTTGTGTAACATCAGTTGATTAGTGCTGTCATCATCTCTATTCCAAACCTGAACATCTCAAGTGATGTGCATAAATCTGGCTACTTTCCCTACATTAATTATACACTGTTTTTATTCAATTAGTCTTGTGGTCGGCCTTAATTACCGTAGGGAGAGACGCAGAGACAAGCCGTGCTGGAAATGGAGCAATAAAAAAGGAAAAAGAAAAACCCGGGCAAGCATGTCTGGTGCTTTATGACCGTGAGATCTGTTCAGTTTTTAGTAAAAACTTTGAATTAGGTATATTTTTCTTCTAGATTCCTTTAGCCATGCACTTCAATTACTGAAACCTTTGAAATGAATAACGCCTGCGAGTACTTATGAGTGATGTGAGGAAAATAGAAAAACCCTATGACTAATGAGGTTTGGTCGTCTTTCTTGTATATGTATAAGTAACGGGAAAAATAATACTTATAATATTATTATGTATTACAAGTAAATTTTCAAATAAAACATGTACTTACCTACCTAGTTAAAATGAAAATAGAACGAACTAGTGTTTAATATTATTGATGTTAATACCATTGAATACTAACTAATTTTATTTCCATAATACGATTTTAATATTTTAAGTAAACTTATAATAGTCGTTTGGGCTGTAAGAAATTACTACAAACAAAATCAACACAATATAATGTGTAATATTTCACCAAACATTCCAACCACGTCTTCAAGAATTATTTCAACAGATTTCTTGCAAAAATTGACAACAGTACAAAGATGATTCAACTAAAAAGAAATGACACTATCTGTATAGTGTCATTTTCTTTGACTAGATTATGTCACGCTAATATAAGTGCTGAGGCACTTACAATTAATTGTATCCCCAATGCTTACTTAGCGTAAGCCAGCGGTACTCTAAAAAACATTCCCCGCCTTTTCACAAACAATACACCGAGTACAATGTGTGTATCGCCGTAGGTACCGCCATTTGTCTTTCTGTCTAATCTTTCATGATGACGACGTTGTTTTGCGATTTACACGCTCCCATTTGCGATGAGTGAATAAGCATGGCTCTTTTATCTTGCTACTTTTTTACCATTGGAATTTTTCGGATTGCTACAATACGGCGATTTGTAGCAATAGGAAATAATATTTATTTATTCTTTAAAGCACGAAACAATTTCCCCTTGCTGCACTAGTAATATTCTATTCACAAGCAATCACGATATTTTAATTAAATAAACATTAAACCGTATCAATACTAAATAGGATTATTAATATAAAGTTGGTTATTTGTAATTACTTAGCGTTAACAGTCAAGCTACAGCATGGATATTGTGATATTATAATGGTATTAAATAATATAAATTTTATTGAATAATACAGGGTTATTTGTAAAACATCATCAACCTCCTAGGGGCCGATTCTGGTGCTCAAATACAAATTTTCTATGGGACCAACATCGGAATCGCAAAAAAATCACTTTCCCATACTAAACCGCCGACCAGCTGACATCAGTTTGTATGAAGCGGTGAAAATTTTTTTTTCGATTATGTTGTTGGTCCCATAGAAAAAGTTGTTGTATTTGAGCACCAAAATCAGCTGTTAGAGGGTTGTTAATGTTTTAAAAATAACCATGTGTAATTATATAAAATTAATATTTTAATTTTATATAATTACACATACATAGTTATTTTTAAAACATTAGAAGACTACACCAGACGACCGGCTGGTGTAGTGGTTCATGCTCCGGACTACAAAGCCAGCGGTTGTGGGTTCGAATCCCGCAATTGCCCCTTGCGGGATGTGTGATGAACACAAGCATTTGTACCTAAGTCATGGATGTTTATAAAAGTATTTAAGTATGTTTATCCGTTATCTAGTCGCCATAGTACAAGCTTTGCATAATTTGGGGCTAGCTAATTGGTGTAATTGTGGAAACAATTTATTTAATTTTACTTTTACCAGTTCGTCTATCTATCTTGTGGGTGGACGTCCTATGCTGAGCTTGTACTTCCAACCAGCTAATCTGGAAGTCACTGGGGGAGGCCTATGTTTAGCAGTTGACGTTCTATGGCTGAAATAATGATAATTATCAATATTTATTTAAATTATATTTAATAATATAATAATTTTCGATAAATTCATGATGATAGAGCACAATTTAGCAAATTATGTCTTATGACATGTACTGACCTTTATACAAGGAAAAGGAGAAGAATTATTTTCCATAATGTTCACAGAAATTAAGGAAAAATATTAGTTTTTCCGTAGGTATGGAATTTTTCATCTAAAAAACGTCCCAATGCAGAGCACAAGGCTCACCTTAACTATGAAATGAGATGACCAAACTCACAGAACGTAGCGTGTCATTCTTGTTCTGTGGCAAACTCTACCATGCGGGCCCAGCGCGGGTTGGTGGAGGGGTGTTGTAAGGCCAGTGACAAATTTTTCACCTTAGTCAAAGATAGTTAAATTCATTTATTTCAGACAGCTAGATTCACAAAATAATAAAATTAAACTAATACAAATTAAAAAACCAATAATGTCTCTTTAATAGGTTATCATCTGAATTTACATGCGATTTTATTGACGCCGTTGTCGTAGTAAAAAATTGCGGTGAGCTTATCTTATTTTTACTTTTTAATTTTAGTCGAATTTTCAATAGACAGGTAACTTTTACACGTCGAATAAGTTTGACATGTTGACAGTTTTCGTATAGAAAATGTGTCACAACGTCAATTTTATTAGAGCTTTTGAAAAATCGGCTCTTAGTCGTAATAGTTCTGAATTTATCGAACATTAACATTATCCTAGTTACACCACCTGAAGTTGTCTTAATCAGACTTAAAAGAATTTATCAATTTGCTTCGATATGATCGTTCATTATAACACGAATATCTATGACCTAAATCTGAGTGAGTCGAGAGAATGGAGTTTGCTGAGTCAGCGGGCGCTGTAAGCTGAATTATCGGCACCTTGCCCGTTCCATCTCATTTGCCGGCGTCCGCGCTTCGCTTTCAAAACGAATCGGTGCAATTTTCATTAGTAACGGCCCTTACAGATACCCGCCCACCGACGAGACTGATCTGGTCAATTTTCATTAATGTTTTATAAAAAATATCCGTCTATATCGAAGAAGAGTAAAGAAGCATCTTGTCGAGGTTTAAGATTATGACTATCTTGGAAATTATGTTTAGAAGTAAGTAGATGTCTTCTGCACACTATAGAATTATAATGAAAAAAATTAATAAGGGCTATTTATTAGACTTTTCACAGTTTTATTACAGAGTATAGCCAAAGTATTCTTACTTTGTTAACTAATTTGAATCAAAGCGGTGACATTGACACTTAGGTAATATTATTGCATGTGCGTGCGAGCTTGCAAAGGTCACTCCATAGGTCTTTAATTAACCTGTCAGTGTTATAGGTTGTGCTTTCATTTTGATGTATAATTTTGTGAAAGCAATGAACTTTATAGACCTAATCTATCTTAATTAAACGTTGTCATATTGCAGTGACATTTATATACGATTCATGATTATAAAAGGCGATGTTTGCATGTTTTTACTATGGAGGTATGTCAGTAACAATTAGGAAAAAAACTCATAGTGCAGGGATCGTTCGTGTCAAGGGTGCTCCGGCGGATCGTGTCCTATCTTGCCGTCCGCCGCATCCGCTGCACTTTGCACTTTACAATGCCTCCTGCGGTCTTAATAGAACAATCGAGCATTTTTTTCAAACCTTTGTTAGTGTTAATAAGCTGAAGAAAAGGATTATTAATCTATTGTTAAACGAATTAAAGACTTGGGAAGATAAATCCTACTTAAAATTAAAAAAATGATCCTGCACAAAATGTTTTGCATAAGATGAGATTGTGGAAAATTCGTAAGATCTGCAGTTTTAAATTTAAACAAAACGCAACATTATACTTAAAAATATATAATATCCTAAATCATAATGAGATTGATTGATGTTTATATTAAAGTTAAAATATAAAATATACTTGTATGGGACTTGTGAAAACGAATCTAATAGAAATCCCAAACGAAGGTTTGACTATTTTAAAAAATTAGTTAGTTGTTAAAGAGTTCAACTATCCATCCCGTCTTCATCATGAAATTAACTCGAAGGTATAATTTCTATTTTGTCACACCGACACACACACATTAATTCACAAAGTTTTAAATCATGACGACAATAGAAGTAGGTATGTTAAATTCGACTTTTTAGATTTTATCCCCTTACTTTTTATTGTTTATGCTAGGATTTTCAGTTTAAATATCACAAATAAATTGTTTCAACCAACTTTTCGCCATAATTTTGTTTCTGTTGCTAAATCAGAAAATTAAATTAAATTAAATAAGAATAATTGCCTGCTAGAGAATGATTTTGGCATAAAGTTTGCTATTTATACTTTTGTGTCTGTACAATAAAGTATAATTGAATAAATAAAAGGTTGACGATAAAGATAATGATGATGTGCCGTGTGTGGATGGCCGTAAAGAATACACTTCTCCACCGCCAATAGGAGGCGTGTCGTAAGAGGCGACTAATTCCTGTAGCACGAGACGGGCAGCAGCGTCTGCGTGCGAAATGCTATAAAAAACTGCGCTCGCCAACCCGCCTACCAAGCGTGGCGAGTATTGGAAATCCCCCCGATGACAGTCATTAGGGGAGGCCTGTGTTCAGCAGTCGACGTCCATGGCTGAAATTATGAATGATGATGATTATGGTGTGCCATGTGAGGACGGCAATAATAGGAGGCGTGTCGTAAGAGGCGAATACTTCCTGTAGCATGAGACGGGCAGCAGCGTCTGCGTGCGAAATCTTATAAAAAACTGCACTCGCCAACCCGCTTGCCAAGCGTGGCGTGTATTGGCAATCCCCCAAATGACTCAAAGAAAGTTATTCAGGGAGGCCTATGTTCAGCAGTGGACGTCCTATGGCTGAAATGATGAATGATTATGAATGAACAAAATATCGCCTGGATTATTATGGGACGTTTTTTGGTCCCGTCTATGGATAGATTTTCCTAACTGACAACGTTCTTTGATTTATTTAACTTATTAAATGCAACAAAAACATAACAATATACTACAATATGTATAACAAAATTCTAAAACTGTCATTCTAGGGCAATTGGTACGTTATCAATCGACAATCAATCTCAAGCATATTTACGATCTTCCGTATATCGCAACAAACTCGAATAGTCCATCAAATTCACAGACCGTTCCTCGTAAACAAAACGCTGAACACACAAAAGGTTTTTCGACAAAACCAGCCACATTTGAGCCATTGCAAGAAAGCCTGGACGTGGATTTTTATCGATTTCCCGTGTTGCGTTAAAAGGTCTCATTTGGGTTTATTGTATGAAATGGATGGAAGTATAATTTGCATGGGACGGCGGTCACGCACGCCGGTCCCCTTTTTATTGTTCAAAGGTCTTACGTTTTGACGGTCCTTTAATGTGGTGTACCTGTATGTAAGGTACGGATTCGCCATAAATCTGATTATACTTTTGTAGTTTGCCCTAAAAAGTGAAATTGTTTTGATTATAAGTTCATTGATGATACGTCATTTGTAAATTATTGATGTGTGTGCAATGTGGTAGAAAGTCACTTAAAAATCCTTTAACAATTACATGGGATACATGGGATTTCACCACGTAATTTGCAAATTGACCAAACTCGTAGACTTGTTTTGACATGGCATATGTTATGTGCGTGTATTTAGCAAACAGAAAAATTATATAGAAAACAAAGTGTGAAAGAGGTGGTTTGGTTTAGCATCGTGACAGCCAGATACCTATTTATGGCGTTGACATTCTGTCTTTTTCTTGTTAACTTAGAAAATAAAAGGGCTTATAGAGACTGGTTAGGTTTAATAGAGTTGTCAAAGTTACAGTGCCGATAAATAAGTCATTCCAATAATAATGTTAAGTAAGCGGGTAGCCACAGATCTAAATCTATTAGTGTATTATTATTGTATGTGTATGTATTGTATTAGTGTTGCCGAAATTCAGTTACACTATCGATTGTTTAAAACAGACCAATACTATTGATACGTTGCAATACTATCGACAATATTGCACCATAATAGCAATCATAATATTAATAGTATCGATGCTATTGATAGTATTGTTAAGCAAACTATCAGTAGTACACTGTATTTTATTTATTTAATACTATCAGTGAGTATTAAAATACAGTTTACACTACAAGTATGCTATAAAATGCTGAGAATGACTAGAATCATTTTCGTTTTCAATTAGTGACAACATTAATCAGTCAGTGTATGCAGTCTTATTACTACGACTAATACTATTGCAATATAGGTGACTATCGATAGTACAAAACAATCGATACTATCGACAGTATTGATATTTTATCAACATTTAAGAGTAATAATACTATCGATAGTAAATAAGTTCTAGTAATAGTTTATAAGTTCTAAGGGATGGTTACTATCGAAACTGTGGGGTTATTCAATACTATTGATGTTATTAACAATCAACAAGCAACACTAATTAGTATAGTTATTAGTAATTTACATTACATTTACATTTACATTACATTTCAAAGTATTTAAAAGCAAAGTTCAATTCACAATACGTGCGAGCTTAACCGTATCATTACCATTTATAATATGAAATAGGTTTGCTAACGTTTTCATTGACAAGATAAAAACATGCAGACGATCGAAATTCTAGTCAAAGTTTAACTGTGTTATTTGTATTGCAGTGCATCTAATACAAAGGTTCTTAATGTATTTGCTCGAGACAAAAAGTACCTACCCTCTTCTTTGTCTTTATAAGCCGTTGACTTTTACTATTAAAAACGTATACAGTGAACAAATTATGTTGGTATTTAAACTCAATATTATTCCGTAGTGCAATTATTGCTGAAAATAAAAGTCAAATCCAGAAGGACTAAAAAAGTAAAAATCGACCTATTTTTTATCACAGGAAAAATGTACTTTCCAAAATTTATGGATTTAATTTTTACCGTGTTGTATTAACGATTTTATCGTCTCCGTATTTAACCAAGTATTTTTTAATTTTTATTTTCATTGTATTTCTAAGCTCCTTTATTAACATTACTGACTAAACCAAATTTAATGAGGGCAGAGTCGTAGGTACTAGCAATAGATTTACTAATACAAGGTTATTAGGAGTTGGTTTTGTGCCTATACATTATATGAGTATTTATACACAAATAAAAGAAATGTCTTTCGACATTAGCGAATAAAATTCTAGTTTCGATAGCAGCAAAGTCAGACAAAGATGCCAATTAACAAAAAAAAGGTTTTTATAATATAAAGGGTCAACATTGTTTTGAATAATATTTTTTATTATATTTTAAACAAGGTTAAACAGACGGTCCTCAATTAATTACAACAGCCATAATGACGCAGACGAACTCTCCGTAACCCAATAATTAAATCTGACTACCATTTATAGGCAATAACAGATAATATTGAGCATTACATACCTACCTAACAGAAGAGCTCAGTAACATGGACATCACGAATCGGAGAGGAAAAACTTCGGCTAAGAATTGGGAAAAGGCTTCATTAGAGAATGTATGAGAAAAAATATTGTGAGGAAAGGAAATTTCGTTACACCCGACCGCTCAACATTTTGTATGTGTGTTTGTGACCCGAAATTTCTTCTTGGAAACTTTTAATACAAGTATTTTGGCCGTTGTAATACTCGCAACAAATTCCATAGATGTTTTCGTGTTTTTGTCGTCAACAGACTTTTAAAAAAGGACTGAAGGATGAATAATATTCGTGTATTCGTTTTTGTGTCCTATTCGCTTTTGTGTCAAATCACATTTTCTCTGTTGTCAAAGGTTGCGGCTGACCACTGACTTTTATTTTGTTTTTAACGAGATCATGTTGTAAAAAGCTAAATGAAAATATTCACGTATGAGTGAAGTGGAGATATTGTTTTCGTAACATCAAACAAAATACCTTCAAAGTGTACGCAGCAGAGTTGTTTTAGGATATGCGAGTTCCTCTAACCTAATTATTACGTAAAAGGATTATGAGAAATCATTTATGGGGTCTGACAAAAATAGCAAGCTATACAATAATGAATAATTATACTTGCTGATTTTTTGAGATTTAATAACGAGTAGTACTGATGTTCTACAACAGCATCGGGTCACAATTTTTTAAAGCTGGAAAAGATCAACATTTATCATTTATCATTTATATAAAATGTGTAAAATAACTATTATTTACTCTAATTGTAGCTTAAAAGTTAGTGTTTAGAATGCTATTATACAGTACGATATGTGGATTGTATTTACAACAAGGTTTATAGTGAATTTTAGCCAAAATCAACAAGGGATGAGCGCCATAATCCGGCGAGGTTATGGTTTGTATTTGAACGCTATAATCATGGAATCAACTTATATATTCATTAGTTCCAGTTACAGGTATGTACAATTAAATACTTTACTTCCTTTTTTGAATTATATATATTCTCCTATGAAGGAATTACTTAGGTACCCAACGAATAAATAATTGATAGCATCTAACCTAAAACCCATTTTTAAATTATAATCTTGGTACTTTTTCTTGTAAAAAACTTATTAGAAGTTGAGAATGAAATACAGAGCCATCAAGTTTAAGCTCCAGTTTGCCCCTTAATTGAAAATACCTAGTAAATATACATTTTATGAAAATAAAGAAAACTTAGGAAATTTAGAAAACAGCAAGATGAAGAAACCATGACACTAGCATGGAGACTCAAATAGAAAATAATCCACAATATTTTGAAAGACCTATTTAAGGATACCAAACACACACTTTAGGAATACCTACGTACCTACTGTAAAAAAAAAAATTAGCAACAACAAAAAACAACCACTCTAGTAGTAAGCGAGATGGTAACCTTAAATTATCGTTTTTTATATACAGGGTTACATTTTAAGGTAGTGCCAAATTTTAAAAATAAGGTCTATAGCACAATATAACAATACAAATTTATCGTAATTATTTCAGTCGTCGTATTTTTGGAGTAAATAATACTTATAAATTTCCGAAAAAAAAAAGAAACGAGATGCGCCGTCATTCATCAAATATCACAGGCATACGCCGACGCAGCTCCAACAAGAACAGTGCACATACATACATTGCTCATGCAGTGCACATACGGTGCAATTTAATCGAGTAATCGTAAATATTCTACGTATTCTATTTTTCAAATGCAGAATGGAAGAATTCAAAATAAAAAAAATATAAGTTTGTTTTTTACGTAGATCGATTTAGTTACTGATTCTGAATGGTCCCTGAACCTTCTGCATCTTTGCTGGTAGCGAGCCGCCGACGAATCCCAGTCTTTTCAGGTGTACACCTAATGTGACTGGGATTAACCCGTTTGCCGATATAACAATTGGTATGATTTCAGTGGTCGCCACTTCCCACATTTCGGTAACCTCGTGTACTAGGTCCAAGTACTTGCGTTGCTTTTCGGTCTCGGCCTTCACAAGGGTCTCGTCATTAGGGATAGTGACGTCCACCAAAAACACCTTCAATTGCGCCCGTTCTATCAGCACTATATCAGGCTTATTCACAAGAATAGTCCTGTCAGTGATGATGGGTCGGTCCCAGTAGAGCCGGATACTGTCACTTTCAAGTACTGGCTCCGGCGAGTACTTATAATAGGGTAGTCTCTGGCTCACGAGACCGTACTTCAGGGCGAGCTCTTGGTGGAGAATTTTGGCTGCTTGATTATGCCTGTGCAGATACTCAGTGTTAGAAAGAGCCGAACAACCCGAACCTACATGACGGAGGGATTCTTCAGGATGGCGACAGGCCCGACAAATGTCCACTGTGCCATCCTTTATGATGTATTTTCGGTAGTTGTTCGTCCTGATAACCTGGTCTTGTATCGCACAAGCAAATCCCTCGGTTTCTCCAAAGAGGTCTCCAAAGCGCAGCCAATGCACGGATGCTTTTTGGTCCACGTGGGGCTCGTGTAGAGCCTTGAAAAACCGGCCGTGCAGCTCTTTCCCTTTCCATACGGTCTCGCGATCAGAGACACTTAGTATCGCCGGCGACTGCCATGACTCGTTGGCCAGATCAAGAGGGGTGAGTCCTTTATCACATTCTATGACATCACAATGCATCGTTGTGTCGGTCTTTGCCAGAAAATGGGCTCTGAGGCTAGATACCTCGCGGTCGTGCATGGTCTTAGCACTTAAGAGGCCTCGATCACCGCACTTCCTCGGGATATACAGCCTCATGACTGACGACCTGGGTGATGCATTCTATGTAGTGTCATAGTCGTGTGGACCTTCCGATCCAGAGCGTTTAATTCGGTTTGAGTCCATCTGAGTATGCCAAAGGTGTTTAGGAGAATAGGCATAACCCATCCGTTATAGGCTTTGACCTTATTGCCCCCGACAAAGAACTATTAAGTACTTTTGTAAGGCGGTCGAACAAGGCTCCACCAACAGACTGTTTTATGTCCGATTCCCTCACACCTATATTCTGTGATATACCCAGATATCGGTATGTATCAGTTTCAGAAAATGTTTGCTCATTAATATTATTATTACCCGGATTTAAAGCCTTTATAGCGCGAACTACTAGAAAACTATCTATGACATACAAACAGACGAATGGACTAACTGTAATGTAACTAAAAGGGTTCCTAGTGTACTACGAAACCCTAAAACGAAATCTACGAGTAGCTTATGCCCGAAAAAGAAATGAAGCGTTAATACGATTTCCATAAAATTGGCTCAAAAAAAAAAGATTATTTTAGCGCTGAAAAAGCAAAGCCGAACTAAGCAGATTACTCGTCCGCTGACCTTTAAACAGGCACAGGAAATTTGATCCATGGACAAAAATTAATAAGGCAGGCAATTACGCCGACGGTAATCGAATATACAGGGTGGCAAGTCCACTGGGAATAAAATTAAAGGGAATTATAGCTTAGTTTGTAATCTCTCTCGTTAATAAGTTAATTTGGCGGTCTTTTGAAAAATAAATGTGTTTGAAGTTTTTTATACTGCGATTCAATCTTTTTTATAAACAAGGTCAAAGTTTTTATTAGTGATGGTATTATTATTTTTTGATCTTAACCATCGGCGCTCAGCGGTATTGCGGTCAAAGTATCGCCAAAACCCGCAGCTAATTATTATTTCAACAATCTAATTATCTAGCCCCAAAAGTAAGCATAGTTTGTAATATGGCCACTAGATAACAGATAGATATACTAAATTATATCCATGACTCAGGTACAGTCAGTCAGTTTTTGGTGCAAATCAAAGTAACACTTGTTCCTTGCGGAGAATTTTTTATCGTTAGTATATAGCACACTCTGTGAATTGCCTCTTTATGAAGTTAAAACATGTGGTTAAGTCGATTAACATTATGTCGGTGTCAGCTTAAGGCACTGCGTAGGTAATTAACAAGTCAGCAGTTTGTAGTAAACAAAAAGTTACGCGGATATTTGTTCAAGGCACTTTTGATATGGCTGTTATATTGACGTTCGAATTTTAAATAATGTGGTCATAATTATCAATTTTAAAAATAAACATAGAAAGCATGATGACTCCACATAGCTTTGATAGGTACAACATAGGATGGAAACCCATAGATTTAAGAAAGCATAGATCGTTATCTAAGATGTATGCATTGTACAGTACAGTGTTTCTCAACCTGTGGTCCCCGGATCCCCAGGGGTCCGTCGACCTATCTCAGGGCGAACAAAAAAAGTAATAGTAAAAGACCTTATTAATGCGGCCGAGGTTTTAGGGGTCGTGGATTATAGTAATTTGGCGTAGTAAGGGGTTTAGAAAGGTACAGTACAATGACAATGAACAATGACCATGAACCTATTATCGACCTTCATGTTGCTTCAATATTTGGTTTAAAGAAGGCTATACTGACCATACAGTTTTACGTACACTAACATGATCTAAAAATTAAATTATCTTCGTGTCTTCATATACAGTGCCTGTATTATGTATGGTAGCTTATTATAAACCTTTTTTACGTCCTCGAGCTTCAACAGCATCAAGCCACCTTTGTTGTTCCGCGTTTTAAACTTTATTGTATTTATTTAGAGCGGCGCGCGTCCCGCTCTGCATAAT
Source organism: Anania hortulata (assembly GCA_963576865.1). Taxonomy (NCBI): domain Eukaryota; kingdom Metazoa; phylum Arthropoda; class Insecta; order Lepidoptera; family Crambidae; genus Anania; species Anania hortulata. The sequence goes on along the minus strand of OY756392.1, from coordinate 14,392,543 downwards.
TCCGCTGACGTTTCACACAATTTGTTCCTGGCAGCACGTCAGCCGGTCCACTTGCTACCACTTCCACACGCTCGCGTTTTGATATTCCGCTCCGAAGTAAATTTAAAATTATAGGCTTAATTTCGCCTGACTATACTTCGTCGTAGTAAACTCACATCACAAAATATTAGAGTTAATGAAGTTTGATGCAAGATAAAAATGAACAACTAATCTTAGGGAATTAAGCCCACGACAGCAACTAAGCTACGGGGAAATTGGTTAATCGTCGAATTCCTTTTAGTGATGCGTTGTTTGTGTAAGCCAGCGCTTTGTCCTATTTATGTTTTAGGTTTCATACCTACGTTCAAACTTCTTCATCTTCTTCATCATCTATATAGTCAATCCCGGTTGCGTCCAAAGCCTTTTCTTTGGAGCCGAGGGTCCGCATTCCTTGATTTTCTACTCACTTTGACGGTCTTGAGCGTCTCTAGTTGCGAGATTATTGGCACGCATGTCAGCCCTCACGACGTCAAGCCAGCATTTCTTAGGTTACCTTAGGTTCCTACCCCTTTTGCCAGGACCTGGCGGTGTTGGCATGGCCAGACATTTGTTTCCTACGTAGCTTGCCGGTTTTTGCAAAACATGGCCGTACCAGCGTAGGCGACACTCCTGCAGTTTGTTTGCAATATTATGGATACGAAGGCTACCGCGGATGCGCGAGTTCCTCACTCGGTCCTTCCTACGTTCAAACATCTGAAAAAAATAATTATTGCAAATCTTCTTCGATATTACCAAAATCAGCTGCACGCCACTGAGCCCGATCCTCGGCTATTTTTTCCCATCCACTGTCAGCAACTTTTCGTATACCATCTCTCCACCTTGACGAAGAGGGCCCTACACTGCATTTGTCATGTCGCTGTCTCCACTCTAGAACACGACTATCGGTTATTTATATTGATTATCTGCTCTACGGTAATATGGCTGGCACTGTGAATCCAAAAACGATATTTGAAATGATAACCTAGTTTCCATGTAGGAAGAGTTTCTAGAACTCTAGAATTTACGAACAAACGTGGATTCCACTTGTTTAAACGTATAACTTTTCGTTTAACGCATACCAACGTAGCGTGAATGTATACATCTAACGAAAAGTAAACCTCATGCTTGTACGAACAAACAATTCAGTTCATGCAAATCACGTGAATCGCATGAACTGTTTTTAAAGAAAAGTCGCTGACTTATAAATATTTCGTAGTTTTCGTAGTTAGGCTTCTGCACTTAAGACCTATTTTTTTTTAGGTCATCGTACTTAAGTAGTCTCGTGCCATCAACAATAAAATTCTACTTCTGCATTCTCAATTCAACAAAACTTCACCTAACGTATTTATAGCTTCACCTTTCGCTATCACGTGCAACTTTTTATCCGATAACTTATTTGGCAACAGATACGAATGCCGAAACAAAAGAGCATCGAACCCAAATCGAAGCGATACTCAGAACTCCCCAACACTTTGAAACCCAGATATCAAATGATTGACTTTTTGTAAGATTTTTATTGCATCCCATTATTTCTGCTGTTAGATTGTTTCAGTTAGACAAAATTTGGATTTAGTGCACCTGTAAACAATATTGTGGTAAAATATTGAACCTGTATAACGTAGATAATTATGACTTAAGTATGACCTCATTAAATAATAGCTAAATCGGCCAAGGCCGAAGCTAAAAGCTTTGCTTAGTACCTACCTAGTACTCTCGTACTTAATTATGCGTGATAGGTGATATAATCTAGCGAACCATTGGATAGTTTTACTAAGATGCCACCGAATTTAACCTTCAGTTCTTAATACCATGCTAATAAAAACAATGTTCCATCTAGCGTGACATCAAGTTTACCAAGATTGTAAGGTGTAATTAAACAAACTCTAAAATACCACATATTTCGACATCTATCTAAATTTGACCACCATTTAATGGTGCGCTTACCACTTAAACATAACACGACGTCCGTGCTGTGTGTTAGCACGAAGGCACCGCAGGGAGCATTATTTCAAAGAGTTTGCGAACAGCGTCGTAAACCACTAACGACTGCCCGACCGCGGTAATGAATTCGCTCTACAGTCAAACCCGGCCCGCATTTGATTCTAACGAGGAGGGCCTCGAAATATTTCAATATAGGCATGTTTACACTTTGTAGTCGCGCCGCGTTCGAGTAATTTATCATTGGTGAAGTGGGAACGTACGTTAAATTATCTTGTCTTAGGCGTGTACGAGAAAAGGAATGAGTTTGAAGGAGAATTGATTGAGAGGACGAAGCTGCGTGTCAATCAATTCTAGTAATGGTTTGTCGGCGTCGTTAAAGCTAAGTGAATGCGAATTTTAGTGCGAGTTTATAGTCCACTAAAACTGTCTTTTCTTTCCTCGAGGCTGACTATTTTGTGAGTTATTGTATAATATAAAAAATACATCTTAATTACTCGTACATGTAAATTCGAAGAATTGAGTGTACGAACTGGTTTACAAGCACGTTTAGTTTTTATAAAACAAAAGGCAGAAAGAAAGGCGAACAAGACCATGTCATGTTTTGCAATAACAGAATAATTATTAAAACATCGAAAAATTCACGAAAAAAAAAGAGGTGGTAATAAGTTCGCCGGGACAACAAGTGTATAACGAAAATGATTACTAATCATTAAAAATATCATTCCTTTAGCTGCAAATTACATTTTGATAAGTATACAATGTAAATCAAACTAGATATAAAATAACGTAAGAAATTATGAATTTCGAGGGCTTTAACGATTCTAAAGCAAAACTTTAATGTTAATCCAACGATTAAGACGAGACATCTCTGAATATGTTAGTTTTTTTTTTGGGTGGTTAAAAGCCACGGTTTCTTAGGGGAGGCCTATGTTCAACAGTGGACGACCTATAGCTAAAATTATGATGATGATATTTAGAGTTTCAGACTTTACTTCTATAGGGTTTTACCAATAGTTAAACTGCAAAATCAGGTAGTAAATGTATAGTGTATAGATATTTCATCAGCTTTTTTTAAAAAACACGTAAAACAGTTTGCAGTGTTAATGCTATTTCCGCGTATCATCGTGCGTACTCGTTTCCCCAGCCCAGTGTTCATCGCTAACGCTAAAAAAAGTCCACAAAATCCGTTATGCAATTAAACTCAGCAGATAAACTTGTTAGGTGCCTTATCACACGTAGTAACAGTAGGCCCACTTTACAAACTCAAAAGACAATAGGTTAGCTTCCTGGATCAAAACAATATTTTTATATTTAGTCCGTCAGTTAGATTATCAAAAAATATTGGACCCATATTTTGTCTTTTGTTGTCAATTAAACAAAAAATGACGAAGATAAAGCGCATCAAAGTTTGGGAAGCACGTGACGACACGCCTTGCTAAAAAGTTTCGCAAGGCGTGACGTTACGCGGAACTTTAACAGGCTATATCTTCATCATTTTTTGTTTGATTGAGAAAAGAAAAAAATACGTCTCCAATATTTTCTGTTAATCCAACTGACGGAATAATTAGATTTTTTTAGAAAACTAGCCCAGTGCAGTGATTTCTGCGGTTCTCAAAATGCGATTGCCCTGTCTATTGACTTGCATTGGAATGCGTAAAGTATCCTACTCATACATTAATTATGGAGAAAAAGAATTTAAAAGGTAAACTTGGCGCTCTTTTGGATCTCAATACTTTTGAAGGCATGGGCTTGGCTCCCGTTTTCACATTTGTGTTTTTGTTGGGATTCAATTGTTCGTTTAACAAAAACTAATATGAATATACCTACATTAAAAAATAGTAATAAAAGAACGAGTCAATAAAAATAGTTAAGTCGTAGAGCAAATATTTTTTAATTGAAATTAAAAATAGATGAAAGCGCACAGTTGAAATATGATGACGATGCGATGACTTTGAAAAAACCTTTTTGCGGTCTCACTTAAATGGTAAATTCAAAATCAAAAAGAACGGGTTAGGAAGAGAGATATAAGCGGGACTTCTGTATTATTCTTATTTTGTCTTGTTACGTTTTTCATGGAGCATTAAAAATTCTGACGACTTGTGAAGCGACGTGACGCTAATATTTTACCGGGAATTTTTTTTCAAACCACCGAAATTCCCAGGCTAATGTGATAATGAGGGTGGCAGTCAATTAATTACCCGTAAACCGGAGATTCTAACGTTTTTCCATCTGAATGTAATAAAAACATTAAACTAAATTAAGAATTTGTACTTCTTTAGGTAAAATATTCTTTTCCGTAGTAACAAAATATATCAGATAAGAGAGTATTTAAATGTTTGTAGGTTTAAATTCTGAAATAAGCATTAGTTTTGACGTCGTAAATAGCAACTTCTAAAGTGACATTTATATACTGAGAATAAATTATAATAACAGTCAGATTTAAAATGCAGAGAATTTGATACATCCTGAGGCTCAATTCCCGTAATTTGACAACAGCCACAGTCTGGAGTTGATTCGCTCCTAGTAACATTACGATCATAAACGGTATTGTCGAAAATCCAAAAAAAATATAATTACATTTTCGTAATGCAACTGAAAATGGAAGAAACCAAAATTACATATTTTTTTGCTCTATTTTCCTTCGTATTGGGATAGTACTAAAACTTGCAATAATTACATACGATTACATTACAAACTAGGGACACTCACAGTTTAAACCCACTAAATAACTACACTAAAAGGTTTAATCCACCATTTACGTGTTTCATTTTGCATTTTTACAACAACTAAAACCATTACTGAACGTTGATACTATTTGAAGTTTTAACAACGGCTCGTGTACGTGCTTACCGATTTTAAAAGCGCTCAAGCTACCCCACTCTAATTATAGTACCGAAGGCGTCACAAAATGCCACCTAAGTCATTATAGATGCCGTGAGCTAGGCTATAAACCGGCAAATGCTTTATGCAAATTATTTTGCCTGCGCCACTCCGGTCATATACGGTGGCATTAGGTAAATACGTACGCGTTTAGCCTTTTTTTACGCTGTGCCTGACTTTTCTTAATTAACTTGAAACTCTAAAATAAAACAATCTCTAATGTATGGTGATTTTGTAAAATATATCATATTATTTGACAACTATTTAGAGTATGTGGTTGTTATTAATATAGATACTTAAGTTAAAAAATAAATAAGTGTTATTGTTTAGTGTGATTTATGAAATAAAATATGATAGAGGCTAAATTCTGCATATTATAGCATGTTATTTTAAAAATAGAATAACTCAATTTACGGAAGTTGGGATAGTGACTTGTTTTAGTCAGGAATCAAATTGATTTAACTGATAATTTTCAAGTCATCCTAATTGTTGGAGAGGACATACAAATTATTGGAGATATTCAATACATATTCACTTTATCAACTACCATACCTGTGTCGAGGCTTTCATATATAGAAGCATAAATGAAACTCATAACAAGATAATCTAGAAACTTTTCAATGATACGCTAATTATAAAAACCCGTATCTACGCAGCCGCAAAGTTTGTATTTCATAAAAATATTTTGCAGATGGCAGTCCGATTGGACAAGACACAACAAAGTACGAGTAGTCTGAAACTCCTTGAAAGTTGATAAAGCTATGGCTACACTTCAGACCAATTGCGTCACAGTGGATGACTCAAATAGTAATACTAAAATACTCTTAACTCTGATGCTGGTGAACAACATGTTTTTAAAACCAACATCAAAGTCTTATAAGTTATTTATTATTAATTGTCTTAATTTTGTGTGGAAATCTTATTCTGATATAAAAAAGGATCTGTTGACGCTCGTTAAAAAAATACAGGATTTCAATTTTGTATGTAGTACTTATGTATGATATACTTATCCTGTATTCAGAAAATCGTTTATAGCAGGGTAAGCAGAAATAGCTTGGCCACTTATGCTACTTTAACCAGTGACTAGTAGAATCTCAAAGAAAACTTAACTTCCTTCCATCCTAATCCTAGTCGGGGTACGCTAGACCATAATCTAGTTAATACATTTTGAGTGATTGCCATCAGACCATAATATACTTAGATACGCATCCAGTATTATTTGAAAACGTATCCTATGGATGGTGAGAGCAAACACTATTTTCCTGTCAAGAAAATGAGTTACGCATACCTACCACACCAGACACGAGCGCAGTCGGGGATTATGTGGAACTCCGGACCTCAGAGTAAGGTAAGAAGCAAACACCATCTCGCACCTCAAACAAACCCCACCTGTCGCGGTCCACGCGGTCATTCTGCCGAAAAACGAACCGTTGCTATGACGGACTTTAACGCCAAGCTGGGTACAAAGAGTGATAAAGAGATGAGAGAGCCTTTTGGATATGAGCAGTGGAACCAGAGAAACGTATAGTTGGCCGATTTCATGATAAAGGAGGGACTCTTTATGATAAATCCTTTTTTTTAAAGCGGCAGGACAGGATGTGGACATGGTGCAGCCCCGACGGTACAGTACGTAATGAGATCGACTTAATCTGACGACCAGACGGCAAATATTTAGCAATGGATCAGCAAGGTAAAAACCGGACGTGATCACCGTTTCATTAGGACACACTGAATATCAATGTCAAGTTTGGGAGGTCACACCTAATGAATACCACGCTACGTCCAAGCCGTATCCAAATTAAGAACCCCGTAAGCTTTTAACTAGAACTCCAAAAATGCTTTGAGTACCTGGATGGATACGTCACAGCGGACGAATTAAACGATGGGCTAGTGGAAACTGTCCAAGCCAGTTGGGTCTAAATGGTTCAAGACTAGCCGCCAAAAAAATTCACAGAAACTTTCCGAAAAAAACCCTTAAACTTATGGTGGATTGGAGATAATGGAAGTTCCAGTCTTTAGTTGATCTGACAGCGTATGGTCCACTGAACAGATGAATTTCCAAATCGATGCGGCATAATTTACGCACCTTTAATACATTTTCGTACTAGTGTTCGTAAGAAATTCATCTATAGAACAAAGCCAGCTGACAAAACTGAACACCAGCAATGGCATCATAGCTAAGTAATAAACTTTAGTGTGTCTTTTGTTTTATAGTGCCTTTATGCTATCTATGTTATAACAAGTAATGTAGTCTTAGCCTAAGAGAGACCGCTGCTATGGCGACTTTTTCTTGACAAGGAATGAAAGTTTAAACTAAGTATTTCAAGTAATTACGATTGGAGTACACAATTCAATTTCCATTGAAATACAAGTGAAACACTGATTAACTGATTGATTAATTACGACATAGCTTACTACTGGTAAGTTTGCATGGTATGGTACATGATATTATTAAATATTAGTCTATAACATAATTCCTATATAAGGCACAGAATATAACGACGCGAAACTGAATTTAACTAGAATTTAATCACCATACGCTTCATCACTATCATCACTACAGTCTATAGATGATGAATTTGATAAAATTTTCAGTATTTTAGCCGAATCGCTTAAAAACCGTGATGAGTATGATAATGTAATCTCGATCTAAAATCTACAATAAAGCGACTGCGCATTTCTCTCATCAGTTTGCAAATTAAAAATACGCCACAAGCTTCTAAAGCCAGAGACACAATGTACATAGACACAGAGTAGACCCAATCAATTAATTATGACTTACTATTAGTACTTTTTAAAATTAAAAAACTTTACCTATTTTTGGCACCTCTAAAAGCTGGATGGTAAATTAAGGTTTTTACCAAAACATGTTTTATAATACGTTCCAAATGTGATATTGGCGTAGATTTCTACAAATATCTTGTATAGAAAGCTTAATATGAAAGGGTTCACTTTCGACTAGTTAGTAGTACTAGTATTCATGCATTAATGCCAGCACTTCATAGGGCTATTAATTTTCATTGTTTTATTGCATGGCGTTCTTAAGCAGTACCTATTTACGGTAATTTTCAGCACGTTGGGTAAAAACCGATACGCTCATCGTAGCAGAAGACAGATACGACCAACTCGTAATAGATTGAAAAATCCCATTCCATGAGGCGTTCTGACTGACGCAAGATCTTGATTACTAGAAATGGCTCATCATTGAAACATCTAGGCAAGTAGATAGGGACACAATCCTCCTTCGAGGAACCATACACAAAGGGGGGTATCACTATCCTAAGAAAATTTAATTACTCGGGACTCGCTAGCCTGTCACAGCAAAAACGTGAAATACGTGATTTCTGTAACACAAGTGTTTTTTCTATATAATTTTTTTGCGATAACAGAGGGGCATGTGTGAGCGCACTGTGTCTGCCTCTCTTATGTCGGAGATAAGAATCATAAATACGCTCAACCTATTGTTTACCCAACAAAGCGAATACTTCTTTCAACTTGACCCTTTTGGCAATAAAATGCGGTCAAAAGTGCTAAACAATAATCTGGTTAGCGTCGCGTCGTTGGTCGCGCCCTCGGGCCTCGTAAATCGCCCAACACCCGTTTTAATATTTTGTATTGATTTGAATAAAAGCGGGGAACCGAATCATGGCTCGGTGAAACAATTCCCTGGGCAGGTATGGGTTTCGGATATTTTATTTTCATGAAGGTTCGATATTATTTTATTTTATCCAGATTGAAAATGCTTAGGATAATATACAAAAATCACTACAGCCGATCTTCTTCTTCAGCATATGTGTTTCGTCCACTGTTGGACGATATGCCTCCTGAAGCTTTCGTCAGCTAGTTCTTAGTGTGGCAATTCTTGTCCAAGTCGGTATCAATTCATTATCAATTAATTTGGTTCTTGTTATTATATAATTATCATGAAAAATCACGTATGATTAAAACCAAAACAGCCATTGAAGTTTCGGGAAACAATTATTGTCAAGTGAAAACAGCGTTTTTCAAACATAGATACAACGAAGCTTATTACATAAAACAGGCATCTGTCGAAATAATAACTATACACACACGCATGATGGCGGCAAATTGTGCTTTTCATATGTTACACAAAAATGGCGAGTTCTTTAAATTTTTGCAAAATTTATCGAGAAAGAACAGTCGTTTTCCAGCTAAAACAGCGCAATTTGCAAACTCAATGTGACGCGTCACAGAACTGAGTCGTCTGCTGAGAGAACAGCAATTTGTGTCAGAAAAAAGAAGCAAATTATCACATTTCAAATTTACCCCGGACAGAAAGAGAATAATGGCTTGAGAGGACTAATGACACCGTGACCCCAATTATTTTTATAACAATAGCTGTTTTGTACACCGGATTCGGGAGTCCGCCCAAAAATTTGCATGACATTGCCTAACACCAAACACGATTTGTTTTTGTGAATGCCCAAGCGAATTTAGCCTTTGGACTGCCGTAATTTTATGTATGAACGTTATCCACTTAGCGTTCTCAGTAATACTTGAACGCGGTTGAAAAAATACATCGAGATAAAAGTATCTAATGGCCTGGGGATGATACGGAACGTGGCTCGCAAAACTGTCAACATTTCTTTCGTTTAATAGCGAAAAATGTTCTTTAAGCGAGGCTAGAGACGTTATATCTCTGCTCACTACATAAATCAAACATAAATAAAGGACCTCATAAGCTGTCAACGTAATGCCATTCAAGCCAGGCTGGGGTGCGTAATATCGCCAAAATAAATCACGTTCTGCTAAAATATGCTTCAATACCCACTGTTGAATATGAAATCACCTTCAAACATTAGTTGAAAAGGAAACCGATTCGCGGAACGAAGGGAAATCTGAAGACATTTTTCAACGCTTCATAAATTCTTGCTTAATTTTCTTGATGAAATCAAAGCGTATAAACGCACCAATGCTCTTATAAGGACAAACAATTTACGTAAACATTGATTACTTTTAGGCCTTATCTTAATAAAAAATGCAGCTTTGGTCAGTTAAGTATTGTATAATTTAGGCACAGTAGTTGTACAATGTAAACATATGTCAGCTAGCGCTGACACTAATAAATTTTCAGTCTAAATAAAGTCTGTGACAGTTACTATCGCCGACCCTGGCTTCGTGTAAATTTAGCATTTTCATTGATCCTGAACAGGTAAATGTCGTATTATTTGATTGATCACTCTCAGAGCGTTTGCGCACTACATCTGATCTGATTTTGATAAAATAAAACTCTACAATCGGATCTAAACAATACACGGCAACTTTGGTCCGATATTTCTAAACTTCAAAACAATACACGGCAACTTCGGTCCGATATTTTTAGTATGGATGGGTTTTGGATTAAATAATTGTTTTACATTATCATAATAATGACGCTAGTTTATTTTCACTTTTTTTGTCTAAGAATCGGTTAGTTTTTTATTTAGGAAATAACTACAAGTGTATAGACAGTAAAAAAGTTACTTAAAAATAACTGGTGGTAAAAATTAATGGTTATAGTTTGAAGGATTATAAAACTGGTTTTTGAAAGGAATTATTTATTTTAAGTGTTTTTATATTTACTTTAAAACTGACCAGATGATTAAAAAATGATATTTCTTTAAACAGTAATAATAAGTCATGACGTTGACTGGGAAGATTAAACTTTTATTTTAAAGTGAGAATTAAAATTGTTAGTAAATTTTTAGTAACTTCTTGTTAAATGTAACTTTCGCACTTCTTGATTAAGTGTGGCACATTATAGGAACTTTTAGTGAGTTTTGTTGAGTCTCGGAGTTGAGAAAAGAACTTTTCACTGCGAAGAGATAATGTCACTTAGCATGCATTGCTGCACTTTTATTGCTTGCTTTGCCAGAAACGGCTTCGATTATCGTCGTTGTTTGTGTAATTAAAGGCATTCTCAAAACTTTTTAAAGACATGGTACGATTAAATCATTCATTAGGGTGACATTTGATTATGATCAGTCACAAAAACAGTTAATTACTTACTTTATAACACAACCTTGGCAAAATAAAAATAAACTTTACTTTATTAATCTAATGAAACATATTTGTTTAAGTAGTGACCCGTTTCTACCTAAGCTCATCCACCTAGTTTGCACTATATTACTCGTAGCGTGACGAGTAACTAGATATACATAATTACGATACTAGATAGTAGACTTTTTTTTCTGTTGAGAAGTGACGTCTCAACTATAAATGCCCATACAAAATCTATGTGGATATCGCATTTCGACAGCTCATAAAAAAAAACTTCAAGTAATGACAAGAACTGTAACAACTGGTAAGTAGGTCAATGGCAAATATTACCAGAAACGAGTCAAGTTTTAATTTTAGTAGGTACCTCATAATACGTCAATATTTTGGCATATTGCAAATAAAACTAAAAACAACATCTAAAGAATTTGATAATTTTATATTTGTCTGCTTTTTTGCTAACACTTCGTACACCCCAGCACCGCGGGGTTAACTGAAAAGAAACCCGCTTTATAAAACTAAACGCATGCCAAATAAAATGCAAAGTAAACAGAAAAATGCGCTGATCACAACATGGGTATGAGATATTTCCTTGAGAGTTACGCTCAATAGTATTTACTCCGCGATATCATCCCTTGTGAAAATCTCCCGGAATCATAAATCGCTCTGGGTGACATAATAGCGTAAAGGGAATGGTCTGGATTTATGCATGTTTGATTTAGAGGGAGGTGAGGGCTGTCATTCCTCTACACCCACTAGAAATATGGAATGCTCATTTTGGCGCACATTTTTTTTGTAGTTAACATTTGCGCATGTGATATCTTTTAGTCCGTGCCATATAATCATCATTTCAGCTATAGGAAAATTATTTAAGTATTGTATCATTATTAGTGGCCATATATATAAACCAATTATCTAGTCCCAAAATAAGCAAACCTTGTACCTTTGCTTATTTTGGGACTAGATAATTGGTGTGATTGTGAAAAACAATTTATTAATATTATTATTATATTGATTGATATTTTATTAATACTATAAAAGAAAAAATAAAGATCCCTGTTGCCGTCAGTACAAAATTAAAATAAACAAAATTCATTGTATTGAAATCTCATCGAAGCAGAAATAAGAGGTTTTAACCAAAAGATGAAACACTTTGTGCTCTATTGATCTGAGATGTTAAAAAAATTGAAATTTATCCCCTATTCTCTCAAAAACAAATATGCAAAATTTACCTTTGCTTTTGTAAGCTCATATTTTGCGCTCGATTGGTAATTATTCGGAGATTGAATATGATCGTCAGGTTTTATTTTGGGCCCTTTCATTCGAGACGAGAAATTGCGATCGATGTATGGAGCCAGGTGAGCAATAAAAATATTCAACAAAGTAGAGTTTTTTTTATCACATTTAACGTTTTTGTTAACGAGTTTTGCACGTCAAAATTTGTTTAATCGAACATTTGTTTGGAGGGAGGTTTTTAATGCAAATATTCCCAAGATAATGGGCTAGTTTCCTAAAAAAAACTAATTAGTCCGTCAGTTGGATCAACAGAAAATATTGGATACGTATTTTTTCTTTTCTAAATCAAACAAAAAATGATGGAGATATAGCCCGTTAAAGTTCCGCGTAACGTCACGCCTTGCGACACTTTTTAGAAAGACGTGACGTCACTCTCTAACTTCGATGCACTTTATCTTCGTCATTTTTTGTTTAATTGACAAAAGACAAAATATGGGTGCAATATTTTTTGATAATCTAATTGACGGACTAAATAGAATAATCATTTTTTGACCCAGGAAACTAGCCTATTGTGACTTAATCAATTTAATGGTTATCTTTCCGTATTTATTTGGTACTATTGATAAAAATATTATACTTTAGTAATGACGTGTAACACCCATTTAAAATATTTAAAAAACTTAAACGCCGACTTTAGTTAAAAAAAAATGCCATACTTAACTAATGTTGAAAATACAGTTACATTGCGTTATAAAAATAATGTATGTTTTTGGTATGAAAGCTCAAATGAGAAGTTTGTATTTACCAGATAACATAGATTCAAGTAATTTAAAGATAATCTAGAATATTCTTCGTTTAGCAGGCAGTGCGCACCACAAAACACAATTTCGAAACATGTTTAAACAATACCTAGCTGTTTACGTAAGCTTCTCTTAGTAGTTGTATTAGATTATCTAGAATTAGCAATTTCTCTACTCTAACACTACAGTGTATATACAATAGGCTCACTGTACTGCATGCGCAAGACGAGTGACACATGCCACATGCACAGGCAATTTAATTCGCTTTGGGCCGATTTTTCAATAGCCAGATAACTTTTAGACGAACAATAAGTTTGTCACATTAACAGTTTTCGCATAGAAAATGTGTCAAACCGTTAATTTTATTCGTTGAATAAAGTTATCTGGCGATTGAAAAACAATACGTCCATAAGTTTGTTGTGTTTTTATTGTTGTACCCTCTATATAATATATTGCCAAGACAACGTTTATCGACGATCTCTGTAGCCGAGAGGCGAGTGTAATGGACTTGGTGTCGCTATCTCAGAGGTTCCGGGTTTGATTCCCGGTCAATGTAGACAATAACTTTTCTATATACTCGGGTGTGGGTGTTGTGGCGCCGTCTTTGTTTCTAATTTCTGTCACACAAGTGCTTTGGCTACTAACCATAGAGTCAGAGTAATGTGTCCAATAATTATTTATTTATTACGTCACCAAACGATTGTTTTAAAAGAACATTTACATACGATTTAAGGTACTATTTTATTTGATCGAATGTCACAACAAAATGATATCGCGTGACGCATGCTAGCTCGGCTATATAGTTGTAATAATCCCTTTTTTCTTTATATAACTCTGAGATTCCGGTCCACTATTCACATATAACTACTCAATTCCCGAAAACAGTGAAAATGAGATTAATATAGATTTTTGTTTTTTCGTGCAGTTCTATTTTCGCAAATGTTTATTGAGAAATAGACTTTTTTTTACAAAGAATTTAGTACATTCGACTTTTACGCATATATATTTTGCGCAGAATATCTCTCAAGCATGTCATTGACTAAATTATCTTTAGTACACATGTCATTTCACGCAAGTGTACCATCTCGTGGCAAATATTTGAGATACCAGTTAAACTCTTAACATGCATTATGCACATTAATTAGACAATGATACCGTACCAGCCTTTATTGTGATGTTAAGGCAGGCAACGTGCTCCAAATTCGGGGCTCGATTCAAATTAAGTGATAAAGCGGATGGAACACGCTGCCCGGTTTTCAGCCGGTAATGTCTGTTAGGACGCGCTAGAAGCACAACTTGGGTAGTAATAACAATTGCAGGACCCTGCAATCTCAATCCGAGCTCTGCAATGTATGCTCTATGAGCATGTCTATGTATAAATCTTGTTATGGTTCTCAGTGCAAAAGCCTTTCGCGCAAAGATATTTTGTGCAGAGTAAGTTTCACATAAATGTGTTTCATGAAAAAATTATAATCTTTAGTACACATGTCCTTTCGCACAAGTGAACCATTCCGTGGCAATTATGTGAGACACCAGTTAAACTCGCAACACACTATTTAGACAGTGATACCGTATCAGCCTTCATTGTGATGCTAAGAAAGGCCGTGCTCCAAATTCGGGGCACGATTCAAATTAAGTGATAAAGCGGATGGAACACGCCGCCCGGTTGTCAGCCGGTAATGTCTGTTAGGACACGTTAGAAGCACAACTTGGGTAGTAACATCAACTGCAGGACCCTGTGATCTCAATCCAAGCTCTGCAGTTTGACAACTCGATTGGTGTTGTGGTGGTCCGATTCCTGGTTTAGGTCAAATCAGATAACGATTTTTCTAAATTAGCTCGAGTCTGGGTGTGCCTGAAGACGCCACTGGCAAAATACATTGGTAACTCGTACCGCAAAGATGTTAATTTCTTACTTTCAGACCATGACTTTGTATGTTGTCTAGCGCGAAATTATTAATATTCATATATTTGTAATGCATTCAAACGCCTGCTGATACCAACATCAAATTCAATAACGCTTTAGCTAAGACACTGCTTTTATTGTTTGTAGACTCGTCTGTTCTCGACACACAACACTTACTATCCAACCGCGAGACGACACTTTTTCATTCTTACAGTTTCCACAAACCGAACCACTGGATTCCAGACATGCCTTAATAGGTAGTCAAAATATTAAAGTTTTGTAATTTCAATCGTTTTACAGACGAAGCTTGGTATGTATGTATTTAATTATACTTAAATGTATTACCGACTATTAAAAGGTAGAAAAAATAACAAAGTAATTCCATGTTAGGAAAATGTATGAACACAAACGTCGAGTCGGAGACATTTGCAAGAGTTCATGTGAAAATTCGTTTTTTGCCGTAATCTCGCTTGTTTTAAAATTTCTTTCAATATTTGTGGTAAAATCCTTTTTTTATATTTGGACGGACATAGTGCCTGACGGACGTAGTGGACGCTGAGTGCCTTTAAAGAGGCATTCTTCAGCTTAAACCGGGCAGTTGTGGTGTGCGCTGAAGGCGCACAGCCTAGGTCCGCCCCGCTAGCGGTCGCCTGATCGGGCCTGATTTGGGGGTGAGTCGGACTCTGATAAAATCCTTAGTTGTTAAGTACCTTTAAATAAAATGGTCAAGATGCTCATTAGTAGTTAGTACGTAACAGGCACTTGGTTGTAAAATAACAAATATTTTGTTTATCAACCATGCCGTTATCCATAGAAGTTCATCGTCTAATAGTAATTTCGGCTTTACAAGAAGCGCCTAAGAACGCCTAAGAAGTTCCCTATTAGGAATTAGGTCGGATTGGGTGTTTTGCCTCAAACGATTATATGTAGTAGTTAAATCTGGTTTATAGCGTATTTAAGGAATCTCTTGAATATAAAGGCTATCGCCATCGACACAAACACAAGAAATGAGGTTTTGCGAGGTCTTAATTGCATCTTACATTATTTTAACCGTTCATCATCATCGTTTCAGCCATAGGACGTCCTCTGCTGAACATGGGCCTCCCCCATTGACTTCCAGTTTTCCAGATTGGCCGGTTGGAAGCGGCCTGCATCCAGTGTCTTCCTGCGACCTTTACCAGGTCGTCCATCCACCTTATGAATGGACGTCTTCTTCTAGAACCTTTCTGCCCCATCGGCCCTTATTTTAACCGTTACTTTGTTTCAATGTTTTTAAATATATTGCCCTGGTATGAAGTTTTGAAATTAAATATGTTTGTAGTACCTACTCAGAATGTGGACTAAATTATATTTCGACAAAATAACACCCAATGGTCAAAATATTCTAGAGTGCACTAAAAACTATTAAATGTACATTAATTAATTCCTCATAGCTTAAAGATGTAAATTCTAAGACAATCGTGTGTTGTCTGGTGCTCATTTATAATGATTTCCATCGATACAAAAACAAAAAGTGAAATTAAACCGCAAAAAGTTCGCAAAAAACGTTTTACTGCCATCGAGGGACATATACAAACAAGTACAGTACTAAATGCCGTTGAAATAACATCAAATCATTGCAAAACGATCACGTACTCAACACCAAATTCATAATCGCGGGAGCTCGAGGATATTTGTTAGGGATAACGTGAAAACTGGAGATGTTTATGATTTTACGATCGTCTTCCATTATCGATATAGTAGACCAGGAGGAGGGAGAACAAATACAGTTTGTAGTATTACGTTAATAGTATTCTTAATATTATGCAGATACAAATTATCTGTTTCTCAAAGAAGCAGACACAGCAAAGGAGATGCTTCCTATTTATGTGTGCATATTTTTTCCCATAAAGTAATTAGGATAAATATTTAACCTCTCCCTCTAAATGTGATGTCTATTAATATGTACGTACTTCTTAGAGCTAGAAACTCCTATAGCAGGAAAAAATATATAACATTTTATATTATCAGTATTAATTCTCAACTCGTTTCTACTCAAAACAATTGACCGGATTATGGGACTACATTTTTAACCGACTTCCAAAAAAGCGGAGGTTCTCAATTCGTCGGAATCTTTTTTAATATATTTTTTCAATTTTTTATGTATGTTCAGCGATCATTCATTACTACGTTGACCAGTTTCGATAATATTTTTTTTGTTTGAAAGGTAATATTTTCAGAATGGTCCCATATAAATTTGGTTAAATTCTGATAATGGGATCTATAAGAAAATCATCAAATATTGCATGAACTCCGTACCACGCCAACTGATTTTAGTATCTATCTTACCTAATATCATTGCCAAATGTGGACCGATTTTGATAATTTTTTTTTAATGAATAGCTTATACTTCAATGATACTATAATAAAATATTTTCGGAAAATTTTTACCCCTAAGGGTGGAAATATAGAAAATGATATCGGTGTTCAGCAGTTAAATGTTTGCACTCGTAAGATTTGTTTTGATTAGGATTTATCACTAAAATAGATAAAATAAAATAGACGAAATAAGTTAATTTTATAAAAAAATAAAAACCGACTTCAAAAAACTAAAACGCTGAAAATAATCTTAACACTTAAGTACCTAATCAGTTACTTTTGGAGTCGGTGCAAGTCGATGAGAGATTCTGTTTTCGTTTGCACCGACTCCAAAAGTAACTGATTAGGTACTTAAGTGTTAAGATTATTTTTAGCGTTTTAGTTTTTTGAAGTCGGTTTTTTTTAGTATCTGTTATTTTCTCGACCGTCAACGGGCCTCCTAGAGCGTGATACTAATAGTTTTGCATGCTGTGTGTACCTAACGACACGTAAAGTATTTTTTATATTCAATAATTTAGTAATATTTGATATTTTGTATTACAAGTAAAATTTCCTAAACTCCAGGGGTTGAGACTTTGGTTTTCTCCTCTCCTGGCCTATATGATCGCACAATAACGATAAAGCGTTACGACCTTCTATGTGTACGAAAAAATTGTCGTGAACACGTCCTCACGTGAAGGATACGGGCTAATGACATTTTTACCTTAATAACGGGAACATGTGATGTTGACGTGTTATAAGAAATACTCCAGAAAACGAAAACGAAGCAAGAAGGGATCGCTTTGTTGTAATTGATTCATTTTGATAATATGTACTTTTAAAATTCAGCACATTCCTCTGGAGTTTTAATACAGAAACAGTTAAAAATGCTATAAATTATTATTCTTTGATTTGAATTTTAGTCTTGTATAACTAAATCAGTGCTGAGACGTAGGTAATTATGTGAATTTCTGTATAGACCGTTCATCTTTGCTTTTCATAAAAATATCAGTGTACAAAACTAATGAACTTTTAGAATATAAGTAAATATTATTAAAAAAAATAAAACCGACTTCAAAACACTAAAATGTTAAGATTATTTTTAGCATTTTAGTGTTTTGAAGGCGGTTTTATTTTTTTAAATTAAATTTACTTATTTCATCTATTTTTAGTGATAATTCATCCCCTATTTTTCTACCCTTAGGGGTGGTTTTTATTTTGCAAACTTTTATCATAGCATCTTTGAAGTATAAGCTATTCAATAAAACAAAAATCATCAAAATCGGCTCATATTTGTCGAAGATAGGTAACAAGAACCACAACCAAAATATTATCTGGGTATATATTTGTTGATTTTCTCTATAAGTTCTAAATCAATTTCGATAAAATTTATATGAGACCACCTCTGAGGTATGATCTACCAAACAAAAAAAGAATCATTAAAATCGATTTATAATTGGCGGAGTAATCGCGTAACATACATACAAAAAAAAAAACATACAGTCGAATTGAGAACCTCCTCCTTTTTTGAAGTCGGTTGAAAATGGTTTTTGTGTTAAATTATGTATTACTATAATAGGGTATGGTTTTTGTATTTATCTTATTTTTAAATGAATAATTTCGTTAAAAGTAATGTCAAGATTGTTTACAAAACTGGGAGAGTTTTGTAGCAAAGAAAAACGGACTATACAATTTCGTATTTGAATATCAAAACTGTAATGTCAGGTTATCGGTATACCGATTTGACCAAAATGTATAAAAAACAAAAGAGAAAAAACCATGACCAGCCTACTCCTAATCAAAATGTAATATTTTATATGTGAATCATTGAATACCCTAAATGTCTATCTATTTTTTTAATATTTTGTCCGTTTTAAGATTTTCAATGTGTTAATCTACAAAATTTTGTACCAGCTGTATACAACTTTTTGCTTGACGGGTGTGAATAATACACAGTGGTGACATATTTATTCGTCCAAGCTTCCCGTCAGCACCCACTTTGAATATTATACAGCACCTAGAGTTAGTAGTTCATGAAACAGTACAACAAACTACACGGGCAATTTTCATGCTAGTGTTACAGTTAATTCCAAACTAGTCAGTGTGTTTTCTAAATGGTTAAATGTACATAATACAGAAACGGACAGAACTTTAAAGACATCACAAGATCGCATCGCATAATGCTGTACTGCAAGAGCACGTAAAAACATTCTGGGGCCTAACCACAAACTTTGAACATTATAACAGTCATAAGCAGTGTTTTCTTTACGTCAAACTAGACTTCGATATAAATAATATACAATTTTAAAATCCCCTGACTGATAGCATGTAAGTAACCAAAGAGAAATAGAGAGAATTAAGAATAAGAGAATATCAGTTAAAGCCTACAATTTACGTACTCAACTTACCGAATTTCTGTTAGTCAGCAAATGGCTGCCCCCAACGGATTCTCTTTGTTTTAAACTTTTTTCAAAACGTTTTTTTCGGAGTTAAATGGCAACATTCGAGTGCATGCACAAACAAACAAACAACCTCCCACCCTAAAAACATACCTATACCTTCTCCTTCGCTTCGTGGGTAAAAAGAAAATATGGTTGAAGTAATAATAATACTGTTTCAAGAGCCCATGGCTAGGCCCTAGAACCGAGTTAACCGGTTTTTATGCGTATCTGAATATAATTTATGTATTGTCAAGTTAGAGTCGTTAGAGTTGTAATAGTAACCTAAAGCTATTGGTAAAGCACTTTAACGTTAATTACTTTTTTTTATTTTTACATTATTTACACTAAAGAGCGGTGCATTGACATGCTTGTTATTGTACCGTCATCATCATATATAGCCTACGTCAGTTCACTGCTCGACATAGGCCTCTCCCAATGCACGCCTCTGCGGCAAATGTTACCAGCCCACTGCCACTTCAGTTTGCTTATTCTTTTAGCTATATTACTTTAGTTTTCTATAACCTCAAATTTCTTTTTTTTTTTTTATCCTTCAGAGAAATCCCCGAGCATAGCATAGCATAGCTCTTTTCATAGCTCGCTGAAGTAAGTGTCCAAGTCTCGGCTCCGTATATCATGACAAGCAGTACGCACTTGTTGAAGACTTTCGTCTTCAGACTTTGAGGGATTGACACTAAGAAGATTCGACAAAGTTTCCAAAATACTGCCCAGCCCAGCTGTATTCTCCTGCGGGCTTCTCTGTATGATTGCTCGAAAATTATAAAATACGAAATAGTCATTGCGCGTATTGTCGAATTAACACATACAAACGGCAACACGGACTAACAAAATGCAACCGCATAGTGAAACATGTAACATTCTGAAACTCAGGGGTGGCATAAAAGAGGTTGGAAAAAAATGTTTTGCGTTGGTACACGTCACTCCTATTGTGAATTGTGTGCTTAGCTGGAGTGTCGGCGTTTTAATAAACGTTTCACTTCTTACTGTGACGTCTACGAGTATAAGCCGGCGAAACAAGACGATTTTTTTCTGCGTTACTTTTTATTTTATGAGTATGAAGTCAAATGATTCCTTGAAATGAATTAAAAAAGCAAAGTATGCCTAAATACGTCCCACTGCAGGGCCTATGCCCTGTTTTTTGCTCCAGACTTCAAATCCAGTGGTTGCAGATGCTAATCCCGACAGGAGCAAAATAATAGATATACAATAGGCATGATGACAATAATTGAAAAAAGGGCCTATAATGTCCAGAAATATATACTATTTACAATGAATAAGATATTTCTGCAGAAATTAAAAGTTTAGTAGGAAAAAAATGCAATTTTAAAATAATAATTTAAATTTCCCCCTAAAACGCTTGTTAGTGTCATGGCGTCGCTTGTGACGTCACGTTTGAGTAATCAAAACGTAAACGCGCTGCGCTCGTGCAAGAATTTAGTTATTTTGTGTTATTAAATATGAATTCGAAAGTGTATAGGTGGTGTGGGGTCCCCCAGTGTGAAAATACATCCATAAAAACTCCTAATAAGCTATTAATTGTGTTCGTTCCTCAAAATAAAACAATACGAAACAAACAAACATAGTCACATTGATATTTAATTAACTCGCAGTTGTTAAGTTTTCTTTTCTTCCCTTCCTCTAAAAACTTTGTGAATACTTCTTCATCTGATGGCACGCTGGGACTGCCACTGGATAAATCTTCGGATGTTATAAATTTTATGGTAGAACCAACCCTCGAAAAGTTTGGTTTTCATCAAATAGCATAGAATGGATGTGGGACCTCCTTGGGAAGCCACACAATCGTTACATTCTATTGACTTCACTACCTCTTCCTGTTCATCTACTATTAATGTTACTCCATACAACTTTGCATGGACTTTATGTTCTGGGCACACTTTACATTTTACTACACACAAATTTCCTTCACGTTTCAGCTGTACATAACTCACAGCGTCATCGCCATAGGATGGCCTGGTGGACCTAAAAGAAAAATCAATTTATAAATAAAGGGTAAAAGCATTATAAAAATAGATTTCAATAACATAACCTTAAAAATAACTTGATCGTCAAAAGTATATTTTAGGGAATTATTTTATAACTCAAATTAAAGTTTTTAATTATTATTAATATACTTACATAGAAGTTTTAACATTCTAAATTCTGCTGAACAAAAGTCTTTATTTGATGACAAAAACTCTCCCAGCATTATTATGTCGATTCTAGGCGAATTAGCGCTGTTTGCCTTAGTAAATCCTTGATCCATAATTCGTGTTATTTTATATTTGAATTAATAATATTCACACTCAAATAGTACTCGGTATTTAAACATAAATAATAAAAACACAAGATGTTCGTACGTGTTGCCTATGCGTTTACTCAAGCGTGACGTCGTGCGCTCTGATTGGTGTTCAAGATATCATGGCGGATTGCCTTATTTTGTAGTTTTATTTTATAAAAATAAATATTAATCACACTTATAATAAAAAAAACAATGCGTATTTTATATTCCAAGCTTCAAGTTTTATTCAATAAATATAGTATTTTAGTAGTTTTTAATTACTGTCATCATGCCTATTTAGCTCTGGACCTAACTTAAAAAGTAATAAATATAAATAAGGTTTAAGGTTTTTTTTTCGATAATTTTTAATGCACATTTAAAATATTTCGGTCATTGCGCCCGGGCGACATTGTATAAACACATGCATTTGAGACGGAGTCATGGATGTCATCATAAACATTATAAATTAATGTATATCTTTACGATATCTAATCTCCATAGAACAAAATCTGCTTTGCTTGAAGCTTAGTAATTAGTGTGATCGTTGGCAGAATGTGTTATGTATGTACAATACAAGTACCTACCTGTACAATTCCTGACTTCTATGTTACTCGAAGCTTAGCAGGAGTATAAATAAAATGGACGCTGAAGAAAATTATGGTTTTTTATTTTACAATGGGCAGAGTGACCCCGTATGGTCTGATGGAGGATGAAAGTAAGAGCGCGCTAATACACATCTATGACCTATTTATATTGAATTTGAATGCGGGTCATTAACCGCCAAATGCATCTACGTTTTGGTATTGCATTGTATTATTTACAAATGCAGGTTAATGACCGCTTTCCTTGAGTGACGTTTTGTTATGAGTACGTAATGACAAACAACTAGTATTTAGCATTAAATAAAAAGATCAACATAAATCAACCTAATTAATTAAACCAATCACTTTAAATAAAGATATAAATTATTTAAGATGTGTATCAGTCAATTGTGAGCATGGCATTACAATATTGATTATATTGTCTGTGCATAGTTTGACAGAATGTCAAATAGCGACGTCAGTGTGACGTTTGTTATTACAAGGTAATTGCTTTTAATTGCAAACAATAATTTATTTAGAACTAAATTATAGTGATAAAGTTATACAAATATAAATGATATGTATGGAAATCATACATCTTGCCGCCTCTGAATGGATCATGCAAGATTAAAAGATAAAGTAAATGTTAAACAAAAATAAATAAATGTATGGAAATCATACATCTTGCCGCCTACAAAAGAGTTTTTGAATTATGCAGGAAGTGGGCAGATATTGTTGTAGGCGCGTCGTATGACTCGACGTTTCCTCTGGATGTCTGCAACTCGAGTCGCTCCGTGTGGTCCAGGCAGCGTGCGGGTGATGCGTCCAAGCTGCCATAGAAACGGCGGTGCTGAGTTGTCCTTGATGACCATCAGGGTGCCAACGGAGTGATGGTGTTGATCTTCATTGAAGATTGTTAATAGTTCTCCGACCGAGGTTTCTGTTGGAGCCAAATGTGAAATATCAGAAAGCTGACCAACATTCTTCTTCAGGAACTGGCATCTCAGTGATGAGTGAGACTGAGGCACAAATCTGCGAGACCGTTCCATGAAGAGTGTACTTTTAAATGGATGAAACTTGGACATTGGAGTAATGAATAAGATTGGATTGGGTTGACTAATCTTGCCTAAATCTTAGTCAGCATTGTTGACATTTCCCTAAGTAAAGGTGAGTAAGACCTATTGTATTATAAAGTTTGAGGCTTACCCCGGCGAGCAATGAATATAAGGCAGCACTGTAGGCTTCCTTAGTTAGATCTGAAACTAATTCAAGGTGCACTGCTTTAGTTGCAAGGCACACAAAGGCACATATATGTGCTTTAATCAGAACACAACCTCTGCCTTTTCGGTTGGCTGTCATGACTGGCTGTGCATAATCATTACCTGTTTGTGTTGTATAATAGTTATATACTGAATGGCCATTAAAGGCTGAATAGTTGTAATTTGAATTTACAACTTGTGTTATGCATGAAAAACAGTACTTTTGACTAAGTTTCTGCTCTTTGAATTGACAACATTTGCTATGAATCTGGACAGTGGACAGTACTTTTGACTAAGTTTCTGCCTACTAGTCCAAAAGTTTAAATTGTATTTTTCGAAAGACAACTTGCATCTTTGAATATATTTAAACTGCTACTTTGACAATAAAATTATGAATAATAATTGAATTAGAATAATTATTGTATTTTAAATAATTACATTTGCATAATAAAATAAGTAAGTAAGCAAGTAAGCACTGAGCAACAGTGGAAAATGTTATATTATTTTATAACTAGTTGCTCAGTCTTGCCCCCACTTAAATGAGGCTGTATGTGATGTTTAAAATTAGAACTATTTCTAATAATATGCTTCTTCGCTTCTCCCCCCGCTAAGCAAACTTTTTCTGTTGTTTTAGGTAGAACAAGGAAGGAAGAATGACCTGATTTATCAGCACTAGGATTACAGGAAGCAAGATTCCTAAATGGCTTATGGTTTTGTTTGAGACTCGCTTTAGCCTTTTGCACTTTATTTGTTCTATTAATTAAATTATCAAACATACATGTTGAGGTTGAATTTGGAGTTTTATTTATTCTACCTGAAACTACCCATCCTAATTTTGTTTCAATTAGGGTAGGTAGATGCTTTCCTAATGGAATGCGACTTGAACCTAGTATGTACCAGAATGTTTCTGCACCTACTAGTATGTCTATGGTATTTGGTATATTAAATGTTGGATCGGCCAATTGAATTCCTGAGGGTAGTTTTAAATTTTCCCTATGAATATATGATGAGGGTATAGCTGTAGAAATATTTGATAGTACATAGCAATCGATACTAGCTTTAAATTGTTTGTTTAATGATTGAATTTGTATAGTGCAAGACTGCGCACTATTTGAAGTATGATTATTTATACCTGTTATTTTGGAGTTGACTGTGGAAGTGTTTATTTTTAATTTATTGCAAACATCTTTAGTGATGAAATTTGTGGTGCTGCCATTATCTAACAACACTCTTGCAGTATGCAATTTACCCTTAGCATCTGCGACTTTAATCAGTGCCGTTGATAATAGTACTTGTGTAGAAGTACCAGATGCGACTGAGCTGACAGAGCTCTGCAATGTAATAGCGCTTAAGGCTATCTCTGGATTAGGCATTGAAGAGTCTTTATCAATGTGAATAAGTGTATTGTGTGTCTTATTGCAATATTTGCACTTTGATAGTCGGCACTGGGATTCATTGTGACCGTGACACAAACAATTTAGGCAAACTTTAAATGATTTAGCTTTATTTAATCTAGCTTCCACAGGCAACTTCCTAAACAAAAAGCAATTAAACAGACTATGTGACTTTTTGCACATAGGGCACTGAGATTGACTGTTGCTGTTTAATGAATTTCTACGTCTGTTACTATCACCCAATGTGGTAACCATAAAACCTTCTGACTTTAAATGGTGGGTACACCCATAATTATTTTTATTAGTTTCTAGGCTTTCCAGAAAGTCTGCTCTACTTACTAAAAATTGTTGAAATGATTTTAGAGATGGGACAGTTGACTCTGAATTCCTTTTCTGTTCCCATTCCCTAGAAGTGTTACCATCTAGTTTGCTGGACATTAGGTGTACAATAAGTGTATCCCAATGGTCGGTAGGTTGACCTAAGTTTTGCAAAGCGCGTAGGTTCCTATTAGTTATATCAAGGATATTTCGTAACGCTTGACTAGATTCTTTTGCTATAGAATCTGCATTAAATAACGCATTGACATGATGATTAATTAATAATTTTGGATTGTCATACCTATCTGAAAGCAATTGCCATGCTATTGGATAGTTGTCGAGTGTGATATCCAAACTTTGAATTATAAGCGCAGCACTACCTTTCAGTGAAGCGCGTAAATAATGAAACTTATTTATAGTGTTGATAGAATCATTATTGTGAATTAAGGAGAGATATGTATCTCTAAATGCAAGCCAACCATGATAGCCACCCTCGAAGCGAGGCAAATCAATTTTTGGTAAATTAATGAAATTTGAACTGTGCGCCTTAACAACAGTGGAAGCAGCACTTACCTCGATATCTGTCTCGCCGGAGTTGCGCCTGGATCGCTGCATTATGACTTGAGCCGAAGCCATGCAGTCGTAGTAGGTGTCTTCAAAAAGTTGGCGCTCTTTGTCAACTACCCCCTCGCCTGCAGGCTCCGACTCCGACAGCATTTCTATTTCGGTCTGTAAAGCATCGAATTCATCGAATGTAGTAATTATCTTGTCGTATCGCAATTGGAGTTGTGCTAGCTGAAGCTGTGTTGGTTTGGGCTCAGCTTGCAATCCCTTTACGAAGTTTTGAAAAGTAGTCAATTTGCCCTTTATTGCTCCCCTTTTAAATTTAAGATTTCTAAATTCAGACATTTTTTTCCCTTTTTTTCCTTTTTTTAAAGTTGGGTAGTTTAAAAAATCTGTAAATTAGTTAACTGTAAAGTAGAAATAACAGAAACACAATTTTTCGTGAATCTATTACCTAGAATATATAGGTGCCGAAAAAAAAAAAAAAAAAAAACCGTCACCCACCTCACTAGTTCGGAACTTCGGACCGTTATTTTCAGCTTGTCAGCTGACAGCGGCTGGCTGATACAATAGTTATTTTCTCTCGAATAAATTAAATCAATTCTGTGATTGAATTAATGTACTATAAAGCAGCTATTTATTTGTTAAAAGTAATGGAAAAACTGTTTCTACAATGATATGTGGTCTAACGATGTTTGCAAAAAGTGAGGTTAAGTGAATTTAAATGCTGAAAAATGTAAATAAATCTTGTTAATTAAGGGATTTGTACTCTGCTGTTCAAATTGATTAGTGCAATCGAAAGGAAATGAGTCGTGAATTTGAAATGTGGACGTTATAAATTGCTCAACTGAATTGAATTTTAAATTTCAGGCCGTTAAGAACTGCCTAAATCAATGGAATTGATAAAGATGCTATGAATTTGAGATCTTTGAAGACGCCCAAATCACTGGATGATGATGAAATTTGAATTAGAGGCTGTTGGATACCCCCAAAGTGATTATGAAACGAAAAAGATTGACTTCAGGACGCTGCAATCGCCCAATTGAATGTGAATCTACTTTAGAACGCTGAAAAGCGTCTAAATGGATTGATTTTAGATCGCAAAATGCGTCTAAATGAATATGAATGAACTTTAGAACGCTAAACAACGTCTAAATGGATTGACTTTAGATCGCAAAATGCGTCTAAATGAATATGAATGAACTTTAGAACGCTAAAAAACGTCTAAATGGATTGACTTTAGATCGCAAAATGCGCCTAAATGAATACAGAGGATGAAAAATGTAAGTAGGCAATTGAATTTACCTCTACAATGTACTAAAGAGAAAGGAAAAATTAGGAACGGTCTCACTGTCCTTGTGCCTCTGACTGCCTTGTAGATGATGATCTTGATCTTCTTTCTTCTGGCTTAGACGGCTGGGACGTTCTGATGGTGTTTTCTTTCTTTTAGGCACCCTGCTGGCTCTCCGTCCTCCCGGCTCCCTGGATGTTCCCGGCTTGGCTGGCGTAACTCAGTTGGCTGCTGACACCCACGGAGATGACCCGGTGACTCTGCAGATTCCTTCTTGATTCTTCAACAGTCGCTGAACGGCTCGAATATGTACAATTCCTGACTTCTATGTTACTCGAAGCTTAGCAGGAGTATAAATAAAATGGACGCTGAAGAAAATTATGGTTTTTTATTATACAATGGGCAGAGTGACCCCGTATGGTCTGATGGAGGATGAAAGTAAGAGCGAGCTAATACACATCTATGACCTATTTATATTGAATTTGAATGCGGGTCATTAACCGCCAAATGCATCTACGTTTTGGTATTGCATTGTATTATTTACAAATGCAGGTTAATGACCGCTTTCCTTGAGTGACGTTTTGTTATGAGTACGTAATGACAAACAACTAGTATTTAGCATTAAATAAAAAGATCAACATAAATCAACCTAATTAATTAAACCAATCACTTTAAATAAAGATATAAATTATTTAAGATGTGTATCAGTCAATTGTGAGCATGGCATTACAATATTGATTATATTGTCTGTGCATAGATTACGTACAATGCTATTTGACAGAATGTCAAATAGCGACGTCAGTGTGACGTTTGTTATTACAAGGTAATTGCTTTTAATTGCAAACAATAATTTATTTAGAACTAAATTATAGTGATAAAGTTATACAAATATAAATGATATGTATGGAAATCATACATACCTATCTCTTCGGCGCAACGTTAGAATGGGTTGGTTTTCTAAAAAAATCAAATTAGTTAGTACGGATTAACAGAAAATATTGGACACCTATTTTTTCTTTTCTTAATCAAACAAAAAATGACGCAGATATAGGCCGTTAAAGTTCCGTGTAACGTCACGTCTTGCGACACTTTTTAGCAAGGCGTGACGTCCCTCTCAAACTTTGATGCTCTTTATCTTCGTCATTTTTTGATTGATTGACAAAAGACAAGCGCAGCGTTAGACGTCCACTTACAAGATGGTCAGACGACCTGGTAAGGGTCGCAGAAAGACGCTAGATGCAGGCCGCTTCCAACCAGCCAATCTGGAAGTCAATGGGAGAGGCCTATGTACAGCATTGGACGTCCTATGGCTGAAATGATGATGATGATGACAAATGACAAAATATAGGTCTAATATTTTTTGATAATCTAACTGACGGACTAAATAGAATATTATTTTTTGACCCAGGAAACTAGCCTATTGTATCCGCTCTTTTCTTGATATTAAATGCTCCTAATTCGCCTTCTTATTTTAAAGTCACTTGCATTCTTGTAATAAACTGACTCTCTCCACTCGTTCTCGTGGCACTGGTTTTATTTTCAAATTTTTTCATCTTCAATCCATTAAACAAGCCCCAAGCCCCCCTGTAAATGCTCTTACAAGAAACATGCTGGTGCTCATTTTCCTTATAAATTTAAATCATAATCTTGAACCCTTTATGTATTGTAGTCTCATAATCGTCGTCATATTTATCCATGTATTTATTTTGCATAGGTGTGTAATCTATGCATGATAGTATTTAGTTGATTTATTATCGTTATTAACCTATGTAGTTTATGCTTTTAAAAAAATAATTTACACTTAGACATTTTATTTGGATTTGTATCTCCTTTATCGGACCACCCACAAAACATCTCTGTCTCGAGCCTAATAGTCGACTGGAAGAAAACGCCTCATGGCGTCAAAACCACCTTTGGAATATTTTTTTAAAATCTGTGCGATAGTCTAAATTAATATGTTTGACAAGTATTATTATAAAAAAGTTAGCTACGTACATAAAACTAATATTACTAATAAAGAAGCTGGATTAATAAAACTTAAATATATAACTTATAAAATTAAACTTTAACATCAAATGCGGAAAGACCAAACTAATGAAAGTCACCTTGAGGTAACCGATGTCACAGTAAACGTAGATTCAGTAAGCCAACAAGTGGCGCATAGTGCCATGCTTTCTCTTAGATTAATAACGCTATAACGTCTCTGACGGCTGCGCTAACTTGTTTTCCTGAGATCGTATGTCACAAGTTCGCAGGGTACTTAGAATCCATAAAGTACATACATCAAATATTACTCTAAATTCCTTAATATATTTCTTTTTGCAGTTAAATCGTAATATTCCAAACCTACCATGACCCGCAACAACAATGTACACTGGCTCGCACTGTTATCATTTTTCCGTGATACCACTTCTGTTCTTTTTCATTCACTAGTTCTAGTTGCTTACTTGTTTTTTGACACTTGTATTTAGGCGTTGCACTGCTCTACAGTGAATCTTCTGTATTAAGCTTTATTATGTAACCAGTGCAATTAAAACACCCGATCTAACTTGTTAATGATCGTGTAACCCAAGAACTGCTTGGAAAAGTCAAACTTACTTTGTACAACCCTATAGAACTCAGAATCTCTCAGTTTGGTTGCTAACTTTAATCAAACACTTCTGTCGAGATTTTATTTGCTAAGACTTGTATTGTGTATGTCCAGATCCTTTCAAATCTTTGTGATGTAAGAGAATTTGCATGCTGGAAAATTGAATAATATTTTGCTAGAATAAACGCCGTTTCTGAAGTCCAGAATGAAATATTTTTCAGAAAAGTAAAAGCATTAACTTCTAACCAGGATAGTAAAAATAACTTTTGTCGTGCAACTGAGGTTAATGCTCGAGAATTCCAACTATAAAATGGCGCACAGTTACGTCATTGCGTTAATCGACACATTGTCGACTTCAACAACAACTAATAACACCGATTATCGACTTGTCTTATAAGGTCATGAAAATATAAACGGTTCTATGTGACCCGAGTGGGCGCGGGGCGAGCGGTCGCGATACCGAACACACGAACTTGCCTCAGTTTCGCGTCCACCGCTGTCGAGGATGGACGTCTGTAACGCGTACTCACGTCACTAAAATATTACGTCCCCTCAGTGCGTCGCGATACTATTAACTCTGATCTGATATGTAATGCAGTGTGTGACTGTGTTGGGAATATCCACGCTGGGAAGTTTGTGATAAGTGATGGAACTGTTAGTTTGAAACTTATGAGGATGTATGTCTTATTGGCGATACTCTGCTTATTTGTAAAAGGTAATGATTTTTTTAAAAGTAGATTCATGTTTAAAATGGATAAAAGTATTTTATGCAATACTAGATCTGAATTTAGAAGATATCATCTGCTTGTGTCGACGAGACCAACGTGAAATGCATTTTGAGTAGGGACCCACGTTGGGCGCCAATAACAGCAACGTAGTTCCATTGCGACTATATCCGAAGTGAAAAGGAGATGTCAAATTAAATTACATTTTGTATACAGAATATAAATGCGGTATTTTCGGAAAATCTTATCCACTTTCAGTGTTGTAGTATTGCGAAATTTAAATAACGTTGTCATGCTCTGGAATTCTGAATTAATCTACCAATTTTAGAAAAAAAAATTTCACCGGCATTTGTTTAATGATTAATATTTTAATATTGACTAAAAAGATATAAGAACATGTTTTAATACGATATTATAATCGTACAATAATAATAACTTGATAAATAAAATAAGAAGGCGTATTGTTGTTTTTCACGTACTTTATTTATTATTATTTTATAAGCTTGGTAATACTATGAATTTTAAACGACCAGTGTAATATTGTTTTAGTGACAGCGTGATCTATTGTAGGTATTTCATCAGTATTTTTGTAATTTTTATGATTGATTGTATCAGTTAGATTAATATTGTCACGTTTTTTACAAAAAGTTTTTCAATATTTATTCAATCAAACTCAAAGGTACCGTTTTTAAAAGCCTGTCTGATAACAGAACCATTATGATGGCATAATGAGTAGACGACAAAGTTTGTTATGTTTGTTTGATTCTTCGAATGAGAAAGTTGTGGCCGCTTTCACATTAAACTTACTTGACATTATGAGGTGACTCTAATCTAATATTACTAATGTTGAAACGTTGATTTGCTATTTATGTATACAGGGTGTACCAAAAAGGAAACTCTAAATAACTACGTTATCAGTTACACACAACAATTACTAAGGAGGCAAAATCTAAATAGTAAAAATATATTAATATATAGTTGTAATCAATACATTATAATCCTAATATTTTTAAATAATTATGAAATTGCTCCAATTGTAATACACATTTTTTGCATATACGAGTAAGTAGCTGGTTTTATGCACAATATATTACTGTTTTTTTATTTTAGGTTCATAAAACCATTAAGAAGCGGTGCTGAAGTACGCTGGAATTGGCGTTCGATTCTCGGTCGGGTCAATGTAGAAAACAGACTTTTCTATATTGGGTCGGGTCTGGGTGTTGTGGGCTTTAGCTACTTACCTTAGGAACAGAGAATTGTATGAGATGTTGTCCAATATTTATTTATATAATTAGAGGTACTTTAAAGATTTTGAATCACATTTTACCAGCAATAAAATTTATTATAATGTTTGGAATGTAGTACATTCCAACTTTATGCCTTGTTTACGTTGCATTAGAAAAGTTTTATTTTACTAGTTATATAAACTGCAAACAAACCCTAACGTCAGTTTCGTTAGAATTTATTACATAGAAAAAGCGAATTGATTATTTATAGATATACAAATTACAGCTAAACTGATTCTGAACAAATATCATGGGTTTAACAGTACATGCAGTCCCCTTTGCATTGATGTCTTATTTTAAGCCTGGCTCATTTTAATACCTAACCGATAGTATGTGGCATCAACTGGTTTTGCCATACTATGGAAATGGTAGGTAAAGATTGAGTAAGGACCCTTGGAAAAGGTTTCATGGTAGTATAAATAATATTCATAAAATAAACCTAACTTTGTTTATTTCTCCCGTTTTCACGATCTACCATTCCACTGATCACCATACAATTTGCATAAAATTGATAAAATAATTTCAGCCTTATTTTACGTTAATGCAGTTACTTTAATTAGCCTTTATCCGACAAAAATAATAAAGACACTTAACTGCAGACCATTATTGTATTACGAGTATATGCCCCTTTTTATAATTCACTTGCTTCAGTTTTAAGCGAGTATGTTAATAAGCTCTATGGTGACTTATCTTGCTTTTTATTAATCTAAAATAATAATTTAAAAGTTTGAATGAATTAATGTTTGTTACTTAATTACGCCAGAATTGCTAAACGGATGTGGATGAAATTTGGCACAAAAATAGATTATAACCTGAATTAACAGGTAGGTTACTTTTATCCCGTAAAAAGAACGCTTGCCGAGTGATGCAAGATAACTGTCACTATAAATGGCGCTTCTTACCGTTAGATGTCGCTGTTCAATTAGCATAACATTTTTGAATGTTAAAAAAATATTTAACTGTAGCTGTTGCCTGCAACCTCGTTCGCGTGGCCTTTAGTTTAACTATGGTCTTGCATAGACCACGCGACCGTAGTCCCGGGCGTCAGCTAATATGCTCATATAACAGGGTCTAACTAATTTACCTTTATTTGACACCTGTATAACATTTTAGAAGGCAATAAATACCTAGTCTTGCCATAAATACTGAAACGAAGAAAAACATTTTCTATTGCAAATAACATTTATAACTTTTACAGTGTGTTAGTTTAATACATTAATATAAAAAAATTAAAATATAAAAAGCTTATTCGAAGTGGTCTCCATTGGCTGCAATACAGTCATTTAAACGTTGAGGCCAGTTATCAATAGAAGCACGCACTCTTTCCATGGGAAAATTCTTCACTGCCAATCGTACGGATTGTTTTAGGGACTCCAAATTATCATGGCGTTAGAGCAAGCCGTACTCTCTAAAACTGACCATAAATGATAATCCAGCGGATTAAGATCGGGACTAGACGACGGCCAGTCTTCAGCTCTGATGAAGTCCGAAACGTTCGTTTCCAACCAATACTGCGTAGACCGAGTTTTATGACCCGGTGCCGAGTGTCGCTGGAAGGACCATTCTTAGTTATTGATCATGGTGTTGTTGGGCTTTACTACCTTCTCAAGAATGGTATTTTGACACACTTGTGCCGATGTTTTGATACCTTTTTCACAAAAGTATGGCTCAGTCACTCCTTCGTAGCTAATACCCCAACAAACCATCACTGAAGTCGGATAGTGCCCACGTTGCACTCTGTCGTCTAATTAGGAAGCTTCCTTAGAGCTTTGAGCATAAATACGGTCATTTTGTTTGTTAAAATGTTTCTCAATTGTAAAAAAAATCTCATCCGTAAACAAAAAAATTCTGTGACCTCCCTTTGCGTACCGCTTCTGTAGTTGTTTCGGTTTTACCACCCTATTCTTTTTTAAATTATTAGTTAAGAAATGACCAGTACGTCTCTTATAGGCTGCAAGTCTTAAGTCATCTTTAAAATACGCGGCATGGTTCTAGGTGCTATCTTCATCTCCCGAGATAAAATCTTTTGCCTCCACAGGACAGGATTTCTTCGAATTCTTGCCCTTACTGCTTTGACCACCTTTTTCGAACGAACACTAAGTAGACAGCAAGATCTTTTTCTGTCAGAAACAGAAGAGGTCTCATTGTACCTATTAATAGCCCGGTACACAAACATTTTAAACACCAAGTGTATGGAGAGTTTTAAAAATTGCATTTGGCTCCATACCTACTTTCTGTAATGCAATCACAGCGGTTCGGTTCTCTTTATCACCCCACTCTATTTTAATATCGCAAAATATTGTACAAACAGTATTGGCGCCAAAACGAGAAAACTTAATGAACAATCATATAAAAATGACAGATTCCAAATTCAAATGTAATATTTTGTTTATTTTTAATTGTAACAGTAGGTATTTATGGCTAGACTAAGTACTCGTATTTGGATTGAACTGAATCACATGACGAAGAAGTTAGTATGGGATATGGTTTTTTTTCGCGTTTTAGGTTTTTTCGAACGCGTGGAGGTATCGAGTTGAAATTTAAGCCAACTAATTAGGTGAATAATCCCATAAAGCTGTAAAAAATCATACTTCTAAGTTAACAAAAAAAATATACGGCCGCTTATGCCAAAAAACATATATTTCGACACTTTTCAGGGAACTGACGGCCGATGGGACAGAAAGGTTCTGAAATGGCCGGTCACGTACCGGCAAGCGCAGCGTAGGACGTCCACCTACAAGGTAGACAGACGGCCTGGTATAGACGCTTCCAACCAACCAATCTGGAAGTCACTAGGGGAGGCCTATGTTTGGCAGTGGACGTTCTATGGCTGCAATGATGATGATGATGATGACTCTTAAGGGAATCAAAATGTATAGAGTACTCTCTGTTGACTTAGAACTATGAAATTTGGCAAGTAAAATCGTCTTATACTACAAGTACAGGGAAATCTGAAAATAATAAATACATTTGTAATTAAATTTTGTAATAAAACTTCAAGACTCGATTCCTAAACTATAAATTGGTACGAAACCCTTGGTTGGCGAGTCCGACATGCACTTTTTAATCTAAGCACTAGAATCAGCCCCTGAGAGGAGTAGCGTACACGTTACATACTTTTAAGACAAGTTCCATAAAATTCTTTACTTGAGGATAAAAATTTGAATGGAATATACATTTTCTCTCTGGAATACTTACATGTTATTTTGTCTGAGAACACTTTAATAATAATATGGTCCTCCGTTGAAGCTTTGATTAAATCTAATGAGTTCTCAGTATATTAATTATATTAATCTGTAAATTACAGTTGGCTTGAGGTTATCAAAATAACTAATTAAATTATAATATTTATTAATAAAATTACTCGTATACATGCCGGGACCAATCCAATAATATAATTGAATGAACGGTGTCAGCGTCAAAAGCTTTCTACTGATTAAAGTCTCTCATAATTATTTTATGTAACAGGTACTATGAAGTGACTAAACTCGACTTTACAAGAAGTAATACTAAGTATCTAGGGTTTTAAACAGGGTCTCCCGTAACTCAAAGAAAACCTTGTAACTATATACTGCACTCTTTAAATCGTTTTGCAGTAAAATTTGTTTTATTACAAGTTAATTCTAAAGTTTATTGCTTAATTTATGCCATTGGTAAGCTTCATTATTATGTGCACATTGCATTATCTAGTTATAAAGTCGGATAACTAAGTCAAAGACTAAATTGAATTTGCTTCCGCTTAATCTAAACCAACGCAAAGTTATTAGTCTCACCAAAACCGAATTAATAAATGTTTGCTAGTTATGATTATAACTTCAAAGACTGGTTATGTTTGTGGTTGGGGAACTCTCTGCCATCTAACACAATCTCATAGATGTTTCATTAACTGTACTAGTGTTTGAAGTGATGAGTCATTCATAATTTACTAGGAATAGAAACGATATTTATTAATAGAATATTACTAATTACAATGGAAAATTATTAATTTTATTGGATTCTAGGAAACTTTATTAGGATCATTGTCAACACTAATGTGGCATAGGAGACAAATGGCTTTACATTGTCTATTAATAGCAAATTTGACATTTAAAAAGGCCCTGGTTCGCCATGACAGTGGAGGGCATGCTAACAGCAAATCTCCGTTAGGTATTCCGTTTACTATTTACAACTTTTTTTTATGATCTGTCTAAGGCCTAAGTTATACAATAAACCTTAAGAATATTACAATCTAGCCTAACTAGACTAATGGGTAATTTCATTTTGACCTAATCTAAGTATCGTTGATAAGTTATAGCTAAGAACGTGTCCATTAACACTTTTCTTATTGTCACTAATAATATTAAGGGGAAGACACATTGTTCACAAGTCTTTATAAATAGCAGAGAGCTACACACTATCACTGCACTAACTCAAAAGGTTATTACCTATACAGTGTGTAACGAAAAGGTGAAATAAAACTTTAAGGGGTTATTCTACGGCTAAATTACATCAACTTTTTCTATGGGACCAACATCGAAATCGCAAAAAAAAAACACTGTCCCATACTAAAACGCGACCAGCTGGCATCAGTTTGTATGGAAACAATTTTTTTTTTGAGATTTCGATGTTGGTCCCATAGAAAAAGTTGATGTAATTTAGCCGTAGAATAACCCCTTAAAGTAACCACCTTTTCGTTACACACTGTATATTTACAACTAATCCGCTGTCTTTCAACAGGTAATTTTTAATCGGTAGAGGAGTTCCACATAACTTGTGTTGTGTGGTGTCAACAAAAAGTCAAAAAGTCAAAAGTCAAAAAACATTTATTCAGTTTAGGGCAGAAAACTGCCACTTATGAACGTCAATAATAACAATATTGGCCCATATGGGGCAGAACATGTCTCCTTATTTTTTGGGCCCTACTAGCGCTTCGAGACAAGACACAGACAATCTGGCAAGTGGTGAGAAGAAACGCCGGAACAAACTCAGTCACCACTAGCTGCCACAAAAAAAAGGAAAAGAAAATAATGTATACCTGTGCGAGCAGGGCAGTATTTAATTCCAGACATTTTTGTCATTTAAATAGTCATAATAACCATTTTTCATCAAAATAATCTTAACATGCGATTTAAACTCAAACATGGGTAGTTCAACAATAGACTGTGGTAATTTGTTAAAAAAGCGAATACATTTCCCCATGAACGAAACAAAAGTTCAAAAACGTGTTTTACGTATAAACTAAAGGTCTTTATTAAGTGTAGGTACGTTTTGCGTATGACTGAGTTACCACAATGTCTTCATTGAAACCAGAGCTAACTTGAGCAACTTTTTTGTGGATGTAAAATTTCTGCTTATCGACCCAGACGTGTTATTTTAGGAACTCATGAAAGCTAAGATCGCTCATGTGAAACTCTTCCAATAAAATGTCTGTTACATTTTCGCAAAAAAAAAATAGCTTTTTATAAAAATAATTGCTTTCTTTTACAATTCTTTGCTAGTCTTTGATGTGTTTATTACCTAGTCAATGCGTTTAGATGATTTTTGTTTTTGTTTTTTTTTTATGTTTATACAACGTTAACAAATAAAATATCACAAACGAGGACAAAATAACTTGGTATCAGCTTCTAAAACAAGATCTAAGTAACAATACTAAATTTGTCTAACAAACTAACTCTTTGTCGATTCTCATCGCACTGGTTTTGTGACCAACTCTTTTCTCCTTTAAACCACTTCACCTTTGTAATTCTCCCACAGAAATTTTTAAACAAGCCCCACAGTAAATACTTAATCACCATGAACCTTTGCTTTTACAGTCGACTTAAAAAAAGAGGGTTCTCTCAATTCGTTTGTTTTTTTAAAATGTTTGTTACTTCAAAACTCCGCCATTCGGAACTTTGTAGTGTACCAATGTATCAGACAGTGTTTGGACTTATTAGAATCGTCAACATGTATAATTTATTAACACAAAATTTACATTAAAAAATTGCTTTTTAGAGTTAAATATAATTATGTAATGTGTTTGCACTCTTATCATCCGTCTTAATGAGCATTTATCAGTAAAAAAGACAAATAAAGTAAATATTTAGAAAAAAATTAAAGACAGTATTTTTTTAAATATTTTTTAAAATGTTTATCGTAAGTAATAATATTTATTAATGTTTTGAGAGTTTTGTACGAGTATATCTTTTGTTGCACCGCCACAAAAAAATGTTTGTACATTTTTTTTAAATTTGTGCAATAACGTTTAAATACATAAATCTATAATTTTATTTCTACGTTTTTGCTACAAATCTATAAACACCCATCACATATATTATATGTTCCTTAAACCTTAAACCTACACAACATACTTGTAAAATTGCTTCGTAATTTTTTGGTATATTTTTGTGGTTCATTTTCAAAAGACCTATCGCAAGATACTCGGCACAAGGGATCTTGATAAATTACCGATAACTCTAACAATCTATTAGGGGGACCCTGTCAACACCAAACCCCCATATTTTCGCTGTTAGTACTAGAAACCCGTAATTTTGCATAAGTATACATATTACATTAATCACGCCGACAAAGTGGTAGAATAAAATTGTTTTAGGATACCTCCTACACGTTGGTTGGGATGAACATGTTTTTTCTGGTCTATCCCATAGATTTTTTGTTGGATAGGTCGTTTAAAAATATTGTAGGTGTGCAAACACTATTTTTCGATTCAGGGACCTGTTTGCATAATATTATAATACATTATACTTGCTGATTGTTTGAGATATATTTACGAGTACCGATGTTCTACAACAGCGTCGGGTCACAATGTTTTAAAGCTGGAAAAGAAAAAACATTTATCCCTGCAAATGGCAACATTTGTTGGTAATGTCATTACGATTGTTTGTGACAGCGCGGGCACGTAGTCCTTGCAATAAAATGTGTAAAATAACTATTATTTACTCTATTTGTAGCTTATAAGTTAGTGTTTAGAATGCTATTATACAGTTCTCTATGTGGATTGTGTTTACAATAAGGTTTATAGTGAATTTCAGCCAAAAATCAACAAGGGATGAGCGCCATAATCAGGCGCGGTTATGGTTTGTTTTTTAACGCTATATTAATGGAATCAACATAAATATTCATTAGTTCCAGTTACAGGTATGTACAATCAAATACTTTACTTCCTTTTGTGAATTATAGATATTCTCCTATGGAGGAATTACTTAGGTACCTAACGTTTAATTGATTGATAGAATCTAACCTAAAAGTCATTTTTAAATTATAATCTTGTTACTTTTTCTTATAAAAAACTTAATAGAAGTTGAGAATGAAATACAGAGTTATCAAGTTTAAGCTCCAGTTCGCCCCAAAACTGAAGATACCTAGTAAATATACAATTTATGAAAATAAGGAAAAATAAGAAATTTAGAAAACAGCAAGATGAAGAAACCATGACACAAGTATGGAGACTCAAATATTGAAGCAGCCTCCTCAGGCTTCAGTCTATATCAATGAAATTGAAGTGGAAACGCAATGGCTGGGTGTTGAGAAAACTTTACAAATTACCTACTGAAATAAACTTCAAACGCCTGGGTAGTATATACATAATGGGCAATAGACAATACCATGAAAATTGAGCCAATGCACCCATTATTTGACATCTAGCTCTATCACTTATCGGATAGACAGTATGTTGCTATACCATGAAAATGGAAATTGATCCAGTGCACCAATTAATTGCCATCTAGCGCTATCACAGTGCGGATAGACAGTATGTTGCAATACCAGGAAAACTAAAAATTGAGCCGGTGCACTAATGACCTGACATTAAGCGCTTTCACCAAGCGGGAAGACAGTATGACAGTATATGTTGCAATACCATGAAAATTAAATTTGAACAAGTACACAAAAATATTAGATGTCTAACGCTACCACCAAGTGGATAGAATAGTATGGACAGACAAGCATACTCACTCAATTTCAATCAACTAGCGCTACTATCATGAGACAACAAAGTATGGACAAATGAGCAGGATCACTCATTTTTAAACACCAAGTCCTACTGTTACTAAGCAAATAGACAGTATATAGAAATGGGCAGGCTCACTCATTATTAAACAAGCGCTAATATACTAAGAGAATAAAAAGAAATTATGGACAAACAAGCAGGCTCACTTGTTATATTAACTAACCTATTGCTATGCAATTAGTGTTATATTACATATATAACAAATGAAAAATCAAACAAATTATTCTTGCACAGTAAGCTGATGTGATGACAGTATAAAACAATACTATATAAAATTGTAAAACCAATTGTACAAAATCAACACAACACTATAATATTATTATTGTCAGACAAAAGTGCTAATATCTGATAAATACTATTACAAATAAACAAAGATGGTTTTAACTACTTCCTAAGGAATTGGATCATCATCATCATCATCATCATTTCAGCCATAGGACGTCCACTGCTGAACATAGGCCTCCCCCATTGACTTCCAGATTGGCCGGTTGGAAGCGGAAGGAATTGGATGGAGATAGAAAATTCAAACCGGAATTATTGTGAAAAGCCCTTTACCTCAAGAAAGAAGGTTACAATAGAGATACAGATACTTACTTATCAAAGCTATGGATTACTTTACTGGCCATCTTATTAATCACAAATCTCTATTATAAAGTCTTAGCCATTGCGCTAATGAATCCATTGTTTGGTTCAAAACTCCAAAATAACCCTTTCTTGGTTTTTACCATAGTCAGATAATGAAGTTGCACTACTGAATAATTTATCAAGAAATTATATAACTAACCCAATCTTTTACTAATTAATTAGTATTTAAAGGTATTATTGCACTTATGCAATTCTTGGAAGAAATAAATAGTCCTGCAAAATTGCAGTGAAACAAGGATTTTGACAAGACAACGTTTATAAAATCCAGCTTATCCAGCTTGTGACAAATCAGATGCCATCTTATCAGCGTATACTTCATGTCAAAGAATTTTTGCATAGAAATCCTTAAGGTTAAAATTTATTAACCCTAATCCAAAGTTAATGCCACAAACAAATTCAAAAGTAAAGGTGTTATGGAAGTACCATAAAAACCCTTAAAATATTGGGCTTACATTATTTAATTAAATAATAACCTAGATATTCCAGATTCCTTTTCTTT
Source organism: Anania hortulata (assembly GCA_963576865.1). Lineage (NCBI taxonomy): Eukaryota > Metazoa > Arthropoda > Insecta > Lepidoptera > Crambidae > Anania > Anania hortulata. The sequence goes on along the minus strand of OY756392.1, from coordinate 14,351,552 downwards.
ACTTCATTGTGGTAAACAATGTAATGTACTAAGAATACCTATTTATAAATATGTACTTACATAAGTACCATTATTCAAAATAAGATACATTTTAAAACTATTGGGAACGCTTGATTTGTTCAGTCCTCCATCATAACGATATGAAATAAGTATAAGATGGACAAAAGTCTGTAAGATTAGTAATATGTATGTAACTATTTATTTATTATTTATTAAGCCTTTTGTGCTGAGTCTTTTTCCAGTCGAGCCCAAGCTATATGTGTGGGACCATCTTTTCTTTGGCTGACCTTCTTCTGAATATCTTGTTATGATTAATTGAGGACTATAAAAAATTAATGTAATAAAACCTTATTAAGGTAGACTTCTGTAACCGCTGAATTAACATAAAGGCTATGTGATGATCATTTACCTAATACTAATTTAGTAATTTCAATAGATCTTTTGTTTTTTATATATTTATGATAATAAAATAAAATAACGCTGTGACCCCTATCACATGCTAAGGAACTGCTTCTAATCACTTAAAAGTTCTGATCATAATCTAACAAAATCATTATACCTATTCAATTTCTTAAAATTGAAATATCCCTTTTAAATTACCATTAAGACAGACATTTCTCAAAATTAAGAATAGATAAATTCACAATAAGAACATAGTAGGTACCCCTACATATGTACTTATTGGTATATCACCTTAAATATAATCTTAGAGATTACTTTTATTTCATTTGAGTCACTAAAACAGGAACAGTCTAATACCTGTTGTCCTGATAAAAATTACATAATGCCAGGGCTTGAATTTCCTTAAATATGACATATTGAAACTAAATTTCTGAACAAAGTATTCTTGTAATTACAAATTACTAAAGATGACAATCTTGACAATAATGTGTGATGGAAAATAATACATTAAGAATAATTGTACTTCAAATAATTAATTCATGTAGAAAACTTAATTTAAATCAATTAGGTATAAATAAAAAATATGGAAGTAAATTCCAAAAACAAAGCCTAGTAACCAGACATTTTAGTAGATACCATAATTAACCTGTACATGTAGAAACATGTCTCAGATAGAACCATTCCCTGTTGGTAAACACTTAACCCGTTGACTGCCCAATAACTGTCAATAAAAATAAAAGATGGGCAATATAGAGTTATAACTTATAACAGATAAGTCGAACTGATAAATACATTTATCGTATTCAATAATATTTTCTACCATAGCAAAAAAAAAAAAAATTATAATAATAAAAAAAAAAAAAAAAAAAAAAAATTAACACATTCTTTCACATTATAACTTAATGTTACATTTATGAAAATTATGCCTACATTGCTGCATTCAAATAAAGCTATAACTGAATCTGTTAAAGAACATTTTTTTCTGTTAGTTTACAATATTATCAACTGATAAAATATTTGGTTTTATGATCCGATTATACGCTCTATCTTGCTAAATATAAAGCATAAGCTACCGTATTGAATTCAATCGATATTTTCAACCAAATAATGCAATATTATTTCCATAATATTAACATTCGGTAGCAATAAGGATGTATCTTAACTATGGTCATCCGTACATTTGTGACCAAAATTGAGGTTTCTAGAACCCCGGTCACCCATCCATTTAGTGACCAAACCTGAGGTTGATCCAATAAGTGACTAAAGTGATTAAATTTGAAGTTGTTTGACCACGGTCACCCATTCATTAAGTGACTAGATTAAAAGTTGCACAATGCATAACGATTGATGTTTTTAACCAATAAAAAAAAAAAAAAAAAAAACTTTACAGAATGAACCCTCAACAATAACAAATATGCCAACTTAATTACATAGGTCAGTTACTTGGAATTTCCCGTACTGATTCTATAGATTACCGGCCTTAGCTGAGATAAAAAATAAAAGAATATAATAATTGATTGTTAACACGTTGAGCGCTACGCGGAGCCGCAAACAATAGATTTTCTATTGTGTCTAGTTTGTGGCAGTCAAAGACTTTTATCATTTAAAGTATAAATATTTTTAATCATTATTGCCACCTTTAGGAAAAATATTAATTGTAATCATACGCTAAGATATTATGATTGCGCACCTGCATTTTTAAAAAAAATAAGATCCTTTCGTTATATTCATTTTAATCTTTTTATTTGTTTTTTTTTTTTTGTTAGAACACTTTATTGAAATAAGTATTTACAGTACTTATAACAACATATTTGTCTTACAACCGGTCTTCAGAAACAATTGTTTTCGATGTTTTATCACTCAATTATGGAATTGGCTAACAATGGACATTGTTGTTATAATCAAATAATAAAATAAAAATATATTTACAAAAAAAAAAAAAAAAAAAGTGTGATGTAACACTATCGTAATAGACTAGTTATTATTTTGTGGCCTGGCTTGTGCAGTATATTATGTGAGACCTAAATGGAACGTAATTTTACTCTTGACGCATTCAGAATTTCAGACATTCTAAGTGAATTCATTAGTTACTCAGCCTTAGCACTAAACATAAAAGATATGATTAAATATAAGTACCTTTTTTGTTTTGATTTGCCATCAAACGTCTCCGGATTGTACTTAGTTTTCAAAATGTTTTTTGCATTTTCTAAACTAATAAGCAACTTATTCGCAACCGAACTTCAAACATCTACTCGTAAATATATCTCAAACAATCAGCAAGTATAATTATAAGATTAAACGAACTTACCTTAAGTGAAGTTCAATCTTAATTATACGCAGCTGATTGTTTGAGATATAACAGTCCCAAAAACCCACCCACTAATACCTTGTATTATCCCAGTATATCAGAGGGTTGCTCATAAGGCTGTCTTTAAACGTAATGACATTACCAACAAATGTTGCCATTTGCAGGGATAAATGTTTTTTCTTTTCCAGCTTTAAAACATTGTGACCCGACGCTGTTGTAGAACATCGGTACTCGTAAATATATCTCAAACAATCAGCTGCGTATAATTAAGATTGAACTTCACTTAAGGTAAGTTCGTTTAATCTTATAAATATATATCACTTATTTCATCTATTTTAGTGATACATCCTCAACAAAACGAATCATATGAGTGCAAACAAAAGTTAACAGCTGCTGCTGATTTCATCCCTTATTTTTCCGACCTTAGAGGTGTCAATATAACATCTTTAAAGTATAAGCTATTCAATAAAGAAGAAATCATCAAAATCGGTTCTCAAATGCCGAAGATATTGGGCATTATAGATACAAAAATCAGTTGGCGCGGTATGGAGTTCATACAATGTTTGATAATTTTCTTAAAGATCCCATCGTCAGAACTTGATCAAATGAATATGGGACCATTCCGAAAGTATTTCCTTTCGAACAAAAAAAGAACTATCGAAATCGGTTAACCTGGTAACGAAAGATGACTGAACATACATAAAAATAAAATAAAAAAAGGATCCGACGAATGGAGAACCTCTTCCTTTTTTGAAGTCGGTTAAAAAGCAAAGTACTATTTTTTTGTTGCCCTTTAACAGCTAAATGTTTGCTTTAATAAGAATAACAACGAAGGTAGTAATAACAACGAAGTTAAAAGGAAAACTAACACAGGTAGATAGACTTTACAAGTTACTTAGATAAAACAAATTCATCTAAGTTATTACGTAAAACAGGTAGAAAATACTGCATATTGTGACGGGAAACTACGGAACCTTACATTGCACGTGGCCCATCATGCGCTTGATTGTCCAATATTTTTTGGATATCGTCCATCAAATTGACATTGGAATTATTATCTGAGTACCTACATTTTATAAATTGAGTTAGTCAGATTAACTACTAATATTATTGTAGCCTCCACTGTTATAAAAAGAAATCATGAGCTCAAAGTACAATAAACTTGTTATAGCATTTAACCTTCTCTATCCCAACCTCTATAAAACGTAACGTTGATCTACTAATGTGTCCGGCGCAAGAGCTGTAATTAACCAACTTTAAAGCAGAGTTACCTTCATGACGTCTCGGTAGCATCAAGTTAAAGTTGAGACTTCAGAGATTAAACAGTACAAGTTTGTTGGGTTGTTGGGCTAACAAGGTTTCGTGCCTGTGTTACTTGCAAATGATTGTTCTGAAGTCCGGTTACCTTAACCGCTAGGGAAATAAACGGCAATATAGTTATCTTCCTACCTTTGTTAACATCTTGAAAAGCGGCTGTAAATTATTAATGGATGTAACTTTACTTCACACTTTCTCAAGTGTTGAGGCATGAGGGAAAAGATGAAAAAGTTTTGTAACTTTGTCTCTTTAACATACAAAAATGGCGAAAATATTTTAAACTTAAATCTTATTAAATGGCTATTAAAATGCCTACACGAGTTGTAGTAAACTAGAACTAGCTGTAACTATTCAGAAACATTATTTTATTAAGACCGGATTCCACCAAGCTGGTGTAAGTTTTAACTTGGGAGTATACCACTGCTTAATCTAGAGTAAGCTGATTTGTCATTCTACCAACCACTAATCTATCAAAAATATTAAAACGGGCGATTTTGGCAGTGTATAAATTAAACTGAGAATAAGTAAATGTCAAAGTTGTCACTTGTCAAATCCACTCCTGTCACCTCGAAACTGACATGTTGTCAAAATCTAGCATTGACACTCTATTATCCTACAAAATTAAAATGTTGTGGCATTTCAAGTCAACCTAGAAGAAATGGATTACATTACATGGATTTTGGTAGGTTTATCAATTCGTTGATCGTTCACTCTTGAACTACAGAATAACAATACCGAGTATAGTGTATTGCTCGAAAAACGTAATCGAAGTTATCCAAGGGTAAATTCAAGGTGTAAAATTATACCCGAAATAGTTATTCTGGTATAGCTTTGTGTTTGGTCGAATCGGCCCTAAGTCAACTGTATTTTTATAATAATTCTACTTAATACCAAAATATTTGAATCAATTTATGCTGAGATTATTTCTTGTTCATCCCCATTAACGAAAAATTGGTTTTGCATTGTGTTTGGTTTTGATAGTAGTGATTTATTTTGGTTTAGTGATTCTGTGGTTCTGTTTAATAATCACACGTTTCAGCTAAGTTGTTAAACATGACGTTACGTCAAACACAACGGTTGTATCTCTGTTCAAATCGATGCCTCGTTGGACTAGATATAGTCATTAGCATATACAATTTGTGTTTATTTTATCGTCACCATCATTTCAGCCGGAGGACGTCCACTGCTTTAGTGCCTAAAGACGCAAGTCTACAACCAATGTATGTTACTAGTGATGAAATATGGAATTGAAACGTGGCCTCTTACTATTTCTTACAAATAATTTCACATCTCATTTTACACACATCATCAATGTTTGGTAATGCAACGAAGTAGGTGTCAACGAATGTCGGCAGTTGTCTGTTGCGCAATGAGGGTTATTTTTAGGATTTCTATTTTAAAAAGTCGTAAGCATAATTAGTTGTCGCAATTGACTCATTTACATTTACATTTTTTACAATGTAACACCCCTACAAGATGTCAATGCATGTCTAACTGTGATAAATGTTGTATGTCGTAGTCGGATCGTATATTTCAAGTTTTTACGAATTCATATTTATAAGGCCCATACTAAAAATGTCCTTTACACGTGCGACTTTTTCAGTTGATTCCACAACATGCTTCTAGGTTTATTCCAGTCTGGCACCAAATTGGCTAAACGGACTATAAAAATAACAATGAATAAATCAACAGGGACCTTTATTTTGTCCTTTGGGTTTATACATAAATATTTTACTTGGTAACCGTACAAACCTTTGAGCAATACTTGGTCTTTGACTTACATGCCAAGAACAATATTTGGACATTATCAATTTGTCATCATTATCTATAATGGCTTGTGTACTTGTTATTCTAGAGCATAACCGACGTGAATAGAAACTGTTGTAGATGTTTACAGATGGGTGAACTTCCCTTACCGAGTATGTTTTTAGGTGCGACCCTTATGTGTATTTCGGTTAACACATTAACATATTTTATCAATAAACGATTTTCACTTTATTTAGGGTTCTACTTTATTATATTACAATATGGGAAACGCCGCTGCCACAAAATCGTTGTTTGGTGTTACCTCGTTATACAAAGATATTAGTTTACTTCGAGACCAAAAGAATTGGTTTCTTGCCCCCCAAGCATGACCGCTAAAACACGATATGATATAGCGCTTTATCGACACCAAATGTATTTTTATTATAAATATGGCAGATATGCCACAATTTTGAATTTTTATCGAAACAGCGATCATAACATGTGACGCCATCGGCAAGGCGATGCAAAATGGCCGTTTATTTAGATAAAAATTACATTTAAAAAATTACCCTTCTTCTGTGTCTGGTAAAAACACCACAATTGCCACACTGTTTTTTTCACACCACATTGTTTCAATCTGTGGTTTAAGAATTCCTACATGTTACATTTGAATTTTTATAATGCTTACATTCGCGAGATGAATCAACACTGAATTAGACTTAAAATTACGCACAATTAGTGTAAATAATAACAATAAAACTCAAGTTTTATAGGTAAATGTCGCTATGAAATTGATAGGCAATAGTTGTCTCTCTATGACTATGACTTAATGCCTGTCAATCCAGTCCAGATTGGATGATGACTGACAGTAAAAAAGTTTGCCCACTATTTACGCAACTGCAACTACTATTATTCATTCAAAAACCGGCCAAGTGCGTGTTGTCCACGCGCAATGTGTTCAGTAGTTTCCCGTCACAGTATGCATTTGCTACCTGTATCACATAATTAACAGCATTATCTAAGTAATTAAGGTTCTACCTAGTTCAGGCAAAATATCAGTTTTTTTGCACTGTTTAGTTTTAAGTTATACCAAATGTCACTGCTTTCTATTATTTAATAAACGATTTATTTATTTATTTAAATTTACATCTCTAAAGTCATTTTACAAGTTAACTCGGTAACTTGTAAAGCTTACATAATAGTTTTCCTTTTAACTTATTTATACCATACTACGGGCAGAATTTTTGTATACGTTTTTTATACAGGTTTTATTGCCAGCAGACAGACTCACTGACAAACAGACAGACGTACAGAAAGATTATAGACGGACGGGCATGGTAAAACTATACCGGGTTTTGACAACGGAACCCTAAAAAGCCTGCGCGATGTGTTTACTAATAACTTTGGTCATTACAAACATACTTGAATGATACAAGCAATTATGTCATTTTATTTTTATTGTAACTTACAGTGGTTAATCATTTAGATGAAAAAAAATCTGTAAGGGCAGTAATATAGTAGTATGCCTCAATTTTAAACTAAATACCAAATTTTAAGGTTTTTGATATAAGTATGACCTGTCTTTTTATATGGCAGCGAATCGTGGCCGCTACTTAAGCGACACAAGCAGGAGCTGCGTGTCACGGAGATGAATAAGCTGCGGTGGATGTGCGGAGTCACGCGGAAGGACCGCGTGAGGAACTCGCGCATCCGCGGTAGCCTTCGTGTCCGTGATATTGCAGACAAACTGCAGGAGCGTCGCCTACGCTGGTACGGCCATGTTTTGCGGAAACCGGCAAGCTACGTAGGAAACAAATGTCTGGCCATGCCGCCACCGTCTGGTAAAAAGGGGTCAGGCAAAAGGGGTAGACCAAAGAAACGTTGACTTGACGTCATAAGGGCTGACATACGTGCCAATGATCTCACAACTAGAGACGCTCAACATCGTGCGAAGTGGAGGAGTAAATCAAGGAAAGAGGACCCTGGGCTTCAAAGCAATGGCTTTGGATGCAACCGGGATTGACCGTATAGATGAAGAAGTAGAAGATATAAGTATCGAACTGTTCTAGGTCATATAATTGTAACCTTGCGACGTACATATTTCACTAATAATATGTTTTTAAATCCACGCTCCGTTAACGAGCTATCACTTACACGCCATTTCTTTTGCAAAAAATGTGTTTGTAATTTAAATAAAGACGTATATGACTTCAGGTGAATGTGGTTCTCATTATATTCACCTGTTCCCGAATCCCTTTGAAGCGAGAGGGAGCTTACGTTTGAATGTGTTTGGGAACACCTTTGACGAATAACACTAGGTATCAAGCACTGTACAGTATGATAATGTATGTGTCTTTGTGTGCGACAGGCAGACGAAATAGCTCGTAGTGTTCCATAGAATAAACACTGTAAATGAAACGTTTTTTTTAGACTGATTGTTCTCAAGGAAAAAATTTAATTACGTAAATTTGTTATAAGAAAAGCCTTTTACCTAAATGAATATGGTAATTAAATTTTACTATTTCATCATCTTTATCATCATCATTTCAGCCTCCTACATCCACTGCTGAACATAGACCTCCCCCAGTGACTTCCAGATTGGCCGGTTATAAGCAGCTTTACGTTTGTCCACCTTGTGGGTGGACGTCCTACGTTGTGCTTGCTATTTATAAACAACAAATTGCACCGGTCATCATATCTACATTATATTTATAAAGTAATATAAATAATGAAGTATGCCTATACTAAACTCTAAACTCGTACGTCCCACTGCAGGGCATAGGCCTCACTTGAACCACCTCATACTTGGGGTATATTAGTAAAGAAATAGCTAATTCAAACTCACTTTCTAGTTATTAGCAGCTATCAGTTATTTCCTTATTAAAATGTATTGTGTATAATTATTTTATTAATATTAAATTTCTTCACTAAGAACATGTAGCCAAGGCTTAGATGGGTCAGTAAAAATTTCAATTAAGAATCTACATGACGCTTTCTACAATATCGGAGTCCCGAGATTTTTAATGAAAATTCTTAAATTTATTCAGAAAGGCTTATCCATACTATTTTTCGTAGGAAAAAATAATTTTAGAAGATGCAATTGAATTTCTTATATATTAATGCAGAATAGGTACATTATATCATAATTTAACCTGTATATCGATGGTTGTGCCATTTGTTTTAATCCTTAGCACCTAAGGTAAAAACGAAACCTTAATATTACCTGTTAAAAATATATGTTTAAATATTCCAATTGAGAAAATCACAAAGCATTATGTTGTTTTTTTGCCGCTTATTTAGACGAGAGCTAATTTTTAAAAGTTCATTTTTCATACGGCCCGACCGGGAATCGAACTAAGGATTCTTGCGCTCAATCGCGAATCACCACACCACTGCGCTAATCGATTTTTCGATTAATGAAACCACAATTTAGCATTTAAAGTGACTCATCAACATAGTCTTTAGTATATATACAACAAAGGCTTCCCACACTCACTTCAATATTGCTGTCTAAGTTAAGATAATAACTAATTTAAATTAATCAAAGACAAAATATTCAAAGTGTAAAAGTAAATATATTTTTATATTTTTTTATAATTTAATAATAAATTTTGCATTTTGCATAAGTCAAGAACGGCTGGACCGATCCTTACGACTTATGATTTCTTGGTTTTGTCTCCGTCCCGAATAGCAGAATAACTTTAAAAACACAGAAAATTTCACGAAAAAAAAAGTATGAAGGGGCGGTACGAAGTTCGCCGGGACAGCTAGTTGGTGTCATCCAGCTTGCTTAGAGAAAGAAAACAAAAACACAAGTTTAAAAACAATAATTGATTTTCAAGTTGAAGTTGACAAAACTTCTTCTTTATCTATACGGTCAATCCCGGTTGCGTCCAAAGCCATTACTTTGGAGCCCAGGGGTCCGCTTGAAGTTGACAAAACATCATGGAATTCATAAATACTTCGTACAACTTATACTTATAAATTCCTTGCAAAACACATTGATACGATGAAAGACAGATATTTTATCCGATCATAACTTGACACAATTTTTTTTTTTAAATTTCTTTTAAATATGTTTTATTTATTCGAATATAACAATTAAAATTCAAATAACACAAAAATAAAATAACCTAAAACTTAAAGCTACCTACTCAAAAATAAAGGCGTGTCCATGAGGCAAAGAGGCGAGAATGCTAGCAGCGTTCCCACGCTGAATGGCTAAACTAAGCCTTTGAATGAGGAAAGAGCCAACATTTTTATTTTCTGTAATCGAAATTAATTTTGGAGCTATTATGATCGAATTCAAATTTTTTTTAATCAATACGATACGATACAATATACGTTTGTAACGATACAATTCGTCTTCTGTTCAATAAAATCATTCACATCACTTATGTTCATAATACCTATTAAAACGAAGCAACTCTGGCTGAGAATACCTTATCAGACATTTCAGTTAAATAAATTTCATCCTTCCCATTTAAAGTGAAATATGGATCTAGAGCGCACTTCTTACCTAGACCGGGCCAAGTCAAGGTTTAACTGATGTTTTTGAATCTTCCTGGAATGCATTCATCTTTGTCCAACACTAGTTGGAAAGTACGAGGAGAGTAAGAAAAATTAACTATGTCCGTTTAAATGCAAACACAAAACGAACAAAGTGTGGAGCTTCTTTGTCTTCAGCAATTGGACGCTTGGAGCTATATCAAAGTTTGCTAAAAATCTTAATTGGATACCCATCTGAGTAAATCGGTGAAAGCAAAAAAAATTAAACCGACTGTTTTTATTTTTAGTTTTTCAGTTTTTTGCAGTCGGTTTACTTTTTTTTTATAAAATTTACTTATTTTATTAGAAGTAGCCAGAAGGGGTCGTAAAGAATAACAACTTGTAATTAAAATAACTGTCCTGTATTTCGTATTTCACAATAATATCCTTAACTTTAGTTGCAACCTCACCGTTCTCAAATCTACGCTCCAATGACACGTATTGGTCAATTCCCTACCCCCGTTACATTTTTAAAAGCCTTGGGTTGCCATATTGATTAAAGTGAATTATCTTTTCAACAAAATATAAATTTACCTTAAACTCTTATTTTAATTAATTACTAACAAAAGATTTTACAATATTGTATTTCAAATCATGTTTCAAATAGGAATAATGCTAACAGTCGGCCATCCTGTCCAAGGAATGTTCCTATTCCGGTTTCGGCCATTTTACTGATTGTATGTCCCCATACAAATGACTTATTAAATGTAATACTAATTGCAATTGAATTTGCTTAACAATACTAGCAAAATATGATTTATTATTACAATAAAAGTTACAGAAATAACAATACTGTTACGTAGTAACAAAAGAAAAGAGTTGTCGTACCTACTTGTTTCGCCTCTATTACTTAATTAAATATATTAATATACTGTTCATGTTTAATTCAAACATTTTGATGCATAAGAAACAATCATAAAATCATATATTTTTTTTAAATCTAAAAGGTGATTTACATCTTAGGAGTATTCTAAAATAAATTATAGAAAGTCGAATCCCTTGAATTCGTAATCAGGTCAGCAGCATGGGATGAGAAGGGTTAAGATGAAGAATAACAGCACGTTCTAATGTTTCACGTTGATCGTCCCGATCAATAAGTATGCTGGTTTATTTTCGTTTTATATCGACTGGCCTGAAAGAATAAAAGGAAGCATTAAAAGTTTATCTTGTCTTTTATTTACCTATTCTAGTTACCTGCATTAAATGTTATTGGAGAGGTTCTGAAATTATTGTAGGTAGTAACATTTAAAAAGCAAAATACCCAAAACAGTATTGCGTCTATGGGAATACAATATAATTTTTATTGATGATTGTGTTACTTTGCATGATATTAAATTGATTGAAAGCTATACAACCGCGTGGCTTCGCTGTTGCATTTAGTCAGTGAGTACTGCTTGTACTTCGGCATCCTTCACCAGGCCAGACAGTGAGCACCGCTTGCACTTCGGCATCCTTCACTACTTTAGTGAGTACCGCTTGTACTTCGGCATCCTTCACTATACTCAAGCCATAAAAGGTGAGCACCGCTTGTACTTCAGCATCCTTCACTTTGCAATAAGCTAGGTGCATATACTTGTAATTACCGGTTAGTTTTGGCCATTGGGCATCCACTTAAGCTTCTTATGCTATTTTCTGAAACATCTTAGGAATATGGAAAGAGAGGATTGGAGGGAATAATATTACCTAAGTATTTATTAGCCTACCTATTTTAACCTATTAACTGTCTACTAAAAATATGTCTGTACGTACGTACGTACTTATTCTTAGAATCTAACTAAACTAGGTAGTTCTTTCAATTAGATTTTTGTGTTTCATCACTATTATCCGACTCATCATTATTATCCGAATCATTACCAGAGCTAAACGTGATCCATTTTTTTAATTGGTCGGATGGATACACGCTTTTGTATTTCCTTTTAGAGTGTCCTTCTATACTAGAGATTTCGTACCTATCGTTATTCAACACAGCAGTGACTCTAAAAGGGCCTCGAAACTTGGGACGTAATTTCTTACTTTTTCCATCCGCAGGGTTATGATGATTTGGTATCATAACCAAATCACCAACCTTATAAAATATAGTTGGTGCCCTAGTGTTGTCAAAGTATTTTTTCATATACTCTTGATTCCTCTTCGTACTCTCTTGAGCTAAAAGTCTTATTTCATCGCGGGATAATTCTTCGATTTGACTAATACCTGATCGAGCGTCGTTTAACGCGTTTACGATAGGTCCTTCGCTCTCGTTAACCGTTCGAAAACCAAACACGATCTCGGCTGGAGTTTTTCCAGTACTTTTATTTTTCGTATTATTTAGGCTCCACTGTACTCGCCCTACCTTTTCATCCCATATACGCTCGTCCATCCCGTGATTGGTCGCTGCTAACGATTCCAATATGGTTCGATTGTATCTTTCGATTTGACCATTTGCACGAGGAGTCGCGACCGCGTTTAGAACGTGCTTGGCGCCTATTGACACTATAAACTTCTTGAAAGTTGCCGAGGTAAAACTTGTTCCGCGATCCGAAATTATGACTTTTGGTATACCGATAATATTAAAAAGATCTTGTAAAATATTAATTGTTGTCTTAGACTTTAGGTTACGAACGGGTTTCACGAAAATAAATTTACTAAAGCCGTCAATAATGCCTAAAATGTACGAATTGCCCCGTTTGCTCCTAACAAAGGGGCCTAGGTGGTCCATATGTAAGGTATGGAATGGAACATCTCCTTTAGGTATAGGGTGTAAATAACCTGTTGCTTTAGATGATGAACCCTTGTTATACGCGCAATTGAGGCATGATGAAACATACTTACGGATAAACTTACTCATTTTAGGAAACCAGTAGTCCTGTTTGATCTTATCTAAACTCCACTAAACTGCTCTTAATTGTCTGGAAGGCCCTTTCCTGTTCTTCGCCCCATTTCCATGGTATATCAGACTTTGTAAGAATAGTGAGAGGCTTTGCGATACTAGCAAAATTAGGGATAAATCTTCTAAAAAAACTTGCCAATCCGACAAACTGTCTCACCTGGTGAACGGTTGTTGGAGTGGGAAATGAGGCTACTGCATCTGTTTTTCTTTGACCTGGTCTCATACCACTTTCTGATATTTCATAACCTAGATATTCTAAATTACTTTGGAAGAAGTAGCACTTTTGTAAGTTCAACGTCAACCTAGCTTGACGTAAAGCATCTAAAATCCTAGACAATTTCTGGAACCCTTCCTCAATTGTTGATGAAGGTGATAAAATATCATCCATATAAGGCATGGCCAATTCGTACCTATCTTTACCTAAAGCCTTGTTTATCATATGTTGAAAGACAGCCGGGGCATTCACTAAACCGAACGGCATTCGCGTGTATTCATAGTGCCCATCAGGCGTTACGAATGCAGTTAGGCGCCATGAATCCTCGGCCATCGGAATCTGATAATAGCCAGATTTAAGGTCCAAACTAGTAAAGTACCTCATACCATTTAATCTATCGAGTTGGTCATCGATTACCGGCATTGGATAAGAATCCTTGACGGTTTTCCTATTCAACGATCGGTAATCGACGCAGAGACGATATTCATTATTCTTTTTTTTTCACTAGTACAAAAAAACTTGGACTATGGACTTGCATAAGAAGATTCCGACTCTTGTACAATCTTATTTTCTAGTAGTTCATTAACCAGCTCTCGAACAACTTCACGTTCCTTATGTGCTAATCGATATGGTTTATAGGAGACTGGATTTTCGTCATTTAATTTAATGTGCATTTCTGAAACATTAGTGCTGCCCAATTCAGTTGTATCCAAAGCGAAACAGTCCCTATAGTTACTTAAAAGATCTAGTAAGCGTTCTTTTTGTTCTTGACCAACTCCCGGTCCAACGTGGATCATATCCATAGTTATTACAGGTCTGTTTAATACTTCACTATCGCCATTAAGCTGTATGCGATTTACTTCTAAACTAGGTGAGGTAGGTAGGTAGGTAAGACTTAACCTCGCCGAGTACTGGTAAGAAATATGCGCGAGCTAACAGTTTACCGCTCTCTATCAAAACTTTGCCGCCTGATATATTAATAGCTATAATCGTTCCTATTCCTTGATTGAGATGATAAACGCCTTGTAACACTATGTGCTCGTCATTTGCTTTGTAAGATGTACTACCCGGTACGTAAATATAACCTGTATTTATTGTGTCAGAACGTATAGTCAAGCATTGTATGCCTACCAACTCTGTAGAATAATTAGCGATAATCTTAATCTTTTCTATTACAGTGTTTTCGGAATATAGTACTAAAGTTTTATTTGTTTTATGTACAATTACGTCAGACAATTCAGTTAAGTTTTGACCTATTAATAAATCTGTATTCAAAAAAATATCATCGACTACTAAACTTTCTATTTCAGTGTTAACGAAATCTATATTAACATCAATCGTAGTACGTCCTATAGGTTTCATGACCCCAAAAGCAAACCCCTTTATGACAGGTAAGTTATCACTTTTAACTAAAACGTTTAAATCATCAGCTGTGCTTTTAGTCATAATAGTGCATTGACTTCCAAAGTCGATAAATGCACTCCTACTAGTCCCATTTACTTTTATGATTTTATGATAAATGTTTAATGGTGTACCTTGCGTAGTAATTTGTTGAACTTCTTTAAAGGTATTGTTGGAATCTAATGGGTTCTTTTCCTGTAATTGTTCTCGTTTACAATGCTCGGCGATGTGCCCCAAGCGCTGACATTTTGTGCATCGTTGCAGGGGTTTAGGACATTTCGGGACAGTATGTCCGACTTCCGAACAATTAAAACATTTTACTGTCCGAACAGAGTTTGAAAATTTCGTGGTTTTGTCGATGGATTTACTCATGTTTACTTTAGGCGGTGGAACAGGTTTTCTTGTATCTTGGAATGAACGGATATTTTTGATAGAAATACTCCTTAAATACCGCAACAGTTGACTAGGGCGTTTGAAATTCGCTCCTTGTGCATTAAGCTGTTCATTATGATCATAGATGCCGTGAATTATACAATCAACTGCATCCTTGCCTTTTATATTACATCTGCTAACCAACTTAGATTTTTCGTAGAAGTATTCCTCTAGCGTTTCCTCTCTCCTACTTCTCCTATTCAGCATCTCTGTTAGTCGGTCCGCATAATTTCTATCATCGGGAAAACATTTCAAAAGTTTTCGCTGCCAATCTTTCCAACTTAAATCAATTGGTCTTAACCCTTCATACCATTTTCGTGCTAAGCCAGATAACTTGGGCAATGCATGGTAGATGATTTGCCTTTCGTTCCACTGATAAATCAAAGCTACTTCGTTAACTTTCCTAAGCCACGCCCTGGTACTTTGTGTTTTCTGACCCGGGTCGAATTGAGGAATGACTTCTTGTGCACCAACATACGCATTTGATCCACGGTTATTAATCGCGTCTATGAAATCCCTCATAAGATTTTTAGAGGAGCCGCTACGACTTCTGGGTCTCCTTGAGCGCTTTTTTGAAATGTGTCTACTTTTTGATCGGGACCGACGATAATTCGACGTGAAACTGTCGTTAGATAAGAAGCTACTTCCGGCTGATGACTTCTCGGTCTCTGAAGTGTTCCAGCGAGACTTCAGACGAGCGCCAGACCTCCTCCTTACACCACGGCGCGATCGCGAACTATACCGTTTACGTTTTCTTTCGGAGTATTCTTTCCTCAACGGAGATCGACTCAGTCTGCTAGAGTGGCTACTTGTACTGGTACTACTAGTACTCATATCTTTACGTTTACGGTTGTCACGGCTAGAACGCACATGAGTAGACGAATACGCAGATCGTGATCGGCGACGTTTGGATATTGCCAAAGACGTGTCTCTCTTACGTTTTCTAAGTTTACGACTATGCATAGATGGCATAGGTTCAGGTGTGTATGTACCTTGATTAGTATCGGACATGTTGAATGGCTAAGTCACTATGCATAGGTAATATTAGGAAAGGTTTGGGACAGGTGTAAACATTACATTTTAATAAAGTTAAAGACGGAATAAAGTCGCATAAAATGCTACGAAATGTAGATACAAAATAATAACACCAATAGCAGAGCTACACTTTTCACTTTATAGGGTATACAGTCTGTATTAGTATGTAAATAATAACATTAACTTGAACTGTGGATAAATAATACTTGCATTTATTCCATGCCATCGACACCTCCTTTAAACTAAATCAGAATGAAAATAGACCTCCGCTTACTGATAGTTTCCAAAAATAATCCTGCGCTTGGAGGAGCGTCAATTACCACAAAATACGAACCCGATCATAATTATAGCACGTTAAATTCATACAGACATTAATTAATTCTTATTGGGCAATTATTATAGTTTTAAGACAGTAAATATTACGTGTATTTATAACTGATTTGTCTAATGTCTTTCGTTACAATTTAGATTTTAAAATAAAGGCATTCTCCTATTTAATTCGGTTAAGAATATCCGTTAATCAAATTGCAAGATTTAGTGTTTTAAGGAAGTAAAAGTTCTATTGCATAGGTAGGTATATTGTGTATTGCAGACACAGCAAGTTAACAGCAGGTATTACTTTATATTAAAATAAGTAAATCATAAATACCGCTAGGCGATTATGATATTATTACCCATACGAAAAAAATAATAATAATGAGGGTATGTTTTATTCTAATTTATAACGGTTACCAAAAGTACAATTAACTGCACATCATACACATAATTATGTATTTACTGCTGCGTAGGTAATACGACAAAACAGAAGATCGAACTCGGTGCCTATATTACACTTGATGTGCTGTTGCAGTGTTGATCGTAACAATGCAGTTTCATTGTTCATCAGAATTTATTGTTGTATGTATTTTTTTTAAATTGTTATTATTGCAAGTTACTATATTGCAATCTGTATAGAGAATAAGTAATTAATGCATTTTGAACGAAAATAAAAATAAATATGTACCGTTGATAGGTACCTAATTTTAATTCGATACTATGGATAAACCATTCCAAACCAATCAAAACACTGAAAATGACGTCACAGCCAACACGTTTGTCACAGTTATTACTTAGGACTCTGTTGTTAACTTATAAAATGTTTAAAACACTTACCCACTTGTAGGCGCAGTAAAGTAAAAAAAATACTTTCCATCCCACTTCTGACTTATTAGAAGTAGCCAGAAGGGGTCGTAAAGAATAACAACTTGTAATTAAAATAACTGTCCCGTATTTCGTATTTCACAATAATATCCTTAACTTTAGTTGCAACCTCACCGTTCTCAAGTCTACGCTCCAATGACACGTATTGGTCAATTCCCTACCCCCGTTACATTTTTAAAAGCCTTGGGTTGATATATTGATTAAAGTGAATTATCTTTTCAACAAAATATAAATTTACCTTAAACTCTTATTTTAATTAATTACTAACAAAAGATTTTACAATATTGTATTTCAAATCATGTTTCAAATAGGAATAATGCTAACAATTTCATCTATTTTTAGTGATACATCCTCAACAAAACCAATCATTTGAGTGCAAACATAAGTTAACTGCTGAACACCGATGTCATCCCTTATTTTTCCCACCTTAAAGGTGTTTTTTTTTCTAAAAAATCAATATACCATCTTTAAAGTGTAAGCTATTCGATAAAGAAAGAATCATCAAAATCGGTTCACAAATGCTGAAGATATTGGGCAACATAGGACAAAAATCAGTTGGCACGGTATGGAGTTCATGCAATGTTTGATGATTTTCTTATAGATTCCATCATCAGAATTTGTATGGGACCATTCCAAAAGTATTCCCTTTGAACAAAAAAAGAACCATCGAAATCGGTTAACCTGGTAACGAATGATCGCTAAACATACATAAAAAAAGATACCGACGAATTGAGAACCTCCTCCTTTTTTGAAGTCGGTTAAAAAAGGGTTTTTTATCATTTTGAGGTTAATATTAAAATATTTGCTTCGCACTTTGCCCCGCTTCAAAATGATTATGTATCTTTTTTCAGTAGAAATCAATTAAATTTTAAAGAAATGTAAATGTTTTGCACTGCTAGTTCAAACTTGAATAGTGTAGGGCATCTACTATAATTGTGACTTTCTTATTTAATGTCGCCCATAAAATTAGTGACGCATTCATAGGTTTCAAGCAGAGACGATTCTTATCATCTCTGGCTTCAAGTTACGTGCATAAATCAGTCACGCCATTGTCAAATTGCTGATCAGTCGCACTGATCATGTGATCAGTCGTGTCAGCGTCCGTCACGTGTGTGACGTGGTGTAAATGAATGTGAATAAATTGGTGGTCAATCAAAGCTTATTCTTGATTACAATATACATTTCCACAATACCTAACTACGTCACGACATTCATCAGCATGTCAACTGACTAAAACACGTCCGTTGTGATGAGACTTAGACTATGAATTTAATTCGTGCGACAACGTACGAACCATCCGGATATAACTTCTATGGAAACTCGCACGCTAGCTGCGTGTGCGATTTCATACCTATGTTTTTATTCGTACGATTCACGTTCGTACGAAAACGTACCCAAAGTACGGCCGGCCAAGGTCTTGACTCGATGTACTGCCGGATGAGAGTCGTCTAGCTAAAGAAAAGAAACGTATGACCATGTTTGACGACCTCCGTAGCCGAGAGACAAGCATACCGGACTTGATGTCGCTATCTCTAAGGTCCCGGGTTCTATTCCCGGTCGGTAAATGTAAAAAAATAACTTCTCTATTTTGTTTCGAGTCTGGGTGTTGTGGTACCGTCGTTATTTCTGATTTCTGTAACACAAGTGCTTAAGCTAAATCTGTTAGTAAGTTTTAGTTGTTTTAAGGACGTAAAGTAGTTTAAACGTTTTTGTAATACTTTTTGAGCTCAAGTTTATTTTTTTAATTTGTTAAATATTATCGGTTATTCTATTAAATATATTCTATTGAATTGGCAAGTACTTAGCTAGCCCTCACAAATTGCTATGCCCTTGCAGGGCGTCACATGTATAACTAGTCTGTACCTACCACCTAAACTAATTATTACTTAATGTGACATGCAATAAATGATTTGAATTTGAATTTGAATTTGAGCTACTTAACATAGGATTAGAGCAATGTGTGTGATGTTGTCAAATATTTCTAATTTATGTAATGTGAGTTGCAATTGAAGTTGTTTTGTAATTAAATTAGTTAGTTAATAGAAAACTGACAAACTATAAGCCTAGGTCTTTTTGTATCGTGTACTTACACAAAAAGTAATTAAGTTTCATCCTAGTTTTTGTAAAAAAATATCAAACTTGTTTTAGGCAGAAAAGTACTCTTGAAAATGTTTATTTAGAAGCTTCTAAATAAGGCTTTGTTTTTAAAAGACATCTATTTAATTATAAAAGAAAAATTAAGCTACATGTTATTTAGCAGTCACTCAAAATGTTAAAATAAAAACTGAAATAATAAGTTATCTACCAACACATTATTATGAAATTTGCTTCTCATCTGAGAGCAATTTTTTAAAGTAAAAACTTTTTTTTATTTTGTAGTTATGCAACTAATATTATGATAATATTTTTAAAACAGAACGTATGTATTTAATTTGCATAGCTGACTTACGAATTTCACAACAAACTTTGCATTTTTTTAAACATTTAACTTGTGCTGGCTGTGAGACCTCGTTTTTTTTTTCAAACACGACTCTTAATGACAGGATGTGCCCTATAGGATTTTATTAGTGAGTTTGGGAGTATCAAAAATTTGTAAAATAAATGGTTCAAGTTGCGTTAACTTAGAAGCTTGATTTTTACACAATCTATAACAAAATTTTATTAAAAAAAATAAAACCGACTTCAAAACACTGAAATGCTAAAAATAATCCTAACACTTAAGTACTCAATCAGATACTTTTGGAGTCGGTGCAAACAAAAACATTGAATCTCTCATCGGCTGGCAGTAATGGTAATTTCTCCCTACGTTTCCTAATTAGTAATTTGTTTTTGTTCCAGAATCATTATTACTAAGGATAGTACGAGTATCAGTGCCAACATACAGGGTGAGGGGCCAACCAGCACAGCTAGAATGCGACTACGAGCTGGGTGCGGACACCCTATATTCCGTCAAATGGTATCGAGATAACGAAGAGTTCTACCGGTATTTGCCCAAGTACGACCCGCCGAAGCACGCTTACAAAATAGAAGGGATCAAAGTCGATGTAAGTGGTTCTATGCTGTTAGATATATATTTATTATGGTATTTTGTTACTATCCGTCGATGTCTGAAACATGCGCCAAATAAGACACCAATTCTCATGATCTTCAAGAAAGTTGTCAACGTATCGCACACCTAGATAAAGAGTAGCATAACTCGAAATAATACAAAATTCAATTATTGCGATTATTGGAATCTACATTGACTCTAAAGATACCCGTATACTTGAGTTGTGCTTCTCTTTATGTTGGTTTGCAATATGGAATCTGGCAATAAACTTTGCCAGGGGCGTCTCCTAACATACCATCGTTTCAGCCATAGGACGTACACTGCTGAACATAGGCCTCCCTTAGTAACTTCTCAAATTAGCCGGTTTCAAGCGGCCTGGATCCAGCAATAAAAAGACTACACACAACCCTAGCCAATTTAAAAAAGTTCGATTTCTGAACTGACCCGAACTGGGAATCGATCCTGGGACCCTTTGCGTACAAACCAAATCATCGCGCCAGTACTAGAGTACCAGACAAAAAAAAATCCAATGCATCTCCTAGCACAAATAGAACCACGGCAATTTAAATTAAATAAGTCATTTTTCTGAATTGTTCCAAGCTGGGAATCGAACCTTTTGCGTTGAAGCCGAATTACTGCACCACTACGCCCATCGAGTTATCATTAAATTAACATTAATAATATTTATGAAGATAAACGATGTTTTTACCGAAAAGTTGTAACGATATTATATGTTCGCAGTGTGTGAAATAATTCAGTGTTATAACTTACTTTCCGAAATACGATTTGCATCTGAAAATTGTATGAAATTGATTTTGGAAAGAGCATTACCATTATTCAGTCGTGTTAAAACGTAATGGGTTTTTTAATTTCATTTGCTACATTGTTATGTCCCTAACATATTTCATCGAGAAATAAGTGACTTTTATCATGATCAAGTAAGCTTGTCGGAGTTCATCCATTAAAAAATATTGTCCGTATTGTATTCAGTCATTTGCTCAGTGGAAAGTTATTTCATAAAAAAAACTTTGCCATTATGTCCGCACTTGTCGAATACCCTATACAAACTTTTATCCCTCGTTTCAAGTTGAAATTAAGAAAAAAACACTTTTAATGCACGCCTACCTACACCCATGAAAAAATGTTGGCCAAATATCATTGTTTTGTTTCTAGCGGTTAACGCTTATCGTTGTTTGTCAGTCAATCAGTAGGTTAATTCTTAGGGTCCCTTACCGAAAAGGCAAAATGGAAAGCTTATTGATGCCAGATTGCTGACGGGTCTCTCCATCCGTCCGGTATCAGGAGTTTCTAGCTTTTAAACGAATAAATCATAGACCTAAAATGTAGATGTTATGATATGTAGAGCTACAAGCTAATACCATGTGGATTGTTATTATGTAAATACTAGCCGTTGCTCGCAACTTCGTTCGCGTGGTGATTAGTTTATTCATAAAAGCTTTTCTGTGCAACTTTGATTAAAAAGGATCTCTAAAAACCACAAAGTATTAAAAAACTTTTAAAAAAGATGAATGAAAAAAAAATGTACTGAAAATATGGCGTAACCAAGGGAAATAGAGATTCATTTTTGTATGGATATCAAGTACATTTTTTTAATTATCTTTAAATATAAAGGAAAAGTCTACTGCAAGAGTTAAATGTACTTAGTCTGGCCATAAATACTGTTACAATTAAAAATAAACAAAATATTACATTTGAATTTGGAATCTGTCATTTTTATACGATTGTTCATTAGGTTGCCTCATTTTGGCGCCAATACATTGTACAATATTTTGCGATATTAAAATGGAGTGGAATGATGAAGAGAACTAAATCGCTGTGATTGCATTACACAAAGTAAGTATGGAGCCAAATGCAGTTTTTAAAACTCTCCATACGCTTGGTATTAGTAAAATGTTTGTGTACCGGGCTATTAATAGGTACAATGAGACCTCCTCTGTCTGTGACAGAAAAAGATCTAGCCGTCCACGTAGTGTTTGAACGAAAAAGGTGGTCAAAGCAGTAAGGGAAAGAATTCGAAGAAATCCTGTCCTGTCAGAAAAGCAAAAGATTGTATCTCGGGAGATGAAGATAGCACCTAGACACATGTCGCGTATTTTAAAAGATGACTTAGGACTTGCAGCCTATAAGAGACGTACTTTTTACGGTTTCTTAACTGATAATTTTAAAAAGAATAAGGTGGTAAAATCAAAACAACTACTGAAGCGGTACCAAAAGGAGGTCACAGAAACATTTTGTTTACGAATGAGTTTTTTTTTTACAATTGAGCAACATTTTAACAAACAAAATGACCGTATTTATGCTCAGAGCTCTAAGGAAGCTTCCCAATTAGTCAACAGAGCGCAACGTGGGCACTATCCGACTTCAGTGATGGTTTGGTGGGGTATTAGCTATGAAGGAGTGACTGAGCCATACTTTTGTGAAAAAGGTATCAAAACATCGGCACAAGTATATCAAGATACCATTCTTGTAAAGGTAGTGCAGCCCCTTAACAACACCATGTTCAACACAATGGTCCTTCCAGCAAGACTCGGCGCGCCGGGTCATAAAGTTCGGTCTACGCAGTCTTGGTTGGAAACGAACGTTTCTGACTTCATCAGAGCTGATTGACTGGCCGTCGTCTCGTCCCGATCTTAATCCGCGGGATTATGATTTATGGTCAGTTTTAGAGAGTACGGCTTGCTCTAAACGCCATAATAATTTAGAGTCCCTAAAACAATCCGTACGATAGGCAGTGAAGAATTTTCCCATGGAAAGAGTGCGTACTTCTATTGATAACTGGCCTTAACGTTTAAAGGACTGTTTTGCAGCCAATGGAGACCACTTCGAATAAGCCTTTTATATTTAAAATTGTTTTATATTTTTGTATTAAACTAACACACTGTAAAAGTAATAAATGTTAATTGCAGTATTTATGGCAAGACTAGGTATAAGTGTTTAACTTTGCAAAATCATAGTGCAAACCCTGAACTTGAATTACAATTAATAGAAACCGCCCAAAAGCGATTCGCACTGGTGCAAGAATCCTGCACGAAATAAAAGAAATGGTGCTACGGATACGGATATGAACTCTTTTGACACTTTGTTGACTTTCTTGTTTGAGAGACATACTTTTGATCACTATGTGATTCGAAAGATGTCCATAGACACCCTTTACATAAACCACATTTCTATAATCGTGGACCGTACTTGTCCGAAACCCGAGTTATAATATAGACACCGAATATCGGGTGTCTTAGGCTTATATGAGTTTAAAAAGGTGGTCGATGCTTTGTGCTGGTTCGTTAATTGTGTGTTTCATTTTTTGACATAACGAAGTAAGAGGTTAAATAATGTCCGGAAACTAATTTCTATAAATATGTTGGGGTTGTTACGTAAAATTACTGGCATCTCGTATTCTGCACCACAAAAGACCAAAGATATCGAAGAGTATTTTCATAGTCTACAATCATACGATCTGGTAAAGCACGCTGCACAGCACATTATCAAATAACTCGAAAGGTTTCTTGAATTTTCGTTTTCTAAAAGAGTTGTACGGTTCGGTTATCTGTTCCGAACACAATAGGGGATGTCGTTCGAAAAGTACTGACAAAAGATCGGGTTGGGAAATGAGCGGAAAGCCAGACAATCCATACGAGCACTCGACTATTTCTACTGTCTTCTAAACTGCTATATTGTGAATGTGCTCTACGAAATTACACTGACGATACTTCAGATTCGTATTGAATTTATTAGGGGCATCGTCATACACTGCGTTATGCGCTATTGTGAGGAGAGATGCTGGAGATATAAATATTTTATCTGCAATAAAGTGTCTCCACGTCTATTGGGAATCGAGCATTTTAGATCCGATATTTTAGGACGAAGCGTGAATAGTATGAATATTTGGTGTGCGTATTTGTACTTCAAAAAATATCTTAACTTGTCGACGATTGTGAAACACACTAAGTATATTTAGTTACAAAACATTTGATACTTTAAGATAAGCTACAATTTTAACACGAATGTGAAATATTTTGTAAGTGAGGTCCTATTTTTAACTAACTTTTATTCAGAAGTTGATTCTGCTTAAAATCAATAACTTATACCATAAGATCAACATATAAATTGCAAAAATACAGCAAAATTTTGCATATACTATTTTATTTGTATGCTAAGTATATTATATGTACTATTTCCATAAGTTCGTTCTTAGTTTAAGTATTTTTGTTGGTAAGTAAACAAACACATTATGCATGGTTACTGGGTAACATACATCTGTATGTACTATGTATTAATATTTACTACGTACACAGTTATTTGTACATGCAGTGCTTTTCTTTAAGTGATGGGGGCACTTAGACAATTAAGTTATGTGCATTGTGATTTTTTGTTTGTAATAGTGTACTCATTGTTGAAGAGCCTAATAAATAAAATATAAAATATATTTTAAAAGCAGTAGAATCACCCCCTAAAAGGAAATTACCTAATGTAATAGAGCCTTCCAATTTTTTTTAAATACCACCTTAATATATTACTCGTTTCTACTTAACTTCGAGTGGTTATTGGTCGTCATTTTTTTATTACTACATCGTAATAAAATTGGTAGAATATAGTTATTTTTGTTGGCATGGTAATTTCCAATATTTTACACATGCGCCTGCGGAAATGTAAGGAAATTATCTCTTAACTACTAATACTCAGCAGATTCCAAATAATTTATCTCTTTGTTGCAAAAGTCAGACGTCCTCCGCAGCCGAAAGGCGAGCATACCGGACTTGGTGTCGCTATCTCTGAGGTTTCGGGTTCGATTCACGGTTGGGTCAATGTAGAAAAATAACTTTTCTATATTGTCCCGGGTCTGGGTGTTGTGGTATCGTCATTGTTTCTGATTTCTGTAACACAAGTGCTTTAGCTACTTACCACAGTATCAGAGCAATGTATGTGATGTTGTCCAAAGTTTATTTATAATTTAAATTTATACTTTTCCTAAAAAGTTAAGCAGATTCCAAATAATTTATCTCTCTGCAGTTGCAAAAGTCAGATGACCGAAGAGTGGTGCTGCACCCGGTTATGCTCAAGTCAAGTGGCCTGTACCGATGCGAGGTGTCGGCGGAGGCACCGAGTTTTGCATCGGGATCAGACGAGGGCAGAATGGAAGTCATATGTAAGTACTTATAAATTATATTTTTCTCAAATAATTTTTAATAGGCTTTAAACCATAATTGGAATAAGATTTGAATGATTTCGTTTCTGGTTAATTCTGAAAATTGTCACTTAAACATACATTAAAAATACTAATATTATTTAGTATCAAACATTAATCAAAAATTTATTTGTTTTAAGTGGTCTTCAGAAATTTGAATTGTCTCGTAACGGAGAAACTATACCATATCCTACTGACAAACAAAAGCAATAGTAATTATGATTGTATCTGTACTGCCAAAAGTGTGTAGTACTTAATTAGTCTCATTTCAGAAATCGGCCATTAACGCACAAGAACCAATTTACGTATTTGAGCCACATTAAAACTCTAAACAAGTATAATTTACTGAAATAATTAAATTAAAACTTTCAACTAATTGTTTTATTATTTTGATTTGGCATTTTCATCACGCACATTATGGTAATAAATGATAATCAAGCTTCGATTTAACTGATAACATAACTCTGTTAAACTCACCGCTACGAGCATATTCCATTTGTATTCCGAGATATTACAATTTTATATAAGTAAATAAAGCAGTTTCAACGCTTCTCCCCGCAGCTCGGTTACAATATACTCGAATTGCACTCATAAACTACAGAATTCATGGACGTTTTAAATCCCTTGAAAATGAAACGCCATTTTTGTCTATTTGCTCTAAAAATACAGGCCGAAGTCCCCGCCATCCAATATATTCGGAGATCTTTTATCCCTTATCACGGTAATGCTATCGGGTCCACGGAGCGATCTTTGTTCTTGACTGAATCCTAATGTGCCGCTATGGGGCTCCTGCAGATAATGTCTTTAATAAGGAAAGATTCACCCTTAAGGTAGGTATTGTTACTTTAAATAATTTTGCTAAAACAACCTCTTCTTTGTCATAACGCCACAGTTGCCGTTTGATTTGAAATACGTTGAATATCATCTATGGCTCGTGAGTTATTGTGTCATCTACTGATTCTACCAATAAATTATAATTAAGGCGCCGGGTAAGGAGAATACACGTAAAAGAGGTGTTTTTGGATAAGTCTTTTGGGGAAGATACTGGATATAGGATGTGGAAATTAATATATCATATAAATTATATGTTGAAGTTTTTCCTGATGTATCTAAATATTAGTTATTATTTCTTATAAACACTAAAAAATATTTCAAAGTACCGCGAGTAAATATCGCGAGCTTGTACACATTTATATATTAAACGATGTTTTTGTTTAGCTTCAAAGTTGGTTTAGTTATTTACAACATTCGTGCCTATAGGGTGAAGTTTATTTTTTTCAAATAGTCAACCAATTAAGAATTATAAGGTTTTTTAATGGATTTTACTCTTAGCGCCTACTTTTCCATGAGCGGATATTTTGCTCGCAATGATAATATATTTGCACAGGAGCGCAACGGATGGATGTTTAGTCTGCGAGAAGCATTTGTATTATCTTAGGCACGTAACAGAAGTCGCATTAGTCGACGCTTAATGCTCAAGGTCACTTGCCTTACCCGTCGCCTTAAGCTACTAGACCTAGGTACTTATATCAACCAATACATAATCCAAGTCAGATGGAAGGGTAGTAGTATACTATTGTAATTTTTAAGTGTTACTTTTAAATTAATCTTATTTAAAAACAAAATCATAACGTTTGTTCATTTTAGGTATTTTATTATAAAATAGATTATCGCTGGTGTTAACTTTTTTATAAAAACGAGCAAAAATTATATATATAATGTCTGATAATGTCGGGTAAAATAAATTGTGGATGTGAGTATACGTGCCATATGCTAGCACAAAAATTTTGGATCACAGCAATAAAACAGCGATAATTTTATGTGTTTAATGTTTCTACGTCAGAAAGTCTGAAGATTAATTTATAAATAGAGCTGTGCACCTAAATCTTGTTTTTAATATCTATTTCAGCTCAAGAACCCTAGTGGAGACATAATGAGGCCACAAATTAAATTTTCTGTTTCCCCTAATACAAAAACAATGCCTATCGCTGCTGCGTTTGCTGCGTGTTACATTCGGTAGTGAAAAAAAAACTGATTTAATTACACATCGATGTTAAAAATTTCTAATTACCAAAGATATAAATAATTTGAGTGAAGAGACTACAGAGGATACAGAAATATGAACACCAAACTAGGCATTGTTAGATTAAATTATACACAGGAAAAAACAAAAGTTTGAAATCTGTCAAATCTGGAAGTTACATTCTAGTGATTATCTGATATCCGTGAACATTTAAATATAGACCATTCGCCATTATAGAATAGACAATAACATGCATATGAAAATCGTACAGCATGACGTATTTTGTCTAAATTTTACTATCCATTTTTGAAAACACTAAGGGTCACTGACGTTTTTCATATCAAAAACCTTGTTTTATGAAACAAAATAGTTATAGAATAGAGTTCATAAATTGGGACAAAATTGTACGTTGCATGTTCAAATCCAATCACACAGACTGTGAAATAAAAACTAGGATCAATTACTGCGACAGCAAATCCGTTCAGGGATAGTTTTCGCTTTGTTTTCTCGAATGTACGTAATTTAGTTAAACAAGAATAAAATAATAATATGAAAAGTTGATAATTTTGAGAAAACTTACTGCTAATAAATTGAATCACCAATTGCACGTTTAATAATATCTCTATAATATCTCTAGGATTCTGCTTCTTACACGTTCTAATAATTTTAATAATGTCCTATCAGTTCACAGAAAGTTGTAAAGCGTCAAAAAAAAAAAACCGGCCAAGTGCGTTGCGGGCCACGCGCAGTGTAGGGTTCCGTAGTAGCCCGTTACCACAATATAGAACGATTCTATTGTTCTTTATTCTGAATATATTTAATGGTAAAGATATTTGTATTTGGTACAAAATTATCCAACACCCAAGTTCAACGATTATTACTGTAATAAAGTTATCTTAACCACGATAATTTTCCATTAAAATTTATGAAATGCGCTATCATGTTTTTTTTTCAAGCCAGTAGTTTAGCTTTTAAAGGAGGGGAAAGCCCTACTGGAACAAAAAATTGCACTAAAAGTTTAATATTTCGTAAATGGAACATTAAATCAAAAAATAGTAATAGCAACCCCTAAGTCATTTTAAAAGACCTACTCAACGATACACCACACGATAGGGTAGAATACGAAAAAAAATCATCCCCACTTCACAAATTTTTTTTTCAAAATTTTATCCGACTACTTCGTCGGTGTAATTGGTATACACACACCTACAAAATTACCGCTTTTGTAGTACTAACGGTCTCTTAGCAAAACTTTGGACGGACAGACAGATAGACGGACATGACGAAACTATAAGGGTTCCTTGTCAGGGCTACGGAACCCTAATAAAAGATTGAAATATTATTTGGTTACTTCATTAGATATTATACTTAAAGTGGTCGTCTACAAAAAAAGTGGGTATATAAGTTAGTTAATAAATAAAAACTAAAATTTTGTACATTTTTTAATATTAAATTACTTTCCGTCTGTTACACGAGTGTTCAAAATTTAATCTTAAATATTGGCCTTCGTTGAGACTAGTATTTTTTATTAGTTCACCAACTTGTAGTTATATTACGTTTTCTAATAGCTAACGGCTATAATTTTATATCGTGCACAATATGCCAATTTATTAATAGAGTTAGCCCACAACCACCCTGAACTTATTGATCGTCCTCAAGGAAAATATTCAAGAAGAAAAACAAAGCGAAAGCTTGTAAAAATCTTTCACAACTTACGAATGGATTAAAAATCAATCACAATCGTTTATTCATTCAATTATGCTAAAACAGTATAAAAAAAGACAAAGCGAAGTAATTTGGAATAAAACACTATTGCGAGTTAAATACATACAACGCTATCAGTAACATTTTTTTTTCCTAGATCTACCACGAGAAGGCCCAAGAATAACGGGCAACGAGCAAGAAAACAGAAGAGGCGACTCTATGTTCTTGAACTGCACGTCTGGTCGTTCATACCCAGCAGCGGTTCTAAGCTGGGACATAGATGGAGAAAAGGTCAGTAGTTATACCTAGCATATAACTAAAATCCAACAATGCTCTCACTACTGCTTTTGATGTTTGCGGGAATGCCAATGTCATACTTCTTCTTCTTTCGAGTCAATAGAGCTCCTAAATAAACTCAAGGCAAAATCCAGCCGCGCCGTGTGAGGACGGCCGTAAAGAATACACTTCCCCACCGTCAACAGGAGGCGTGTCGTAAGATGTAACACAAGTTCCTGTAGCACAAGACGGGCAGCAGCGTCTGCGTGCGAAATCTTATAAAAAAAACTGCGCTCGCCAACCCGTCTGCCAAGCGTGGCGAGTATTGGCAATACCCTTGATGATAGGTCGTTGGGGGAGGCCTATGTTCAGCAGTGGACTTCCTATGGCTGAAATGATGATGATGATGATGAAAATTCATTTATTTGTTCTGCACAGTTTTACTGGTCGCTTTGTTCAGGTCTTACCTCGTACAAGTGTAGAACAGAGGGGGCAGGATATCAAGTATACTACTATATCTTGATATTGAATGCAAAACCAAACATCCCTATTTAGCCAAACGGTCGACTGGCAAAGAATGCCACATGGCATTAAGTCCACTTTTTGTACGATCTTTATCTGTGCAATAAAGTTTATTAAAGAAATGCGATTTAATGATTGCCGGATTAGCCAAAACTGTTTATGTGCTGGTGCCAAGTATTATGCAGGCATGATGAAGTTGGGAGGGGGAAGAGAGGACTAGAAGAGAGAAAGAGAGCACTAGACTGGTTCGAGTATTCTTAGGGTGGTAAAGGCTCTATTACACTTTGCTTCGGGTACATATTAGCTTAATAATGGGTGTCGATTATCAGTTTTAGTAATACAATAAGTAAAACATGCGATTTTGATACGCGGCTAAAGCACAGTAGACGCAATCAATCAATGCAAATCAACGCAGCATTGATGCAGTTGCGAAATCGCTGATCGCTGATGCTTATAATAGATAACGAGTTTGTTTTGCACAATTATCTTATTAGGATTGCGATCATTTCAAGAATTTTTATGAAAATTACTGAAACTGAACTTTTATTCAGTTTTTACGAGAAGTAATTATAAGTTTCATTGCACGAATGATTTTACGTTTCTATATAAATATAAACATGAAAATGCTGTGATGTAAAATCTGGCTTCATTCATTGTCTATTTGATTCCGCTTTGACACACTCTAGTAAATCATCCCCTCGTTTTATGGTAGTGTAAAATGGGCTTTAACGACCACATCTTTGAGTTCTTGAGTGACATTTAACGTGTAATTAAACCCGTGAACGTTCTGATTTACATTTAACAAACATTTTATGTAACTTTCTAGGTAATGTAAAACATTTTGATATAGTTAATGATAATTTAATAATGGCTGCTCGTGAATACAATGTCAAAACAGGTTTTGTATCTCAAAAGGCTTTGCAAGTTCCTACATTTTTCTACAACAACTACAACTCTCAGAATTATTAAGTTTTCCGCTTTGTCTGGGAATTCCGAGACGTTGTCTTATTACATGTTGAACGTAATAATATCTTGTTATGCTTGAAAATCAAGACTCATAGCAATAAATAATAAACCTCTGAAATACTATCCACTACAAAGGATAGTGAACAAACTTGACTCGTTAAAGAGATTGGTAAATTTTAAAATCAAAGATACAAAGAATCAGATGGTATCGTCGACTTTGAATGCCTTTTCTTACTTTTTTAATTTTCCAGGTATTTTCTAGTTTCTCTAGTTCGGTATTGGTTAAATTTAAAAAGAAAGAAAAAAAATGTATTTGTGTTTTGCTCTTTGTTTGCTTTTTGTTTTAGGTATTTATATTTAGTTTGTGTTTATATAAATTTAAGTTCCCTTCATGGCCCCCACAGAATACCAGAGTAATACTGAGCGGGTGATTTTTTTGGCACAAAAGCTATATTTTATGTTATCTGTTTTGTTGTTGTAGGTAATAACTACCTTAATTTGTGCTAAATAAAAATAATTATATTTTAAACCGACCTAAGTTGATTGCATTACAAAGCCAGTTGATAAAAAACTTATTAGAGATGTTGAATGTTTTAGCAGTTAATGTAACTTACTACAATATTTATAACACTTGAAGTTGTCTAAGCGGCTAAAGTCTTCTATACAAGAAGAATATGTCAAAAAGCAGGTTTCTTGTGTTCATCAATTTAGGTATTTGGAATAATCGTGAACACGCTAATTTGTAATGGGCTAGTTTCCTAAAAAAATCGAATTAGTCCGTCAGTTGGATTAACAGAAAATATTGGACAAATATTTTTCTTGTCTTAATCAAAGAAAATATGATGAAGATATAGCCCGTTAAAGTTCCACGTAACGTCACGCCTTGCGACACTTTTTAGCAAGGTGCTAGCACTTTAATGCGCTTTTATCTTCGTAATTTTTTGTTTGAATGACAAAAGACAAAATATGGGTCCAATATTTTTTGATAATCTAACTGACGGACTAAATATATTAATATTTTTTTTTAACCCAGGAA
The DNA here is from genome assembly GCA_963576865.1 of Anania hortulata. Taxonomy (NCBI): domain Eukaryota; kingdom Metazoa; phylum Arthropoda; class Insecta; order Lepidoptera; family Crambidae; genus Anania; species Anania hortulata. Next base: position 14,319,301 of record OY756392.1, on the reverse strand, counting down.
ACTAGCCTATTGACAATAGCATTAAGTTTATATGACTAGGTTTGAAATCTTTCTGATGGTGCACATGCAGCATATTTACAATCAGATATGTACGTATGTATTTATATATATTAATTTACTATAAAGTTCACCAAAAGCTCCGATCTAAGTTCCTAGAAATATTAATGGTAAGTCTGAACTATATCAACAAACGTGCACTTAATTCTAATTAAACGATAACATTGTCAAACGACTATTTCGCTTTAACCTGTTAGTTTAAATTGATGGAACCTGTCCATTGTTATCATTAACATGTTGAAGATTGGTTTGATATTCCAATTGCTTAATTTCAGGCATTTCTAAATTATTTTTCAATCATAATTTCCCACATGAGTCCACTTTTGAATAGGACCGCGCCTATAATATCTCAATGCACGACAGAAATTCCAGTCCCTAGCAAATCTTTCAACCGGTTCAAGCTAGACGATTCCATTTTTCTTGACGTCAGAAAATGAGTAACACATACCTCATTGTCCACAAGTTTGGCCAGGGGTTATGTGGAACTCCGTTAATGTATTATTTAATCGCAGACTCATAATATGGCTTAGAGATAGGAATTTCCATAAAATTAACGTTTTTAAACCACTGTTTAAACAAATAAATATTCATTTCATTTCGTTTCTTGCTTTGAAAAGGGCAGTATACCCCTAAAACCTACCGAACCCCTTTAAAAACACACTGGTGGTCACACTGAGTCGAAAGACCCCTGGGTTGCGCTGCATTACTGCATCACAAAGGACTTTGAGATGCATCAGAAGTGCTCCGAGTGAGGGCCACGACCGGCATCGGGCAAGAGCTAGCGCATCCTACATTAAGATTTTTATATCCACTTCCAAACATGGCTTTTGTTGGCTTTTGGTTTTAAACCAAGACCAATTAAGTTTGCATAACCTTTGATAACTTTAATATTTATCTTTCCTAGGTCACAGACCCAGAACTCCTCGTGGAGTATCCACCCACGCAGCACTCTCATGGGCTGCTTTCCACAGCACTTGGTCTTCGGGTACCAGTGGGCAAGACGATGCAAGTGCGGTGTACTGCACGCGTCGCTCCCGCTTGGAGAGAAGGCAGCGAAGCTGTGGTTGGGAACAGTCAGCTCGCTGATAGCAAAGAGGCCATGTTGCTTGGTAAGTTTATAATACCAGAAGTATTCCAAAACTCTGCTATTGTGGTAGATGAAGCTACCTTTCTTAACCTGACGATATTTTGATAGCTTCACAACAGATAGTCTATAGTTGATTGACCCATTATATAAAAAAATAAATTCAAGTAGGTGAAGTGACTTTAGTCTGGCTTTCAAAGAGTAAATTGATTGCAGTTAACTAGTTTTCAATAATAGTGTGTCAAAATGCATGCAGCTTGTATTTCATTGTAACCAGTAACTACCTCTTTAACTCGACAAATAACTTATTTTAAAAAATCGCAATGTAATTTAATAACTTTCGCATTGAAAAAGTGCTGCTATAGAATTTATTACATCTACAAATTGAAGGAGACAAAATATCATATTTCATTTCCCAAGCTTCGTATTTGAAATACCAGCTACGACTCTCTAAAGGCTGCAATCTTATGCAGAACGCATTGCAAAATATGATTGAACTGTATCGCGGAGCTATACTCGTATATCGAGGTCTGCTCGGAGGATGCTATGATCCGTGTGAAATGTACAAAAATACACTGACTTAAAATATTTGCAGTATCCTTGGGTAAAACCTACCAAATGCGCATTGCATTACCTACAATTCTTTATCTTTGACCATTTCGAAGATAATTCTAACAGTATTGCATTAGTGAATTGTAATTTGACGTTTAAGAAGAAGCCAAAATGCAACAATTCTTTCTCTGACTTTCGAAATGAAAAAAAAAACCTTTACACAAATTAAACAACCTAGACTTAATCCGTTTCTAAATAAGGTCAAAGAGGTCAACAAAATTTTGTCATGCAAACATTAATTAAAGTTTTATTACTTATGTGATTTATTTTTACGTTGCTAAAATCTATCACTTCCTTGGGCCTTATTATGATCACTTAGAGCAGTTTTATTTCAATTTTGGTTTGTTTTGTTTGGGTTCCGTAGTCATTAAGGAATCCTAATAGTTTTTTCATGTCCATCCGTCTGTCTGTCTGTCCGCGACTTAGATAAGATACTCTTAGTACTTAAGAAATTATTATCTAATTCATTAAATCAACTCAATTTAACAACCTAATTGAACTTTTTTTTTAAATTGACATAATAAAACATTTTCAGATAAAATTAATAGAATATTTAAAAAAGGTACTCGACTTGAAAAAAGAGAACACTGTCTGTCTATCATAAGGATTCTGAGGGACTAAGGACTTTTTTCTTGTAGTTGATTGAAATAGTAATTTCTTATTAGCGACAATCTGTGACTGTCGTTTGGAAATGAAGTTACGATACAGATATCATTTTCTTACGTCATTTGTTTTACTATGTTTAATTATGATAAGTGTTATGTTTCTAAACAAAATATTATTGTAACCGAGCTTATCTCGAATTCATGATCATAGATGAATCGTAAAAGTAAGGTGCAGATTAAAGTCAAGCTTTAGAAATTGCATTTTTTTCTCATAATGGCTTCGTGACACACTAGATAAAATAACATAATAGATTTTATAACAACAAAAATAAGGTTCTCAAAATATTAGATTAAACTTGCACTTGGTCAGTTTTTACACCCTAGACGCAATGCGCCTTTGCGTATTTGTTAAATTAATCTAACTTTGCACGCTTCGTTTGAAGTAGGAATGAGCGTAATTCTAAATTTAAATAACAGGTGTGTTCGCTCTAAAAGACGAACACGTCGAATCCATATCAAACGTTAGCACGTAGGTATTTGAATATGAGTATTTAACCATTTAAACCGGGTGGAGTTCTATCTCACCAATAGAATAATTTAATAGCTCCGTTCCGAGTGCTCGCTATCATAACAATGTTACAAACGGATGTCGATAGAGATATCTTAGACCATTAACTTTGAGATAGTTACCTGGCAGTTAGTTAGGGGAAACTTATCTATGTCCGTATAGCTATATCAAACAATCGTAGCGCCTACGTTGTACGTATTTTGTTACATGACTTAATTACATCGAGCTTGTCTGAAGGTGGTTGCTTTGGAAGCAAAAATATAAAATGAAAAAGCAAAAAAGATTTTTTGTTAGTGTTTTTTTAGTCCAATACATTAAGAATAATGGAGTAAATGGAAGTATGTATTATTGGATTAAACATTTTATTCATTCATTCAATGTTTAAAGTTTTAAATAATCTTTAATCAGTTGTGGATAACGTACTGTAGCAGTATGATCGGTTGCGCACTGTATGTGTTTTGTGTTGTAAAATGTTGGTCCGAAGTAAGCAGTGATTGTTTTTAATCGGAGGCATTGCGTAAACGATCCGATTCCGAAACCTACGTTATAAAATACCTAAAAAAGGATATATTATTATAAAGTATTTAGACGACAAGAGAACACGGACTTAATAAACTTAATATGTCTTGTATTTTCTGTAACATAAGCTGAGAAAGGCGACCGAGTTTCATACACGCTTTTCACTACAAGCTAATAAGGAGTCCTTGATGTCGCAAACCTATATTTTGGGACGCGTAAGTGCCCGAAAGAGGGCTTGTATGTTGAATAAATGAGAATTACTTAACAATACTATGGCTACTTCGAACTGGGGGCTAAAAACGATCGCTTATAGTAGTATTACTTCAACCTAGTGTTGTTTCATTCTGTATTGTTTCATGCTGGCACTTCACATGGCGGTAGGCATTTGCATTGGCGTATTCGTCTAGTTTGACAAAGCTTTGACACATAGGCAAATATCACAAACTGCACGTTTACACGTGGTAACCAGTGCCAAATTAGACGAATGTCATAGCCAGTGTTGCCGCAACTGAGTTCCCAAAAGGTAGATAGCCAGCGCTAAAAACGTACATTTTGGGGTAAAAAGGCACATAAACAGGGCACTAGCCTTCGAGTCTGATCCGGGGGAGGGGGGGGGGGGTAGTTTGCATAATCCAGGTGCAGTCAGGATAGACTCCAATTCGATAACATTAATCATAGTAACATTTTTAAAAGATATAAAAAAACTCTTGCTGCTCAAAATTTATTACAAATGTAATCATTCTCTGCCCGCTGAATTAAAAATACGAAAATTTTATTAAAACACTAATTATTTACCTACGTGACCCATCATACTTGGACTCAGTCGGTAGATTGCATCCTGCGCGAGCGCCACGAGCGTGAAATTTTTCAGCGCATTAAATTTTTTTAAGAGAACTATTAGTGGTGAAAAGTATTATTTCAATGTAAGTAACTGTATATTTATTTTCTGTATGTATATTTTCGAGATATTAGGCCATTTTTACACTAGAGGGCATTCCAACGGCGACGGCATTGGCGACTGCGACTGCAAAGAGGATTCTTGGGTGGGCGTCGATCCTTGATCCCCGCTAGCAACGCCGGTTTACATACATCACCATCGCCCTTAATATTGTTTTACACAGATATTGAGTAGGTTCAAAAGGTACGTAAATGGACAAAATTACACTTTACACATGAGAGGCTAAAAAGGTACGTCAAATGTGTAAAATGTACGCTAACGGCAACACTGGTCAAATGTTTGTTATGTTGGCTTACTCATGTCAAGTTTGTCAATTTATGCCAATTTGGCAAATGTGTGTATCTACACGTGGATGACCTTTGACAAAGTAGATAAGCGTTTGTATACCTATCGCCATGTGAAGTGCCAGCATCTCGTTAAAGCAACACGGCGTATTGCTTTTATAGTAGTCACTGCAAATTTGGATTTAGATCATATGTGGGTCGGATACAAAGTACAAATGCTATAAGTGACATAATAGGTACAGTCGGTTAGGTTAAACGGTCAGCATACTTCTATACAGGGTTACAAGGGGGTGCAAAATCTTTAGGAGTGCAACTATGCAATAAACTAAATATATATTTTTTTCACATTGAATTATTCCTATCTGCTGTTAAAAATCGTACGCATGGATAATTTAACTAATTCATGAAAAAATTGTACCGTATGTGCACTGCGTAAGGTCCTTGTAGGCTCGCCGTACCTACCTCTGATGACCGCGCGGCTTTCGTAGTCTCTCTATTGACTTTATTTTCGGATATTTAAAATTGTTTTTTTCGTAACATACAATCATTAAAAATAATAACGATTAAAACACTTCTTTGTATTGCTCCCTAGATCTTTTTTTTAAATTGGCACCCCTTTGCAATGTAACCCTGTATAGTTTGTTTTTCTTTGAATATGTCTCCATTTGTGAATTCGAGAAAATTAACTTTCCATTTCATTTGAGTACATTAAGTACGAGTATTACTTGCATTTTCTATAAAACAGCAGATTTTTATTTTTATTTTATTAGTTTGGGCCCGTAGTAATCAACAAATAGGTGTAGTATGTACCTAATCCTATCGAGGTACATATATTTTGATAAAAAAATATGTCGCTTTAAAAGTGATACGATATCACATTAATTTGCATACTTGGATTAAACCTGCAGCAGACAATGGAAAGCGGGCCTACTATCCCCGTTTATACTACCGCAAAAAGTCCCAACTTTAATTCTAAAAAGTTGCGCAAAAAATACGGGTGCTCTGAATGCGGATAAACATTGTTTTAGCGAAAACGCGTTTCGAGCCCAACATTGTTCACCTAAACAAAGTTGTTAAATGTGCGGGTTTGACAATCCTATGTTTCTGTTGTTTTGTCTCTTTTATGATAACCTTTATCGTGATATTAACAAAATGATATCAGGCTGTATATTGTATGAAAAGGCCTCCCCTTTTTAAGAGTACTCACATACCAATGTCGATTTGATTTGCGGTAGATAAACAATTTATTTTCGAACCTTTTGTATTTCAACCCATTACGTTTCTCAAGAGGTAGCACTTTTTTTTTAAATTTTGCTCCTAACAAGATTGCGACTGTTGTGACAAAGTATCTTGACTCCATACGAGCCTGACAAGACGTTAGATGCATCAAATAACATGGATTTGATTGCTTTTACTATTATATATCACTAAGATTTTATTTATACTAATAAGATCAATGACTATACCAACTAACCATCTAAGTAAATCCAACAAATCGTGTGGGGACGGCCGTAAAGAATACACTTCTCCACCGCCAGCAGGCGGCGTGTCGTAACAGTCGACTAATTCCTGTAGCACGAGACAAGCAGCAGCGTCTTCGTGCGAAATCTGATAAAAAAAACTGCGCTCGCCCACCCGCCAAGTGTGGCGAGTATTGGCAATCCACTCCGATGATCAGTCATTGGGGGAGGCCATTGTTCAACAGTGGACCTCCTATGGCTGAAATGATGATGATGATGAAATCCAACAAAGACCTTAGTCAATATTAACTTGTAGCGGCATTGGCACACACACACACGGCGTACACATGTGTTCTCTAATGAAAGTGACAAATGATAGAGCACTTCGAGTTTTCTTTATTTTTTTTAAATTTTAAAGTATATTTTATTCCAAAATACGAGGATTTAAATTAATTACCATAGTGTCATATTTTTATATTGCTTTAAAGGCCTTATTTTTTAAATTTAGCACTATCTTGCCCTATATTTTCGAGTTGCTTTTGAATTATTTGGTCTCTCATGGTAGTCAGAATTATATTTTGAGTGTACCGGTATACTTATTACCAGACTTTATGTCAGTAGGGACCGCAAAATGTTTTGACCTTAACCATAACGAGAGGACAGGTTAGAAGTATTTTTGCTTGTAATGTCTAAATGGTTTAAAAATAAATTGAGATACAATATATCATTGCCATAAAATATCAAAACAATAATTTTACCGACTTTCCCCGAAGATGCCATGCTTTTATATATTCACAGTAGTTTATGACAAAATTGATGAACTTGGGTGTTAAAATTCATGTGTCATCCCAGGTGGGAACCTAAACTGTATCAAATGATATTAAACAATACCAAAATTTTCTATTCTCTAATATACATTTTGTAACGGAGTAGTGATCAGTTGGCTTGGTGAAAACAATTTAGGGACTGACCTGACTGATTAAGTACGGCCAATTACAATTAACAGGGTCTCCATGAAATAATGTTATTTAAATAGTCGAGTGAAACAAATTACACTGAGTTGATTGGTTTGAATCATTAGAATAAATAGAACTACTACACTTTTTTCAAGTATTATATTAACGTTCATACATATTACTTTCTTCAAAACTGACAGATTCCTCATCAAACTTTAAACTTTGTCAATCAACTAACAAAGCTTGTTTGTTTCAGTGCGCAGTTCAAGCGAAGCATCAACGTTAAGTGTAACTCTGTTATCACTTCCCCTGGCCTTACTCCTCGGTTCCCTAATACAATTGCAAACGTGATAAATTATCTCCCCTATTTTATTAACTAAACGTAACTTAGAAGACGACTACGTTAAATAGAATGGACTACTACAAAGATTTCTACTTGATTTATATTTTGTAGGAGATACAGGCTGATTTTAAAAACTTGAGAGCTTAGTTTTTATTATTTTGTTTTTCTTAGACTCAATTTTATAAATCTCTGTTATTACTATCAGATGATTAAATTATTAAAACAGGATTTCAAGCAACACTGTCAGTCCGCTAAATTAACTAACCCTCTGTTACTGACTTGTTTGTAATTGCTTTCAAAACTTAAATATCAATATAAAAGTGTTCATAGTATGGACTATCTTTGTACGAAACTATCCAAGAGCGCCGCCCTTCTGCAAAAAATAAATAAAAACTTCATACGATTATATAATATATTATTATTAGCATTTATGAGTTTATTAGAAAAAACGAGGACATTTGGGCGAAGATTTCATCATCTGATTTTATACGTTTAAGCAAATTGGAAAATCGTTTAATAAACATGTATTTTTATAAAACAACTGTTTGTTTTTAAATCATTTGCAAAGTAGGTACAATTTGACAAGGCAGCCAAAGACGACGCTCTATAAAAATTAAACATTAAAACTAATAGAGCCTATAGATAGACAAAGTGACGTGACGAAATTGAGATGACTTCACCCTATAGATAAATGAATTTGTTTTGATTTTTTTTAACACTTACAGACTAAGATGACACGTGAGTGATCCACGTGATTTCTTGAATGCGCCTTTTCATTTCCACGTGTTCTTTTTCTGTCTTCACAAACATAGTCTTTTTTTTTCAAATTCAAATCTTTAGACCTACCGAATGTTGCTTTGTCTAGCCAGGTTCTCGAACTGTTATTTTTGTACGTAATAAATGCTTTCACTTAGTACATGCCTAAGTTTTAGACGACATAATATAATTTCTTATTAATACATATCGTTAAATCGTAGGTAGTTAAAGTTAAATAGTATATTAATTTTTTAAATAAAATTATTAAGTCTTCGATACATATCTGTAAAGGATTAGTTAATGCTAGTAATTGTGTAAGTAAATTAAAATTATTTCGCTCATTTTTAACCCTAATAATGTGATTGTTACAAAAAAATCTAGAATTTATATTTTCGCAAGGGAATTTGATTTTATTTAACAAATTTATCAATTAATACTTGTGACTTGTAAATAATGTTAGAAACGCCTTCCTAGATAATATTTCTAATGTAAATACCATGGTTATAAAAATTAGGTGAAACCAATTTGTTTTTGTAAAATACTAGTTAAAGTAAACATTATGTAAAATATTGTAACCTTAAAAATTTATTGACATATTAAAGTGTGTAAATTTCAAATGTATTACTTTATTTTAAGTCTCGCATATGTTTTAACTTATTATAAAGTTTTTTATTTACTTTAGCTTTTACTGAAACACTGCTTTTAAAAGAACTACTTACAAAAACTAAAATGTAACTAGTATCTACCTAAAAATTATTTAGCAATAAATTTTAGGTACCCTCATATTTTTATGTTTTAGTACAGCAGGTATTAGATACCAAAAAAAAATTGGCGATCAAATAGTTAAAAAAACTAAGAAAAATAAAAGTTATAAAGTAAACAGGGTAAAAATGTTTTTTTTTTTATTTACTAGAATTGAAAGTACCTACATCAACTGTTGCAATGATAATTCAAAAATATCTCTGAAAATACCACAAAAAAGTACAGTATCATTGCGGTATTTGATAATTTCTTGCGATTCTGATTTTGCTTCAAAATATGTTTTACATACATAAATATCAGATGATTAAGCTTACAGGAAGTACAAGATTTTTAATTATTTGTAAAAAGAACTATCGAATGTCTACAAGAATAAAGCCATTGTAATTGTAGTTAGCTAAAACTGTCATGTAATACAGATCTTAAGAAAAAAAATACACCAACTAAAACTTAGTTGGTGTATTTTTTTTAACCCTGAACTATGACAAACGGCCCGATATTATATTTTTATTATCGGTTTTTGACTGTATGTTAAATGAATAAAGTTTAAAATATTTAGCCTCTGATTTGGTAAAGAGATTAAATCTTAAAGACACGTACTTATAAATAATTAATTATTTGTCGTATTTGGTGTAACGTGAGTTGGGGTACAACGATTTTTAAAAAAAGATCTGTTTTTTTTACTATTTCATTTGATTTTCACTTCCAGTGGATACCAATTTAAATTTGTTTTTGTTAGCCACATAAATGCAAGACGCCTAATTTGCTATTTCCAGTCTCAATGTAAATACCAGTAATTAGAAACACAACTTGTCGTTCGCTTTTGTTGTTAATGTGTATTGTAATTAGTCTTACCTGGCATGATTTTGTTAAATATAAGACAATTTGTTACAAGCGAATTTTTATTTTTCTTTTATTCCTTAAAATGCCCGATATCCTCTTTCGAGTCCATCTTGCAGTGGATTAGGCTAAAAAAGATTTTAAACAATAATATTAATATTAGGCGTTCTACTTAATATAGCCAAGAGGAAGTCCAGAGGTACCCAAACGTGTAGGTAGGTAAGTTCGATTTAATAAAAGATTATTTTCAAACTTTGACTTGACTAAGACACAAAGTCATGCATTATTGGGATACGACCTTTTTTCCGAAATCGGAGAACAGTATGTCTTAAATCATTATAATAAGTATTGTGGGTCAATCTGATCTGATACCAATGCATCACAAAAAAAAACAAAGTGAGATTGAATGTCCTTTCCTGGGGTTCAACCTTTTTTCGTACAAAATTTCATCAACATCGCTTCAGTTTTCGCGATAAAAGTAGTCTAAATCCTTTTCCAAGATCCAATCTACAACTTCATAAAAATCAACAAAATTCGTTTAGCGGCTTCAGCGTGAAAATGTAACAGACAGACAGGGTTACTTGATTGAGATGATAATGTATGGAGCATCTGAAAAAAAATCACGATTTCGATGTTGCTCCTAAAGTAATAGTTGTTGTATATGATCAGCTGATCACGCAGTTTTAAGGGGTGTCCTTTTCTCTTGTACACCCTGTAGAAGTATTGATAACACATATATATTAATATTGTTACCACCAAACAAGCCCTGTAATCCAATCTGAAAAATGCAACAGCGGTGTTATGACAAAAGCAGTCATTGAACAAATCCTTCTTAGAGGCACAAAGGACATTTCAGTCCACCCGGACAAATCGGCTACATTCGTGTCTCCTTCTTTTGTCGGCTATCCCCCACACTTGTCTTCTTCCTTTGTAGCAATCTATCCGTAAATTCAACCCGAGTTATAATAGTATCATGTTCGTATCAATTTTAAAGATGTTCTCGGAAATGGAGGCTTTTATGCCGATAGCTTTTATTATTGGATGATTTTGTTCATACAATTCCGTATAAAATGGAACTTGTGCGGATTTTAGTCTGTCGACATTCGAGTAATAAATGCTTTTAGGTTTGACAGCTGTCAACCAAATTATTATCAAACTTGTTTTTACCTTGAAAAAGATAACTCACAAAATGGCATAAAATGACCGCGGGTACGAATTCCACAAATGGCAAGTGTCTGTGTGATGAGCACGAGCAATGATACCTAAGTCAAGGATGTCATTATTGTACTCATAATATTATCATTCATGATGATGAAGTCATTTTTATAAAGTTCTTTGGACCTTAATTTTAAAATTTGGCACTATCTTGCAAAGTAATCCTGTAAACAATTCTTGGGGTTTTGTATGCGAATGGAATTCTAATGCCTCAAAAATTGTTTCTAGAACACAACAAAAAAAAAAACAACAAACAAAAGATTTTTTTCAATTTACACGGCGCGCCGATTAGCGCAGTGGCGCTAAAGTCCCGGGTACGATTTCCGATCGTAACGATTCAAGAACTTGCCTGACTCAACTGACGTCTGGGTGTCTTCAGAGATGCTCCCGGCAAATAAACATTGTCTGGTAAGTATTTCAAATCTAAAATTATTTTCGTTCTTACTTCAAGATGTACTTCTTCATGATATTTCAAAATGTGGTGCCTAGCACATAATATTAATTTGTCTTTCTCTTTTCTAAAATAATCATGGCTTTTATAAACCGACAAACAAGTGCAAATTTAGTCTAAGCTAGAATTTGCTTTAGTATGGATTAAAGATTTGTAGGCATTATCAATCAAACCAAACGTGAATTTTCTAATCTTGTTCGATTATCATCTGTGTCGTTTAACTGTAAATCTATGGATAAAATTTTCTTCCTATTCAAATTATTCGATTTAGATTATGCTATTATTATTTAGCCTAACACTGTCAAGATTTAATACTATGCCCTCAGACTCTTCTCCGAAGCTGTATCTGAAAGTATAAAGATAAAATATAAATAAACGACAATATGTAATCCTCTAAAACTAGGTTATGTAAAAGAAAAGAGGTAATATATACCAAGAGTTAAAGCACTAACAAATTTCTCTGTCGCGAATGTGGCAAACGTGGAAAGCAAAAAGCAGTTAACTTTTAAAAACTATTTACATTTTTCTGTCATAATGCAGCACTGTTCTTTTTTGTCGCAAGCGCAAACTGTTGTATCGTGAAATTTGTCTCGTTATCGCATTAAAATTTCCATGGAAAAGCTTGCAATGACGAGCTAAAATATTATCTATAGAATGAGATGGCTATAAAAAAACTTTACTATGAAACATCTTTGCTATGTAACACCAATGTAGCACCAAAACTTTTAAATAGACAAACAACAAGAAATAACCAAAACGTTTAGATCATAAAAGTGAATCGTGGAAAAAAATAATTAAACACGTCATATAGAAATATTATAAACCCTTGTTCCGAATTAATTCAAAATCTATTTTACCTTGCTAAAACAGATTGAGATATATAATGTTAGAGAAATATCAATCGCCCGTTTTTTTTATCGAGCTTGGCTTTTTATCGACATTACCGTTTGTCTAGATTTGGTAAGAGTTTGGGCACGCTAAAATAGAGATTAGCACAATTCGGAATGCACTTTAAATTTATTAGTTGTAAACACTCAATCAAACGGCAAACGAACCAGAGCCGCTCGTTGTGGCGTTTTAGAGGGGAGGTTAAATTCTAGCAGTGGACATCCATAGGCTGGTGATGATGATGATCAATCAAATCTAAACATTTATGTCAGCTGTAAAAAAGGCGACCTACCATTGTAAAGCAGACTTTAAGAAGTCTCTATTCACATTTCGCAAGAAGTTTACCATTTCCATTAGGATTGTGATTATCATTGTCAACAAAATTTTAATTTTTACCAAAGCAACACCACATACTAGCGTGACAATACTCGACACATTCAAAGTTTCATTTGCATAAAACGACTGGTGCTAGATTCATCAGAATAATTACGTCAACACCACCGTTATTTGATCCGCTAATTCTTGCACGACATCGCAATTTGGAGGGGACGAGTGAAAAATTGGGGTTCTTCATTAAATGGCCGTTTTAACGCCTCGCGAGTTTATAACACGCAAAAGGGCGGCACGCATTACGTGCTTAATGCGCGAGCGCTGTTCAAATAAATGTTCTTTATAATTACGCCCTTGGCGGCACAGTGGTATCAGACCACTAGTTAATCAGTTACCAGTCTCATGAGGCCCTAGTTTGATTCTAAAAGCAAGTAAAGTGTATATTGTTTTTGAAGCAGACATAAACTTAGCGGCATAATAATTTACTCATAAGTCGTCACTTCGTATTTATAAAATAGTAACTATAAATGATGATAGGTTTGAAGTATTTATTCCTCCCGATTTTGTTTTTTGTGACATAGTAAAAGTTTTTTTTAAATAGGGTATAACATCTTGCTAAAGCGATCTCCCTTTTTAGGGTTCCGTAGCCAAATGGCAAAAAACGGAACCCTTATAGATTCGTCATGTCTGTCTGTCTGTCTGTCCGTCTGTCCGTCCGTCCGTATGTCAAAGCCACTTTTTTCCGAAACTATAAGAACTATACTGTTGAAACTTGGTAAGTAGATGCATTCTGTGAACCGCATTAAGATTTTCACAAAAAAAATAGAAAAATAATAATAAATTTTGGGGGCTCCCCATACTTAGAACTAAAACTCGAAATTTTTTTTTTCGTCAAACCCATACGTGTGGGCTATCAATGGATAGGTCTTTAAAAATGATATTGAGGTTTCTAATATCATTTTTTTCTAAACTGAATAGTTTGCGTGTGAGACGCTTCCAAAGTGGTAAAATGTGTCCCCCCCCCTGTAACTACTAAAATAAGAGAATGATAAATCAAAAAAATATATATAATGTACATTACCATAAAAACTACCAGCGAAAATTGGTTTGAACGAGAGTAATTAGTTTTTTTTTAATACGTCATAAATCGTAAACCGCAATTTAACTTTCGTAATGTTATGGATTTCATTTTGCAATAAAAATACCATAACTATGACTCGATTGTCGTGATGGGTGAACTTTTACTCATAACGGTACCTACAGGTTTGTACGGAACCCTCGGTGCGCGAGTCCGACTCGCACTTGGCCGGTTTTTATATCCGTATAACCTCTTCGTGGGGAGTTTTTCGAAGTCAGTTGAAAACAAAGCATACATGCTTTATATTTGGAATATGCATGCATTACCTATACAATTGGGACATCAGTTTTTTTTTTGTCTGATACGAATATATCGAAGTATTTATTTATATAGTATCCAGCAGTTTTACTATAAATCAATTTCTCGCGATACCAGTATGACCACCAAAACACGTAATGATATAGCGATAGCCTGAAAGATGTAAATTTAATTATTTTGATGTCTAGCAAAACAGTTGCAACACCTCAACTTTTTGTTTTTGAAAACAACAATTTTGCCGTTTTCAACCGACTTCAAAAAAGGAGGAGGTTCTCAATTCGACTGTATGTTTTTTTTTTTTTTTGTATATTTGTTACGCGATTACTCCGCCAATTATGAATCGATTTTAATGATTCTTTTTTTGTTTGGTAGATCATACTTCAGAGGTGGTCCCATATAAATTTTATCGAAATTGATTTAGAACTTTTTGAGAAAATCAACAAATATATACCCAGATAATATTCTTGTTACCTATCTTCGACAAATATGAGCCGATTTTGATGATTTTTGTTTTATTGAATAGCTTATACTTCAAAGATGCTATGATAAAAGTTTGAAAAATAAAAATCACCCCTAAGGGTAGGAAAATAGGGGATGAAATCGGTGTTCAGCAGTTAGATAAGGATTTATCACTAAAAATAGATGAAATAAGTAAATTTTATTAAAAAAAATAAAACCGACTTCAAAACACTGAAATGCTAAAAATAATCCTAACACTTAAGTACCTAATCAGTTACTTTTGGAGTCGGTGCAAACAAAAACATTGAATCTCTCATCGGCTGGCACCGACTCCAAAAGTATCTGATTAGGTACTTAAGTGTTAGGATTATTTTTAGCATTTCAGTGTTTTGAAGTCGGTTTTATTTTTTTTAATAAAATTTACTTATTAGCGATATCAGAAGTAAAATGAATTACCTCCCTCGTCCTCTCGCAGAATTTACCACAGCCAGTAACTTCATTTTAATAAAGTACGCAACTCCGACTTGCAATGAGTGACTTTGAAACGCGGAAGAATACTCGCTTTTAGCATCTCAAAACGTTCTGAGAGTTAACGCAACAATAGCTTATGATTTCCCGTCAACTGGATTGGAGACAACACTTTAATGAAAATGTCGCCGTCACAAGACGTCAAGGAATTTTCGCTCGTCAAAGGGAATATTTGCGACAACGGAAATCCATTTATAGGCAAAATAAATAAAATTCTCGAAAGCGTGACGCGTTACGTGGGCTCCGCGGGCTTTAAGTTCAAAACTCCCACAGCCATACGTATAAAAAAAAACTAGACACTACATTATAGGTAAAGAATAGCTGAATATAATGAAACTTTTGTAACCGTAAATACAATTTGTCAAAACTTTCTTTCGTCATCAAACGGCTATGATTCTGACCAACGGTAGAAAGAGATAGACTGTAAGTCTCAAATTCTATTCTACGCAAACGCGGGAAGCGGTTGGATACCTACAAACGGCCCAAAGCAGTATGCTGTGGCATTCGATGTTTGTATGATGTTTGTAATAAACAAGCTTATGTCCAGCCAGGTACTTCAAAAGACAGATAATGATAATGATTGACACAAAATGTCATTGAAACTTGGTCGTGTGATGTTCATAGAACTAGTATATTTTGTAACTAAAATACGTTATGACCGCCTTTGTATTTAAACTATATAATACAAGTATATCAAGTTTTATCACTGTGCCACTACGCTCAGCAGTTAAATTTTGATTGCACTAAAAATAGATGAAATAAGTAAATTTTATTAAAAAAAACTGACTTCAAACTACTTAAAAGCTAAAAATAATCTTAACACGTAAGGTACCTAATCAGTTTCTTTTGGAGTCGGTGCAAACGAAAACATTGAATCTCTCATAGGCTGGCACCGACTCCAAAAGTAACTGATTAGGTACCTTACGTGTTAAGATTATTTTTAGCTTTTAAATTGTTTGAAGTCGTTTTTTTTTTTATAAAAAATTACTTATTTCATCTAGAGATAAATCCTAATCAAAACACATCTTAAGAGTGCAATCAAAATTTAACTGCTGAACACCGATTTCATTTCCTATTATTCCACTCTTCGGGGTGAAATTTTTTCCGCAAATTTTTATTATAGTATCTTTGAAGTATAAGCTATTCAATAAAGTTTTCAGGATCACATTTGTCAAACATATTAGGTAACATAGATACAAAGATCAGTTGGCGAGGTATGGAGTTCATGCAATGTTTGATGATTTTCTTAAAGATCCCATCACCAAAATTTGACCAAATTTATATGGGACCATTCTGAAAGTATTACCTTTTGAACAAATAAAGAATTATTAAAATCGGTCAACATAGTAACGAATGATCGCTGAACATACATAAAAAAAAAATTACTTAATATTGTTAAAACATTCGTGGACTGTGTTTCTTCTTTAGTAATTACCACCAAAGCGCCGATACAAGCAAAGTTGCAGTTGTAGTATTTTCTATGAATAACATAATTTCAATTTTTAAAATACAGTTTTTGCAAACTCACTCGGAAGCATGGACTTGTGTGGTCTACTCACCAGACATATCACCAGACACTATCAGACATAGTGCATTGCGCCTTATGCCAATAGGTGTCAGTAAACACTTGACAGGTGCTTGCAGGCAACCGGTGCCATCACAAGAAATAATAAACCTAACGTAGTAAACCTACTCAAGGAATTTATAAGTACTACGTACAACGGTAATATACATGTTAACAATAGGACTTTTCTAAGAAATGAGAGGAAGGATCTTAATTTCTTGCTTAGCCACTGCACTAGTGTGCGTATTTCAAGAATTGCTACTTAAACGGGTAATACCTACAATTGAATAAAATCTTCAAGATGAAAAACCCTCGCGCGTTAAAGTGGTTCGTGGAATAGAATTTCCTGCGCACTTAGTTTATATTTATAATGATGGAAAACAAATAGCTATTTACGAAACATTTTCATTCATCGCTAGTCTCATTTTAAAGTTAATTGCGAACCCAAAACCGCCTCTGTGTGCACATCAATTCCTCATATCGTAGTTCGACAATCTGGGGAGCAAGTTCTTTGCCGGCAATTCGCGCGTAAAGCAAGCATTAAATTTCTTCTACCTAGATAAAATCAGGGTCGGGCTACGACGTTCTTCCGCCACACTTTTTATTCGCTCTTTATTCAAATTGACACAGCCCTACGGGGCGTAAAACTGATAGCGAAGTGAGGGCTCAGTGTGATAGTGGACGGTAGGAAAGGAACGAACGGTCAGGTGGAGTGATTAGTGGAATTGTTGTATGTCACTTAATGGGAAGGTATTTTTATGATATACAATGTAAGTTTGTATAAAACTGTATAAACTAGATTCAATCGTAATGGCGGCAAAAATTATTTATATCCATAAAGCCCATAAAATCGTGATAAATTTTGAGCTAGGTGAGTTACTACGTTGCCTATATCCTGTTATTGTGTTGTTGTAGAAACAAAAACATTTATGACAAATAAAATATCCGAATGCTGTCCAAATCCAAACAGGCAGGGGTACACGTGGTAATTAAATAAAACATCACATTTATATAGTTCTGTTTAGAGCGTACCGACCTTTCGCCTTTTTTTGGACTGTAAACTGTTCGCACTGTACCTACTGTGAATGCTCCTGACTACTTTTTTAAACTTATTGAAATGTATTATGTTGGCAACCCAACAAAATAATGTTTATTTTTAAATTATGTTGGCAACTTGGGTGGTCGCTCTTTTGAATTAGTTTGAATAGTAGTACCTAATTGGTAGTTGCAAATGTAATGTAAATAATATTAATTAATAAATGTCTCAGTTTTCTCAGGAAGTCGGTGTTTAACTTAAATATAAACAAAGACTCAAACATATTAAACTTTTTGAATTTGGGTATTTTAATGTATATACAAAAAACAAAATCGGGTTAGTTACACCATTTATAAGTCGAGAACGGCTGGGCCGATTTTTATGATTTATGTTTTTTTGGATTTATCTCTGTGTCTTTGGATCTGTCTGATAACTATTAAAACATCGGAATAATTCACAAAAAAAAACATATGAAGAGGCGGTACGAAGTTCGCCGGGACAGCTAGTAAGTGAATAAAAGTCATCAAGTCAATATTTTAAGTTTTGTTGAAAAAATGTCCTAATTTTTAAGTTCATTTGAATTGTTTAATTGTTTTCCTTGAAATGTTGTTTTGGAATTTACTATCATGACGTTGTAAGTGTTTTAATAAATAAATAAATAATAATAAAATTAGAGTGTAAACATGCGGTTAATCACCCTAACTCAAACAAATAATTTTGTTTGCCGCCTCGCGTAACCATTGCCTAGACTTTATTACAAAAAACATGAAGTAAACAAAAGAATAGTCCTATTTAGAAGTCATGAATTCAATACCTTGCGAATCCTTTCAATTTTCACACCGCATAACAAGAAACTGAGAAAGCGTCTGGCTGTTTCTCGTCACAAATGGAAGCTGTGTTCACAAAGAACGTAATTCGCCACAGATGGCGCCTCAAAAGAACTGAATATTATCGGGCGCCTTTGGATAGCCGAAATTACAATATGTCGCTCCCGTTTCGCGCTGTTTACGCAATCAATGCTTACTTTTGGAATGCTTTGAGCGTAATTAAAAACATGATGAGCTAAACTTAATCTATAACAGAAGGCGTTTTCTTGAGCCTGTTTATCTACATCATTATTAGATTAAAATAAAATATAATGGTACCAAAGTAATTATAAAAAATTCAAATCCAAATAATTATAAATTATATAAAATTCGTAACGTTTTAAACCAAAATTGTAAATCGGAAATATTTGCGCTGATCAAATTGGCAACGTTGCTTTTCTGTCTAGGGAGTTCGGAATCGATACAAGTCGAATGTTTTATAATTTTTAAGCAATTAAAAAAACCTTTTTATTTTTTTTTGTTTACATGTTCGCTATAGTATACCGGTACGGGAACGCCTTACAAACTTCGTTTTACTAAATTTAACTTCGTTGCTCTTTGATTAAGAAAGTAATTTCAGTTTAAGGTTGATAAAATTAGAATGTTAGTTACGTCCTAAAATGTACGTAATTACTGTTTTTTTTTTTTCATATTTCTATGACAGAGTAGTTCAGGTAAGCATATTTCTAAGATTAGAGACTGAAATGTTGTGCTTTGTTTCGACTATCAAGCAAGGGAGAATCTGAATAGGCCGTAAAGATAGATTTTGAGTAAATCTAATAAAAAACAAGGTTTAGAAACAAAAATATAGCAGGCAAAGGCACTCAAATTAAACAAATATAAAGAGTAACAAAACCTGCTAAAAACTGGAAAACCAAATTTTATTTTCCGTTGCTAAAAAATCTATGGAATTTTGGTTATTAGTAATTTGTATCGAAAAATGATTTATTGGATTTGCATGTAGTTTTCACGCCAAATTGAAACATGTATTGTAATATCGGCCATTCAAAGGCTCCTGAATTTAAAAAAAAGCATTTACTAGTAAAAGAGCATAGAAAAGTTTAATGAACAGCTTTGTCAGAGCTTTTTGTTAAAGTAATCATAAAAAAATACTTAAACAAAAAAAAGGTAATTTACAGTTAATTAACGTGTTATCTCCGAAATTGCCTTTTAAAAAAAGTAAAGTTAAACTTAATTAAAAACAGTGTTTGTTATTTTGTTAATAACTAATCTGCAGATCAATCAAAAATTGTGAAACAGGTTCTTGTAATTATTATTTTAAAGGCATTTTAAATCTGTTCACCGAGTAACGAAACGTGGTAAGACAAGTTAACGCTAGTGATTGTCCACAAAGACTAATTTCTGCACCCCTACTATGAATACTAAACAGTACACAGTACAGTGTTGTATTTTACGGCAAACTTGAAACAAAAAAACTGAAGAAGTGCTTGTCAGGAGGCCACGCGTATTGCAGGGTCTCGTTATTGCCCGTCATAATATATATATTTTTTTTTTACGCCACGCCAAATACATAAGTTAGCCTATTACTCGTTAACTTGTAAAGCTCACCTACAGTCCACGTGCGAGTTAAATGCAGCTGCGTTATAAAATGGGGGGGGGGGGGTCAGAACCGTAACGTGCGCCTCAAATAGTATAAAACTCATTTATTATTTATGGGATACTTAATAGCAATCAAGCTTACAATTAGTCTATGAACTTGATTATTAATAGGCATCTTGAAGTAAATACCAATATTGTGTATCATATTATATCTATCAGTAGGTGCTAACATTGTCGTAAAAGAGAAATCTCATCCTCAATAAGTCAAACAAGAATGTTCTATTAGATATGCTTTTGGCTCAGAATAAAAAAAAAACATGATCCAAGAGTAATTTATAATGACACCAGAAATATTACAACAAGTTACTTTACTGCCTACTATTTCTGTGGATATTACGTTGCGTTCAAGCACAAAAAATCTGGTCCTAATTTCTCTGGCCTTGTAAGTGTCAAACCGTGTAAAATGCGAGTAAATCCCGCTTTTTATAGCGGACGTTAGGGTTGCCACATCTAAAAGTAATATGAACTTGTTTGATATTTTAAGTACCTATTAGGACTAATAAAAAAAAATGATGTTGAGACACTTAATAATAAAATATAACAGAGTTCTCTAACCAATACATGAACGCATCAATTGACAAAGAGACATTTTGTGTTTAATCTACTGCAAAACAAAATTTTTCTTTATCATTACTCTTAGTACAGAAAGTTATAGATCATTTTGTGGTCACTATCGCTGAACACGTCAATGCCTTAAATGGATACTTTATACGGATAACAGACAACCCTATGGTCAGTTCGTGTGAAAAAATGTCCCCTTAGTATCTTTTAAGCCATGATCAATGGCCAGTGGTCACGCAGGACACGCGATGCCAATACCTTGGACTTCTGACACCAAGCAGACATAAAAATGTCGGTAGACACTTTTCATTAGTTAATCGCTCCTTCATTTTATGACCTTTTAGTACTAAGCTACTTATCAGATGTTAATTTAGTTTAAGTGATATTCTTGCCGTTGCCGTTTATTTGATAACCTTGACATGATAAAGAAAGGAAATTTATTGTAGAAGGAATGTTGTGCCTAGAGTAGTAGGTATATCCGTAATGATCCGAATCAATTACAAAGTTGTGTTATCATTTTCATTTTTATACGAGTGACAAAAAAAGGTAAGGGCATTCTGCAAAGAAAACAACTTGTAAATCAGCAATTTTGATCACGTTTGAAGGTTATCACGCCTAATTTAATAAATTTTAGACACTTTATAAAAGCCAGAGGAAATTAGATAATACATTACTTCTTAATGTGTAAATGGTAATGAAAATTAATTCACTCTAGCCATTGGAGAATCAGCCTATTAAAAGAAATAAACAAACACGTGGGATGTTCCCGAAATTAACAGGATTACGGCGAAACAAAACCACATCGTCTTAGCTTCTGAGACGAGAAGAGCTGATTTTATGATTATTTCCTATTGTATTGTAATGTAGAGATTAGGAGTAAATTTTGAACTAAACGATATAATGAGATTAGTGGTTAGATTAGTTGCAGAAAGATTAGTACAAGGGTTTTTTTTGTTGGATGTTCACAGAATCAAAATCTTTTTTTGAATTGGTAGGTAGGAGATCGAATTATTGAATGTTTCCGACATCGATTTTTTAAATTTTTATTGTTTTAAAATACCAACAATTGTAATAGGAAGTGTCATTTTTTACACCACTGCCCAATAAGAAGTGTAATATTTTAAGGGTTCATGTATATATTTTTGTATGTAAGTTTCCTTGTTCCACCATAACAACTGACGTATAAGATATCATTAGAATCCTGACGTTCTCCCGCGTGGCATAGGGTATGTGATGTCAAAATAAAAACAATATGGCGAATTGTAATATAAATAACTGTCGGGGGACCCTTATAACTATTCTGCTTCAGTTATATACCAAAGTTCTTCCGACTGCAAACAATTTCCTAGTATTCACAATTTATTTTCAACTATTTAGTTTGCTTTTATTATCGACAGACGTGTTTTTTTATATTTAATTATAATTATATTTAATTAATTTTTGTCGGTATATTTAATATTAAGTTTTCAAGAAAGTTATCATCATCATCATCAATTCAACTAACAAAAGATAAAAAGGTAATCGTTCTATATAACTATTCTTTTGAGCATGAGGGTTTTTTGGTTCACTTACCTTTATATCTACGCCGAACAACGAAGTAGGTACTTCCAAAAGTACTTTCTTTCCTAAGTTCTAGCTTTAATGGTTAGTTTACAATCGTGTTCATTAATGCCCCACTAGAAGCAAGAATCCTATTTGGTCCAAGTTTCACTACGTAGGGGTAGTTTTAGCATCTTAACAGTACTTAGTGGTTAAATTATACCAGCAAGCGTTTAACATTCGAATTTCATTATTACTGAGGGTGTGCAGTAATCGTTTAGTAGAAATATATTGGGTAACTTCAAGAAAACTTACAGATACAGAAACTTAACATTTAGATTGTTTTTTTTTTAAATTTTTGTAATATGTAAAAAAAACGTTTTATAAATTAGTTTTTACTAAAGTACAAAAAGATTTAAGTTTTTTAAACAGGTTGTCCCATTTCAAGCTAGTTTCCTGGAAACCTAAAAAGATTATTCTATTTAGTCCGTCAGTTAGATTATCAAAAAATATTGGACCCATATTTTGTTTTTTGTCAATCAAACAAAAAATTACGAAGATAAAGCGCATCAAAGTAAGCATGTGACGTCACGCCTTGCTAAAAAGTGTCGCAAGGCGTGACGTTACGCGGAACTTTAACGGGCTATATCTTCATTATTTTTTCTTTGATTTAGAAAATAAAAAATACGTGTCCAATATTTTCTGGAAATCTAACTGACGGACTAATTAGACTTTTTAAGGAAACTAGCCCATTGGTACTGTAATAATGTAGTCTTAATATTTAAGATAAGAAATTTTACAAAAAATCTGCAGGCTCACAGTATAATTCGCTTTGTTTTAAGATTATCTTTCATTGATTAAAAATGTCAATGTCAGGATTGTTCACTGTGTGTAACGACACAAATGTGAAAAACTAACAACCAGTATTTTATGATGACTGTAAATAAAAAATGTGGACATTATCTCACAAACAAATATCATCTCAAAAACATAACGACAACAAAATAAAATAAAATAATGTTTTGGCAAAATTTACTAATTTAATTTACTTTCAGTGGAATGTTATTTTCTCGTGATCTTCCATAGTAATGTTAGGCATATACGAAATGAGACCAAAATATTTATACGTTTGTTTGTTTGTCGGAGAAATTTTTATTACTGACTCTATTGATTGCTTTGATCAAGAATACACCGTCAAAAACAAGGCGTTGCTTTTTCCTGTCAGTGTCATATCGATTCCTGACTAAGAGAATTCACTCTTCCAATTAATACCTTTTCCTATGATAAATAAACTAATCTCCTTTTATCCTTATCCTTAATATTACCTCTTTTACTTTTAAATTACTTTCTCTACAGTACAAAATGTATTTTCTAATAGTACCTATTAAAGTGGACAACCTTTAAAGTATGATAATTTTCATTCTTCTGTTATTAAAAAATACAATGTCTTTGTTCTCAATTTCACTAGAGGCATTAAACTGAAATGGAGGCACCATTAACTGTGACAATAAATTTTTAATAAACTGTTTATTATCGATATTGTATATTTTCAACATTCAGTGATAATTGAACATATTTTATTGAAATTACAAAACTGTACATAAATGTGAACCTTATTTTTAATAAAACCAGTATCTACTTTTCAAGCGACTTTAAAAAATGTCACAACAAAAAAGTTTTATACTCGACGCGTTTTTTTAAAATGTAAACAAAATGGATTTTCATAGACGTCCGATTTTTTGTAAAAATAAGATAAATATCGAAGTGTTTGAAGTCAGACAAAAGTAGAAGCAGAAGTATATTTAAACCGATGAAAAATTAAAACATAATTAATGGTTCATTTACTTTCTTCTCTGTCCAAAACCAATGAATTCATTTAAGAGAATTAGCTTCGAAAGGGTTAATACAGTTAAATTAAAACGCATAGTAATAATGATGCGTGAATTCTTTAACTGATTAAAAAGCGAGTTTTTTTTTTTTCAAATCAGTCTTATAAATTTCATTTGTCCAAAACCAGTAAGTACTTACTCTGTGTTTTGTTATAATATATATACATTTTTATTTCAAACAAAAAACCCTTCCGAAACATTTTACAAATGTTGGCGCTTGCGATTTTTTGAGCTTCAAACTTGTTATCCGAAATACGTTATGGGGATAATCTGAATGGGTTTTTTTAATCCCGCCTACGTTTTTCTATTATTATAATACCGTTGAAGATAGTTTTTCTGTGAAAACGAAAGGAGATAATCCCATAACTTCAATTTTATAAATTGCATTCCGACAAAAGCTTTTGATCGTTATATATACTTCTAATATTATCTAGTAGTAGAATGGAGGCTCCTTTGTGTAAATAAATATTATTTCTACCAATTATGATGTATGATGAAATAAGTAAGTAAGTAACTTTGTCCATCTTCAATATTTTAAATAAGTACTTTCCAATTCAATAATAAACATTACAGAATTCTAGTTCAGTATTATATTTAAAACCAAATAATCAAACTAACATAAAAACGCAAATTAAATTAACAATGAAGTTCTGACTCAGAATTATTATTTAGATTCATATTAAAAATAAAACACTTTACGTCTTAAACAAAACGTAGTTAACGTTTAAAATGACTTTTATGTTAACGAAGTTAGGTGCCTTAATGAGTCGACTTGAACAAGGTGAAGCTTCTAAAGTAGGCAGTATTTCTACTTCTTAATCTTGACTGATGGTCGCTGCGTAGCTAAGCCGGAGTAATCTTTGTGAATACCTGCGTATCGTCGGGAGAAAATTAAGGAAAATCCATAGTGAGTGTATGATATATTAAGCCTATTAATTACTGAGATCATAAAAGCTGAGCGGAGTAAGCTAAGCAGAGTAAGCAGAGTTCTTAATGATCGTGTGATCTCCCCGCTGAATTTGCTCAGTCGTCAAAATTATCTCGGGTGCAATACGTTGCGGGGTTCTCTAAATTACCGCTCTGTCTAATTGGTATTTGCCCAATGCTACGATTAGGACAATGTTAATTATAGGGAATAACCTCGATGCAAATGATGCGACTATAATGGGCTAGTTTCCTAAAAAAATCTAATTAGTCCGTCAGTTGGATTACCAGAAAATATCAGACACGTATTTTTTTCTTTTTTTCAATTAAACAAAAACTGATGAAGATATAGACCGTTATAGTTCCGCGTAACGTCACGCACGCCTTGCTTTTTAGCAAGGCGTGACGTCATTCCCAAACTTTGATGCGCTTTATCTTCGTAATTTTTTGTTTGATTGACAAAAGACTAAATATGGGTCCCATATTTTTCGATAATCTAACTGGACGGACTAAATAGAATAATATTATTTTGACCCAGGAAACTAGCCTTTTCTATTCTTTTAAAGTACAATAAACGCGTTAAAAAAACCTTTGTAAACATTGACGAACTCCATAACCGTGAGACAAGCATATCGGACTTGGTGTCGCTATCTGAGGTCCCAGGTTCGATTCCCGGTCGGTCAATGTAGCAAATCACTTTTCTATTTATCTCAGGTCTGGACCAGAGACAATATAGACAACACCCAGGTGTTGTGGTACCGTCGTTGCTTCTGATTTCTGTAAGACAAGTGCTTTGGCTACTTACCATAGGATGAGAGAAATGTATGTAGTGTTGTCAAAATATTTAAAATATTGTACAGATAACGGCAGGTCAACCTACACAAAAAGTTAAAGGTCATAGAATTGATTTTCAACTTTAAGTCCAACATGTAGAAATCAATATCAATTGAGAAAATTTGACATTTTGTGGTAGGTTGACGTGCGGTTGTCTCTACTTTGAAACAAGACAGATTTGTGCGCAAACTAACAAACATTGATTGTGTTTCGTATCCACAAGCTAACAAAAATAATGAAACCTAATAATTGAGTGTTTTGTTTTATTTATTTACCAGTGTAATCAATAACAGTGTTGATTGCTTATATTTATAAGAATAAATAAATAATTACCCGATTTCGATTAAAATGATCGAGTTAAAATTTCATAACTAATTATTGTGATTGGTTGATGAATCTTGTGATCATATTTTATATTAGCAAACATAGTAAAAAAAAAATCGTTACACTTAATTTTTTTTGCATCATAGGTATTTAATAAAATTCAAAATCTAAAATAACCAACCTGACCTTACTATTATAATGACTTTCAAGCAAAACCAAACCTACCATACTTGATAATATTTTGACTTGCAAGCATACATACAATGCCACATGGCATTAAGTCCACCTTTTGTACCATTTTTATTTGTGCAAGAAAATTAAAACAAATAAATAAATAAATACACCTTGCGTAGCCTAAATATAAATTTACCTACATAGTAAATGTTTGTTGTTTTCGGAGCCGCAAAAGAACACTCTCCTGCCCCAAAACAACAAGTTTCTCTAGGACTCTAGGGCCAACATTTAAATCATAAAAACTAAATCACTTCCCCATACAAAATGACCAATCAGATGTTACGATTAATATGGGGAAGTGTATTTTTTATTATTTAGTGTTATCTGCAGATTTTAAACTTCATAAATGATTATAATATTTTGCACAAAAATTTATTAATGTCCATGTTTGTTGGAAACTCAACATAAAAACTTTGTCTATGACATTTATTTTCGATTCTTTTTTGTTCTCTTCGATCTGTCTCGTTATAAAAAGTGTATTCTGTATTGTGATTGGTGATAAATAAATATGTGAATTTAACTCAGCGGTCTTCTTTAACCACCTAAAGAACTACAGTCCACTCCAACATCGAGGTAACAATGTTTACATGAAGGCTAAGATTTAACCCAGAATACATTTTTTTATTTTTAACTTGCTCTTTTTTGGCTACATCATTAAGTCACAAATAGGTTTGTAAAAGACTAAATAATAACGAAGGTGTTCACACGTGGAGCTCCCACACAGATCTCATTAAAATGTCTCGTACAATGAACATGCGCTGTGACGTCATTAGCTAGTAATCACGTCACAGGAGAGCGGGATCTCTCTTTTGTTTGTTTCCTATTCATCTGTTGTGCACCACTTTTTGTGGGACTGCGAAATGCCGTACTTTATGAAGTGTCATTAATATTTAGTTATATTTTATGAGCAAAGAACACCTGCGTGTTCTTTGTCTCGCGTTTGAAAAGAGGGCAAAATTTCCCCATATTGTGTATTTTGTAACAGACTAGCTTCGAATGTTATTATTTTGTGTATTAAAAAAATCTTTCTAGAGTTGTAAAGTGTCCGTAACGTTATAAATGTCTGACCAATATGACCGAGCAAATTGGTCATTTTCTCAATGTGACCGGACATTGTGGACATTTAATGTCACTAACGCCACATTCAATTCTTTTGACAAACTATTATTATTAAATTATTAAATATTAAATTTCTAAAATCTGCAAATACTGTTATATATTTAAGGTTAACCACCTAATTAAATTTATTCATATTTCATTTGCTAAATTGCACCTCACCTACAGACAATAGCTCGTCAACCTACTATACTGTAAGACGTCAAATTTTCTCAATTGATTTAAGACTTAATTTTGTCAAATTCCAATTTTATTTCATTTATACTAAAAAAATATGTGACCATCGTGACAATAAGTGTCCAATGTGACAAAGCATTTATCATAAATGACGGACTTAATACTTAAGACTAATAAATGCTATAAGCATATGACTGACAATTTACAACTCTAAAGGTTTCACTTAAGTGTAAGTGTACTTACAGTCTAAACATACACATTGTATTTTTGTTATTGGAGTGGTCTTGACATAAAAAATAGCTGACAATGACACTCCTTTAGTTACAAAAAGTAACTTATTTACTTTTTATTTCTCCCCAATCTACGTCTTATCTACCCTTCAAAGGCCTCTATCTAAAACGCCATAAAACTAAAGTGGCCTTACAAGGCTGTGTCCGAACTTGTCACGCGACACCGCGACAGATTTGCGATAAGAAGATAAAGGAGAAATTAAAACAAAAACAGTGGTACACGGGGGAATCAGAAGTTAAGCTTGTGATGGTATTTCAGTCAAGTATAGGTTGGTCCACGTTTGTGACATGTCATTTTACGATTTCTAAGTATGTCAGAGATAAAATCTATATATTTTTAGGGTTCTGTGCCTCAAAGGGAAGAATCAGAACCCTTAAAAGATCACTGTGATGTACGTCTGTCTGTCAAGAAGACCCATTATTAACTCGGGAACGGGTGAAAGTATCGATTTGAAATTAAAACCATAATTATAATTAAGTCTAAGGACCTAGAGCTGTAAAAAAATCAAACTTCTACGTTAATGTATAAAATAGATGCGGTCATTTATGCTGCAAAAAACGTACGTTTCGACACTCAAGGGAATCAAAATTTATACGGTACTTTCCGTTGACCTAGAACTATGTAATTTTTTTAAAAATATCGTCTTATAATACAGTACACGAAAAAATCAGAAAATTATACATTTGTTATATGTAGGTACATTTATAATACTATATAGGTACCTAAAAATTTGTACGGAACCCTGGGTACCGAGTCCGACTTGCACTTGCCCGGTTTTTTTTATTAAGCAACATGACACTATGGATCAAATCTTAAAAGCCTATTTTAAGATACTTCTAAATATCGCATCGATTTGAAAGTTTATTAGTGTGTGAAACTTAGATGGCTCTACAATAAATTGATACCATCGAGTTGATCTGAAGATAAAATTGGGAAGTGGATGGTAGAACTCTTCAATGGTTACTAGCAAAATCTTTGACTGTGGGCTCATCTGATTTGTTTTTAAGCTACTTACTTTAAAATTAAAATTATTTTCGATGAATACTCGTTTAATATTAAAGCAGAAAATGATGCGGATGACATACATAACCCTTGATGCATATTTTACCGCACGTTGTACGAACTCCCAGCCTCGTACGTTACATTCCCAGCCAGAGATCAAATACCTTAAATTCTTTGAAGGAAAATAAACCTTATAAACCGGGGTGGGGTATGGTGCAACTACCATTCGTAGGCTAGTTTTCCAGCCTTTTCTCATGTATTATTTAGATATAGCGAGTCACGTATTTTTCGAGAAACGCTAGCCCGCTTTTGCTTATGAATAAATGAAGGGAAAAATGTCTGTGGCAATTGTACGGTTGCACGCGAATAAATATCTGCAAATAGACCGATAATTCTGTTGATTTATGCGAAATGATGCCAATAATCTAGTTACTGGGAGCGGGAAAGTCACCCAAAGCAATACGAGTAAATAAATGAATATTTGTTTTGCAATCAAACTACGTAAAGATTTTTTTTTTTTATTTAAATCAGTTATTCCTTATGTAATGCAACAGCTGTTTTAAATAAACCCTGTTTATTCCCGTCCCGTAATTCAAGAATAACCTTGTAACTACATCTATACAGGTTTTCATGAAAATGTATCGACTTCTCATACCAAATTACCAAACAGCCGATTGAATTTGTTTACAAAAACCAACAAATTATATGCATATTTTTAAGTCATCGATCAAAAGTTGTTACTATGATGTATGAAAATGTGATTACAAGCTTAACCTTAAGTTACGGGATACCCTGTATATATTTAAAATATATCAAAATCTAATCATAGCTGACTTAGCGTTATCGCTTATGTATATCTGTTGACTGTATTTAACCTTAAGTAGTCTACTAGCTACTTTACGACGACAATTACGACTTTTTAAACGATTTTACGCGTCAAAGAAGTACCCATTACATGTCAATAAAAATACAAACCAAATCTAAAATTTCATTTGTTTGTAGTTTGCTTTTCCTACAAAAGATATTAAATGTCCAGAAGGTCCAAATAAGACGTCTTTAAACGGACCCGCGGCACAACGACATGTGTAGCGGATAAGGCGCTATTAGACAGAGCTGCACTCGCCTTGCTCGGGTTTATTGCATCTTTGTTTGCTCGCGAGCAATACCACGGCCGGCCAGCTCTTCCGATAGTTATTACTCTGTCAAAAGAGTACGGAGTGATTGTGATTGATACTTGTTGCAACGAGTAATCTTATACTATGGTCTAACCATGACCTCATAGCAGAATTATTACTTAAAAAAATATTTTCAATTCTACAGGGTTACATTTCAAGGTAGTGCCAATTTTTCAGAGGATCAGTATTAACTAAATCGATCTACTTAGAAAACAAACTCTTTATTTTTCATATCTAAATAAAACAAAGTCCGGTTAGTTTCAAGAACGGTTTGGCCGATTTTTATGATTTATGATTTTTTGGATTTGGAGACAAAGCCCCAAATAGCAGAATAACTACAAAAACATCGAACAATTCACAAAAAAAAACGAGGCGGTACGAAGTTCGCCAGGACCGCTAGTTAGTAAAAGTATAGCATAGTTAAAAAAAACGAAGACGCATTTTTATATTATTCTCGAGATCTTATTTTTTAAATTTGGTACTGCTATGTAGCCCTGGATGCATCATCATTTAAGCCATAGAACGTCCACTGTTGAACACAGGCCTCCCCCAATGATTTTAATTGGAGGGGGATTGCCAATACTCATCACGCTTGGCTTGGGTTGGCGAGCGCAGTTTTTTATAAGATTTCGCATGCAGACGCTGCTGCCCGTCTCGTGCTACAGGAATTAGTCACCTCTTACGACACGCGTCCTGTTGGCGGTGGGGAAGTGTATTCTTTACGGCCGTCCCCACACGACAAGAACTGTATACATAGTTTGACGTATAAGCACGGCTACTTAGGTACTGTTCAGCGTTCATGTTTGGGCCTCTGTGTCTTCATTGTTTGCTATGAGAAAATACTTTACTTTTATTTTCATAATTTTCTCAATTTCTTTGTTAAACTTGTGTGCTTATTGGTTTTTTTGATCAAAGTGCAACGATGTCGAGAAGTATTAATGATACAAACATAAATTATATATATATCTATATATATATATATATATAAATGAATTTCTATTTCTCTTGGTCATCGCGTCACGCGTTAACGGATGGAACAATTTCGCTAATTCTATTTTTGTTGTGTTGATAATTGTCAGAAGAAGCTTGTTTTGTATATATATAATATACTATGTAGTTAGAACAAACTCAGACATACATTTCCTCCATTAAATGCATGCAGTAAGTAGCAGTATCATTGCAATCTGCAGGCACTTACTTATTTTTTACAACCGCTCTTACTCCAGGGAATAGCAAGTATAAGCCCGGATTTACCCTTGAGTATCCAACCCGCAGGTTTCACTATTTTTATTTCCTAATTCGTTTTACTCTGTCGCAGAACAAAAGGAAGTTCTCCTATAAAGCACTTACTTAATTGAACGTTTTGAATCGTCTTAAAACAATGGCTCGAGCACAGATTTTAAAAGCCCATTGTATTGGTGTGTGCGACAAAGAATTGTGTTAAGCGCTTGAGTTTTTTTATTGGTTGAAGTTGATATAAAGTTTTTCCCTATTTACTTTTATCTTTGGACTAGAATATAATCGGCTGTGGCAAGAGAAAATGGCTAAAGCTCAAATATGGGCAAAGTGAGTTATCTACTTTTATACATTAGATTATATTTATTTCCTTTGAACTGTGTTGGTTTAAAGAAAAGCTGAGAACTGTATAGCTATTTAGCGTTAACTTGTTAACGTAAATTTTTTAATTTGACCATCAATCTCGACTGATTTTTCCTGCTAGTTTTGAATCGTATTTACGTCGCTTTTGTATCACACTTTGTGTTAAAACCAATAAAAGATGCTTTTTTAATATTGGTCGAAAGTAAAAAAAAAAGGATGATTTTATCCATAGATTTCTTATCTCAAGGAAAAAATCTTAAGTTTTATTTAATAACATAACCATAATTAAAAAACATTAAAAATCTTAAGTTCTGAGAATAATTAATAAACTGGAATAAGGTTCAAAAAGATACATAAACTTTTACAACTCTAGCCCGAATAACCAGCTAAGATTTCGAATTTAAGCATGCGGAGGTTGCATGCGTCATTCTATATTAATAGTTTGATTGTGACGCATAGACTTTTTCTTTTGGGGCAAGCAATGTGTGACGAGTCAGCCCTCTCCTTTTGTAATTTATTTACTAGCTGGTACTGGAATTTTAAGTTAAACTATCCTGTTCAATGATATACTACGTTGACTTTAAGGCACTATAAACATAAAACAACAATATTTTTGTTTACATATTGCCTGTTAGGACTTGATCCCGGTGCTACTCCCTGCAAACGCCAAAATCTGGCTCTAGATATTGCGTACACAAAAACAGAACAGAAAAATAAGCTTACTAAACCGTTTAGGTTAATTATTACCTTATATTAACCTTGTTATTAGTCGCACATACCGATAGACGCCGATAAATTACATTGAAGGAACATTCAGCTTTAGGGCAGGCCAGTTTTTCTTTCTGTATATTAATGAAGGCGTATACAATCTAAGGCGATATCTAAATAATTTATTGCCACACCAGGTGTCGCCACGAAGACGAATTTACATACCGGGGGAAGGGGGGGGGCAGTAATTTATCACCACGCGTATTTTCGTTGACTCAAAAAGCGATGAATTAGAGATAATGAGGTCGAACTGAACTCTATTGGGAAATGTTATGAAACAAATACTAATTTATTATTGTATAAATTGGGCACTTGTTGGGAATTGCTGAATTGAATTGGTAATTTGATTGTATAGTAGATATTAATTATGTATATCTAGCTTTTGCCTGTGGCTTTGTCAGCTTAAAATTCGGTTTGTTACAAGAAGGTGTTTGGGTCTATTCCTAATCTGTTCATTTATTGATAAGTAACTAATCACATACTATTCAGAATTACCAAAAACAAAGTAATAGTGCGAGTAGTACCTAGTCGTATAATATTTGAAAACCTAGAATCATCAACATCATTTCAGCCATAGGACGTCCATTGCTGAACATAGGCCTCCCCCAGTGACTTCCAGATTGGCCGGTTGAAAGCGGCCCGCATCCAGCGGCTCCCAGCAACCTTTACCAGGTCGTCTGTCCACCTTGTAGGTGAACGTCCTACGCTGCGCCTGCCATTCCAGAACCTTTCTGCCCCATCGGCCGTCAGTTCTACGTGCTATGTTCCCCGGCCACTGCCACTTCAGCTTGCTAATCCGTTGGGCTATGTACCTAGAATCACTATGCATTCAATTACCGCAAGTAACGTATAAGTAATGAAAATTCCAAAATAAGATAGAAATAAAACTGACACTGGTATATTCTTGTATATTACCTAATAGCTTCTGAGATATGTACAGATAAAGTACTTATAGCCACCATAAAATAAACCACGTGCAAAAAATAAAAATTCACTGTAGTTTAAATGTGTGCAGTTAAAAAATGTTTCATTGCTAACATTCGTGTGTCCTGTGGGATTAAAAGTTTTTGTTCGCGTTAATACGGACGTAAAATTTTAGTTGATGTGCTATTTTAAAATTAGATTTAGAAAGGTTATTAATAAAATTATTTCATTAGAATCACTCAAAATGTTTATTACTTACTTGTATCTAAGACTCACGCGTTACATTTTTATTTCTTCTGATATTGTCGACACTTTTGCATTCTGTCATAAGTGCCATCATAACTATTAGAGTCACCTCTAAAAGTTGTACCTATTTGTATATGCTTACTTGATATCAAAAGTTTCAACAACAGTTACGACAATCGTTATTATGTTAAGTCTTTAAGGATGCGTAGGTACTGATCTGGATCTGGTAGTGCAAACTGTTTGCACTACTAGCCCACAATGGGCTAGTTTCCTAAAAAAATTTGACAAATCGATTGACAAAAGACAAAATATGGGTCCAATATTTTTTGATAATCTAACTGACGGACTAAATAGAATAATCTTTTTTTGACCCAGGAAACTAGCCTATTGTCCCGAAGCAGTGGTAGGGTAAAAAAAAAAATTTGACGTAAAAGTAAGTGTTAAAGAGCTTAATTTAGGCCTATTTGCAGAAATAAATTGGTTTTATCGGTTTATTGGTATTACTGGTAAACCTGATCAATCTGAGTGCTTCGTCTCTGTTTCTGTACATCAAGAAGTTAAGTGGACTTGCATGATTTGAAGCGGCATGTGACAAGCGCGTACGCGTTCGTAGAAAAATCGTCAGATCTGTACGCTTGGTAATTTAAATTTGTTTACACGACGACCTCCGTAGCTGAGAGGCAAGCACGCCGATCTTGCCGTCGCCGTCTCTGAGGTTCCGGGTTCGATTCCCGCTCGGGTCGATGTAGACACGATTTTTTCTATATTATCTCGGGTCTGAGTGTTGTGATACCGTCGTTGTTTTTGATCTCTATAACACAAGTGCTTTTTCTACTTACATTAGGATCAGAACAATGTATGTAATGTTGTCCCATTTATATATATATTTTTATTAAAAATGTGTATTCCTTTTAAAGTAGTCTCGGTTCCTCTCTAAAGACCTTCGCATGGGATAGAACGATTGATTGTAGCAGTGGGCATTGATTCTTTGGGGATCTCTGCCACGCCTTTTTCTCATTTCTCATTTTGGCGCCAATACATTATACAATATTTTGCGATATTAAAATGGAGTGGGGTGATAAAGAGAACTGAATCGCTGTGATTGCAGCACACAAAGTAGATATGGAGCCAAATGCAATTTTTAAATCTCTCCATACGCTTGGTATTAGTAAAATGTTTTGTACCGGGCTATTAAGAGGTACAATGAGATCACCTCTGTTTGTGACAGAAAAAGATCTGGCCATCCACGTAGTGTCCGTACGAAAAAGGTGGTCAAAGCAGTAAGGGTAAGAATTCGAAGAAATCCAGTCCGAAAGCAAAATATTTTATCTCGGGAGATGAATATAGCACCTAGAACCATGTCGCGTTTTTTAGCTTGTTCGTGCAGAAAGATAAATTAATTTTAGAAATTTAATTTATTTATAGATCATCACTACTAAAGCCTGTCTTTCTTATAATAATGCACTTATTTGTGACCAAATATTTTTTTTCATAGTTTGTCAATAGAATTGATTGTGACGTTAGTGACAATAACTGTCCAAAATGTCCAGTCACATTGTGTAAATGTCCAATTTGCTCGGTCATATTGGTCAGACATTTATAACGTGACGACCACTTTACAACTCTAGTCTACGCAGTCTTGGTTGAAAACGAACGTTTCGGACTTCATCAGAGCTGAAGACTGGCCGTCGTCTAGTCCCGATCTTGATCCGCTGGATTATGATTTATGGTCAGTTTTAGAGAGTACGGCTTGCTCTAAACGCCATGATAATTTGGAGTCCTTAAAACAATCCGTACGATTGGCAGTGAAGAATTTTCCCATGGAAAGAGTGCGTGCTTCTATTGATAACTACCCAACGTTTAAAGGACTGCTGTATTGCAGCCAATGGAGACCACTTCGAATAAGCTTTTTGTTATTTTAAATTGTTTTATATTTATGTATTTAACTAACAAAAGTAATAAATATTATTTGCAACAATTTTTTTTTTTTTTGTTTCAGTATTTATGGCAAGACTAGGTATATCCTGCTTATATCAGCAGACACATTATCAGCACCTGTGGAAATGTCTAATACAGCATTCGAGTTACGTTAATTCTATTATTCAAGCGTTAAGCTGCACCAATACCTACAAGTGAAGGCGTTTTTGATCGTCTGTCAAATTATGGGGTATCCATCTAGTACAAAGGTTGTCTGTTTATGTAGAACTTGACTCATACTAATGCCTGAAGCTGCCTGAATCTGATGATATGTCAACCTTTTATGAGCTACTATCATGAGCCGCATAGCACATACGTTATTTTCAATACCTAGTTGCCATAAAATGACGTCCTTCTCGCAAATCATCAGTAACTTTGCTTCAACCACGTTTAAACTCATTAAACCAGTTGTAAACAGTGGCACGGGATAGGGCTTTGCCATAAAATGCTGATCGAAGTCTATCGTAATATTGTTGATGAGTAAAACCACAACGAAAGTCATAATGAATCATTGAGAGAAAATTTTATCTAGTAAAATCTATCACGACAAATGACAAAGACTTTTTAAATTTATAAAAACAAATGACATATAAATTTGTTACACATCTTCAGTTTTCCAAAGAGTTCCTAATTTGAAATTTAAATAAATTTTTCAAGCGCTGCTTTTTTTACTGGCCTATTCTAAAATATTTCAGAGTGACCTACGTTATAACCATGGTAAAAGCGCCAGACAATTAGACTAATACCAGATGACCTGTGGCGGTTTTCAATATCATTAAATTGCCGACACTACAAATATTTAAGTATACCAGCGAGATTATATCATTAATGAAATTAGGATTCATTCTGCTATTTCATTAGCCTAATTACGTTTTTGATTTACGAGTTCTTTAGATGCTAAAATATTTAGTAATGTGATGGAGGTTATTTTCGCGACATGTTAAAATACGGCCCCATTGGGCGAGGCTCCTCTCGGTGAAATATGGCCGTGACAACAATGCTTCGTGTTTACGGGGTAATAGTACCCAATCTTGTAAATTTTGCACTCAAATTAATTTAAAAATACAGTTAAAAACAGAATTCATCCCGTAAGATTGTTTTACGCACTTATAAACTAATTTAACAGGAGAAATTACTACTAAATTACTACTAAGTAGCAAAATGTTTATCTCTATCATTAATATTACATCTCGGAATATATTATTTATTTAGCAATAACACTAGTACGCGAATTTAATATCATTTTAGCTCAAGCATCTAAAACTACCCTGAATGCTTCGCCTGATAATAATGATCACAATAAATAGCTTCCCTTGCACAGCCTTTTTTATAGAAAGAACAGCATTTTTAACCAGATTACTCCAAAACTTCTTTATTCCGAACATTTGGACCGAATCCAGTTCCGACCGTAATTTTTGCAAACGCTTAGCGTTAACCAGAATATTTTTGTTTTGTTAACTTTGCTTTAATACAACAGAATCTTGGCAATTAAGCTGTTTAACTCGTTTGCTGTACTTGGGCGTATCTATTTATCTTGATGGCTCACTTTATATGTAAAAAAAGCGTTCGTTCATGTAACAATAGCGTACTTACCGACAAACGGAGATGATAACTATAATTGCAATAGACATAGTAGACTCACACAACTCTGCAAAGTAGGAGTCCTTCCTGATTTGTTGCTAAGGTATTAGAGCGATGTCACACTTAAGAAAATTGCCCGTGTGAGCACACTTTTTGATTTTCAGAATCTATGTACGGATTTGTAGGTACCACTTGCTCTTTGTGAGGAACAACATAGAAGAAGGCAGAAAGAGAAAGAAAGAAAAAACCTGCACACAGATAAAACTAATTTAAATTAATGGTGGGGCAAGGGTTACGGAGGTCTGATTGCAACAAACGCTTAAAATGTAACAACACTTGACAAATAAAAGAGGAGCGTACTAGCAACAGAAAAGAATAGAGGAAGGTGGTTTATCGAAAGGTAGGTCTACTACCATACCTTAACAACTGATGTGGCAAAAAAAAGAGATTATTACTATAGGAATTCCTTGAACTGTCTTGTTTTATTACGTACACCGAACAATGTATGTGTATAAATGGCAGATCAAATATCATTTATTTGTTAACAATTAAAT
Organism: Anania hortulata; assembly: GCA_963576865.1. Taxonomy (NCBI): domain Eukaryota; kingdom Metazoa; phylum Arthropoda; class Insecta; order Lepidoptera; family Crambidae; genus Anania; species Anania hortulata. Next base: position 14,281,432 of record OY756392.1, on the reverse strand, counting down.
TTTAATGTATGCGCCATTAGATATATACGAAAAAAAATTGCAGTGTGATTCCAGCGTCGCATCGCATTTAGAGTACAGACACATTTTAAAAGTATACAGGGTGACAGGTTATGGGGTCATAATAAATAAAGGGTTATAAATCCAAAAAAGGTATTTGCTTACATTATAAAAACACTATGATGAAGTAAAAAATTAGACATCATTTTGAAAAAAAATATTTTCATAAAAACTTGATTTCTTAGGAACCGTTTTGTATAAAAAAAAAATATATTTTAAATGATAATATCAAATTTCTGATCTCACCATAGTTTTATGTATATGCATACTGTTATCACATAGCTTTTTTGGTATATGTTTTTTTCATTCCTAACCTAACACCTTGTATACTATAAATATATGTCTGAACTTCAGTCCCGTCGTCCATTATAGAAGCGAACTAAGTGCTTCATTAGCTTATGCTCAACCCGTCCGACTATTACCACTAGTATTTGACATATTATCATTATAGATTCTCGGTTTATTGATTATAGAACACGTAATTTGCACTTATGTATTTTAAGTAACATAATTAGGTATATTTTTTCGCAAATACGCGATGTAATCAAATTAATATTTAGGGTAAATCGCAGTGAAGTCGGCCACTTTCACTAACTGACCTCCGTGTGGTATCAATTTTAAGTTTTTTTTTTCATATAACGAGTCTATAACAATTGTATTTTTAAAGTAATTGCTTGCCAAGTTGTTATATATTGAAATCATTACTTAATTATAGAATTCTTATTTTGAAAATCATATTCTTTAGTCAAGTTTATTCGATAATCGGTAAAGTAAATGCTAAAATAACATCAGCCAGTGCTTGATGGTTGTTTTCCTCTGGCAACACTCGCTTGCTGTATTGTGTTGCATGAGAAGATTAATACTGAAACGATAGATATTCCGTTAGAATTTATAGTACCCTTCTTCTCAGCGTTATGATGTAAAAATAACTTCACAATAATACGTAAAACAATGCACAAACCTTTAAAAATTAGTTTTCCAGGCATGTTTGCAATTCTTAAGTCATGAAAATAGTGACTATTACTTGACTAAGAATACAGTCAATTTCTTCAAACAAGGATGAAATAATAATGTTTTATAAGCTCATGCTTAGGCTCTTGCTTGTGGAAACAAAAAAGAATTCGGTACCAAAAACAGCAACAACTAAGCCAAAGTACTCAACGCACTCAACATGTCGATAAGACGATAAGGGAATAAACTGAAAAATGCGGGAAAACAGTACGAGCATCACTTGAGCCCTTCAAAATGGCACTTACGTCTCTCGTGGCGCGAGAGCCACTTGTGACATACCTCAAGCCCTTACGTTTCGAGCTGTCATATAAAAGTACAACACGGGAAGAGACAGTGGGAGAGAAATGCGTTTGTGTATACGCGGAGCACTAAATATGTGTATTTTATTCAAACATTGTTTAGGTTTATCTTTTTTTAAATCTTTACAATTTTGGAAAAAATATCTGAAATCTCAAAACTAAACACAACGGTCTTTTATTACAAAATGTGAATCATAATCTTTCTATTGCGTCGACATGTAAACTAACTCTACGGAACTACGACCAAGTGGCTACAGTTCATAGAACCGTAGCGTTTCGTAGCAACTGCCACATCGTAGCACAAAGTTCTGAATGCGACAAAATGACTTGCGTAATATTAAATAAAAAGCAAACAAAGTTTGAAGGCTACTAAAAATGCGATACAATGGTGTAGTCCTATAGTGAAAACCCGTCAAGGGTGACTGGTTTCGTGCATAAAATAGAGTTCCGCTTCTGTACTTTTTAGTACTGTAATTTCCATATTTGTGATTAACAGCATGGACATGAAATCCTTGAATGTTAGTTAGCTATTAAAAAGTACGCAACAAAACTTATAGGAAGCTCCATTAAATTAACGAAATAAACCTTACAAATAAGGATTTCCCTTGACGTAAAATTATAATAACACCGAGTGCTTTTTATACATTTTTATTTTATTGCGCAAAAAGAAAACGAATATCAAATTAAGGCGCTGCGCAAACGTAGAGCTCTGTGGTACTTATATGGGACACCATCATTTCTGGGTGGACGAAAAAAAACTCGGCTGTCAGTTCTACGTGCTATGGTTCAATTCAGAAAATTATTTCCTAATCAGGATCTGTTTGTGCTGGAAGCGCCCCTGGCAATAATACATTTTCCGGGTACCTCGTATTAAGACAAGAACGTTAATTCCATACTTGGAGACCATGATAAGTGATTTGATGTCTGGTGCGTTTTTTTTTTTCATATTTCGTCAGTGTCACGATTGAGTTGAAGAAACAAACACTCAAATCGAGACTGATGTTTTCTGTCCAATGGTTTCAACGCTACCTTCTCACTTCTACTCTTTATAAAAATATATTACACTTGCTTGCTTGATTGTTGCTTGTGCCTTCAACTGACAAAGCTACATCAGTTTTCAATCAGCGATCGGTTTCAAATGCAACCAATTGAAAACTCCAGTCGCTGTGTCTGGATGTGGATTGTCTAGGGCATATTTATTTAGTATAATTCTCGGAATTTATGAAAATAGTATTTACGAAGATTGATTGCTTATGTTAACACAAGACGTTAAAGTGTACGTTTGCGCACCGCTTTAATACTTTGTTAAGGATTACAGAGCCAAGTCACAGATGGCACTACTCACGCGTCCGCCTCCATCTTATTAACTGCAACGCTGGCGAAGTTATTCAAGACAAGATGTATGGCTTACAAGTTTGGAGCAGCAGCTGTCGGACAACGGTTCTTAAGTAAGTACGACATTCCGTAGAGGTGTTAATGTTTGAAACAAACAAACAAACATTGACTAACATCTCCGGCTTTCGTCAAAATGATGTTTTCAAACCTTACAACCATTTTTTAACGAATTATATTTAAACTGATTTCAAAAAACTTAGGAACGAAATACGATTGTAAGAACCTATATAAAAGAGGCTTTATTAAGGTTTAGGCTTTTTATCAAAAACCACGTAACCAAGTCCCTTGGGGATATCTATGCATCTGACTACTATTTTTATTTTATTAATATTCGGGAAATGTACAGTTATACATAGAATAAATAATCAAACCCCTCTCGTACTAGATGACACATAACCAAAAAATAAATTAACTTGTAGCAATACAAATAAGATGAAAAAAATCAAGAGTAAATATAATTCAATATAATATAATAGTCATGTACATTGTACATATTGTATTGTAGTGTATTGTATTGTACATGTAGTATTCACTACTTATTTAAGTACAACCTCTTTATGTCTCCGTAAACAGATCCACCTACCCAAACAGTTAAAGGTCGTTGAATTGATTTTCAACTTTATATCCTACACATAGAGATCAATACCAATTGAAAAAAATTAACGATTTTTGGTAGGTTGACGTGCTGTTGTCTGTACCTACTTATTTAACAGCCTAACATGAGCTGGATCTAAGAATGAGATATGAAGCAACATAAAATTCCTTTCCCCATAATGTTCTGTACGGCAAGTAAGTAACCATTGTAACGTAACTACATACGATTTGTTGACATAAGAAAATCCATTACCGAAGCGGCGCATCAGATTTACGACTGTTTACCGGGTGGGTTCTTTAGTACAGGAGCTTGGGTCCTTACTGTGCAAACAAAATGCCATAGTCCTTCTCGGCTAGGATAAGGAGACCTTTAAGAATGTGATGTCACCATGCACACTGGACGGAACAGCATTCCAAGTACAGCTCTAATTATTGTGGACGAGAGTATGTAAGGGTATCGAAGATAACCTTGCGTGTCGTAAAAGTTGGTACACTAAGGCAATGATTACACATTTGTGGCTTTTAGATAAGCATTTTTATTTTAAAATATAAAATCAAAACCCTTTTCAATTATTTTTGGGTTTTAAAAGTATTTAATATAACATATAATAATAATATTCATTAAAAGAACTTTACAAACTAGTTCATATTTTTTATTATGTATATTGGCACTTCAGCAAACTTTTTAAGTAAATTTAACATTATAATATAAAATGGTTTACTTACATTGTAATATAACTTCGTCGTTTAATTATTTTTTTTATTAAATTAAGAAAAAATAATTCAAACAAATAGTAACTAAAAAAAATCCTTGTATTTGTACGGACGCGACGATCTTATGGGATATGGTCTATTCTTTGATTGGTCAACCAGTCAGCGGGACCCTAATAAATCGAAGGCGATTGCGTGTTAAAATAATATAAAAAGTAACACCTCCAGACATTCATTTTCGTTAGTAACAGTAGCTCTTATTAGTGGAGATAGGGGGCAGACACGCTACGCAATAAAATGTTAATAGAGAAATACTGTGTCTTGATTAATAAACAAAATTTCGCTTTAGCATGAAAACGCACCTTTGTTTATATTTGTTTAGCATTTGTCAGACTTTTTTTTTATATGGACTCAATCCCGCTTTTTGAGCAGAGCAGTGATTCTGCCAATGTCGAGTGTATTCTTGATATAGTTTACAATTAATAAAGGGTGTTTAGTTTTCATTGCTTTTCTTGGATTCAGTGAAGGCTACTCTTCCCGTAGAGGTTTCAAGACGCTAAAAAGTTGTCTTGAGACAAGTCACTTGACACTCGATGCGGCGTTTAATGCAATGATATTTTTATAGTTTTAGATCTTAATCATTTCACCAAATATTAGAACACAAACACCAAACATGCACTCTAAAGCTCTTAAAAACCATTAAACTAGATTAACCATACTTTTCGTCGACTACCCCCCACCGAATCCTGTCAGACTTTTAATGTTGTGCAAAGTTTGAAATGTATAGTTCAATAATTAAATTATAATTATTGTACATGCAAGGGTTAAACATATAAGGGTTTGTACCTTAAAATTAAAAAACGGAACCAATATAGGAACAGTTTGTTGGCCGTCTGTCAGTCTGTCGTTCAAATCCTTTATCTCGGGAACGCGTGAAGTTAAAATTAAAACCATGTGCTTTGGTTTACAGTCCCTTGAAGCTATGAAAAAATCAAACTTCTAAGTTAACGTTAAAAATTATACGGCCATTTATGCCGCAAAAAATGTATGTTTCGACACTCTCAAGGGAATTAAAATTCATAGGGTACTTTTCGTTAACTTATAACTATGAAATTTGGCAAGTAATATCGTCTTATACTAGTACTGGGAAAAATCTGAAAACTATAAATAACTAGCTGTTGCCCGCGACTTCGTCTGCGTGGTCTTTAGGGATATGAAAAATAGATGTTGGCCGATTCTCAGACCTACTCAATATGCTCACAAAATTTCATGAGAATCGGTCAAGCCGTTTCGGAGGAGTACGGGAAGGAACATTGTGACACGAGAATTTTATATATAAGATTAAAATAAAATAAAAATCTTTATTTCAGACGGTTTACATCCATCCTTAGTAAGAAAGATAAACTATAGATTTGTAATTAATTTTTGTAATTAATTTGTATTAAACTGCGAGACTCGATTCCTGAACTATTTGTGTAATTGAACGGAGCCTTCAGTGGGCGAGTCCGACTCGTACTTGTCCGGTTTTTTTTAATTATTCGGTTTATTGCTATGGTAATCCGATATAGAGTCAGCAAGAAAATTCTGAAATGTAAAAACAAAACTGAATGCTGCAAAATAATCTTCAAAGTTATTCTACAAATATCTCAATCGCTCATCCTGCATAGCTTTAATAAAATTCAAGTTTTATTAAAAAGTTTGTTAGTAAAAAGCATAAGTCACGTAAAAACATCAAAGGATATCGTTATAGAGGTCAATAAACTTTAAAAGTGACCCTTACGTGAAGAAGAGAATATAAAAGTACCTACATTATACTTACCCCTCCACGTATTACTATGTAAAGTAATAGTATGCGCAAAATAGTCACAGTTTGAGCAAAAGTATGTACCCGACCATATGAGTATAAAAGTCAATTTACTTTAGTTGATTACTTTCTGAAAGACCTCATAGAGGCGCTATAAATTTAAAACTTATTTGTGGAGACTGTACCCATAATATTTATTTTACCTATCAAAATCAAATCAAAAATAATTTTATTTCTCTAATTCATGTATACAATTTATCTTTACAATTTTTTTGAGTAGGTAGCTTTTAGTTTTAGGTTAGTTTATTTTTGTGTTATTAGAATTGTAACTGTTATATTCGAATAAATATTTATTTAATTGTAAATATGCTTATTTAAAAAAAAAACCTAATCAATTAGCGTCATAATTAGTTTTTTTTTTTTTTGGTTTATTGTGATAAAAAAAAACATGTTTTTGTACATTAAATGTGAACAAAAATATATATTTGTTTGATATTTTGGCCTTTTTTCAGCACTTTGAATGATAGATTTAGCTGCTTAAAATTGATTAGCATTTTGATTCTTATAGCACAATTTATAATAGCTACTTGAGACACAAGGTACTAATTATTGTCAAAATCGTAAAATTAAAACGTGTAGGTATCAAACCCATACCTTTAACAAAAAACTTTAAATTTATATTGTTAAATAAATGCCAGATGATTCATAAAATTTGTTTTTATTTTAAACAGATTTGTCAGAACTTTTATTTACATAAAAACTAATTAATTAAAATATGATTTAGCACAATATTTCAGTTATTATTTAAATCTCTAGAGTTAAAGCTATTAACATCAGCAGTTAAAATAATAAAAAGTCCAATAAATAACTCGTAATTTTACACGATAGTAGTGCAAAACTTTAACGCTCACAACATTATATTTTTGACTTTCATCTTTTTATTTTTAAGGGTGCGACATGACGTGTTGAGACTCCCCAAAGTACTTGTATAATTGTGTCGGGGATGCCTCACACTCTAACCTGTTTGATTTATAAAGATAGGATAAAGTTTAATGTAGAAATCTGATATAAAATAACAAACAATCAAAATAACAAACAAACGTGTGTGTGTGTGAGAGTCTGTGATCGCACGCGGTTAATTATAAAAGGTCATTTTTATTAGAACATTTACCTTAGAAAATGCTGATTTTGTCTTCGTATCACCCGTTTCATTGTAATTAACTGCACACTGTACTATTGTAGGAAACAATACATTACAGAATCGATTAGGCTCAATTGTAATTTTACTTTTTCGAAAATGTGTTACAAAAATTTAACCCAGTAGTTAAAGCAGTAACAAAACAAATAATCGGTCTTGTGTTAATGCAAAGACGTAGTTTGGTCGATTTTGAACTTTAATGTAAGACGGTAGAGATGTGTTTAGTTGGAGAACAGTAGGATTATTTGGGAAACTCAGACACCAAATACGTTTAAATACGCCCGAAGGTATGCAGTCTCAATAGTAGTAGGTATCGTGTGATGCTTGGCGTTCGATACGTTGCAGTAACAAGAGGCAAGCTCCAATTATTTGCAACGAAGCCTCCTTCAAGAGGAATCGATCCTGCGTTTGTTGTAGTGGTCGTTAACAGACGCCTCTCAACCTAAATTGGAACTCACAAACCTATTGTTGAACAATATAAGACTAATTGAATATTGCCAAAAATCTCGAAAGTATAATAATAGAAGCAAGTCTGTAATTGAGGTACTATTCATGAGCAATAATAATGCTTTTGTAAAATCAAATATCTAAATATAATCCTATTGACTCTGTCTCATCACGATTCAATTCATTGAGATTACAAATGACAAAAACAAAATTTAGATACACAAATCTAGGATAAATATGTGAAATGACAAAAATAAATCAGAGTAAAAAAAGCTATGGTTGTGATTGTAAACATAACTGTATGTGAAAGTTAAAGTTGAGAAAAGTAACAGCTGAAAATTATGTTTCCAGTTCTCTACCTTTCCGCGTGTACATGACAGACGCAAAAACAAAACGTATCGTTATGTCTACAGTTAGCAAATAAATCCGCGTAACAGGAGGCAAATTTCAAAAGTTTGTGATTTATCATAATCCGGATTTCCATTTGGCGAGCGGGTGGTCCATTATTCTATGTCAGAGACACGGCAAGGGTGCGTGCTTCGCAAAAAAAACGTTTTCTGCCCTATACGAGTGGAATTCGTAAACATCGAAGGGTACTCTCCGCAATTGGGCCGTGACGCGCGAGAACCGTGATAAAAATATGACGCGACATATTTGGTCGTTGAACTGACTGTCGCCAGTTTAATTTTATTAGAATAGTTAATAGATTAAATATTTTCAGAAATCAATTTAAAACTATAGTAAAATTATGCCAAAAAAAGAAATCTTTACAAGTCCTTTTATTTGATAAAATAACACGACACGATAATTGTAATTTTTTTTTTGTTTGCCCAAAAATTACTTCTACCTATTTTTACGATTCATCCTTTTTTCGTTACACGTTCATGTTTGGGTAACAGAAATGTATATGTGAACCAAACTTCAACTTAATTGGTTTAGGACATGCGAAGCAAATTGACTGTGACAGACGGACAGAAATACACCCGAATTATGATATTATGGTTCCGTTTTTTTATTCGGACGTTTGGAACCCTAAAACTCCTGTCTACTTGACGTTTGAAGTAAATGGCCCACGTCAGCGAAATGAAACCATAAAATAAAAGAAACAAAAATATAGCAACAGATGTAGCCCGTTAGCAGCATAGATGTCATAATAAAAGAGCAGCCACTTAAATTACAACGCGTATAAGATATGCGTTACCTCCGGGAAATCTTCCAGTACCGGGTGTAGTCGCCTCATAAAACCATCAAGTAACGAAGTCCCCGGGAGAGAGCAACCGACGTTTTATTTTTGTCAGGGAGGTCAACTACATCATACATTCATATATGGTAAGTTTAACGTCGACGCTGTGAGACATGATGACGCATACAGTTTTCATTCAGTTTTGGGAAGTATTGATTCAGAGCACATGTGTAGATTTTAGCACTGTGTTAGACGTATCGATCAGATAAGTCGATGTTTTTTACGTTACGTCCTTTTTTATCTGGAGTGACTTGTTATGTCTTGACATAAAGTTTGTTTTTAACATGATTTTTACATTCAAACTTTTTTGTTTTTTGCATTTACAATTATGCTAGTTTATTGAAATAATAGTAGTTTAGGAAAATAACTTTACTTGATTTTTTTTTCAAATATCTTTAATGTGATTCGAACTCCCGACCATTCGGTATCCGGGCGACTGCTCTTCCAACTGAGTTCTTCGAACTCGTGGGTTCGAATCCCACCAGAGGCGGTTGAAATTTTTTTTCAAGTAAAATTATTTTTATTTTCACATGTCCTTCAAATGAAAATAATACAGTCGTCACCTAACTTAGTAAGATAAAGTTTTTTCAAAATAAGTCACTTAAACAAGTTTAAGGCTAACGTTTAAATATCAACTACCTACATCAGTTGTCATACAGTTATTGTTTAAAAATCCTAGAAGTGGGAGCAGCTATTTTAAAAAAAGCTTCACACATGGCTCCTCATTCACAAACTGTACACTACTATACGGTACTCATAGCCCAACCAAATATAGATTCATCCAAATTTAGCGTAGACTGCAGTTCTCATGGCTGAAAATATATTTCGAACATCCGACGTGCTTGTTGAATAAGCTATAAGCTAGGAAACAAAATGAATCTAAACGTCCAGTAAGGATTTTCCATTGTTTTATTCAATTGTATACAATGTATCTGATATAAGCTATCCACAAACAGAAACTGTATCAAATAAAGGAGTTTGGTTCATGAACGATTTAAATCGGAGTTATTTTTTATAGAGAAAAGTTACCAAGTATTGCTGGGACACAGCCAAAACAAAGGAAGAAATTATAAAGTAGCTCGTGCCCAACAAGTTTCTGCGCGAGTCAAGCTGGGCGAGAGGCGTTTACTGGGACGAGATACGATGTATTATGGACTTAGTCTGAAATAAATGTTTTTTATTGTTATTATTATCATTTATTTACTATAAGCTCAGATTTTAGTAATTAGGAAAGCACGTTCATTCCCAGTTGGTAAAGCTGTCGCTGGTAATACCTAGCGTATAGGTCCCCTGCAGCGAAGGTCGCATGAGTCCCGCACGAGTATAGCGCATTATTTGGCTTATACTTAATGTTTCCTTGTTGTTAAACGTTGCTCAACAAAAAATAACTGCAGTATGGATGTACAGGGTGTCCCATAACCTTGTAACCACCTTTTAACATTTTTTTCTATACAAAATTGTCTGTTTGGTATTTTTTATGGGAAGTCATTTTTTTTTTTAAAGTCATTAAACAAAAGTTGTTTACTGTGATGTATAGATTATGTGGTTAGATGATCATTCATGAGTTACCTGTATACACGTGTATCCGAAATAAACGAAAGATACTCCACGTTTGTATATATTCTTTGCCAATCTAGCTTTGCCAGCATGATCACTAAAACATGAATGATATACCGATATATCAACACTAACTTTTAAAATAGCCGCCATATTGAATTTTAATCGAAACAGCGATCATAACATGTGACGTCGATTCAACATGGCCGCTATATCTATCATATTTTTAAAGTTAGTGTCAATATATCGCTAGGTATATCATATCGTGTTTTGGTGGTCATGCTAGGGGGGCAGAAAAATAAACAGTATTTTTTACATTTATATTTGTAGAAGTATTTATATTACCTTAAAGGATCAAAAGTAGTTTGAAGGCGTACCTATTTCATGCAGGATTGACGCTATCAGTTATCAACAGACCACTTCAACTTTCCTGCTCAAATTTTAACCCTAACTCAAAAAGAGAAATTAATTATTTTATTCCGGCTATAATCCCTTGTTTATGTTTTCAGTTAAGAGTTTTAGAGGCAGAAAGTTGGACGATAAATTCTCGCAATAAACAGAAGGTGATATTATTCATGACGTTTGTTAAGTTTGTTTTAACGGCCCCACCTTTTATAATTAGTTGATTTAGAATTCTTTTATTGTTGGCGCCTGTAAGCGTGAAAAATAACCCCAAAGTTGAAACTTCAGGTTACAGTTGTACTTTATCTTCGAAAGGAAATTGTTGGCTTCTTTGTTTTGGCAGTTCAATATTCAGCCCAAAGGGTTTCATTCACAATAATGTTAACTGCGAAGCGTAAACGGTAATGATTTTAATTCAATAAGTAGGAATTGTATAACGTAATTTTATTTTAGCGAATAAACCTATTTCATAAACATTTATTAATAAAGGTTTTCATTGTTATAATATATCAACCCTAATAATAATGATATTATTTGCTAAACCTAGTATTTCTGCATAGTATAGTAATAAACTCAAAATATCCTGTAATATAATGCATTCAGAATCTGGTTCTTGGTACACGGCACAGAGTACACTCGTAACAAACATTTTCTTTTATATCAGGAGTTCCCAAAATTCTGCGGACGAATGCCCAGGATTTGCCTGATAACCCGCAGTTCTCACCACACTCAGTGGCACTGGAGGATACCATTAGGTTTTTGGATGGACCTCACTCTGTGGTCCCACCATTCACGGCGGCCGCTACCGCGGCTGTTGCTACTAAGAATATTATGATTATAAATAGATTACATAAAACTATTAAAAAACCAATAAAACGGGTAAAATGAAAACCAATAAAATGAGTTTATTGCCCAATTTATTTCTGTAAATAGGCCTAAATTAAGCTCTTTTACACGTCCCAATAATTTTTTTACCCAACCACTGCTTCTGGAAAATATTATGGACTAGTGCCTAACTTGCAAGCTAGTGTGATATTAGCATCATGGTATACAATTAGTTTCTGTAACTTCGTGATTAATGTGGGTAATTAAAATAAAAAAACTTAACGTTATCTACTGGCTGCGCTTACGGAATACACTAAAGTCGAACGTCATGTCGAACTCACTTTGAAAAACCGACAAATACTTGCCTGCTATATAGTACACCTCCCTTTGGTTATAAGTAAATCATCAATATTAATAATCCATAACTGTGTATTTATGGGTCAACTAACCGAGTGACCGTGTCAACCAACCACGCAAGTAATTTAATATTCTGTTTCATTTATTATCACACTTAGCTACTGTTGACTGTAGCGTTTGGTAAATAGCTATGTTATTTTAGATCGATTTTGGGTAAAAAAAATAATGATTGTGTACGGAAAAATTTAAACTAGTAAATTAAACAGGATATTATTCTGCAACCCCGAAATTACTTTTAATATTTCTTGGCGGTTACATTAACTGTAACCCAAAACTAGTTATCTGTGTTTGATAAAACTTGGTGAAGAGGTAAGTAATGCTTTATCAACACAAAAAGGCACCCTTACACAAGCAACGAACTGTCAAAGTAGCGTGGCAAAGAATATAGACAAACGTGGAGTATCTTTCTTTTATTTCGGATACACGGTGTATGGATGGTGTTATCATAAATCCATACACCCTGTATCCGAAACGTCAACGGTCGTGTACCTAGGCGAAACAATTCCGTCATATAATATTTTTGGGTTACATTAACCATTTACGCGCCGCACGCAACGGAAGCTCTCAAAAAGAATCTATTTTCCCGTTTTGCAACATTTTTCATTGATGCTCCACTCCTATTCGTCGTAGAGTGATGTTATGTTATGTTCCTTGCTTACCTTGCTTACTATTTTATTTTTTATTTATTTAAACTTTATTGCACAGACATTTAAAAAAAAGTTGTACAAATGGCGGACTTAATGCCAAAAGCATTCTCTACCAGTCAACCATGGGGCCATACAGAGATGGTATAGGCATCAATCATCAATTTACTATCTAACACAACAAGTTTTTTTCAATTTGAGAATAGTGCGTTTAACCCAACCAAACAAGCAAACTCTTTAGCTTTATAATATTAGAATGTTTTGTTATCTAAAGCCATCATTTTAAATCCCACGGACCAGTTTCATCGTTTTTCTCCTCCACTTTGCATGGTCTTGCACGTCTCTAGTTGTGAGATTATTGGCATGCATATCAGCCCTCATGACGTCAAGATAGCACTTCTATTAGGATCCAGCGGTGGCGGCATGGCCAAACATTTGTTTCCCACGTAGCTTGCCGGTTTCCACAAACATGGCGGTACCAGAGTAGGTGACTCTCCAGCATTTTATCCGCAATATCACAGATATGAAGGCTGCCGCGGATGCACTGCGGACGCGGAAAGACCGCGTAAGCAACTGCTATACACCCACCGTAGCATATTAATATCTGTGACACACACGGCAACCTCTGCTTGTATCGCTCAAGTAGTGGTCTTCGCCACATTGAGCTACAGATCATCGCAATCAAGTGACTGCTTTTACTCGTTTACCCATCTCACCAGTTTGTCCCCGCAAGCATCTATAGTCCCAGTGGGATATCGTCAGCATACATCAGCAGCCATGGTGGCTGCTCATGTGAGTCTCTGATGCTATCTGACACAACGTCAAATATCACACTAAATAGAAAAGGACCGAGGGCGGAACCATGGTGTACTCCGACGGTGATAAAAAACGGTTGGTTGTTGCCAACAGCGATCCGAACCACAGAATCGGAGCTGCGGTAAATGTCTCTGATAATATCAATATGTGCCTTTTGATCGAAGCCTACCAGATCACTAAATGAATCCCTATTTCCCTTGGTCATCGCATCACGCGTGAACGGATGGAACAATTATTTCGCTAATTATTTTTTTGTTGTGTTAATTATTGTCAGGAGAAGGTTCTTCTAAAAGGAAAAATTAAGAAAGTAGCGCGGTTTTTTAAAATTAAAGGCCACGCGATCGAAGTGTTTGTTAGTTCGTTCCTAAATCATTCATTCATTGCGACGGCACCTTGATGAGTTGTTGTGTGCACGCCAGGGAAACTTACGAAAATAAGGTAACAACGCAATAACGACAACATGAAAATGGGGACAAACGGGAAAAACAAACCAGGACACCCACTACTGTAAGATAATAATGATTGTATTTCGAGAGTAAGTGTAATAATGCTCCCTTTAACAAACAACGTTTGTAAGCAAATAACATGCTTAATGAGGATATTGATATCATAGATAGTTGCGATACCTATTATTCAGACGTTGATAATAAGCGTGAATTATTTCAGAAATAACTAATAGGTACACGTGTATTGCTAGGTATCCACTAACCAAACAATATTATTGTCAATATACATATTTTGTAAATTGAAACAGAGTGGCTCAAGAAAGTGAGGATTGGAAAAGGTTGGAGGCGGCCTTTTCCGACTGGCAAACAGATCTGCAGAAAACAAGCAAGAAGCAAATACTAGAATTACTAGATTAGTTAGAACAAACACAAATCTTGTAAATGCAAATAATTTATCTGAAGAAGCTATATTATTATCATTTTATTTTATTGGATAACATTTAAAGTTGCTAATAATTCAACTTGTTTAGGTTCATAGTTTAACTTATAAAACAGGCGTGCTCTTTACATTATATTGCCGGATTATTATTATTTTTTAAGTCTTAGCAACATCAGCTATTTATTTATAAATCTAGATATCTTTGTGAATTCAGAGTCAAATATAAAAATACACATTACCGACTATTCATTTAACTACGGCAAAGCCAAAAGGAAAAGTTATGATTTTAGCAGTATCTGACGAGTATGTTTGAATGTATGTACGTATGTTGCACACTTATTAAATACCAAAGGTATTGTTATACCAGTTTTTATGTTTGTTTGTGACAGCTATTTGTCATTCCAAATAGGAACAAGAAGTCGTAAAATAGTCAGTTACCGCATGTTAAGTATTAAGGTAAATTAATGCAATGTAGTGACTTTGTTGAACTTCATAGTTCAGGGTCTCTCGATGGAAAAAGGGACATCCCTATTCGCTCTATTCGCCATCGGAAAGCATAATTGCCGTCTGGAAATGTTCTAAATAAACTGCACAGGTTATTCTTAGATCGACTTCTAAGAATAACCTGTGCAGCTGGAAATAATCAATGAGCGGATGCGATTGCTTTGCTGCTCCTCAAACCATGGCCATTCTTCTGTCATATCCCGCACAGCTGTACGTAAACACAGATTCCTACTTCACGGCGACAGAAACGATGTCCAGGTGGTGAAAATTAAATACTTTGTTGGTTATCGACTTCTTCTTTCCCGTTCCTAGTCCCGTAGTCGGGGTACGCTTTGAACATGATCCATATCATTTGATCTATAGCTACCATAGAAGTGGCATGTCTAGTTACACCATTTGAAGCGATTGCCATTAGAACTCCGTTACCCTTAGACAGGGGAACTAGAGCATTTTTGAACCATGGCTACACGTCCAGTGATCTGAATGTGCAGATTCCTTCACAATCTTCACCGCCAAGCAAGAGGTATAAATTCGCACATAGATTTAAAAAAAACACGACTCACGGCTAGATAGATTGAACTCTTTATTTTCACTTCAGTCTGAAGACAGCATGGTGGCCACCTTGGGATACCTTTGAAGACCCACGAAAGGACTTAGTTATGGACCCAACGTCAAAACCCGCTGGTTTAACACTACACTACACATCACGTATGGGTAAGGTTAAACAGGTTCAGGACAGGACACGGCCGTTCCAATCACCACCTTTATAAGTGGGGGGCTAAGGGAGTCATCGGCCTGTGATTGTGGTGCCGCAGACCAGAGCCTGGCGCACGTTGCCAACGATTACCAGCTTTACTATTTTCCTGGTGACCTGCGGGAACCTAATCTTTTCACTCCAGTCGCTGAGCACTGGTTCGCCAACTAGCACTCGATATTTTAATTAGGATTCAAGTAGCTAAATTCCATACGATATGAATATGATTGTACACTACACAAAAGATGAAAGGTTATACTCAGATTCTAAAAAAAACGAAAAGAAGACTACGAACATCCATTTTAGGCATGTGTAGTTAGAGCGTACAGCATGCATAACGCAATCCCACTTCTCTTCTTCAAGATTGTTATACCAAAGGTCTTTCAACAAAATGTAAAGGTAAACGTGACAATCGATACTTATATCCAAATCGCTTCACGGTCGCTTTGACTGAATCCATAATCCAGCCCAATTTCCTGATATTCAAACCGTGCCGCTAACAAAAAGAGCTGCCTTGAGTTGATCACCCGTCAGACCCGCGAATCCAAACTTGAGACTTACCAAGATTAACTTTCTCTCAAAACAAAGCCAACGCTAATCTAGGCTTACTCGGGTAACTTTGGTTTTCTATTAGTCAAAATCGATTTCCCTTGTATTTGCAAATGATGGGTCTCTGGACTTAATTTGTTATTCGGTTGTGACTTTTGGGTTATTACGGGCTTAATTATACATTCAATATTTGAATGGATTGTTTTAAAATCTTAGCTGGATTAAGCCGATTTGTATTTTGTCTCTTTTAGAGGTAAATCGAAGTTTGTTTTAAACTAGCTGTGGTCCGTTACTTTGTTCGCGTAGTCTTTGCAAAACCATAGTCAGTCTAAGTGGTCCTTAACCTGGCGAACGAAGTGGCGAGAAACAGCTAGTTGTGTTAAAAAAATTTCACATCCAAAGGTTTTTGCCAACTGAACAGCACCAATTATAATGGCAGGTATTATTAATACAAATACATAATAATTACTGCAGTCTACATAATTACAGCGTGCTTTGGAAAGGGCTATGCTCGGTGTTTCTTTGCGAGATCGAATCAGGAATGAGGAGATTCGTAAACGAACAAAAGTTGCTGACATAGCCCAACGGATAAGCAAACTGAAGTGGCAGTGGGCGGTGCACATAGCACGTAGAACTGACGGCCGATGGGGCAGAAAGGTTCTGGAATGGAGGCCACGTACCGGCAAGCGCAGCGTAGGACGTCCACCTACAAGGTGGACAGACGACCTGGTAAAGGTTGCAGGAAGCCGCTGGATGCGGGCCGCTTCCAACCGGCCAATCTGGAAGTCACTGGCTGAAGCCTATGTTCAGCAGTGGACGTCCTATGGCTGAAATGATGATGATGATGATGAATAATTACTGTATTATTGAATAGATTTTAATGCGAGATAAAAAAGAATACAAAGTGTAACCTAACTAACGAACATCCATTTTAAAGGCTGATTCTGGTAATCTAATGAAATAACTTCTTTTGTAGGATCAACACAGAAATTTTCAACAAAAAAATCTTTATTTCCATAAGTCTAATCAGCTGTTACGATTTGTATGGGGACACTAGTTTTCTTTTTTGAGATGTTGGTCCCACTTAAAAAGTTGTTGTATTTGAGCACAAGAATTAGTTCGAACACAGCACAGAGATAATAAGTAACTTAATGTCGCTAATACATGAAATAATAATCATATAAATTTTATCATTAAATATCGGCTGTTTGGTAATTTTGTATGGAAAGTCTATAAATATTCATGTAGATTTGCTAAAGTCATAGAACAAAAGTTCGCCGTGATGTACGAAATATGTGATTGCAGCAGGGTTGTCCTTGAGTTGCGGGTCTCCTGTATACAGGGTGTACAAGAGAATAGGACACTCCTTAAAATTGCGTGATCAGCTGATCATATACAACATCTTTTTTGGGAGCAACATCGAATTCTTAATTTTTTTTAGATGCTCCAAAAATAATCATCGAGGTAGCGAATAAGTTTGTATGGAGCATCTAAAATACTTTTTTTTCGATTTCGATGTTGCTTCCATAGAAAAACTTGTTGTATATGAGCAGCTGATCACGTGGTTTTAAGGAGTGTCCTATTTTTTCGTACAATCTGTATACAGTTCTGGAAACATAATTAAGAACGACTTTCAGTCTCAATAAATTAAAAAAACAATCTAACAAGGTAAGTGAGCGTATCATTTCAGAACAAGTTATTTTAAAATAGCACTTATGTCTAAACACTTTTTTGCCAAACCGCCAGTGATGTTAAGTTTTTATAGGACACCAGCTCAACAGAAAGTGCGTAATCCTTGCAATTTATTTTACTGCTTAGAAGGGCACGTGTTCCTAATAATACGTGACGTCATTATCTTAGGATTACAAAGGGATTGTCGTCACATTCGAGTAACTTTTTTAATTAGGATTGCGCCGTTTCCACTTTTATTTTGCGAACAATTGTTATTGTGGTAATAGCATGTGTGTGTTAACTTTGCTTTTCGAACTAAATGTTTAAATGGTGATTTTATTGGTTTTTTTGTCTGCATGATTTTTACGGATGTCTATATAAATTTTGAATAATAGACGCGTTTTGAAGGTTACCTTTAATAACAATACAATAATGTTGTATTTAGTCATTAGTATGACCGCCTATATTTTTTTTATCTTCACTGCAGATAATTTTATCCCAAAAACTTTTCTAAGTTAAAGCTGATTTAGGTTTTAGTTTATTAAATTTTTTAGTTATGTTGTATTATTCTGAATTACAGTCTTCTAAAACTAATAGATAATGAGTAAAATCTAGCTCTGACAGAGACGGACGGATAATAGTAGTAATCATAGTTAGTTAGTTTAGCTGGGCTTTATCTGCACTTTGCCTCTTGATTGAGCCATTGTGCATGCTACATATTCTTTCTTACTCCAACCAGCCCAGGCTGGTGAAATTGTGTTAACATAGCATCCAAATATGTACCATTTTAGCAAGCATGATCTACATGCTAATTAATTTATAATTTAATCTCGCTTTAAATATTGCAAAGATATAAGACTCGTATTAGGTTTACCTACTCTAGCAGAATACTAGGTCTTGAACTGACAGTTCTACAGATTAACAGTTTTTATTTACAGGAGAGAAAAAAGAGAGTCAAGATTAGATTAGAAAGTGACTATAACAGGGCCTAAACTTCGAGTAAATATTTTGTCTTTTTTTTCATATAAAAACTATTTATATATGTGTGATTACTGAATGTATTACATTATTTTCAAATTAAAAACTATTCAAAATTGAATACAGTAACTCGTGATTGAAATTTGCAAGTTTCCCAAGCGATATCGAGCAAAGTTCAAAGCAATATTCAAGATCAATAGCTTGTATCGCATCTTAAGACGCAATTGATATCTAATGGAGGTGTTCTCCCATGTTAGCGCCCTTTGCTGTGCATAGTAGTATAAAGTAATCCGATTTCATTGGTAGTTCCGACAAATTTGGCTGAGCCTTCGTTGCGGATCGGCTACCGGGCAACTGCAAATCTAACCTGTATTATATATTTCCTTCCTGCTATGATAATAATAATAATAATAGAGAATGCTGTTTAGCATTAAGTCCGCCAATTGTACCTACCTGTGCAATAAAGTTTAAATAAATAAATAAATAAATAATACGGGCCAACAGCGCGTGCATCAATTTTGCTGATAACTGTTGTGTACCAATGCCTTCGAACCGACGATAGATTATCCGCTATCCCGCTCTTATTCATCACTATAGAGCAAGACACTGCTAAGGATCGGAGATTTTCAAACTAAAGGCCTCTCGTCTTCAAAATGGTTGATAATCTGTTTACTAAGCGCATTCAAAATGGCTTTACGTTAACCAATTCGGAGCCTCTAATTTTAGAGATTAAATCTCTAAACTTAGATAATGAAGCCACTACTTTTAATGTTTTATTTAATGTCGAGAACCATGATTAGGAAATTTCCTAATAGACAAACAAGGAAAATGTTTGATAAATTATATAAATTATGTATGGTCTGTGAACGTTCCAGTTTATTATTATATATTTTCCTCAAGTTTCAAATAATTTATTTGTGGTAAGTAGGAGTACAGAGTTAATTGTGTAAATGCTTGGTTTTATCGTTAAAACACATATCGTGGTTTTTCTTTATGTGATAAATATTAAATTGTAGAAATACTTGGTGTGATGGTTAAAACAAGTTACCCAAGTTATTATTTAATTTTACATGGAAATCATTTGATTACTTACTATCTATTTTTCTTCAGATCTAAATAAGTAAAATAATCAATTTTCAATAAGCAACACTCACTTAACTTCTTACACACGAATGAATCTCTTTGAAACATCATTCTTAATTTTCTTCGACACGCAATTTTTTGAAACAAGCTTATAAATATTTACTAGATGTTCGGCGAAATATGAGGGCCGTTCAGACTCGCCGAGAATAGCGTCTACTAACAAAAATTACTACTCTACGGCACGTTTTTATTGTAAATAGAAACGTGTCTTGAGACTAAAGTTAGAGTGACATTAGGCTGTGCTGACGATGTCATATCCAGTTATATCTACGCACTTTAAGTGACAGAAATCAACTGAAAATATTGTTTGTTTAAGCTTTTTGACCATTCTAGAACCTTTTTGTCTCATCGGCCGTCAGTTCTAGGTGCTATATGCCCCGCCACTTTAGCTAATCCATTGGGCTATATATGCCACGTACCGGTAAGCGCAGCGTAAGACTTCCACCCACTAGGTGGACAGACGACCTGGTAAAGGTCGCAGAAAGACGCTGGATGCAGGCCGCTTCCAACCGGCCAATCTGGAAGTCAAAGGGGGAGGCCTATGTTCAGCAGTGGATGAAATGATGATGATGATTATTATTGTTTTTCTTTTTGACGTAAAAACCATTACTGCTTAGTACCTCGGTTCACTTTTGGCTAAATTCCAAATTGACTTCCAAAGTTAAGAGGATAATTCTATAGGGTGTACAAAAGGCACCACAACACCACGTGACCAGCTGCTCATATACAACAACTTTGACGGGAGAAACATCGACAACGTATTTTTTTTTTTCAAATGCTCCATGCATTATCATCGTAGTAGCGCATAAGTTTGTATGCCGCATTAAATTTTCAAAATTAATAAAATTAGTTTTTCATTAAACAACAAAAAAAAAATTTTTGATATTGCTCCCATAGAAATTCTGACGCACATCGCAAGGCAACTTTTATTATATTTATGTTTTGGTAACAGTTTAAGACAAGTTTATTTTTGTCTCTGCGCACTCTAGTACTCTGTGCATCACATGCTTTAGCGAACAAATCCCTATGTTGATAGACAAAATGAATGAGTAGTAAGTAGTTTTCTTTATTGATTTACAGGTGAGAAGTGACGTTTATCACTCCAGCCCTAGCATGGCCACTAAAAAACGATATGATATAGCGATTTAATCAACACCAACTGGAATTATTTTTTTAAATATGATAGATAAAGCCGCCATTTTTAATTTATATCGTAACAGCGACCATAAAATGTGACGTCACCGGCACCGCGATTCAACATGGCGGCTTTATCTATTATACATATTTCTATCGATAAATCGCTATATTATATCGTGTTTTGGCGGTCATGTAGACTAGGTTATATTTTTATACATACAAAAGATAACTATACATATAAAATATAATAATAGAGCTAGGTACTTATTTTTGTTGATGTCATATTATTACGAAAAATAGGAAAAGTTATTTTACTGAGCGATTACTTTTCTTAGTAATGTGACATTTTGTATGGCGCACCTACGTTTCTTTCGCCATCACATATTGAAGATTAACGTCAAGTATTTGGGTTAAGATATTCACAGTGAGACATTATTTTCCTACAGTTTATTGTGTTACATGCACAACCTACGTAGTTTGTGTACATTTGCTTCTATAAGTCTAAATAATGTCGTGTTATAGAAACAAACTATATAGGGTAATCTTTAGGGCGGTACAATGCGGTACTACGCCATAAAAAAATTGGTTAATAAAAACAAGTTACAAACTATATTTTTTAAAGTAAAAACTCCTAGACTCTAATAATAAACCCTAATTTTGCAAAAAATTACAACATTATATTATGTTTATTGCACCAATCAATAGTATTGGCAGTGAGGACAAAGACTTAGAAGTAGAAATCATGTAATAAATGAAAGCAAAAGCTTTTGCTTTTAGGTTTTATGAGTTGATTAAAATGTCTATTTACTTAAATTTTAATTAAAATAATGATTTATATTCTCACTCAACATCACGGTACAAAATTCCAACAATCTTGGTTACGATAATTGATTTATTAAGACATAGTTCATTACTAGACTTCATTATCATCATAATTTCAGACATAGGACGTCCACTGCTGAACATAGGCTTCCAGATGACTTCCAGATTGGACGGTAGGAAGACTATTACTACTAGACTTAATCATTATCACCATAGCCATAGGACAGTGCAATGTGCAGCTTACATTTTCACCGTAATAGCATCCTCATGCAAATTTTCTTATGGTTACAGATTTGGCTGAGTTTCTAATTAGTAAATTTTGGTGTAACATTGGATCATGATCTACATCAAGGGTTGCAAATCTGATCATCATCATTATTGCGCATGGCATTCTTCCTGCGTGGATCAGACGTCGATATCCAGGTTTTTATTTCTAGCCTATGGTTTCTTCTAGTTTATGGGTGGAGAACCCTGAGAAGGGCTGTTGTTTATAGAGTAGCCCTGAGAAGGGCTGCTTGACGTAGGGAAGTCCTGAGAAGGACTGGTTAGATCTATGGTGTTATCGCAGGGAAAGAACCGAGAGATTCATTAGGAAAATTTCGGTGAGCCGGTTACAGTCAAGAACGTTTATCCGGCATGAGCCGTTGCCCGGGGTGGACCTCGAGGAGGTGGTTCTAGACCAATTTCCAGGCCCGCAAATCTGATTAACTGATCAAGCATACGAAATCGAGACACAATAGAAATACTATTGTCATGCGGTCTCATGAGACCGCTTGGATAATAACGGGTTCACTAAGGTATCTAAAGAATTGTATGTATATTTTCCTAAAAAAACGTTTATAAATGGGATTATAAAGTCCTAAACATAATTGTTTATTTTAGGAAACGAACTTTTGCTTAATAAATGAAGAAATAACTCATTGTTTCTCGTGTTGTACAGTAATAACAGATTGAATTAATCATTTTTATTACCCAACATATCTAGCACATTCGTGACCGCACGAAAAGTTTGTACGGTAGACGCACATTGAATGGTCTTATAAAATATTAGGATTTTTAGTAGGTCAAACTTAAAATATAAACATGCTACGACAAACCGTTAGAATAATAATTAAGAATATTTTTTTAAATAAAATATAGGTCGCTAAGCTATTCATTTTGTTTTTTTAAGAATCGTTTGCTGTGTGGGTACGGCCGTAAAGAATACACTTCCGCACCGCCAACGGGAGGCGTGTCGTAAGAGGCGTTTGATTCCTGTAGCACAAGACATCATTATTTATCACACATCAAAGTTCTACGTACGCAACGAAAATGGAATTAAGTCGAAAATTTTATGATTTTAAAAGTTATCTCTCTCCGCAAGACTGTGCCGCTCGTCTTCAAAATGCTTTTGAGAGAGAATCACCTTATTTGAGCACCGTGAGGCAATGGTTTGCTGAATTTGAAAGAGGTCAGGTTTCTTTATATGACGAATTTCGTGAAGGGCGGCCTTCAACTGCCGTCAACGAAAATAATGTGGCTACTGTTAAGCGGCTAATTGAAGAAAACCCGCGGATTACCTATGAGGCAATTCGAGGACTATTGGGGATTGATATGAGCCAAATTCAGAAAATTTTATACGAAGAATTGAAAGTTCGGAAACTTTGCTGTCGTTGGATCCCTCATGAACTGACAGCGGAGCAGAAGCGGGCTCGCGTGGAATGGTGCTCACAGATGCTACTGAAGTACGACCACGGACATTCTAATGCTGTTTATGACATTGTCACAAGATACGAAACGTGGATTTATTGTTTTGAACCCGAAAAAAAAACAGTAATCTTGTGAAAGGGTATTTGAAAATGAGAACAGGCCAACAAAAGTGATGCAGGCGAGAAACGTTGGTAAAAAAATGATCGCGTTTTTTTTCTCAGCTACGGGTTCCATCTGTACAAGTAGAATGAAGATCAAAAGAGTGTTAATGCCGAGTGGTAATTACGATAAAGTGGTATTCTACCATTTGTTTAACCAGGGTGTTAGAAAAAGTTCGCGAAAGACGACCCAAAAGCCGCGTTCTCCTACATCATGACAACGCTTCGTCCCACACGGCCAACAAAACAAAATCATTTTTAGCTTCCGAAAAAGTACAACTCGTTACCCATCCTGCGCATAGCCCCGACCTAGCCCTGTGATTTCTATATTTTCCCCAAAATCAAAGATTTGATGAGAGGTTTTACTTTTACCAACTCCGAAGAGGCAGTGATAGCGTTCATCAGCACGTAGAAAACATGCCTTTAGATCTGTGGTCCTCCTGTTTTAAAAAATGGTTCGATCGCATGAAAATTTTTTTAAAATTTAAAGGAGAGTATTTTAAAAAGCAACAAACATAATATTTTGGTTATAACATGTTGTTTTTTTAAGTTACGCAAAACTTATAGTGTGACCTACGTAAAACGAGATTAGGCCCCTAAATGACTCGAGACTCAACCTAAAAAATTATTGATTTAAACATTAAAACCTTGCTAAGAATCAAACATTAATAAAAAGTAATCAGCTACCAAAAAAGGTTCGATAATAATAAACGACTGTAAATTGAGATAATTTTCAAAGTGCTAACATATTAGTTTTTTTTTTATTAATCTTCAACGGCACACAAAAAGAGGATCTGCGACAAGCCTTCAATATTTTGTTTAACGCCTTAGTGTAGGTATTTTAATATGTTAAGCATTGTGTATTTTCTTTATTTATTTAAACTTGATCGCACAGGTGAGTACAATTGGCGGACTTAATGCTATACAGCATTATTTACCAGCCAACCTTGAGATAATAGAGATAGTGTAGTGAGTATGAAGTAACTGACAAGCTTTTTGCTTAAGAAAAAACTCTAATTAAAATAAACATTACATACCAATACAAATAAGTAAATATGGCCAACGAGATTATATTACATAAATAATAATGAATATATACATACGGGGAAGTCGAACATTGATAGGTGAATGTATAAAAAAATATGTATGGCTGCGTGCAATTGACTAACTTTTTTTTACATAATTGAAAATTAAATTTATTAAATAAGAAGAGAACTTTACAAGCCTTTTTTTGTTAAATAATTAACGCCAAAAAACTGCCTGGATTTGCCATAGGTGACGTATTTATTTATTCCTATAATTCGACACTCCCCTAGGGACACTAGTATCCATTATTACCAATTCGTGATCACCCCCACTCAATTCTGCGGTAGTCAGACAGCCTGTTGTACCCTAATCGGGTTCTTGCGTGACCCATCCTGACGCTTCAATTAACAAAATGGATAATCTAAGACACGACGAGGCGACAAACTTATATTCCATGATTAATTAATTGCGAGCGGCACGTCCACACTAATTGCCAACTTCATCTTTGATTGCGTGTGTAATTGTTTCCGAGCCTCGTTGGGCCAATTGAGTTGGTTCTTGACAAAAGTTTAACTTTGTTAGTGTTAGGTGAAACCAAACTCGGTTACTACCTACTCAATCCAGTGAGAATTGAGTGCGTAACGTGCTATTAAGTCTTAATAATAGACAGTTATTCGCATAGTGTTTTATTTACTGCTGTCCGTTAAAATGGCCTTTTAACTTCAGCGCAAGGCTGGTTATTGCAGAAGACACTTAATCTGAAATACAAGTAACACTACTATCAGATATATCGACGTAGGCCGAGTCTGAGGGTGGTCTACGTTTTAGTCAGTCAGAAATAGATTTAACTAAAACCGCAGAATACCTAATATTTTAAGCCACGATACGGAGTTCTGCCGTGTAGACACACAATACTAGCTTCCATATAACCAATTTCGACTTTAATAGTAAGTAAGTATAAATAAGTAAGTATTGGACAACGTCACATACATTGCTCTAAACAACGACGGTATCACAACACCCAGATCTGAGACAACATGGAAAAGTTCGTTTTTTACATCGACCCGACCGAGATTCGAACACGAGACATCAGGGATGGCGAGGCTAAGTCTTTATGATCTAAGTCTTAAAGAATTTGAACATAATTATTAAGACAGATAGTCAGCCGGAGCGACGTAAACGGAACCGTCGTTTCCGCAGTGTGACATGCACGGCGTGTTGCTGCCCCGTCGTCGTCACGTCCCGCCGCCTGTGTGCCCAGACCTTAGGTTGATTTCAATGCCAGCGGCAGCGGTAGGCGACACCGCCGGTATACATTCACCGACTTTGACCGCATGCTACACCTAATATTTCCATTTGTCCTTTATCCTATACATTTGTGAATGGCTTTTGCCGCTGTCACCGGTATTATACCCTAAGATAACAGCGGCAGTTGGTGCTGTGAGGAAGTTAAGCACTTTACTACCTACTAATACCTAACACCTAACATATGTCGTCCCACCAACAAGTTGGTTGGCCCTAGACTATAAGTTGGTCATTACACTTTGGACTGGATTGAAGCCTGAGCCGAATGTGAGGGCATAATGGACCCGAAAGTGTAATGACCAATTCTCACGCGTTATGTTTCATGAAACTTTATGATTTGAGTTCATTTCTTTCTTAACACAAATTACAAGTTAATGGCCTCCATACAAGTTTCAGTGCCTTTAGAATGATTAAATATTTTCCACTTCAATAAAAGTAATTATAACAATTATGAACAGTGGGAGCACTTTGTAAGTATTCAAATTTATGAATGTTAATTTACGGTAATCTTTTATTACGGGTCCAAAAAAATGAGCGTAGACTATTACGAAAAGGCTGGATAAACTTAAAATTCGTAATAAAGTTCTTTTGTTTCGTCATCTAATTGGGTTTTGTTGAGAATTTCTGAGTTTTGAAACGAACATTTCGATAAAACGATTTTTGTTTGGCACGTGTAACAATATAGTGGCTCATTGGCGCTTTTGATTTTTTTGTTGCAACGGATAAAACGTTATCGAGTCAGTTGTGATTAAGCAAATATCCTAAAACAAAAAATAAACTTGACTTTTTACCATCTACAGATATAATTTTGACGATGATAAACCATCCAAATGGGTGTCGGAAGTCACGCAATGGGTTCTATGGTATGTTCAATAAAGCCGCAACGTTAGGACGTCCAAATCTAATAAAAATAGCATTGCTACCTTTTAGTTCGATACAGAAAACTCTCAAATACCTATAAATAAACTAGCTGTTACCTATGACTTCATTCGCGCGATCTACAATTCAATTTAGAAACCTTCCCTGGCAAAACAACTCACCTAAGTTTTATCGCAATCGGATGAATGCTTTAAGGACGCTCCAAAGATAAACAAAAATTCATTTTGGGCTGCCTTTTACGTTATTAAATCTAAGTACTCATACTTACTAAAATATAAACTTGTAAGTAATTGATATTGTGTTCCACAAATACAAAAACATTTTATGTTTTACCAGGAAAAGACCTCAATTTCACTGATGCGCGAGCAACGGTGGATAAGATTTAAATCCGTCCACCGATTCGAAACCAAAATACGATGGCTTTATAAACGATCAGTTTGCTTTCACAGTATGGGCTGATTAATGAATGAATTTAGCCTGGCCAATGCATGTGGTGAATTGTTGGGGAGCAAAATGGTGCGGCACACGAACGGACAGCCCGGTTTCACGTTGACTGGTCGAATGCGCTAATTTGCAATGCGACTACTGCACTTTTCATCGTCCCATCGCGTTGCAGCATCTGTTTTTGACAGCTAAAGCGGTAAATATATCGATGCTGCAATTTGTTTCGTCTTTGCGGCGTCCGTTATGTCACGGGAGGCACCCAATTGGTTAATACTCAATACTTTATTGCATCCATAATGTAAATATGGGTGTTTCATTTCGGGTAAAAGATCATTACGGACCCTATTGGGCAGAGTTTGTTAAAAAAAGTATTTGTCTAAAGTATATATCTAATAATTATTGAATAAATATTCTATAAATCTATTTGTTATTTTACTTTTTCATTTAAATAGACTTTTATACTATAGTAACATTTCGAAGAGAGTCATTGTTTTCGGAATTTTGCGAATGTGTTATATTTTTTTTCTATAGTTAATAATTTTTTGGTAGTATTATATATTGTTATTGACATATTTAGGGACTTGAAGAGGCTAAACCGGGAAGGGGGAATTGTTCGTAGTGTATTCTTATTACGGAGGCGTACCTTATACATAATGTCTTCTTTAGTGTGCAATCTGCAAACTGAAATGTGAAGTGGAGGGATTGAAAGCAATTAGCCGTTTTACAACAGTTACAATAAAACCTCTTTATTTTTTTTCTTTATCTTTCGTCGGCCAGCCGGATATAAATATGTTACGGTCAAAGTGATTAATGCGATTATATACTATTAAATATTTTACAAGTAACATTAAATAGTAATATACTACTTTTGTATGGTACTTGCTCGTTTTCTTGTAGGTTTGTGAGACATTTGTGTTATTAGACTAATCGTATTTTATGAGTCAAGCCTTATCCCACTATGTGCATATAATAGACAACGAGAGTTCCTTATGTTTTTTTAAAATAATTATTGTGGCAGTTAGACAAAAATAGTTTTGCAAAAATCTAAAAACAATAGGCAATTTGACAACTACCGATAGACAATTGCAACCCGACGAGCTGAATTTAGTGTTGTACGCTGATAGTAAAACTACCGATAGTGTCGATGAAAACAAGTCATAAATAATAATTGATTACTCTAGCGTGGCTTTTATTGATGGCACAAACCTAATGTACAACTAACTACAAACTCTGTTCAGAGAAAAACGAAACAAGATTAAAGTAATACTACTATACAGGGTTACATTGCAAAGGGGTGCCAAATTTAAAAAATAAGATCTAGGAAACAATATAAAGAAGCGTCTTAATCGTTATTATTTTTAATAATCGTATGTTAAGAAAAAAATGGAGAGGTCTGGGGGAAGCCTATGTTCAGCAGTGGACGTTCTATGGCTGAAACGATGATGATAATGAAGAAATAAAAATACTTTAACATACCTATGCGAAAATAAAGTCAAAGAGAGACTACGAAAACCGCGCGGTCATTTATTAGAGGCGTAGGTACGGCATGCCAACAAGGACCTTACGCAGTGCACATGCGCTGCAATTTTTTCATGAATGAGTTTAAACTATCCACGCGTACGACTTTTAACAGCGGATAGGAAAAATAAAATGTGAAAAAAACTTTTTTTTGTTCTTTGCATAGTTCGATTAAGTTACTGATTCTGAGCCAATCCTAAAAATTTGGCACCCCTTTGCAATGTAACTCTGTATATAAGAGCTCAGGATTAGCTCCCTCGTCGCAAATAGTGAAACACCGCAAAACATGCTGTACCACTAGACGCCACAGTAACAGCTACGCGCGGCGCCAAATAGCAATTGCTGTCGAAAAAATACGTGGATATTTTATAATTCCTTACATATTTCGTCCCTCCTCATCCGTTGATGGTGCTATGCTAAATGGGGAAGCGCCAAATTACGCACTCCTCTCACTCGCAACTCTCCCAACGATTTGCGTCTAGTCCATACTTAGATAGTCTTTTTCCTAGCTAATTTGAATAACGCTAACATCCCTATAAACATTATCTTCCTGTGCACACACACTCGCTGTTTTGTGTACGTTTAAAAGTAATGACAGTCTGGTATCTTATTGTGAATGCATTGGAAGAAAACAACAGAACGTTCTCGACGACCCACCAAAATGCCGTTCTAGCATTCCACATACAACTCAAATATTTATTCTAGGTCGTCGTCGTTGACGAAATAAACCTGTGGCAACTGAGTACAGGTTACAAATATAAGAAGCGGCAAATAGAATACAATCACTGTAAGTGCACTCGTGGAGGAGTGCAGTCGGTTATTTCTAAAGACGTCTGTTGAAGTATTTCCTTTGCTCTAAATGCTCTGACATTTTTCTTTGCAAGACATACCCGCTTGGGGTTAGGGTTGCAAGATAAATCAGTGGTTTTCTTCATATATGAAGAGGGAAAACAGTAAAATGAGCATTTTACGGGCATAAATGTATATTTTTATAACAACATCGTAAAGTAATATTGATTTAACTATAAATAAAAGATGGGTTAAGAAGTTAATTATGGGGTTTATTTTAATAAAACTGGCATCACTAAACTATGTAGTGACGCTTTCACTGTGTGTCAATACAAAACATGGTGATATTGAAAATTTGTGATGTGTGTGATGTGATGGTGATCTTGAAACAACGTGTTGTTTTATGTCGGGATTATATTTAAAGTTAATTCATTAAAAGATACTAAGTATAGTCAGTACAGTCAACACCTACAACAATCAACCTAACACAAAATCAAAAATTTTCTCAAATAATATTGACTTCTTTTTGTAGAACTTTATGTTCCAAACCGGACGAGAAATATTATCATTTTGTGGTAGGTAAATTATCTGGTATTTTTTTGGTTTCTGGTTCGACGACCTCCACAGCCGAAAACGAGTACGCTGGGCTTGGTTTCGCCATCTCTGAGTTCCCGAGTTTGATTCTCGGTCGAATCAATGTAGAAAACGAACTTTTCTATGTTGTCTCGAGCCTGGGTGTTGTGGTACCGTCGTTGTTACTGATTTCTAAAATACAAGTGCTTAAGCTACTCACCATAGGATCAAAGCAATAAATATGATGTTGTCCGATAATTATCTATTTATATTTTACTATACTCTACAAAAAATACATTTTTAATAAAATATTTAAGAAGACGTAGGAACACGTCCTGGTAAAGTGGTAAAAGTCGCAAGAAGACGCTTAATGCAGGCTGTTTTCAACCGACCAATCTGGAAGTCAATGAGGAAGGCCTATGTTCAGCAGTGGACGTCTTATGGCTGAAATGATAATGATGATGATGAGGTTTCTACTTATTTTGAGACCGGTAATATTTGACTATGACTATGGTTACCTATTTGTCAAAAACTTGACCTATTTAAAGTGTTGAATTATTTAATTAGGAGCAAAAAGTGTATTTTTCGACATTTTTAACCTACCCATATAGTCAACTATCCCTTGTCTTCTTTACATCTTTTTCGAAGTTCACCTGCAAATAAGGTAGACGATGTATTTTAAAACAGTTTACCCTTGTTTGGTATAACAACTGTTGATGTAATGTTACTAATACGAACAACGTTTAAGAAAATAATCACTTTGTATAATATTGATTAACATAATTTTCAGTTCTTCGAAAATTTTTATTGCGATAATAACATTTGCGCTATTGATCAAAAAGTATTATGTTCAATTGATGTATTGTTCAGGTGGTATAACATGTATTTTATCGAATATTCAATTGGTAAACCTTAGAATGTATCCTTAGTTTTTAAGCGCTCGGCGGCCGCTGCCGCGGCACGCTCACTACGCTCGCTGCGCTCACTGGTCACTGTTCTAACCTAACCTAACCAATTTAGTCTTATTAAACAGTGTGAGTCTTACTGAACTGAATATTTGATACGATCTTTCGACTAAATCATTATTAGTCTAGTTAAACATTAAGTCAAATACAATTAGTGCATTTGAAAAATCGGTGAGAAGACTTTATTTCAAAGAAATAAATATGCTAAATAAAATTCTACCAATTAAATATTCGGTCAAATGAATAATTATGCGGAATGACTTTACTATAACTAAAATTAGCCGGAGCGATTTTCGACTAAACGTTGTTGTACCAAACAAGGGTGAACCTTTTAAAACCCTCTAGTGACTATGATTAAATAATGTTCCAAAGTTACTATTAAGTAACTAACGTTTAAACATGCGCGCATAATATTGACCAAATAATATAATCTAGCTGAGCCGTCAGAATAAAAAGAGAAAAGCCTTACGTGGAATTGTGAAAACATGCCGCTTCTACGCGAAAGGGAAATCGGATTCTGGTAAAAAAGTGAAATAACTTGTCGATTCTACTGGCGGATTCAGATAGATCTGTGTACCGCTAATGCGCGTATTCCATCTCACGGTCGGCCGAACGATGCATATTTGATTTGTTTCCAATTTTCGCTATGTAGTCGATAGCGCTGCCGCTTTACCGAATACAAGTGTAGCTGACTCTGTTTTTAGTTTAAGTAATAAATTTGGGAAAATGTTTGCTTTGCTTGCATGCATAATTGCATGAATATCTGCCTGCTTGGATGCTACATTTTAATTGCAAGCTGCATGCATGCATAAGTTATACATGCTGCATGCATGTTTGCTTGCTTCGTCTGCCTGCTTGCATGTATACTTGCTTCATCATCATCATCATCTTTTAAATCATAGGATATCCACTGCTGAACATAGGCCTCCCCCAGTAACTTCCAGATTGGCTGGTTGGAAGTGGCCCGCATCCAGTAGCTTCCTGCAACCTTTACCAGGTCGTCTGTCCACCTTGTAGGAAGACGTCCTATGCTACACTTGCTGGTACGTGGCCTCGCCTCGCTTCGTGACCAGCGACGTTTGTTCGTTTTTGTATGCTTGCTTCGATGCTATATTTTAATTGCATGTTAGGTTTAAACGTCCAAAAAAACGAAACGTTTTCGTAGTAGGCTTGCTGTTTAGTCCTGAAATTTAGTATCATCGCATCACTAGTCCATCTATAGGTACACGGTGGATCGTGCTGTAAAAAATATGGACCGGATCAAATGTATTTTATATCGCAAGCGGTTATCGTGGACAAACTCACGATGGAGTGCATTAATTTCATAGTCGATTGAAAAATGAGCTTGTAGCTTATCCAATTAGTTTTTTGTTTATTCCAATTCGTGAGTTATTTGCGATATGAATTTTTTAAAATGCAGTGAAATTTGCTGTGTGCGTGCAAATGATACGTCGTTGTGTATTTTTTGGTTTAGGAAAATTTGGACAATCAATACGTTATACTTTGACTGGTAACTTGAAAACTATGAATATTATTGACTAGTTTCTTAAAACCATTGATATCTATTAAATAAAACAAAGTCGGGTTAGTAACACCATTTATAAGTCGAGAACGGCTAGACCGATTTTTATGATTTTTGATTTGTTCAATTTGTCTCCGCCCCAAAAAACAGAATAACGATAAAAAACAGGGAAAAATTGACGAAAAAAAATTTATGAAGGGACGGTACGAAGTTCTCCGGGACAGCTAGTCTATTTATTTAAAAAGTCGGGTTAGTTACACCATTTATAAGTCAAGAACGGCGGGACCGATTTTTATGATCTGTGATTTGTTGAGTTTGTCTTCGCCCCGAATAGCAGAATAACTATTAAGACATTGAAAAATTTATAAAAAATATAAATATTTCAAGTGGGTACGAAGTTCGTCGTGACAGCTAGTTATTAGATAAATATATGCAAAGAACCAAGAAGTTGTAAATACAAAAAAATATATGTTGAATTATACAAGTAGTTTCTTTGGCAAAGTTGTGTGTTATCTTGAGTTTAAGCAAACCCTGCCGTGCCGTGTGGACGGCCGTAAAGAATACACTTCCCCACTGCCAACAGGAGGCGTGTCGTAAGAGGTGACTAATTCCTGTAGCACGAGATGGGCAGCAGCGTCTGCGTGCAAAATTTTATAAAAATAACTACGCTCCCAACTGCAAAAAATAACTGAACCAACCCGCCTACTAAGCGTGGCGAGTATTGGCAATCCCCCCAGATAATAGGTCATTGGGGGTGGTTTATGTTCAGCAATGGATGTCGTATGGCTGAAATGATGAAACAAACCCTTAAGTATTAACACTAATAAAAATCCTGTATTTAAGTGGTAATTTTTTATTCTCATTTAAAAACTAGTCATTACAAAAATGAGTTTGACAGACTTAATATTACCTGCTTAAAATAATGGTTCATAAGACACTTATATGAAAATGTATACGCCTTTTAAATACTTCACGTTCGCTTTTAAAATCTCGTCGTGTAAATTATTATTCATCTCATCTCATCTTTTCAGCCATTAAATTATTATTATATTCCATTAATCTAAACGTCTTGTTAGCAGGACGTGCTGTGGTGCCTTGTCCAGGTACCTCTTTATACACTAAAATACCAACTCCCACAAGACCCCTGATGGACACGTCTGTCTAAAATGACCCTTAGGACATTAGTTTAAAGATCAAAAGCAGTTAGTTCAGTAAATGTTCTCAGGCTTTCATATCGGAGAGTACGTGTCGCCCATTGCCCGGAAATTAGGTGGTGCTTCTGAATGGGATTCTCGAACCATTTTGTCATTGAATGCAGATTAATCTTTGATTGCAATTTTTTTGATATTTATTATTTATTTACATTGAAGTTCCTTGAGTTATTACTCAAATACAGAATTGTTTTTATGGCATGTTTTAAATATATTATCCCTGTTTGACGAGTATGTCGCGCTTTCATTTTCGATATGCCAATAATAGAAGCATGGCAGCCACTTGCTGGACCTAGGTCCAACTAAGTACCTAACTAACAACAACACACCCAACTTATAGATACGTTAAATTATCATGTACCGACCAGGCCGAGTACGCGAGCCATGCCGCGTCTCAAAAATGTTTGCTATTGCTAAATGTCGTACCAATGCAGGTAAACGCTCGCCTACGTATCGTCTGACGGATATTTATAACAAGTGTTTAAGTCACATAGATATACGAGTATTCTCGTCCCGAATTAGTGCCTACAAGAAATCTGTGTTGTCTAAATTGCATGAGGGCATAAATATGTAGGTAATGTTGAAATTAATTATCCACATACAATTAAGATGAAAACTCTAACTAAGAGGTGACAACCTCTCAACTTATGTACCTAAATGTAATCAATATGTGGTTAACGATGTTGGTTCCACAATTACTCTACTGTGCAAATTGATATTAATTTTACGCATACATTGTGTTACTGTTTGTTGACCTCCATAAATAAATAAAAAACATTCTTAGCCCGGCCACCGCACGAAATGCCAAAAATGTAGGACATACTTTAAACAATAAAAAATCTTAATAAAGTTTGCATAATTGATGTAAATTATAAGGGTTTACTATAAGCGACATTTACTATAGGTATTATGTTGAATTGAAGAGAAATAAAACAAAAGTTTACAATTTCTTCCGCAGATTCGACGTATTCTGTTTTGTATCACAGGGAAAGACAACAGGAATTAATGATTTGTAAATGAAGGTTCTCGAGGAGTATAATAATTAAATATAGGTATTCCTTTTGACGAGCATATGCACCGCTTTATTTTTTTACATATACTAAAAAGATGGCAACCACTTAATTGGCGCCAGGGTGAAAGATACATTATTAAACTTTTATAAATTTTCAACTTTTTTAAATGACATACAATACTATGTTACCACCGTATATGTATAGCCGAACAGCTGTTGGGGTCTGCATGAAAAAAAAAACCTAATTTAGATTGTCATGCTAGTCAAAATTTTGTAGTTATAGGTATAAAGCAGTTTTTAAGTTTTTTTACACATTGTAAGGCAGTAGATAGATACTTTTGCTAATATCATTTAGTACACAATCATATTAAAATTTAGCAATCGTATCCACCATGTAAGTATGTGTGTCTTTTTATCCCGATTTTCCTAAAATAAGGGGCATTTCTCTAAGAATCTATTAGCAAAAATAAAATGGTTTTAATGGTGATTGCTAAAAAGTATTAAACGAGGTATAACTATTACTTGACTATTAATCCATTAACCTTGTCCTTTCATGTCTAGGCACCATTAGATATTCTGTGCTTATGGGTAAATTGCGTCAGATCTGGTAGTTCAAATTTTATTGCAGAGTTATCTGTAATGTTGGCTTAATTTACCAATTCTTCTCATTTTTTATCAAAAAAGTAAAGAAAACTATACCTACAAATATAGCACAATTCGTAAAGCACATCGTGGTTGATGATTTTCCGAAAGATTTTTTCAACTAACTTACGAATATCAGGTTTAGAATTATTTAGAATTTCGCAAAAATTTTACTAGCTAAAATCCTACGTTTCATGTAGGCCTAACCCGTAAATAGGGACTCGGTTAAAACGGCCCGCGAGTCGTCCTCTAGTGAATGTAAATTATGTTCCATAATCTCGTCCTCATTGTGTACAATGTAGTACGCACTTTTTGCTACTGCACTGATTACAATCTTCAAAGTTAGGCGCGTGCATGAACGCGTCAATAAACTAAAAAATAAATAACCTGTCAATGTCATTGTACTTTTTTGTACACAGCACTGAAGACATAAATATTTAGAATAAATTAGTTTTTAAACTAATTAGTGATTTACAGCTTACATACAAATGAAAAAAACCAAGAAGAAAATACGGTGATGTTTGTGTAAAAGTATGGTGGCTGGAAAACAAAACTTGTCAGTTGAATTTGTGAAATTGTTGGACCGATACCTCGGCTCAATTATTACGATTACTACGATTTCTATCACCACCACAGCACACTAACTTTAGTGTTATTATATTTATAATATCATCACCATCACCATCATCTCAGCCTATTACAGCCCACTGCTGGACGTACGGGAAGGACGCAAAGAGCGCCAAGGAGTACGATCTCCTGCTTTGATACAAATGTATCTAGCCATATTCCCGAGTTCGTCGGCCCATCGAGTTGAGAAGCGTCCTACACTACGTTCGCCGAGACGTGGCCTCCACTCCAACAACATAATCAGCCAGAAATTAATCATGAAAACAAGGAGTGTGTGTGACAGAGTTGCGTTATTCTTCAGCCCGCAAACGAGACAGAATGAATGACATCGGAGCTTTCACGGGAGGTTGGCCGTGGTGATCATTAAGTTCATTCTAGTTGTCTCTCATGTCTCAGAATGAATGACATCGGAGCCTTCACGGGAGGTTGGCCGTTGGTGATCAATATGTTCATTCTAGTTGTCTGTCATGTCTCCGAATGACTCCACAGAAACTGCTCTGTACAGAAGCACTGGCCTTTACGATGGAGTGGCCAGTGGGTTTTTGTTCAGTCTGAAGCGTCTCCTCGAGGGATTCCTCCTGAGACATAACATTATGGCTCTAGTCTTCATGAAGAGTTGACCATGAGACCGATACAATGTTGCACCAGAAATATACTACAAAGGATCTGTAATAGCATAAGGTAAGTTATTAATATTATAAAATTCTTCTAGCGCATCATATGTACCGAGAGAACAATTATTCCTCTTTTCTGTCTCGCAGCAGAATTATAACAATTCCACTTGCTTTCACGAGGGGTTAGCCTGTGGCTTAAAATTTTTGTTATAATATTGCGGGTCTGCAAATCTTATAAGGTTGACCAGAGACCGACTTCATTAATTGAAGTTGAAAATATAGTCGAACACAAAAGTATCAAGACGATACATATCTTCGAATGCCACTGAAGAAAAAAAGAGAGGAGGGAGAATATGGGTACCGAGACCATGAGGTAATGCCCTCTGTCTTAGTAATTTTTTCAACTTAACACTTTGACTCTAAGGAGGCTATGAAAGAAGCTCCTTTGCCTGCTGATATTGAAGGCTTAAGGAATTCTGAGTCTTGTGTAAACAAGTCATATACTTACCTAGACAATTTCAGTCTTTTTATAAATATTTTAAGTTTTTAATAATTTCATCAGTTGTTACTATCAAATTGGGCCTTTGGCAACCATTAATGGTACCAAGACAATCTGTTGGTCTCAGATCTGCTTGTCTTATTTTGCCCCATTTATATACATACAAGTCAATGATAAATAGCGCTTTTACAAATTATGGTTTATCTCGGTGTGGATTTCCACAAGTTTTTTACCACAAGTAATTGAGATACTTCTTGATGTTGGCCCAAGAGGGCAAGACTTTATAAAGCATACCATAGAAAACAACCTGTTTATTCCAATAGTTCATGTAGTTATGACCATATTAAGTTTTTTTTTTTCTCTTATATTTTACTAAAAAGCTTAAATAAATAAATAAACATTACTTGACATTGCTAATTGATATCTGTGACTTAAAGATCATTAGTCCACTTGATTCGTGAAGTGCCTTAACGTAAAAGGTCCCAGGTTCGATACTCTGGTCGAATGACCCTGGCGAGATACATTGTCTTGTACCTCATAATACAGGGAAGTTGACTCCCTGTTTGGAGACCATGACAAATTGATGCTGGCTGGTGCATGTTTGTATGTTCCTATACAACTGATATGGTATCCCATTTGTGTAACTTATAATATTAGATCTGGTTACAACCGGGTAAACCTTAAATTCTCATAGTATCAAGCTTAATTCTCAAGATTCTATAATAATCTATGAAAGCAATTGAAATTTAACACTGTTACTGACTTAAGGTTATTATTTTAGCTGATCGCCATGGCTAGTTAGATTATTTCTAGTCTTCATCAAGTGAAATAAAGACACACTCAAGATGAGTGTTACTTACAAATAATGTGAGTGAAGATCACTGTTACAGAAATGGAAAAATAATTCTCCTTGTTATCAACAAGATAAAAATTACCATAATTAAAAACTTTTTTAACTGTAACTGTATGTTATATTCCAATATTTTCAGTCAGTAAAAACCCATGGAAAGATTTATGCAGCTTTATTTACAGGCAAAAATGTCGCACTATAATTGATCCTTATGTACTTGTCATAAGGTCGAAAACCAATTATTTTAATTTTTAAGTAGGTACCTGCTACCTTTGGAAAAGTAAGAGAAATTCAAAACTAGATACAAAGTTCCAATGATAACTTGAATTTTCAAATCTGACCTAAATATATTTTTAATATATTTTTGTTATAAACCATATTATTATATTTCTAGACATTTTATTATAAATTGTGAAAATGTTTGATACCAAAAATTGAAGACAAAGATAAATAATCATCCAATCATTAAATTATCAAGATACTAAAGATAGTAAATAAACTGAATTATCCCAGGTGGATAACAAAGGTTCATATTTAAATAGATGATTATAATAAAATATGATTTATTAAAACATAATTAAAAAAATTAAAATTGTATCCATGAAACTATAAACTTCATAAAAAATATACTACTGACTTAAAATTATTATTTAAATTAAGGCATGAATCTTACAATTATAATTGAAGATTGTCAAGTACCTATGTAAGTCTATGTATAAATAATTTTATTAGATATTAAATTACCATGTAAAGCAAAAATGGAGATGATAAATAATGACAGAAAATTTCTAACTTAACTTAAATGAAAAAAAAAAAAAAAAAAATATTGATGAGACGATAGAGGCATTGATCAGTGGCAATAATTAAGGCAATGCAGGCAATAAATGTTGCCTTACCTTGTTATTGGACTAAGGCTGTAAGGCTGCTACAAGTATTTTGAGCCGGAGTAAACTTTCTATCTTATCCGACGTGATGTATTGGTAAATTATTACTTATTTAATTATTATTTTTTATTAGCTTACAAGAATTGACCAGTCATTGAATCTTTTTATAAATAAGTATTCAGACTGTTTCATTAACTTATTAATATCCCCTACCAGGGATCCACACATAAAGTGCAGGATGTCTCATACTGATTTCCAGCCATACAAGTGTAACACATATAACGGTTTTCTAAGAAGATGAGTAAAAATCAATCTTTCTCAGTAAAATAATGTTGAAACTATTGTCAACAAAATAGGATCCCTACTGGAACAATACTAGTAGTATTTGTATATAATTTCCTTATTTATAACATATAATTAATAAAAAATTTGCGATAGTAAACATCCATATTATTTTTTTTAGTTTCCTTTACTTTGGAACTACACCTTGAACAGGAGTTATTAAGAATACCTAAGACTAATTTATTTGCATAAAAAATTGTATTACAGACAATGATAACTTAAAAGGTTACTAGATTTTCTTATTATATAAAATAAAATAAGTCTTTTCAGAAGAAATACTAGCTTAACTACCTACTTGCACATCGATAAATTTACCTTGTTAGGTAACCATGTACTAAGTATGTACTACATACTACTGGATAAATGAGACGGATATTAATAGTTCAAAGCATTGGCTCCATTTCCATGACAACTTATTAAACTAGCTGTTGCCCCGCGATTTCGTTTGCGTGATCTCTAGTTTATTCGTAAAGAATATACCTACTTAATAGCGCGGGGTATTTATTTAAAACTTTATTGCACAAACTTAAAAGTGTACAACAGGTGGATTATCAGTCTCAGTCCCAGCAAATCTATAAATTCATAAAGACTTACAGTTTTAACAAAAATAAAAGAGTATTGCAATTAAAGTAAAATTTGCTATTTTCGATTTTATAGAATTCCTACACATTTTTTGGCCCACCTGTATGGTATAAAATAGGTACAGGTTTGTGTCATCAAATGGGATGGGACTGTATCAATATACATGGTTGTATTAGCATACGGGGTTATATCATCATACAGGGTTGTATTATCATACAGGGTGTATCATCATACAGGGTGTATCGATATACAGGGTTGTATCGATATACAGGGTTGTATCGATATACAGGGTTGTATCGATATACAGGGTTGGTTGATTAATTCCAATGAATTAATCAAACAACTATATCCTTGTTAGATAAAACTTGAATTAAGCATCTACCAATAGATAGTTAATAAAATAAAGTTTTATCATGTGCGAAGACTTTAGCAAATCATATAAATGATCATAATAAATGTTTATATTGCTTTGTCGACACAACTTTCCTCTTTGAACATCTACATTGTACACAATGAGGACGAGATTATGGAACATAATTTATATGATCGGACTAACTTACCTAGTGACGTCCGATCCTCAATTATGTGAAGTAATCTCGTCCTCATCCTATCCCCAGCCCGACCCAGTTAGTATGTATTTATCAATCCTTAAAGTACAAAAAAAAATTATATGCTATAAATACCTACATACTACTTAGTTTCCCTTCTTTTTGAAAGTTGTGTCCAGTTTTATCCTTTGAAATAATGACATTGACAGGTGACAGATGACATTGATAGGTGACGGTGCGGGCACGTTCCGGTTATTTATTTTTTAGTTTATTGACGCGTTCATGCACGCGCCTAACTTTGAAGATTGTAATCAGTGCAGTAGCAAAAAGTGCGTACTACATTGTACACAATGAGGACGAGATTACTTCACATAATTGAGGATCGGACGTCACTAGGTAAGTTAGTCCGATCATATAAATTAAACCCATCGCCAGTGCTGTCTTCTGGCGTTGAATACCTAATGTTTGGACACCCTGTCCGGGTTTAAGTGACAAAGAGAAATAGGGATAAGGCTACAGTCCACAGTTCAATCGATTTATATCTAATTTTGACTACTCAATTGACGGAAATCGTTCTAAACTGTATTGTGTCTTGTATAGAGGCCTTGTTATTAACGTAACTCTAAAAAACCGGCCAAGTGCGTGTCTGGTCACGCGCAATGTAGGGTTCCGTAGTAGCCCGTCATCATATTACAGAACGATTCTGTTGTTCTTTATTCTGGTAAAGATATTTGTATTTGGTAGAAAATTATCCAACACCCAAGTTCAACGACTATTACTGCTAAACTAATAAAGTTATTTTAACCGCCGCAAATTTCCTTTTAGGTTTATGAAATGTACTATCATCATGTTTTTTTTTTTCAGATTTTTGAAGCCAGCAGTTTAGCTTTTAGAGGGAGGGAGGGAGAGGGTTCCCTACTGGAACAAAAAACTGCACTTTGCACGCAGACGCTGCTGCCCGTCACGTGTTACAGGAATTAGTCGCCTCTTACGACACGCCTCCTTTTTGCAATGTAAATGGATCAATAAATTGAAAAATAGTATTAGCAACCCTATAGTCATTTGAAGAGACCTACTCAACGATTCCTTACACGATGGGGTAGACGCCGAAAAAAAAAACATATCAAATATTTTCCAAAATTTTATTCTATCAATTTGTCGCTGTAATTGGTATACACACACCTACAAAATTACGGCTTTCTATTACTAACGGTCTCTTAGCAAAACTTTGGACAGACAGACAGACAGACAGACAGACGGATATACTTTACTGCTTTAGCTAATATAATATACTGTGGTACAGTAAAAATAATAAACCAAAACAAAATCTATGACAGTTAATTTTCAAATAAAGAAAAGAAAAGTTTGCTACAAGAAACTCGAAAAAGTAAACTTTTTTAGTGTAACGACGCATTTTTATAAGATTAAATGAATAATTGATCGGCTCCCAGCAGACCAATTTAGATAAGTTTGTTTCCTAAATTGTCCCGACAGGAAATAATTTTGAGCACAAGGGTTGCCCTCGAAGCGTACTGCCGCGCCACTGCGCCTAATAAGTCATCAAACATGTTTGGTTCATTTTAAATCGTATAATTTAATGTAAAAAAGATGCGCAACATTCACCTAGATTTCAAGATCAACAAAACAAAATAATGGACAAATCATTACCTACAAAACATTGTAATACGTATCAAAATAGACAGAGATATCTCGCGAAGAGTCGAGACTGATTTTAATATTATATTCATTTAAGAAGTTTACCCGCGGCTGTAGCAACCTTTCCCAGAAATATTCATTAGCAAATATGAAGCACATGCCTAACTGAGTCAGAATGGAACCCCTTTTGTATGAATAAAATTTACATCTACTTTTTCTCCTTGAAG
Source organism: Anania hortulata (assembly GCA_963576865.1). Classification (NCBI taxonomy): domain Eukaryota; kingdom Metazoa; phylum Arthropoda; class Insecta; order Lepidoptera; family Crambidae; genus Anania; species Anania hortulata. The sequence continues at coordinate 14,239,007 of OY756392.1, read as the reverse complement.
TCGTAAGTCGGCGGTGGTTTGGATGAAACAAATATTTCACTGCAATATTAGGATATATTATTAAGATACTCTTTATTGCACATTATACAAATAAGTTACCGTTGATTTTTACAGAAAGATGCACAATTTAGTTAAGGTTGGTATTTACATTACAAAACAAGTTTATAGATAGACAGAAAAACATTTTGTTGCAAACATATGCAAGTAAATTACAAAAAAACATACAACAATAAAGGTACAATGAAGTGGTTATACTTTTAAATAAATAACCTGTAGGTAGAGAAATTAATTATATAGCAAAGTGAAGCGAAAGCGCACGACATCAACGAAATCGAATAAATAAACATATCAACATAAACTACTAAAGGAAAAAAAAATTTGCGTTGTGATTTTTGGTGTTTATTTTTTTATTCGTCTTATCGTTTTGTTTTTTTTAATGTTTGTTCTGCAACATTATATGAGTCTTAAACACATTTCTTACAGTATTGATTACTGTTAGAATTATTATTTACTTTCTGTTAGTTAACAAAAGAGTTTATTTTTAATAACCTATATCTCTCTTATTTCTCGAGAATTCTTTAAGTACTTTCCTGATATCGAAATTATCGTTTTGAAAATAAATCGCACACAATCATGTCTGATCCAGATCAAAGCACTTCTCAACGATGTGCCTCAAGTAAAGTAACAAGACATGTCTCCCGGCGCTCACTATTCAGACACATCAACTTGCACGTACCGCACCCGAACACGTTGCAATATTACGAATACATTATATCCTACCGTACCGTGAGGGGACGGCCGTAAAGAATACACACACCGCCAACAGGAGGCGTGTCGTAAGAGGCGACTAATTCCTGTAGCACGAGACGGGCAGCAGCGTCTGCGTGCGAAATGTTATAAAAAACTGCGCTCGCCAACCCGCCTGCCATGTGTGGCGAGTATTGGCAATCCCCCCCGATGAAAGTCATTGAAGGAGGTCTGTGTTTAGCAGTGGACGTCTATGAAATGTTGATGATATTCTAGGGTATGCTTATACAAATACTTATTTATACGTTATACAACTCTTCAGCTTCAGAATAACCTCTTATCGTTATGAAAATACTCTGAAAGCAATGACTGGAACTGGGTCGTCTACTAAACTTTGAAATGGCAGCTGCTAGACTACCTAATAGAAATTGGTGCAGAGTAGAAATAGTGATAGTAAGAGGAAAAGGGCGTCCTTCGGCAGGAGTAAGGATATCAGAGCTTCGAAAATACAATAAATATATGTATATATAGTTTTATCTTTACTTATTAAAGAGGGTATATTTTCTCAGTGAATATGTTACCCTCATAGGAAATCACTAAAATTCAGTACAATGGTTTCAGGTCTTTATCACTTTAGCAAACATTAAAAAATAAACTGCACCAAACTTGCACGCTAAGGCTCTTTAAATGATAAATAAAAACCATTAAGATAGATTGAATCCAATTAATCTTTTAAAATAGTAAATATTGTTCTACGGTTTTAGAAACTATCTGTGTTTTGACATGAGTGACTAGATTAAAAATATGAAAAGTATTTTTTTTTACATATGGCTTTAATAAACTTCTCGAAGCTTTTGAAAAATCGATCGCAACACATATGGTGGATCCAGGTCAAAGAATTTCTCAGCGTTGCGATGTGCCTTTTCTGCTAAAGTGACGAAACATGTCTCCCGGCGTTCGCTGTTTACATTACCCGCACGTAACGCGCCCGACCGCGTAGCGATATTCCATATCAGTACGCGGTTTTGTGAATAAAATAACGCAAAAAAGCGACGCAAAAACCAATACACTTACTAACACCATAGATACCTGATAGCTCGATAGATTTGTTTCAATGCCTAGTGCTTCTCTGTATGTAAAAAAAAAAAACAAAAAAAAGCTTTTAAAAACTGTAGAGCACATGTTTTTGTAACAGAAATAGATATTACAAAGCTTGAAACTAATATTTTAAACGAAATTTAAGAGTAACTAATTGTGTTAAACTTTCAATCCTCCTATTTCATGAAAACCAAAACTTGACAGCTGACATTTTAAACAATTGGATATCTGTCAACATTATTTATTTATTTATTTATTTATTTAAATTCAATTGCACACTCCACTAACAGCTTATAGCCAAAGCGTGGAGTGAGCCAGTTACAGTTTTATAATTTTTTTTACAAACACACATATTATCAATATTAGCCTAAAAAACTAACACAATGACAGTTTCTGGCTCCTGAGCAATCAGGGCATTGAACATACAAATAGCCTGCGCTGTGGGAGCGTGCCGCTTAAAGTCAAACTGAGCATTCCTACACATAATATTAGACAAATCGATCTTCAAAATTTAAAAATAATGGTCTAGGTACATTGACAACAAAGTATAAAATTATAATTCAAAGGTCAATAATGTTGTATAGTATTTAAGTGTGTGTTATTAATCAAAACACATTTAAAATTCTTCGTGATAAAATACGAGTAGTATCTTTTTAAATCGGAAAATTATCCACGGAAAACGTTTTACTGGTTTTCTTCTCTTTAAACGTATTTTAATAAAAGGTAATTTATTCAATAAAATCTCTTTGTCGGCAAACCATCATAACGAACGGAAAATGGAATATTGATGGCATCGAAATTGATTTTAATTTTCTGCTTTTAACTTATGCAATTCACTTTTTTTTTCTTAAAATTATTTTCTCTGCTGCCGATATTCTTCAATTGACTTGATATAATGATATTCTTTACTCATTGCTAATAAAGACATTAAACTTTTTTAACTAAGGGACGATTTTTTAATCGCCAGATAAGTTAATTTGACGAATAAAATTTACGTTTTGACACAATTCCTATACGAAAACTATTGAAAAATCGGCCCATAAAAATAAAATGAATCCTTTATAAAATTGATTTAAAATCATCATTAAAAATAATAAGACTGCTTTCAAAAATTACCAAACTACATAATGTACATACATAAAAATGATTAACTTATTTTTTTACTATATTAATATTTACAAAGATTTTATGCCGAAATTATATACGTTCAAAAACGTTTACAATAAACGTGATGTCTCCTTTGAAAGAAATTCCCAAGAAATTTCAAGTGGCGCAAACATTTACGAGTTATTACCAACTCCGACTTCTTTGTTTCTTCGCTGAGATTTGTTTCCAAGTCTTTTATTTCACGAGTTCGAACTAACTACTTCAAGTGCAAAGTGTCTCTTTTTAATTTTAACTTCTATCGATGCCTTAACAAAGGTACAATTTATACAATATGATGACTTTGCTTAACAAACTTTTGCAATTTTGAGTGATCAGCGCTCTTTGTGTTTCTTAGTTATTCTTTAATCACTCCAATCAAATGTAATTCCAACTAAGTTTGTCACTTAAAAAGTTACTTTAGGCTTAAGAACATGAAAGATGAAACTATGTATTTTAATTTATATAATTATTGGAAAGTTTTTACTTTAGCATTAATTAAGTGAAGACTTTAAATCCCTATGGTATTTAGAATTGATTCATTTTTTGTCAAAATACTTACATCACCCCACAACCCGCGCAGTGGATTATGACCCAAACCATCTCATAGTTAAGGTAAGGCCTGTGTCCTGCAGTGAAACGTATATAGGCATAGATAACTATGATAAAATAAAATATTTTAGCCAGAAAATATACTAATTTTCATCTAATTGAAGAATTCGATGGAAAAAAATAGCCGAGAATCTGGCGCAGTGGCATGGATTGGGATAGGCCTATGTCCAGCTGACGTGGGCTGTTTATGATGAGAAATTTATCATTTCAGCCATAGGAGGTCCACTGCTTAACAAAGGCCTCCCCAATGACTAATCATCGGGGGGGATTGCCAGTACTCGTTACGCTTGGCAGACGGGTTGGCGAGCGCAGTTTTTTATAAGATTTCGCACACAGACGCTGCTGCCCGTCTCGTGCTACAGGAACAAGTCGCCTTTTACGACACGTCTCCTGTTGGCGGCGGGGAAGAGTATTCTTTACGGCCATTTCGACACAGCACGATGATGACGGCATAATGAGAAACAAACATCATTGTATTTCAAGACAGCAATTTTTCTATAGGGAGAGTCTCACACTTCCCAGTACACTCAGTATAAAAATTACCTCCATTTTTATAAATTGTTCAATAAAAAGCAACAATTTCTTGACTAACTATTCGTGGATGTTCTCAGTTTTATCTTTTCATTGTTGGCTGACAAGTGACAAAGTATTATTTTACGAGCAACTTTACAACTTCTTGCGATAGAATAGTGCGATGCTAAGTGAAAATACCTTTTTCGTAGTACACGTTAACAGGTTTTATATTGTTCCATGTTTGCGATGTGAGTTGCTTACGACTAGCAGTTAAATTTATGTCAGGGAATGCGTCCCGAATACTTAAGAGTTGGTAGTGTTGGGTGCATTAGTTGACATTGCTTAATGCCGGAGTAATGTCAGCCATTTTTCGTTTTTATAGCTCTTCAGCTCTTTGCAGAGGCTGTGAACGAACCGGGACGTTTCTGAACCAAATAAAATAAATAAGGTTTATTATAATACCCCCGCTATAGGTACTGAAGCGTTTACGACGTGTAAAACATAATGGTTAATGTTTTTCGTAAGAATTGAATACGAAATGTGTGCCGGTTAATGTTGCTTTCATAATTCTGTCGCAAAATGTTACATTGCCAAAAAAATAGCGCCCTTCAGCCTCGTGATATTATATCATACATTGTACGTATCTCCCAAGGCACAGCAGCACCGAGTCAATCTGTGGCTATTATTTTCAACTGCTGACACTAGGCTTTTGAAAAATGACTACGCAGTTTTTTTTTTTGTTATTTAAAAGCTGATATAATACAAAGTAAGAAGTTTTAATATTGGTATAACTTAAAGAAATATAGGGATCATTAATAAAAAGGCAAAAAAATTTATTGTAAAATGTTGTTATTACTTTATCCTTACTACCATGTATTTGGCATATTATTTATTATTTCTACGAAATTGACCCTCTACTTTTATTTAATCGTTTTTTTTTTCATAGAAAGAAATAAAAATCTAAATTAATTAATTATTTCTATAATAATAATTATTTTTTTTTTTTTAATTATTTGTCGAAATGACTTTAATTTTGGTCTTCTTTCGCGCGCTTTCGGGATTGCACTTTATCCAGGGACACACTGTAGGTATAGATATAAACAATGGAAAACCAAATAGCTCGTATTACTTCAAGTAAAAACTTTTGAAGTAAAATGTAAATGGAATAAAATGTTTTCATTTCAAAACGGTCATTTACGAACTGAAAATAGCTAGTCCGATGACAGCCCCGCTGTAATCGAATTTAGTACTTCTATCCGTTTATTTACATTGACAACTCACGTTCTATATCTGAAACCGAGTCAGACAATTTTATTAATATGACTACAGTTTAATGTGTAATTTCTTTCATCGAAGTTGATATGAACATTCTGGGATATCCTGTGCCTTTCGCAATATTTTCGATCGTTGGCTTACTTAATTGTATTTTTTATTACTTAGTTTTATATTTATTAAAATCTTGTCATTATTTGTAGAAATGTCGCTAAATTCTTTTCTGCAGTGATTTCTGCGGTAGTATACATGGTTATGTTTAAAACATCAACAAGAAAAACTTGTTGTAAATGAAAAAATGAACACCAAAATTAGCATCTAGGGGTTGTTGATGTTTTAAGAAAAACCCTGTATAAAAATGTATTTAAATGTGCTTAAAACCAAAAAAAAGGTTGAATTGGTAATAAACAAATTTTAAACATGTTGCCTTTAATTTGTGGAAAGTAACCATATTTGCCACTCTCCCACCCTGTGGACTGATGACCCAGTCAAGGCTGTGCGAAGTCGCTGGATGCAAACGGCTCAGAGCTGCTCACAGCTGCCCATGGCTATGTTTAGCAGTGGACTTCCAAAGGCATGAATATAATTTGCACAAGCCAAACAACAGATACGCCAAAACGCAAGAAGTTTTATAAATTGGCAAGACGCCGTATTTTTTGGAGCTTGCTTAAGACAAAACATAACATATGTCAAATAAACAAAAGTCCCAAAAGAACCATGTCTAATTAATCAATTGGCTTTTGGTTGTAAAGCGCAAAACCCACTGAAGCGGTTAGCAATCCGGTACCGGACATGTGGGAAGTGATTGTATGCTACCGCGGGCGGTTTCTGAGTGATGTTCGAGTTGCTGCACCATCATATTAGCAACTCGAACATTACAAATAAAATCGGCCAAGTGCGAGTCGAACTCGCGCACCGAAGGTTCCGTACAAACCTGTAGGTTAGTTAGTTCACCCATCAACGATATTTTTGTATGGTATTTTTATTGCAAAATGAAATCCATAACATTACGAAAGGTAAATTGCGGTTTACAATTTATGACATATTTAAAAAAATCTTCTTACTAGATCTCGTTCAAACCAATTTTCGGTGGAAGTTTGTACATCATATATTTTTTTTAGTTTTATCATTCTCTTATTTTAGAAGTTACAGGGGGTTACACATTTTACCACTTTAAAAGTGTCTCTCGCGCAAAATATTCAGTTTAGAAAAAAAAAATATTAGAAACCTCAATATCATTTTTGAAGATCTATCTATAGAAACCCCACACGTATGGGTTTGATGAAAAAAATGATTTTGAGTTTCAGTTTCATTGTTTTTTTTTCTATTTTTGCGTGAAAATCTCAATGCGGTTCACAGAATACATCTACTTACCAAGTTTCAACAGTATAGTTCTTATAGTTTCGGAAAAAAGTGGCTGTGACATACGGACGGACTGACAGACAGAGAGGTTCCGTTTTAGCCATTTAGCTACGGAACCATAAAAATCCCGCCCCAGGAACGCTACCAGTACCGCCTCTGTGGGTTCTGCGCTGTAAGCTGACCAATTGTTGGAAAAAAAGATGGCATCCACAAACTGGAAAAAGCAGCGTAGGCTGGACACTGGACTGATGAATTAGTCAATGTTGTGAAAATCCGCTGGATGTTAACAGCTGCCTAATGTTCCAAAGGCCTGTATGTCCAGCAGTGGACTTCCTAAATGATGATGATGACTTTTTTATGTGGTTCTAAAAACTACAAAACGCTGTAAAAGATAAACTTGATTTTTAGATCGCTTTAAATTGAATCTTTTTGTGCAATATGCAACAAGTTCCATAATTGAAAAGGTTTACAAAATAAAGACAACCACATACAAAATAATTTGTAGTTCCCAAACAAAACAATATCGCAAATCCGATTAAGTTGTTTTCGACAAATCGTTTTCCTCTCACGCTAGAGACACATCCATAAATCCCGGCCATAATATTTTACTAAACGACTTTCCGACGGTTTCAACGAAAGGTAATGCAAGTCACTTTTAATTTTTTTATTACCCTTGCACTCCAACTATATTTTTAACAGTAACATCGGGATCGGATTTAAACAAAAATACAATTTTTAAATTTGTTTAATCATAAAAAGAAATATTAAAAAGATGTAAGAAGTTAATGGCTATGCTAAGCTACTCTACTTTCATAAATAAATTAGGGTATCATTACCTGGATGCAGGCGGCTTCCAACCGGCCAATCTGGAAGGCGTATGGGGAGACCTATGTTCAGCGTTGGACGTCCTATGGCTGAAATGATGGTGATGATGATCATCATTATCTCACACAACAGGCGTTTAAATAATTTGTGTTTTTATGTTTTATCTCATTCGGCTGGCACCAAAGGGTAGCAACCATAAAACACATACTCTATAGAGCAGCAATACGGACCATGATTCTCCGAAACACGTCAGTGTTTTTTTACTTACATCTTCTATAAATATATAAAAGAAGAAACTGACTGACTGACTGACATATCAAGCACAGCCCAAACCGCTGGTGCTAGAGATACCAAATTTGGCACGAAAGTTGCTTATAAGGTGTAGAGGTGCACTAGAAAAGGATTTTTCAAAATTCACTTTCTAAAGGGGTGAAATGGGGGTCCGAAGATTGTATGGGGAAACAAGATTAGTTAGAATATTTTATTCGAAACTTCACAGGAGTATTCCTAACAATAAATAAGTAAACACGTGTTTCAGGTTTTTTGAAAAGTAAACCCCTAAATGGGGATAAGGGGGTGTCAAAATCTAACATGGGTATTGTTTCTATATACCGATACCCGCTGAATACGAAAACAACAACGATTTAAATTTCAAATACTGTGGACATCAACATTCTTGACATTATTTGTGCCAAATTGCAATTCAATTGGTCCGGTAGTTTCGGAGCAAATCGGTTCTATCAGATGGACTGACAGATAGTCATACGTGTTCCTATAAGGGTTCTATTTTTGCTTTTGAGGTATGGATCGAGACCCGCATTATCCTCATAGATTTTTAAATTTGTATTTGAATATGCACTTAGTATTCGCTATGTGCAAAGTGGGTGGTGGGGCGGCCAAATCGATCGCAGCACGCAATGTAGCAGAAATGTGAAAAAACTCGGGACTGTCATGTGTGAAATTGCTATATTTCCATAGAATTCCATACTAACGTTAGGTATTAAGTATTTTTAAATAAAAACGTTAAAATTCGCAATTTGGGTCATTGGTGTTGTGTTATAAAGTGTAGAAACAATAGGAAAAACAGTTCGTGCATGTTTTATTCGTTTTCAACATCAAGATGGAAATTGGAGCAAAGAAAAAAATGGATATAGCAGCTGTGAAAAGAAAAAAGTTTTAGGAAGTTTGTGTCACAGACGTTTGTCTTATGATCACAGCTCTTATTAAGTAGCTTTTTCCGTTGGTTCTAAGCTCTTCAGTCTCTCACATGCTGTGCTAATCCCTTTTTGCACAATTTGAGGTTGGAAAGTTATATCATGTTGTATCGATTCAAATCCCGTAGGTATTATAACATTCATATTTTAGTTCAAGTAAGAAAATCACTTACAATAATAGGCACAAACTCTTTAGATATTTTCATCTAATTTCGAAGAAAATAAATCCGAAAATCATTCCCAAACCATCCAGTCCATCAAAGTCCTTAGGCAACTTTTTCGTGAAAGCTGAACCGATTTTGATGAACTTTGGTACGGAAATAGCTAGAACCCTAAGAAAGGACATAGGCTACTATTTTTATTCCATCTCCTAAGCGAGTAAAATAGGATGTGACAAACCATATTCCACGCGAGCGAAGCCGCGGGCACAGCTAGTTTAGTATGAAATGACAAGTCCTGTCAACTCTCGACCATACAAAAACGGTACAGATAAATTATCGACGGAATTTTTGTAAAACAAAATAGATGACATTTGGACTCTATAGGATATGTTCTCCATGGTAGCGACTGACGGACCGATTGAAATTATATGTATTTCGTATTTGTCACTTGGCTTCGGAACTCTTAAAAGTTAGCAGATGCTACGTATTATCAACAAAAACAATCAAACTGCAATTCATTTCATGACTAGCCTCCGTAAAGTAGTGTCGGTAAAGTTGTATTTTTGCACTTGCATTACTTTGTGCAGATCCCGTCGTAATATTTAGCACGAGGGTCTTAATTTTATGATATAACAGGAAAATTTACGAGGAAATTTGACCGTGCGGTACAACATGCATGTAGGTATAAACGAATCCTGCACACCACTCGCAAAATTTTAATAGAAATATGGATCCAATTTATATTATGATCTTCATTTTGATAAATTTGTTTCTAATCCGATTGTTACTATAATTTTTAAGCCGGAATTACAGTTTTATTAAAACATTTAGTCACATTGTTGTTGTTGATGTTAGCAATTAATTATGAGATCTTAATAATTACACTTTAGTTATGAAAATAACTACATATTTTCTGTTTATTAAAATCGTCAAGTTTGTCAGAATTTGATTTTTTGAAAATATTGATACATTTTCTAGCTATTAATTCATATTATTGTTGTTATGTATTAATTGTTATATTTATGTATTTTTGTGTAAACCTACGTCTATGTCATAAATTTTGCAATCCTATAATTTGTAGCAGGTAAAGAACTCTGAGATTGTCCTCTACCTGAAGGTTGTCTTGAAGAGATCACTATCAGCGATAAGACCGCCTAAATTGTACGTTTTTCTGTAAAAATCATGTGTAATTTACTTGTATGGTGTGCAATAAAGAGTATCTAGCTATCTAATTCATTTCAATTTTACCAATTGATGACTGATACACATAATAGGTACTAAGCTAAAAAAAAGTAAAAATGCAACGCGCAATAGGGCTTCAGTAGTCTTATGGTAATTAAATTGGAAAATGTTTTACTGTATGATAATAAAAGAAGAGATTCCTACGATCGTATGGAACTCTTTCGCACTTGAAATCTTTTTTGGAAATATTATTTGGCATTTAGCGAAAAAAGTTGTTAACATTCATACTAGTGTTTTCATCAATGTAGGTAGAGTAGGAGATAGTTTTTTTTTATATTTAAAGTGATTAATTCACTTTAAATATAAAAAAACTATCTCCTCGAAAGCAGAACCTATTTAAACTAAACTTGCCATGTGCGCTGAGCGAGCGATTGTGCAATAAATCCGTGACAGGATCTCATTCATTCTAAAGGAATATTTCTAGAAAGATAACTCTCTGTAATAGGTTATCTAAATTAACTTTAGCATACAGTGATATCTAAACCGCCTACCATAGCTTAAATATCCTAGGTCGATGCCTGTATGATATCACAACACTTGTGTTTGTTGTTGTGTTTAGCCAATAAAGCTTTAACAACACACCGGATTACTTGTAATCAGAGGCCCAATTCCCGTAATTTGACAATTGTCGCAACCCGGTGTCGATCCGGTCCCAGTAACATTACTATCACAAACGGTATTCTCGTAAACTTTCAATTTGACGTAAAATTATTAAAACTATCCCAATACGACTAAAAACAGAGCATAAAAAAATCTAATTTTGGTTTCTTCCATTTTCAGTTGCATTACGAACTATAATTTAATTTTTTAGGTTTAGGAGAATACCGTTTGGGATCGTAATGTTACTGGGAGCGGATCGACACCGGATTGCGACTATTGTCAAATTACGGGAATTGGGCCTCAGGTATGCTGCCAGCTTCATTGGCTAAACAGTCATGAACTTACCAAGTAGGTACGATCCCCCGGTCGGTGCTAAAGCAATAGTCGGTAAGAGTGCCAGAGTGAGGCCAGTCCCTCTAGCATGACCACCAAAACACGGTCTTTTTAAAAATTAAGATAGATAATAGCCCCCATATTGAATTTTTATGGAAACAGCGATAGTGACATGTGACGTCACCGGCCCGGCAATTTAAAATGGCAGCAATATCTATCATATTTTCAACCGACTTCAAAAAAGGAGGAGGTTCTCAGTTCGACTGTATTTTTTTTTTGTATGTATGTTACGCGATTACTCCGCCAATCATGAATCGATTTTAATGATTCTTTTTTTTGTTTGGTAGATCATACTTCAGAGGTCCCATATAAATTTTATCGAAATTGATTTAGAACTTTTTGAGAAAATCAACAAATATATACCCAGATAATATTTTGGTTGTGGTTCTTGTTACCTATCTTCGACAAATATGAGCCGATTTTGATGATTTTTGTTTTATTGAATAGCTTATACTTCATAGATGCTATGATAAAAGTTTGCAAAATAAAAATCACCCCTAAGGGTAGGAAAATAGGGTATGAAATCGGTGTTCAGCAGTTAGATTAGGATTTATCACTAAAAATAGATGAAATAAGTAAATTTTATTTAAAAAAAATAAAACCGACTTCAAAACACTAAAATGCTAAAAATAATCCTAACACTTAAGTACCTAATCAGTAACTTTTGGAGTCGGTGCCAGCCGATGAGAGATTTATGTTTTTGTTTGCACCGACTCCAAAATTAACTGATTAGGTACTTAAGTGTTAGGATTATTTTTAGCATTTTAGTGTTTTAAAGTTGGTTTTTTTTAAAACTAAAATTTACTTATTACAGTTAGTGTCGATGAATCGCTATATCATATCGTGTTTTGGTGGTCATGCTAGGACGGCAGGATGGCGAATGTAAAAAGCCCAAGCCGTAACTTTATCGCAGCAGCAGGGCCGTGGACATCGCAGGACTTTAGTTTTATGGTTTCTATTTCGTGTTTCCGTCATCAAGGCAGGTATGCGTAAAGGATTTATCTGACTGAATTAGTAAGAGGACGCATAGATGATATAATGCGATGCAACATCGACGCCCATGCAAAATGGTCGATCGCTGATGCAATTACTATTTTTATACACGCTGAAATTTTGTTGGTTTTGGCATAGATTTATATTCTAAGTCTATGGGTTTTGGGGACATTCTCCTGCTTAAATACAACAGCTTTTATTACCGACCTTTAACCAACACCAAAATAGCAAATAATGATTTCATTTCTCCATATTAAAATGTAATGGAGAAGTTCTGTTTTTTTGAGATTTTGATGTTATGTTGTAGTAAGTGCTTGTATTTGAGTAGGAGAGTATGGTTTTTGCGGATTCAAAACTAACAAAAGTTAGTCATCTGAATAGTATATCCGTCACTTCTGTCGTTATAAAATTAATGCAGATAATAATTGTATATTTTCTTAAATCTTATAAAATACAGACTTAAAGCAATTCTTAAGATATTTGGCAATATAGAATGAATTTCGAATGTTGTTTTAAACCAAAAGGTTTCAAAGGGGTGAAGTATATTTTAGGTTTGGTTGTAATGGTATAGGTACGATTCAAATAGAAGATAACTATTCTGACACAACTGAAATGGGCCTGTAGATCATTCTGCTCGAGATATTCTAAACCTCTTTCAATTTTGTCATTGCGATGACAACAGTATTAACGAAATCCTGCTTAAGCAACCCAAGGCAGTAGGTACTACAATAATAATGACGGCTAAGCAGGGGTAGGTTAGCGACCCTGCTTCACGGACAAAGTAAACAACCCTTTCAAGCTTCAAGCTTAAAACCTACGCTACAATGGAGCTAAATATAGTAGCTCTGGTCATCTGCAAGCATACGAATCACACACTAGATACTACCGCATACGGGCCTCAAATAATTTTATACAAAATGCCGCGTTGCTGATTTTCTCTTGGTACCTCACCAGTAGGTACTTTAGATATACCAATCTAATTGTTCACCAACAATTCTAGAAACAGATTTTATCATAATTCGAAGACTGGACTGCTATTAATACCGTCCCAGTAACCTACCGTTTTTTTATAAGATTTCCAAGATTGCCAAGCGATGGCGAGTATTGGCAATCCCCCCTGATGATCAGTCATTGGGGGAGGCCTTTGTTCAGCAGTGGACCTCCTATGGCTGAAATGATGATGATGATGATGAACCTACCGTGCTGATTGCACTGCCCCTTTTGCCCCTTGCCACGGTGCTCGATTATGGTCACCATCATCGTCATTTAGTCTTTGGAGAAACTTTTTAGACTAGTTTTAGATGAAGTACATTTTCACCAACCGATAGCGCTTTAAATTAAAATATTTCCACCATAACCAAGTTTTTGCATGCATACGTTACACACGATTTCGGTAGTGTGTAGTTTTGCTCCTAATCGCGTTTAACTTAGTATTAGTAAAGATGTCGACACAAAAACAAGATAAAGATGAGAAGAGACACTACCAATGTAGAGCTGACTTGCTAAGTAAATTACAGTCGTTAGTACTTATACAAAGCCCAACAATAACTAGCGCTACGGCTTGCAGCATAACGTTATCAAAACAAGAGCATATTTTACTTGTTGTGAAATCAACATCAACTCAAAGTATCCATTATAAGCTTACTATAGGGACGACCTATATTTACCATACAAGATATACTTATTTTGGAAATGGTCACTTAGCCATCATGCTGTATATACTGTACCGAGCCTACTGCATCTGTCTTTTTGTGTTAAAGCCTACGCCCCTAATTTACTGCAGAATTCGATTAACTTACACAAGGGTGCCGATTAATCTTCTTTATAACGTCAACTAATTGTTCTTCAAATTAATTGTGACCCGGTAATAAAGTCTGTTTTGAGTCCCAAAAAGTATTTAGCAAGATTAAAGCCAAGGTTAATGAATTGTCAAAGAGTAGGAAATTGTTAAGTGATATTGATTATATGTATAGTGGCATGGATTTTCATTGTGATTTAACATACCAACATTATTTCGAAGTTCAAATTGTAGAAATTCAGTACGTATATTAAATTATAAAATAAAATTTATCAGAATGAATTAATGACTTGTATTTTGAACGGAGATCTCGGGAAATCTCATGATCGCAGAGGTGCAAATACACTTTCTTTGCATAAATATTTCATAATAAAGTAATAAAAAAACACAAGTTTTTAAAGTAAATTATACTTTTGACTACAGCTACTTAAGATGCAATGCAAGATTTTATTAATTTACGTTTCAAAATGTTGACAAAATGTAACAGAACATTCAGATTCAATAAAAATATCTAAATAAACTCGCTCGCACCATGGTGACACCTACCAGTGTACATTTTGTACCCAAATATCACTGAAACGTTTTAAAATAAAACTTATTACTACAAATTTTATAATTACGGTTTACTGACTTATTTACTAACCTTATTTGCTAATTTTAAGTCCACGGAAAAAAATTCTACTATTTAAATCAATGAATATGAACAACCTACACATAATAAGTTCACCCACGTAATCAAATTTTTATTGTTTAATAATTATTTTATGAAACAGCGTTTATTTGAAAGAAACAAAGAAAAGAAATTTATTTGGCACCAAAATTACATTTCAGCACAATACATAAAATCTTAAAATAAAAACTAAAACTAGTGGTACCAAAATGGTCTACGCCCAGTATAGGGCAGTGACGCAACGAAATATTCTTTTACTTTTTTTTAACTTTATTTTCTTAAACTAACCTTGACATATTTGTGTCCAAACACGTTACATTTCGTTACAATGTCAAACTTATCCTCCACTGAACTCTACTTGTTTCACATTAATTTCAATTTTTATTTTAGCAATTACATAATAGAATTTTATGAAATAACACTTGCAAAATATTACTTAAAAAACTGTCATTAGTTGCACATTTTTGGAATTGAATTGTTAGTAGCATAGTGTTTACTTAAGTTGGTCATGCTGTGTGTACATGTT
Organism: Anania hortulata; assembly: GCA_963576865.1. Taxonomy (NCBI): domain Eukaryota; kingdom Metazoa; phylum Arthropoda; class Insecta; order Lepidoptera; family Crambidae; genus Anania; species Anania hortulata. Next base: position 14,223,838 of record OY756392.1, on the reverse strand, counting down.
TTAGGTTACAATCTAGGTCTAAGTTCTTAAATTGTTTGCCTAATACCCTTAAGATTGTTACCTGTTGTGTACCAATAAAGTAAAAATAAAATAAAATAAAATTTTATTTTAGACTAATTTATAGTAATGAAATATTCATATTCACGATAAAACTCCGTATTAAACGACTTTTATTATAATCCCAATACATTGCATGCTTTTAGAGTAAAAAAAGCATTATTAAAATTGCTGAAAATATTACGTTTTTTCTGTTAATAACAATTGTAACATCGTGCGTAATAAAAGGAACGGTACTGAGAATTCTGGAATAAGTAACTAGATTATAGACCTACATTCTTTCTGGAGTACTGTTACTGTTAATACGAGAAAAACAGAACCAAACGTTGCGAATACTAAAAGTACAGTGTTTTAGTTAAGTACGCTGAATTTTCTACTTATTTTTAATTCTGTTGACACAAACTAGTCTTCTTATTTTAAAACAAATTGGAACAGCATAAAAGAAAGCAAAAAGTTAATGCAGTAAGGCATCGACTTTTGTCTTCCGGTTTATTTTGTCCCGACAGCGACAGCGTATCAGTGAGTTGACACAGTGAGGGTTCCGGTTGCGATGGCATAATTTCCCAGCGGGTGCAATCGACTATCGGGGGAACAAACTAAACAACTCATTATTAGTTGGATCAAAAAGTAGAGAGGATTTATCAGCGGAGCTCTCGTTTCAACAACAGACTAAATATTTTAATTGAGCTTCGCATTGTTGTTTTGAATTAAGTAGCAGTCTTTTGAAGTGCTGAAATTGTATGCTTGTTTTAACGCTCTAATAAAGCATACTTTTGTATTACAAAAAACTTGCACAAGGAAAGTAAAATAAGTGCAAAATCGAAGTAAAAAATACGTATAGAGGTATCCAAACGAAGCAATGTGTGTATCATAGGCGACCATTTAGAATTTAATTAACATTAAAACAACTTAAGTATTTTGTCTATGAAATTCAGTGCACCCTTAGGAACTCAAGAATATTTTACTCCAAGCTTCATGTCTTTAGAATCTAGCTAAGATATGAAGTTCGAAGGAAAATTTTATTGAATATTTTTATTTCACTGGTACATTTTTGTGTTGTCTTCTGGCAGTCAATCAGTCGGTCCTATGTTATTGTATAGAGACGGATTTTTAGCCATGTTTATGTAGATCATCATCGTCATCATCATCGTCATTTCAGCCTATTGCGGTCCACTGCTGGACATAAGCCACCCAGAGAGCGCCAAAGAGCACGATCACCTGCTTTTTTCTTCCAGTCACTGCCAACCATCCTACGTTTGCCAAGGCGTCGTTTACAATCAAGAACCCGTACAGTATTTAGTTGATATTCATGGTCTATCATGATTAGCCTATTCGTCGTAGTGTGCAAGTGCACTCGTAGGTCATTAGTGTGTATCGACAGGACTTAAACACTAGCGGATGTTGGCACATTTGTTCTGTAAGCGATTAGGAAAATATTTCTACAGAAATATTACTATACCAATTATTTTTTTTACAAATTGTGTTATGCTGATAACATTTTGCTACTTCATGCTTTAGTAAGCATTTATTCTCAATATTTTTAACCACATAATGTTTTGCTTTTTTAACCAACAAGCGTGTTTTTCCATGACTGATTAAGAAATCAAATTTTAAAAGATGTTTTTACATCTTTCTGTCGTATCAATTTGAAACTTTGTTATTATAATAGTATTCGGATGAAAATGGAGCTAGAACGTATTTTTGAATCATGCGAATTCCAATCTGAATACGAAATCGCAAGATTCGCATACGAATACCTAAAACCACTATTTTTGAAAATTCATTCTGTTAATTCTGCTACGAGTGTTCCTACTCACTCGTTTTTCGTTTTCTACTAGTAAAAAGTAGGGAAGAATGACATTGTTAAGTAAACATATGTATAAATTTAAAAAATATTATTTACGTTCCGTTTTAAGCGATTCACTACCGGTTTTATAATTAATGAGTTGTTGCATTCCGTTATATAATATTTTCTGCGTAAAACAAAAAAAAAATAGTTACAAAATTTTAATAAAGCAATAGAAATGAATTTCATTATACACGAATCGTTTTCGTGGTCGAATTCGAGATTCATTTCTAATGCTTCAAAAATACGTCTCCTGATCTAATGATGCCAGGAGCCAGGATTTGGATAGTGGAACTCTTTTAAAGTTACTAGATCACGCCTTAGCGGAGTTAGTGCCACGTCGATACTATTGAGATTAACCTCGGAAAGGCTTAGTTATCACTGTTAGTATATTACGACTAAATGTATAGACAACACGTATAAGTATTGTCTCAAAAAATTTAGCTAAAATAACGACAATTACTCAATGTTTAAAAAACGCTACTGCATAGCGAAATCAGAGGTAGTCCAAAAAGCGTAATAATTCAAAGAGCATTATACTACCGCGACCGATCATGGCAGTAGGAGATTAAATTCATTAACATAACGTTTAATCAAAATAATTGTAACGTGGACGCTTGTGTGCCAGCCTGCCTGATATAAATTATTGTTTCAACGCCGACGAATAAACCTACCGATGGATAAAGTTATAACTTAGGTGTTGGAGGTAAGGGGAGGAGCTTATTAACTTAATCTAGATTCACTTATCTCTTTTCTTTTCTAATGTTATCACTAAAGGTAGTCGTCTGATATCTCCTAATATTCGTACAAGGATGTTAAATAATTATTTTAAGGTCATCACAATTTGGTGTGTCGTCAGTCGCATATTTATATTTTTATAGTAAAAAGAGTACGACTTTACTCTGTGCAATAAAGTTAAAACATAACTCTTTCCTTTGGAGTGGCGTACAAATAGTCAACACTGCGTAGTGGCTTGTAAAAGTGAATAAAAAAAAAATTTTATTTTTTTATTTTATATTATTGATACACACAACACATTACAGTTACATTAACTTAACAAATTGCATACAAAAAATAAGTACGAGACAGTAATCCTAAAACGTGTGTACACATTCACAACCAAATAACATTAAAGAAAGACGGATAATTGAAAAAGTGCAGTAGAGACATTACGAAATAATATTATTACAATTACAATACAATAAAGATAACAAATGCAAACATTAAATTAAATAAATTTAAAAAAAATTAAGTAAATTTAAAAAAATGGATTGGACCAAAGCTAAATCTTACACGTTTAGACCGTTTTATGATTCAACTGATCTAATAACCCTACCAACCTGCAGGAATACCATAGGTCACCTTATAGTAAAACACCTTTGATGGGCGAGCGCAAAGAATATGCAGTCCGATCACCAGAAGTTATTCCGTATCTTGATATTAACTTCAAGCGACACGAGCTAGCACAACACTCGGAAAGTAAGTTTTTTATAAGTAATGCTATTTTAATATGGTACAAATAAAACATAAATAAATTAGCACAAGAAAACGTTTGATAAAATATTTTTTAAGAAAAAGAAAAAAAAACAAAAAGAGAGCTGAAAAAGTCACATGACATTCGCGCGCTATAAAAAAGAATCCAACTAATAGGTTCTCATAACTGACGCCCCTCAACAACCCTGGGTTTAAAATACAGGTCAGCAGGATTGTCTTCAGCTTGCAGTAAAACCAGAATAACTTAGAGTCAACTAAAGTTGCAATAAGAAAAAAGATTCCTAAAAATAGAAAAGGAAAATATGTATAATACGTCCCATTGTAAGGCACAGGCCTCACCTCAACTGGTATGAATTAGCTTTGGGCTATTAGCGGGCCCAGTGCGCATTGATGGAGGGTTGTCGTAAGGTCATGTCTGATCATGTCATATCATGTCATGATAAAACCCCTTAATCGCCTTAAGGCCACTGACTAAACTCCGTTTTTCTTTGCTTGTCTAATAATGGCAAGTCTTGTTACAAAAATATCAATTTATAAAATTACAAACTAAATAAAATGTTTTTGTGTTAAATGGTTAAGTAAGTTATTATTTTTGTGTCTATCTTATTTTTAAATAAAAATATTAGTAATAAAATATAATTCCTTGACAATAATCGACAAGCAATGAAAAACGTATTATATAGTTGACGACTAGTATTAAGCAATATTAGTCGGGAGTTCGAGACCGTCGAACCACAATCTGCAGCTTTTTCTTCAATCAAATATTATAATGTTAAATTACATTACTACTAACGGTACCCGCGGCTTTGTTCGCGTGGAATACGGTTTTTTCTAAGGTACCATATTATATATTTATACTCAAAAATGCATCAAATTGTTTAAGCGTGAAAACATAACAGACAGACAGAGTTACTTTCTTATTTATAATACTTTAAAGTATGGATAGGTACCTACTATGGGCTAGTATGGATTACGAAACTTTGAAAAATGTTTTTTTCTTGCCTATTTCGAAAACCTATACTATACGAAAAACATCATGCAATCCGAACAAATCCTATCAAAACTGAAATAGCAGTGACCACGAACAAATCCCGCCGTGAAACCGCGCGCTTTGACTGCTGTGAAACGTAATACAAACGACAAAATTACAACGATAATTACTCACAGCACACAGCCGCACGGTAATACCGTTGCAGATGTATTATTGTTTAATCCACTGCGTGGGTCTAATGGCAGATATGAATTTCTAATGCGATGAAAATAAACCTGGGTTTGAGAAAGTAAGATAAGTTTTTGCATCAATATGATCTACTTATTATGAAAGTAAACAAGATAAGTATTAGTTTGTCGTATCTAAATCATACATCATCCAGGTTCGAAGTAAATTGCTTTAACGTTACTGAATGTCAGATGGATAATTTGATAAAAAGTGGTAGGTACGTATCAATCTTTTTATTTATTAGGAATATTAACATGATTTACATTTAATTTGACACTAGTAATGTATAATAAATATTGCCAGTAACGCACTCGTAGTTAGATATGTCGCTGGGGTGCCAACAGCACAGACAAAGCCACAATTAACCAACTCATTAGGTTATGCAATAAATGCAACCGCTAAGAGTATTAACAATAACATCATTAATACTTACCCTACTTCATTGCATGAGAAGCCAGGGTGCGCTCCCCCCAAGAACCGGATTAATCATACGTTTACGCACGAGGCCGTTCGGCCTCAGATCGAGTCGAACTCGTAAGTAGGTATCTTAAGTGCGGCTAGCCTCAAATAGACTCATGATATGTTTTATAAGGTGGCCAGAAAAGTAACGTCCAAAATTTTTTTTAGGTGCCTCGTGTTGTGAGGTATCTGAATCACCCCTTGGTCGTCACTTTTCTGGCCACCCTGTATAAGACATAACTTAGTACTTACAGCTTAGGCCAACTTTGACACATAAATTGTACGTTTATTACTACTATGTAATTGAATTACTGAAGTTTCTTGTTTGTTGTCATTGACAAAATAAAAAAATGTAGACAAAGCAAAAGACGGTCAAACTAAGTCTAAAATTAAATTAAATACTTCGTAAATTTCATTAATATAGGTCGCGTCATTGAAGATTAAAGGAGAGACAATTTCATTAGGATCTTAGACTTAACTCAGTCTTTAACTAATCCTTTAGTTATGATATTTCAATATAACATTAATTTATCTAACAATTAGGTACACTTATTTTGACCTTAAACTAAGCAGATCTTGTACTATGGCGACAAGATAATGGATAGACATAAGTATCTTAATATAATAATAATATGCTATCCATCACCTGTTCGTAAGTGCAAACAAATACACACATCGTGCTCATCTCAAACACTTGCCACTCGTGCGATTCAAACTACACTAAACTAAGGTGGTCGTCAAATTATATGATTAATATAGTTAGTCAGTCTTTGCGAAAGACGGCTCGAAAATCGTAAAACATGGTTGGCTTAACTGCAACGTCCATATTGCAGTGGCGCAGTTGTTATGCAACTTCGATGAAGTTTAAGTGGATACACCTGACAATAGAGTTAGATACAGAAGGATTACACCTGACTACGGGAGAACAAGATTGCATCGGATAAACAGAATTTGTCTTGGGAGTAGCAACGTAATAAATCAGGAGTAAGAAGTCTTATACGTAGGTCACACTATAAGTTTTGCGTAACTTAAAAAAACAACATGTAATAACCAAAATATTATGTTTATTGCTTTTCAAAATACTCTTTAACACTCTTAACTCCTTTACATTTTAAACATTTTTTGATGCGATCAAACCATTTTTTAAAACAGGAGGACAGATCTGAAGGCATGTTTTCTACGTGCTGATTAAACGCTATCATTGCCTCTTCGGAGTTGGTAAAAGTAAAACCTCTCATCAAATCTTTGATTTTGGGGAAAATACAGAAATCACAGGTTACTAAGTCGAGGCTATGCGCAGGATGAGTGACGAGTTGTACTTTTTCGGAAGCTAAAAATGACTTTGATTTGTTGGCCGTGTGTGAAGAAGCGTTGTCATGATGTAGGAGAACGCGGCTTTTGGGTCGTCTTTCGCGAACTTTTTCTAACACCCTGGGTAAACAAATGGTAGAATACCACTCGGCATTAATACTCTTTTGATCTTCAAGTGGAATTGTACAGATGAGACCCGTAGCTGAGAAAAAAAACGCGATCATTTTTTTACCAATGTTTCTCGCCTGCCTCACTTTTGTTGGCCTGTTCTCATTTTCAAACACCCATTCACAAGATTGCTGTTTTTTTTCGGGTTCAAAACAATAAATCCACGTTTCGTCTCCTGTGACAATGTCATAAACAGCATTAGAATGTCCGTGGTCGTACTTCAGTAGCATCTGTGAGCACCATTCTACGCGAGCCCGCTTCTGCTCCGCTGTCAGTTCATGAGGGATCCAACGACAGCAAAGTTTCCGAACTTTCAATTCTTCGTGTAAAATTTTCTGAATTTGGCTCATACCAATCCCCAATAGTCCTTCAATTGTCTCATAGTTAATCCGCGGGTTATCTTTAATTAGCCGCTTAACAGTAGCCACATCATTTTCGTTGACGACAGTTGAAGGCCGCCCTTCACGAAATTCGTCATGTAAAGAAACTCGACCACTCTCAAATTCAACAAACCATCGCCTTACGGCGCTCAAACAAGGTGCTTCTCTCCCAAAAGCATTTTGAAGACGAGCGGCACAGTCTTGCGGAGAGAGAGAACTTTTAAAATCATAAAAAATCTAATCGCTTTAAAACCTGTTCGACTTAATTCCATTTTCGTTGCGTACGTAGAACTTTGATGTGTGATAAAAAACAATTGACATGTCATTTCCCGCCAATTGTTTTTTTTATTACTAAAAAGGTTGCAACGTTTAAAAAAATATAACATTCGAAATTCAAATAGTTCCGATTAGCTAGAAGTGCAAAACTTTTAGTGTGCCCCATGTACTCGTAAAGAGGATGTACAAAATAATATGACACTCCTTAAAATCACGTGATCAACTGCTCATATACAACTTTTACTATGAAAAAACTTCGAAATCGTTTTTTTTTTTCAGGTGCTCCAGGTTTAACTACGTGACTTTACGCCCTCATTCGAGTAACCCAAACCCAACCTTGGGTCTTTAACGTTTCGAACCTTCAGGCATTTCGTATCACCTCCGTTTCGAACCAAGACGCTAGCTAGAGGCCTTTTGGACCATTGTGCAAACAAATACTATTCTCCACAGATGTAATTATTTACTATATACATCGCTAAGCACACATCTAGCGTCAAAGCAAAGCAACGGAGATTCTGATCAGAAAATTATATATTCGCTTTCTACTTCTTTGTCATCATGGTAGCAAGACGGCTTTCTGATAATATGTTTTTTTTTTCTGTGTGCAAGAAAATATAGTTTGGAATTTTAAAAAAAACTTTATTTTTTCCGCGTTTTCCTCTTTATTTAATACCGAGGAGTTAGCACCAACCATAAACAAATGAGTACAAAATTAGTCTATACTTACCACATACACACAATATGAACAGCTAGCATCACAACACAATACGCGAATATAAAATTTGAGAAGGAAGTTTCGTTCCATCTTTGACGATCAAAAATGGTACGTAATCGAAATCAGCACAAGCAATTTTTAAGCGCTGTTGGTGGGTTCTCGTCGTAAACCAACGTCATTATCTCCTGTTGTGCCTGGCACTTGCTCCGTGATGCAATACAATACATATCAACATGCAGAATTCGTATTGCATACCTATCTGGATGGTACTCGAATATATTGCGTGGGAAAAATGCAAGTGGGTGTACGAGTAAGTTGATATCCATCGATTGTTGAGTAGGAGTTACCGCGCTCTAACTAGCTCCTTTGTTTCACAGTTCTTGATTAAATGGATTAATCCAAAACAGTTAAAGGTAAAAGGTAAAATTAATCGATATTTAAAACCAGGATGTCATGCGAAAAAAAACCTGCAGTGTAATCGCGCGGAAAAGGAATGCCAATTGCATTACCATAAAATGTTTCATGATACAGTCAGATGTAGGACTAAAACATAATACTTTTTTTTTTTTTAAATGTTGAAATAATGAACTTCGTTGAATATCAAAATATCTGATTTCCCTTCTCTTCGTAAGGCTTATTATTGAAATGAACAGGAATTCATTCCTTGTTTTTTAATTCATCAACGCCATAATTATAACGAGAAACCGCCAAAAGTTAAAGTACATTCAAAACAGTATAGCTGTAAAGAACAATGTCTAAACTCGTGTCTAACACGTAGCGTAACGCGAACGTTCACGAAACAATCTCAGCTTGGCACTGAAGTGGAGTGGGGCATTATGGCGGTGATACTTATCAAAACTTGCTGGAACAATACACGCTTCAAACTCCAACAGTGCTCGCAACGTTCTCAAGACAAGCGCTTAGGGGTTAAGCATAGACTTAATTACTCTCCATCTTAACGACGTTTTTCCTGTAGGGGAATATTTTCTATTCTCAGCGACATACTCAAGAGTTTTAAGGGCTACTAAATGACGCTTACAATAGTCCATAGATGAAATTATAATAATATATATAGATATAGAGTTAGTTTGTAACCTTATTTTTGTTTTGGCTGGGAGAAGACGATTTCGCAGTAACTATCAAAGATAGATTTTAAAATTGGCTTAACGTTTAGTCCAACATACGAAAATGTACATTATAAACAGACAAATACAATTTTAAGGGATAAGATCGTGCAACTTTTTTAGGCATTTCGCGTGGAAGGAAAAACAATAAACCCAAGTTTGATACCTCCTCTTGCATAATTATGAACCTTTTTGTATAAAATAATAACCAATGTAGCTATACTACATAAGTATAGCAATTGCAAAATTCTGAAGTCCTAAACAAACTCCCCCGATATTCGAACTGGAACGTTTTGCGACTGTCCAAATATGGGCACTTCTTTCTTCAAGAGACTTTTAGGAGGTAACTTTTCAAATAAATCAGTAGGCATTGCAGCAGACCCGCGGAGGCGCTCGACTGGTCTTTGTTATCTAGAACCGTCCAAGTTTGGCTGACTTATTTAAAATTCCATGTGTTTTGCGAGCCGTTTAACTCTTGCCCCATTTACTTTCTGATTTATATTCTCACCTTATTACTAAGTTAAGTTGTTCGTTTCTAAAGACAAAAGTTTTGAAAGTGATCATATTTTTATGCGAATTATTTTAAATATTGTTTTGAGAGAGGAATCGTAATTTAAAATTTCGTAATCGATCATTATAAGTGATGGGAGTATGTAAAGTAGATATGGGGTCAATGATCTCAAACGTTGATGTTAATATAGACATGCCTTCGGGATTCCAGAATATTTTGGTAACAGTTTTTGAAAAAAAGGCATATCCGTATTATGTTAGCACTACGAAAGTACATCAAATCAATCTATCTACTCCGATCACAGAATTTATCACTATCATTGAGCAACCTAACGTAATTCGAGGCTCTTATCACGCTCCTCTACATCAAAAACGTTAGTTCATTTACGAATTTCTGTGCACCGCACTCAATAGATCTATTGCCAAGCAAAGTGTACCAAGCAGGCATGGACAGAACCTAGTCCATTGGAATCATAATTTACTGTCAGTTCGTCCACGTTAATACAATGCTCTTTAGTTATTAACATTTTGATTTTCCATTAAAGACAGAAACATAAAAAATTTAGTCTAAAACTGATAAAAATAAACCAACTTCAAAAAACTAAAAACCTAAAAATAGTACTGTGCAAACGAAAACATTCAAACTCTCATCGGCTGGTACCGATTTCATCATCAGAACTTGACCAATATATGGGACCATTCCCAAAGTATTCCCTTTCGAACAAAAAAAGAATTATGAAATTAGTTACCGACTGATCGCTGTACAATGCATAGTACATAAAAAAAGATTCCGATGAATTGAGAACCTCTTCCTTTTTGGAAGTCGGTTAAAAACAAACATTAACATATAATTCACTCTTTAAAAGATGCCTGTAATGCGTTTGAATGGTTTAATAATATCGTAAATGTGACATATCTGTAAAATGTAATATCTAGTTTTTCACTTATCAAAGGACAAAAGCCTTTGATATCGAGATGTAAATAAATATAAAAAAATGCAATTCTATAGTCTCACAATTGTCATTGAGATCAATACAGATGCTAAATCCAATTCAATACAGAATACGGGCAAAGCTCTCTGATCTTTTATTGAATAAATTAACTTTTATTAAAATCCTGTTTGTTACCGAACGAACGCCGAGCCCACTTACCCAATGTCTGCGGAATGAGATTACGGTATGGCAAATAAAAGCATAACAAACTTAGACACAGAAGGCTCACCAAAAGTAGGTACTCGCAATGAATGATGAAGCGCACATAAAGCCCAAAAGAAAATAATATGATTGGTTTATTGCATGAGTAAAATTTAAAGAAATTCCATTCCATTCCATTTTAATGACAATAATAATGTTTACCAATATGCATAAAATACCGTGGTTTTTAAAGGCTTTTTATTGCTACATATAAAAATGCAACAACATTTAACAATTCATTTTTTTAAATGTCATGATGTCAGATGATGCTCACAAAGGGGTTTTTTTCATGCGTATTTTACTTGATATCATTTGTCAACATGAATCAGTGTGGCATATAAGGTGGTGCCGCCATATTTTAATCATTGGGTTCTGTACCTCAAAAGGGAAACAGGAACCCTTATTAGGATCTCTTGGTTGTCCGTCTGTCTGTCTGTCTGTCAAGACCCTTTACATAAGAAGGCGTGGAGGTGTTAATTTCAAATTAATATCAAATACTTACTCAGGTCTGCAATCTTTTAGAAATGTAAAAATATCAAATTTCTAAGTCAACGCAATAAACAGATTAAAGTAAGAACCAGAAGTGGTTATGCTTTATAGTATTTTGACATCCGCAAAGGAATCAATAGAATAGGTATAATCCCCACTTTCCACTGACCTAAAGTTGGGGAAGAAGCAATCTCTTATGTGCAAAAGTAAAGGGAAAAGTCTGAAAACCCTTTTGCAGTTACATCAGCATCAGAAAAGTTTTTTTTTTAGACTCCAGATAGTCCGACTATAATTTGGCCGGTTTTTTAATGTAAATTCACGTTTATGCACTGTGAGGCAACAGCATGGTTGTTTAAATGCTTAGAGAATGCAAATGCTTACCATGAAGGGAGCCTACTATCTTTATATGAATCGTGGCAAATGCTGCTGGTTGCCAAGACAATGCTGTCAAAATGTACGTAGAATTATTAATAAATCGAAGGATTATTTGTTGGGAATTCCGATTATGGGTAGGTATTTTCTCTATTTTTTGGATTGTGAATTTGAGATGTTTTTAAAAGGAACTCGTAAATTATTAAATCCTACTTTAAAATTGAAGATTTTTTTATGAATTTGATGTGTAGCTTATAGAAGCAACGCCGCACGATCCGCACGAATTTTTGTGCCTTAAGAGGCCGTGCACCTAATTTCATTGCAAAATTGAAATACAGTTCTATGCTTGTATGCGTCTATGATACAGAATAAAGCGTCAACAATGTTGATCCTTTACAAGATAAAATTGATAATTTATTAGCTAGTGGACGTCTTATAGGTTTGAAAAACGATCGGTTTTGCGCGCTTGATTTTATAGTTAATTTTGACTTCCATTTACTACTGAATTTTTGTTTTTTTCATATAAGAAAAATTATATTGTTATAAAAGTATACCTGAAGATCATTGTGTAGTGTTTAAATTTTATAATAGTTGTTCATAACGACAGAAAAAAAAAGATATCTGAATGGAAATTTCTAAAGTTTTATGTAAATTCAGCATTTTTTTCTGCGATATTTTGTAAGAAAGTATAAAAAAAGTATTCAACCCATGTGCAAATAGACTATATTTTCAATTAAATGTTAAAATCGAATGGTTCAAACGTAACTTGAACGTCATTTTAACTTCGTCGATGTAACTTATTATATGTAACTATTTACCTGTTAACCTTTTTAATTTACCTGTTCGGCGGGTGGCCGCGGTCGAGTTAACACCGACGTCTGTACGTTCATAAGTTTAAATCGGAAAACAGTGCCAAATGTGTTTGTTTAGCTCATAAGTCATAACCAATACTAGAACTTGTAATTGCAGACACTAGTGAATGTAAAGTGCCGTGAAATCTTTATTTATACGTAAGAACTACAAGAATAACAAATCCCTCTTTACATCAAAACATCTAACAAAAATCAAACTACCTACCTCACACGGTTGTTCTACTGCGGGCGACCAGTGCTACAGTGTAACTACGAGCATCACCGCGCGTCACAAGCTCCGCCCCTACGCTACGGATCTACGCTGCTACGACTACGACTAGCTACGGCACCTATAAGCGTGGCGGTGACGTATCCAACCTCTTGTTGTCTACATTTCTCAGTTGTTGTCTAACTACATTTCTCCGGATCACAACAAAAATGCCTGCACAGTGCAATGCTTGCGACAGTGCCATCCTCAACAATGAGTACCTGTCATGCTCAAAATGCAAACTCTCATATGACATCCTGTGCTTGCAAATAGACGCGGACAGCTTTGGTAATTATACTGAGACGCGTAAAAACAGTTGGCTATGCCCTCCTTGTTCGCGTTCCATTCCCAGAAGAGACAATACAGAGGTTCCTGTTGCAAGCCCGGCCAAACCCCAATGCCTCTCCTCTGATAATTTAAATATAAATACCAAGCGGGGTTCCAGCAAACCTACAAATAAAATTAAACAAAGTGAAAGCAAACCTGCAACGGAGGGTCCGTCGACAATGGTGTCAGAAATTCGTGAGCTTAAGGAAATAATTTCAAAACAACACTCCGATATTGGCCTGCTTAGGCAGGATCTCCGAGACGTCAAACAACACCTTTCTGGGTTATCTAAGCTGGTCGAAAAAATTGAGGCCCAGGAGAAAAAAATCAATGAGCAGACATTAGAAATAGATTTCTTAAGGAGCAGCCTTGCGGAAACGCAGATTGCTATGAATACACGAGATCAGGATTTCCTGAGGAATGAGCTCGAAATTGCAGGCATAGCTGAATCGGATAGTGAGAATCCCCATCACATAGCTCTCGTCACGGCTAAAAAGCTTGGAGTAGAACTCTTGGACGCAGACATTGATTTTGTCCACCGAACTGGCCGTAAACAGAACAATCCCTATCCCAAGAACCAACTGCCGCGTCCTATTGTCTTAAGATTGACAAGGCGCTCAAAACGTGACGAGATAGTCAAGGCAGCAAAGGGCCGCCGCAACCTCGACAGTGAGAACATAGTTATGGGTCCAGCTTCAAAAATATACATTATTGAACGACTAACAAAAGCTAACCGACTGTTATTTCGGGAGACCAGAAGCCGAGCCTCACAATACGGATTTCGCTTTTGCTGGGTTAACAACGGATGCATCCACGTCCGCCAAGCTGAGAGAAAACCCGCAATCCAAATCAAGTCACTTGCCGACGTGGACCGTCTGGTTGGAGCACTACAAGCTGAGGCTTCCAGATCGCCTGAAAAAATTAGCAACTAGCTCGCCACTGACGACGCCATCTTTCGGATTGACCTGGCTTTCTGATATTAATAACTACCTTCTAAGTAACAAAAAATCACACACACAAACACTCTACACACTAACTCAAATTTACACATATCCTTACATTTTACCCCAGTATAACGTCGCACATAAACAACATAATTATATCCTCAGCGCATCTTTCACGCCACTCGAACAGTCGCTCTCATACATATACTTTACCAGATACTGCTTTAAATCTGTATTATCCGTGCTTACTGTTACTCTTCGCAAGGTCACTACGCGTTTTAATGAATACCTCGCACGACAGCTGTTTTATGTTTACTTCCCCCCCTGACTGCAATAGATCTTGATACTGTAAATGACATAGACAATATTGTGACCATAGAGTGCAGTAAGTGCGACATCCTAGAAAACTGTAAAAAAACACTTAATGAAAATTATAAACTAAAAATCCTTACTTATAATATACGCAGCATTAAAAAAAACTTTAACTCATTTATCGTAGCGTTAGAACGACTTAAAATTGACTTGGACGTGATAGTCTTAACAGAGTGTTGGCTCTCACCGGGGCTAATTATCCCACAAATCCCTGGCTATACATCACACTTCACGTTAAACACAAACAACAGAGCTGGTGGTGTCGTGGTATACATTATGGAGTCCGTAAGTGCTACTGTAGATGAACCTAACCTGTTGAACGCTGAATGTCTTAAAATAGAACTCTCAAATTTCACTACTACTATCCTTGGCATTTACCGCTCGCCCTCCTTCTCTAACACAAGTAATTTTCTACACAGCTTGAACGATATTATCGGTTCATTAAACACTTCTTCTCGAGTCGTAGTTGCAGGTGATATCAATATTGATATTCTTGATCCTTGCGATCCTGGCGCGTGCGAATACTCATGTGCTATGGCTGAGCAGGGATTTTTGCCTGCTATTACAATACCTACAAGACTCGACGCATGCCTAGATCACATTTTTATTCGAACTACGTCTGGGAAATCTATCGGTGTGGTGGCTAGCCTAGGCATTACTGACCACCTGGCATCCTTTTGGGGCGTTACAGATAAAACTGTATCAAAGCGCAATGACCGCTTTATAACTACAATAGATCACTGTGCTGTCGCCGAAGAACTAAAAAACACTGACTGGACCTCAGTTCTTGATGTTACTGATGTAGGGGATGCTGTGAGCAAATTTAACTCCACACTATCAGGCGTTTTAGGTAAACACACAATCAGGAGAAGAGTTAGTAGATCTAAGTTCGCTCTTAAACCCTGGATTACTCCAGGGCTCATGAAATGCATGACGCACAGAGATAGGCTTCACTTAGACCTTCGCCAAAATCCCTCAAATCCTACCAAAAAACTTATATACAACAGGTATAGAAACTTCCTTACAGACTTATTACATAAACTTAAACATGATTATGAACGCAAAGATCTGGAAACGAACAAAAACAACCCTAGAAAATTATGGAAGTCAATAAAAACTATTATAGAAACCCCAAAGGTAAACCAGCATTCCTCTGATTTACTAAAAACAAAAAACTCAATTCAAGAGTCATTAAACTTCTGCAATCAGTATTTTGCTGGCATAGGAATGAATCTGTCACGCAATCTTTTGCAATCACTTGACACATCTGAACAATCTTTGGCTTCTGAAACTAAATTGCACGTCTCCACCGATCAAAACTTTTTCTTGCATCCAACAGACTCGTTCGAAGTGGATTCCCTCTTGTGTCAACTAAAGTCTGAGAGTGCTTCAGGATTAGATGGTATTAAACCTACTCTGATTAAAGCGTTGCGGCCTGTGATCGTCTCCCCCCTAACCCACATATTTAATCTGAGTCTCTCAACGGGTACTTTTCCTGACGCTTGGAAGGAGGCAGCAGTAATCCCCATTTACAAATCCGGCTGTAAATCATCTCCGGATAACTATAGGCCCATATCGTTGCTGTCAGTTTTCTCCAAAGTTTTGGAGAAACTGGTAAACTCTCGTCTTATGAGTTATCTGGAGAAACTCAATCTTTTATCTGATCGCCAGTTCGGATTTAGACCAAAACGTTCAACCGAAAATGCTGTAAACCTCCTCACTAAGGCCGTATCTGAGCAGCTCGACGGGGGAATGTGCTGCGTGGGGGTTTTCCTTGATCTTGCTAAAGCATTTGATACCATATCAGTGCCAATTCTTCTAAAAAAGTTGGAAAGCTATGGCATCAGAGGATTGGCACTGGAATGGTTTCGTAGCTACCTTACGTCCAGATCCCAGAGGGTTAAGGTTGGTGACGGTCTTAGCTCAAGCCTCCCGGTCAGCTTCGGTGTACCTCAGGGCAGTGTTCTTGGTCCCTCGTTGTTCATAATTTACCTTAATGACATTCACGAGGCCACCAGAGATGCGGACCTGATCTGTTATGCAGACGATACTGTGGCTTTATTTCAGGGAAGAACCTGGGAGGATGCATTGCAGGCGGCAGAGCTTGGCATGGCTGCTATAAAGGGATGGCTTGGTAGAAACCTCCTTACCTTGAATCTTAGTAAAACCAAATATCTGTGCTTCCATAAGACGCAATCCTCATGTCCAGCTGTTCCCACTATCCTGAAAGTGCATTCATGTAATTCTTCCTCGTGCTCTTGTGTCCCCGTGGCTCGATCCAACTTTGTAAGATACCTTGGAGTAGAAATTGATGAAAACCTGTCCTTTAAGCATCACATCGCGACGCTTACCTCGAAAGTACGTAAACTAACCCACGTCATGCGTCTGCTACGTAACTCCGCTGACAAGCCCCTTCTTTACACAGTCTACACTGTGCTTTGTCAAAGTCTACTAAGTTACTTTTTTTGGAGGAATTTGCATTACAACTATGATCGATATTGAACGGGCACAGAGATCTGTGCTTAAGGTGATGCTAAAAAAACCATACTGATACCCAACTCGAGACCTGTATCTAGAAACAGGAGTCCTGAATGTTAGACAATTATACATGCTAAAAGTTTTTACCATAGCCCACCGCTCTACTTTAAATTCCCCAAGCTACCAAAAATTAGTAAATAAAAGGGTTTTTCACATTCCATCACATGTAGTAAAGACAGCTTTTGCAAAAAATCATCTCGACTTCAAACTGCCCTTCATCTACAATAAAATTGCACGTTTCTGCGACATAAGACATAGTTCGGTTAGACTAGCCGTTAAAGAGGTGATGAACTGGCTTCTTACTCTGTCATATTACGACACAGAAAGTCTACTGAAAATCCCTCAGTAAACCTGACATAAACAACTACACACTCATCACAACACGCACACACACGCACATACACGCGCGCACACACACAATCAAACACACACATCCGCGCATATAGCATATAACATCTCACTAATTTTCACATTTTAAATTAAAATTGCACTGATTTACTAAATTCAAGCCTATCTCACTCGACCACCTCGCACACGCAAGACTTTTTGATAATACAGTCGTTAAACATGGTTCTCGCGATACAGGTATAACCTAGTGCGAGACCGCCATTAATCGTGCCTACAACTTAAATGTATTTTATTCAATTTTGTCAACCTATCTTTGTAAACCAATTTTATGCGTAATAAACATTATCTTATCTTATCTTATCTTACCTTTATTTTTGAAATGATATCAAAGTCAAAGTCAAAGTCAAAAATCATTTATTCAGTTTAGGGCAGAAAACTGCCACTTATGAACGTCAATAATAACATTATTGGCCCATATGGGGCAGAACATATCTCCTTATTTTTTGGGCCCTACTAGCGCTTCGAGACAAGACACAGACAATCTGGCAAGTGCTGAGAAGAAACGCCGGAACAAACTCAGTCACCACTAGCTGCCACAAAAAAAAGGAAAAGAAAATAATGTATACCTGTGCGAGCAGGGCAGTATTTAATTCCAGACATTTTTGTCATTTAAATAGTCATTAACAGTATAATAACCCTTTTTCATTAAAATAATCTTAACATGCGATTTAAACTCAAACATGGGTAGTTCAACAATAGACTGTGGTAATTTATTAAAAAAGCGAATACATTTCCCTATGAACGAATCACTCACTTTATGCAGTCTGAAATTTGAAACAGCAAGTTTATCTTTATTCCGAGTATTAAAATTATGTTTGTCACTTTTCTTAGGGAAAAGATGCAGGTTTTTGCGAATGTACATAATATTTTCATAAATGAATTGAGAGGCCACTGTAAGTATATTAATTTCCTTAAACGGTTCTTTAATGAGTCTCGTGGTCGAAGTTTGTAAATTGCCCGTACAGCTCTCTTTTGTAGTACAAAGATAGATTCAATATCGGCTGCTGAGCCCCATAACAATATTCCGTATGACATTATACTATGAAAGTAGCTAAAATACACTAATCTTGCCGTTCCAACATCAGTCAATTGTCTTATCTTTCCCACAGCATAAGCAGCTGAACTTGAAGCTGAAATAAGTCTTCCTGACAGAGTCTCAATATGAGCACCCCATTGCAGACGGGAATCTAAAGTTATTCCCAAAAAGGTAGTGGAATTACTAGTATCCAGTCGTTCATCTTTTACAATGATATTTGTTGAGACCTGCCTTACATTTGGCATTGTAAATTTTATGCATTTCGTTTTGCTTGCATTGAGCAAAAGATTGTTGGTACTAAACCAATGCAGAACCCGCGAGAGTGCATTATTTACATCTTCAAAAGATTCTTGACCTCTTTTAATTTTAAAGATCAGTGATGTATCATCTGCAAATAATGCCACCTCACATAGGTCGGTTGCAAAGTAAGGAAGGTCATTTATATAAATTAGAAATAGCAGGGGTCCTAATATTGATCCTTGCGTTACACCCATGGTAAGAGGTGACCCTGAAGATTCAGTTCCATTTATACATACTTTTTGAGTTCTGCCTGTGAGATAAGAGTTTAATAAATCTAAGGACTCTTTTGAAACCCCATAATGTTTCAACTTTTTTAGTAAAGTTTGATGATCTACACAATCAAAGGCCTTAAAAAGATCACAGAAGATACCTAAAGCATCTTGCTTACTCTCCCATGCATCGAATACATGTTTTAGGAGTGCAACTCCAGCATCGGTAGTATTTCTACCTTTTGTGAAACCGTTTTGTTTATCATGTAGTAACTTATTTAGGACAAAGTGAGATAAAAGTTGATTAAACAATCGTTTTTCAAAAATTTTACTAAGTACGGGTAAGATAGATATTGGTCGAAAATTGGGATCAGTTTTCTTACCCGATTTAAATACAGGAATAATTTTGCTAAATTTCATTAAAGTTGGGAATTCTCCATCATCAATACATTTGTTAAATATAATTGTAAGGTGAGGGGCTATTGCATTTATTATTGTATTAATGATATTGACCTTTGCCCAGCAGTGGGATTGAAAAGGTTAATAAAAAAAAAATGATATTGACAGAGATTCCCCATAGATCCTTAGTTTTTTTCATATTTAATTCCCTAAATGTTTTTAGTATTTCCTCAGCGTTTATATGTCTAAAATTTAATGGAGATTGACACTTATTAACACCTGACTTTAAAAGAGACTCAGCTAGTTCAGCAGAAGATGCAAGTTCTTTAGTTGTAGAGGTAGCTATGTTTGAGAAGAATTTCTCAAAAGTATTTGCAACTTCTGTGTTTGATTTAATTAGCTTATCTCCAACTTTGAGAGAGTAAGTGTGATCCCTTGGTTTTTGTCTACAAGTTTCCTTATTTATAATATTCCACGTAGCCTTCGCTTTATTAGTAGAACCTGTAATTATGCTATGTAGATGGTTTGACTTTGCTTTGGCACATACTTGTTTAAATATTTTAGAATACTCTATGATCTGTGGGTTCTGAGAATCTGCTTTTAAACTATACAAGTTATATAACGTATTTCTACTTTTATAAATACCAGGAGTAGCCCAATCATTGAACTTACTCTTTAGGTTATTTATTTTTATCTTTCTTTCCGTAAAAATCTGATCAAATTCATTTTTAATTATTTTATTTTTATTTTATTTATTGAGAAACTCAACAGCTTTATTACAATGTACATATTAGCCTAGTTTAACAAAAGTGACACTTAGCCAATAACAGAGTTTCATAGCATGCTTAATTTGTATTCGTACAAAGTTTCTTATTATAAGTAACAACAAAGTTAAACATCATTCATCCAGATGTGGCAAAAGTTGCTAGTTCTAACCAAGTAAGAGTACTGAAAAATTTTATGTTGTATTTTTTATTAATGTGAGTAGATGTATTTGATGTATTTGAGATAGTGCCGGTTGCCGCAAGCACCCGTCAAATAGAAAAAGAAAAGTCGCCCATTGGCTCATGGCACCTTACGCCAATAATAGGCGACAGTGAAAACCTGACAGGTGCCTGCAGGCAACCGGCACTATCACAATAAGTATTTTTAAGGTATAAGGTTTTTTTTTTTTTTTTTTCTTTATACAATGTATAAAAATTATTTAGTTTAAGTATTTGTCATTATTTATTTATTTTTTATTTTATTTGTTTATATTTTTTTTAATTGCCTTTTCAATGCACACTTATTCATGTTAAAAATATCAATACATTTATATTTAGCATTGTATGTCATAAGCAAGCGGGTCAACACAGCATTTCGCGCATAATTAGTACGGTGCTTAGGTATGTGGAATAACGGTGTGTGTCTAGTGCGAAATTTAGGAGTGCAGAAATTAATCCCTGACAGAAGGTTAGGGGCATCTAAGTTATTGTTTATGATGTCATATAGCAAACATATGTCCAATGCTTCACGTCGATATTCAAGTGTTTGGAGATTGATTATTGAGAATTAAGCCAAAAAGATTCTCGCATAACTCATCAGCACTGTGGTCAGTCGTAGGTTTTATTAAATGAACACCATCATTAATTTTTTCCTTAAATCTGTCAATTCTATTGATGGTAACTGGCCTACAAACAACATCTACAATGTTCGAGACATGATGGTGTTCAAATGATGCCTTTTGTCCACTATGGTCCGAGCTTAGACAATTTAAAATAGATTTATCAATTACATCGCTATTACAAAAAATATTGTCTAAGCAAGTAGCCGATGTGGGGGTCACCCTTGTAGGTTCATTAAAAATATTTATTAAATTATACGACTTAAAAAGATTAGGAAAACGGATTGATGTCTGCGTGTTTACCAATATATCAATGTTAAAATCTCCACATACAACTATTTTCTTATTTGATTTACTGACTTTTTTTAAGACATCATCCATCGTGGATTCAAAAATGTGGTGATTCGCAGAGGGGGCCTATATACGCTAATTATTACATACTGCTCCAGCTCAGCACACGCTAGCTCAATAGTTTGTTCAACTGAGAGTGCTACTAAGTATATCTTTGCGTTCTTTACATTTTATTTGACTATTTAAAAGTATAAGTGACCCTCCTCTAATAGCAGACTCCCTTGTGAACGAACTACCGACTTTGTAATTATCAATATTTATTAATAATTCATATTTTTTAAACCAATGTTCCGTTAAACAAATCACATGAACATAAAAGTCTAGTAAAAATAACCCCAATCCTAACTCCTTGCCGGCCAGGCCTTGCATGTTTTGATGAACAATATTAAAAAACTCATTAGGCCCTGGCTTTTGTCTTGCTTCTCAGTTTAGTCTCAGAGGTTGTCAATGGAATAATATTTAAATTAGTAATAGTACTAATTAATATGATAATTGCAAATGTCAGTGTTGTATTTTAAATTAATACAGTTAATATTATATGCTAACAAAGTAGCTACTCGTTTTTTTAGTTTATAAGGCAGGTGTAAAGAGCTGCCAGTCAACTGAAAGCTATTGTTAATAAATTTATTTGTGTCAAAAAACACAAACTTGTCATTATGACGTTGAGTCATATTATAAATTAAAGTATTCAAAGAGTGAATACTGTCATTTTCTTGCACTGTCTGATTTTTACAGAAAGGTAGGGCACAGAAGAATATTTTCTTAACATTAAGGCCAGACAAAATTGAGTAATTTTGAATAATTTTTGTCTTTGTGAGTTTTTGACTATTTCCTAACATTATAACAAGGATCGAGTTAGAGTTAAATTGACTATTCTGGACACAATTAATTATTTTATCAAGTGTTGCACCTGGCATACAATTATTAATAACATTACATTTTAATTCCTTGCTTAGTAAGGGACCGTAACCAACTCCTAAACTATCTGAAAAAATAATTACATTGGGCTTGGTAATATAACAATTTTTATGTGGTGTTGACACTGATGGCTGCTGGCTAGCACTTTGTTGGGCACCTGAAATGCTGTTATCTGGCACCTGAGTTACTTTTATATTTGGTAATGATAAGAAATCTGTTTTATGATTCCCTATTTCTAAAAGTTTATTTGCAGCCAGGATATGTTCATTATATGATAAATCCATTCGCGCCACATGCAAGAACAAGAACAAATCTTTTAAAATCACGCGTTATTTTGTTTTAATTAGAGTGCATGACTCGATATCGGCTGATTGGGATGCATGGAAGAGTAAGAATAATTCGCCGGCCCTTGGGACCTGGGAGCTGGGAGCAGGGCAGTCGAATGATGATAAACATCACCATCTCTTATATCAGTAGAAAAGTACCCTACATTAGACATAATATCGTAATTAATGCAAACTTAAATAAAAATTCATGATTAGTTATATCTTGCTATCAAACAAGAAGGCTTACGAGTCGAGTCTACGATATAAGGAAACTGATAATATCAGAAACATTCCATAATACCTTTTCTCAGGCATAACAATCTATTACTACTAGTAACAGATGTATCAAATGTGAATGAAGGATTTCTCGATGCACCCGCACCATACGCTACGTTATATAATAACGTGTGATGTGAATTTCTCAAATTATTGTTACATAACATTGTAGTGTAGGTATTGGCTCTTGTGTATTTGACTTTGACCTACTGCCATGAAATACATAATACTTAGTTACTGCGAATTGATCATTAGTTTAAGAAAATATATGATAACAATTATTAGAATAAATAGGTGTTTTATTAGTGATATTATGAATTCTGATGATTATGATTTTCGATTATTAGTACTAAATATTGAGTGATCATAACGATGTAAAATGGTATGAGAAATATTTTCGGACTTTTGAATAGGCTTAAAATGTTATGTGAAAAAATGATCACCCGTCTGAAACAGAATCAGATATACGCAATTTGACGTCTTATACATATTTTCTTGTTAGTTGATGCTAAAGAGGAGGCCAAAGGAATGTTGGCTTGGCCTTACAAAAGCAATTTATATCTTTGCATTACTTTGTTGTATTAATATTGTTATTATAATATTTTTTTAGTTTACTCATGATATACATTTACTGAACCTTTAGACGAGGAAGTCTAAAGCATAGTTTCAACTAACGAAGGCTTCAGAGCTTAAAAAAGTACCGTGACGTTAATGAATTTTAAATAAAATTTATTTCATTTAATTTCAGTCATTAGTTTTTAAAACATCATCTCTTTCTTGGTGCATTGATCAAGAATACCATCTATGAGTAAAATATAACTATGATGCTCTGAAATGACGCGGGATTCTTCCGTTAAATAAGTCCTTAGAAAACTATTAAAAATAAGGGCAATAACGTTTTTTTTTTTTTTGGAAGAAAGATATCTTTAGTTTAGGACCAATTTTCCATGATACGATTAGCTCAGAGATATCTAGCGATATCGAAACAGTATTATATATCCAGTCCAGTCATTTAACGAGTAGAGTCGTCTACCCCTTTGATTTACTACTTATCTGAAACTTTAATACGACAGGATTGATCTAACAATTGACTGGAAATTTACAATGTTTGAAAACAAACAAATTTGAAGCGAGCTGATTCGGTAGACGGAGCGTTCCAAAACTTTGTATTTGCCTAATTAAGCACATTCAAGGGACCCTTCCTTGATTAGATCACGTATCGGGCGGATCAAAACGGATCTCGGGGTAAATAGAAACTTTCTTTTATTGTTGTTTCACAGATTAAACTGCTGACGGACAAGCGATTGTCAATGGATCTGAAATTCTTCAAACGTCAAGGCAGCAAAGGGCCGCCGCAACCTCGACAGTGAGAACATAGTTATGGGTCCAGCTTCAAAAATATACATTATTGAACGACTAACAAAAGCTAACCGACTGTTATTTCGGGAGACCAGAAGCCGAGCCTCACAATACGGATTTCGCTTTTGCTGGGTTAACAACGGATGCATCCACGTCCGCCAAGCTGAGAGAAAACCCGCAATCCAAATCAAGTCACTTGCCGACGTGGACCGTCTGGTTGGAGCACTACAAGCTGAGGCTTCCAGATCGCCTGAAAAAATTAGCAACTAGCTCGCCACTGACGACGCCATCTTTCGGATTGACCTGGCTTTCTGATATTAATAACTACCTTCTAAGTAACAAAAAATCACACACACAAACACTCTACACACTAACTCAAATTTACACATATCCTTACATTTTACCCCAGTATAACGTCGCACATAAACAACATAATTATATCCTCAGCGCATCTTTCACGCCACTCGAACAGTCGCTCTCATACATATACTTTACCAGATACTGCTTTAAATCTGTATTATCCGTGCTTACTGTTACTCTTCGCAAGGTCACTACGCGTTTTAATGAATACCTCGCACGACAGCTGTTTTATGTTTACTTCCCCCCCTGACTGCAATAGATCTTGATACTGTAAATGACATAGACAATATTGTGACCATAGAGTGCAGTAAGTGCGACATCCTAGAAAACTGTAAAAAAACACTTAATGAAAATTATAAACTAAAAATCCTTACTTATAATATACGCAGCATTCAAAAAAACTTTCTCATTTATCGTAGCGTTAGAACGACTTAAAATTGACTTGGACGTGATAGTCTTAACAGAGTGTTGGCTCTCACCGGGGCTAATTATCCCACAAATCCCTGGCTATACATCACACTTCACGTTAAACACAAACAACAGAGCTGGTGGTGTCGTGGTATACATTATGGAGTCCGTAAGTGCTACTGTAGATGAACCTAACCTGTTGAACGCTGAATGTCTTAAAATAGAACTCTCAAATTTCACTACTACTATCCTTGGCATTTACCGCTCGCCCTCCTTCTCTAACACAAGTAATTTTCTACACAGCTTGAACGATATTATCGGTTCATTAAACACTTCTTCTCGAGTCGTAGTTGCAGGTGATATCAATATTGATATTCTTGATCCTTGCGATCCTGGCGCGTGCGAATACTCATGTGCTATGGCTGAGCAGGGATTTTTGCCTGCTATTACAATACCTACAAGACTCGACGCATGCCTAGATCACATTTTTATTCGAACTACGTCTGGGAAATCTATCGGTGTGGTGGCTAGCCTAGGCATTACTGACCACCTGGCATCCTTTTGGGGCGTTACAGATAAAACTGTATCAAAGCGCAATGACCGCTTTATAACTACAATAGATCACTGTGCTGTCGCCGAAGAACTAAAAAACACTGACTGGACCTCAGTTCTTGATGTTACTGATGTAGGGGATGCTGTGAGCAAATTTAACTCCACACTATCAGGCGTTTTAGGTAAACACACAATCAGGAGAAGAGTTAGTAGATCTAAGTTCGCTCTTAAACCCTGGATTACTCCAGGGCTCATGAAATGCATGACGCACAGAGATAGGCTTCACTTAGACCTTCGCCAAAATCCCTCAAATCCTACCAAAAAACTTATATACAACTGGTATAGAAACTTCCTTACAGACTTATTACATAAACTTAAACATGATTATGAACGCAAAGATCTGGAAACGAACAAAAACAACCCTAGAAAATTATGGAAGTCAATAAAAACTATTATAGAAACCCCAAAGGTAAACCAGCATTCCTCTGATTTACTAAAAACAAAAAACTCAATTCAAGAGTCATTAAACTTCTGCAATCAGTATTTTGCTGGCATAGGAATGAATCTGTCACGCAATCTTTTGCAATCACTTGACACATCTGAACAATCTTTGGCTTCTGAAACTAAATTGCACGTCTCCACCGATCAAAACTTTTTCTTGCATCCAACAGACTCGTTCGAAGTGGATTCCCTCTTGTGTCAACTAAAGTCTGAGAGTGCTTCAGGATTAGATGGTATTAAACCTACTCTGATTAAAGCGTTGCGGCCTGTGATCGTCTCCCCCCTAACCCACATATTTAATCTGAGTCTCTCAACGGGTACTTTTCCTGACGCTTGGAAGGAGGCAGCAGTAATCCCCATTTACAAATCCGGCTGTAAATCATCTCCGGATAACTATAGGCCCATATCGTTGCTGTCAGTTTTCTCCAAAGTTTTGGAGAAACTGGTAAACTCTCGTCTTATGAGTTATCTGGAGAAACTCAATCTTTTATCTGATCGCCAGTTCGGATTTAGACCAAAACGTTCAACCGAAAATGCTGTAAACCTCCTCACTAAGGCCGTATCTGAGCAGCTCGACGGGGGAATGTGCTGCGTGGGGGTTTTCCTTGATCTTGCTAAAGCATTTGATACCATATCAGTGCCAATTCTTCTAAAAAAGTTGGAAAGCTATGGCATCAGAGGATTGGCACTGGAATGGTTTCGTAGCTACCTTACGTCCAGATCCCAGAGGGTTAAGGTTGGTGACGGTCTTAGCTCAAGCCTCCCGGTCAGCTTCGGTGTACCTCAGGGCAGTGTTCTTGGTCCCTCGTTGTTCATAATTTACCTTAATGACATTCACGAGGCCACCAGAGATGCGGACCTGATCTGTTATGCAGACGATACTGTGGCTTTATTTCAGGGAAGAACCTGGGAGGATGCATTGCAGGCGGCAGAGCTTGGCATGGCTGCTATAAAGGGATGGCTTGGTAGAAACCTCCTTACCTTGAATCTTAGTAAAACCAAATATCTGTGCTTCCATAAGACGCAATCCTCATGTCCAGCTGTTCCCACTATCCTGAAAGTGCATTCATGTAATTCTTCCTCGTGCTCTTGTGTCCCCGTGGCTCGATCCAACTTTGTAAGATACCTTGGAGTAGAAATTGATGAAAACCTGTCCTTTAAGCATCACATCGCGACGCTTACCTCGAAAGTACGTAAACTAACCCACGTCATGCGTCTGCTACGTAACTCCGCTGACAAGCCCCTTCTTTACACAGTCTACACTGTGCTTTGTCAAAGTCTACTAAGTTACTTTTTTTGGAGGAATTTGCATTACAACTATGATCGATATTGAACGGGCACAGAGATCTGTGCTTAAGGTGATGCTAAAAAAACCATACTGATACCCAACTCGAGACCTGTATCTAGAAACAGGAGTCCTGAATGTTAGACAATTATACATGCTAAAAGTTTTTACCATAGCCCACCGCTCTACTTTAAATTCCCCAAGCTACCAAAAATTAGTAAATAAAAGGGTTTTTCACATTCCATCACATGTAGTAAAGACAGCTTTTGCAAAAAATCATCTCGACTTCAAACTGCCCTTCATCTACAATAAAATTGCACGTTTCTGCGACATAAGACATAGTTCGGTTAGACTAGCCGTTAAAGAGGTGATGAACTGGCTTCTTACTCTGTCATATTACGACACAGAAAGTCTACTGAAAATCCCTCAGTAAACCTGACATAAACAACTACACACTCATCACAACACGCACACACACGCACATACACGCGCGCACACACACAATCAAACACACACATCCGCGCATATAGCATATAACATCTCACTAATTTTCACATTTTAAATTAAAATTGCACTGATTTACTAAATTCAAGCCTATCTCACTCGACCACCTCGCACACGCAAGACTTTTTGATAATACAGTCGTTAAACATGGTTCTCGCGATACAGGTATAACCTAGTGCGAGACCGCCATTAATCGTGCCTACAACTTAAATGTATTTTATTCAATTTTGTCAACCTATCTTTGTAAACCAATTTTATGCGTAATAAACATTATCTTATCTTATCTTATCTTACCTTTATTTTTGAAATGATATCAAAGTCAAAGTCAAAGTCAAAAATCATTTATTCAGTTTAGGGCAGAAAACTGCCACTTATGAACGTCAATAATAACATTATTGGCCCATATGGGGCAGAACATATCTCCTTATTTTTTGGGCCCTACTAGCGCTTCGAGACAAGACACAGACAATCTGGCAAGTGCTGAGAAGAAACGCCGGAACAAACTCAGTCACCACTAGCTGCCACAAAAAAAAGGAAAAGAAAATAATGTATACCTGTGCGAGCAGGGCAGTATTTAATTCCAGACATTTTTGTCATTTAAATAGTCATTAACAGTATAATAACCCTTTTTCATTAAAATAATCTTAACATGCGATTTAAACTCAAACATGGGTAGTTCAACAATAGACTGTGGTAATTTATTAAAAAAGCGAATACATTTCCCTATGAACGAATCACTCACTTTATGCAGTCTGAAATTTGAAACAGCAAGTTTATCTTTATTCCGAGTATTAAAATTATGTTTGTCACTTTTCTTAGGGAAAAGATGCAGGTTTTTGCGAATGTACATAATATTTTCATAAATGAATTGAGAGGCCACTGTAAGTATATTAATTTCCTTAAACGGTTCTTTAATGAGTCTCGTGGTCGAAGTTTGTAAATTGCCCGTACAGCTCTCTTTTGTAGTACAAAGATAGATTCAATATCGGCTGCTGAGCCCCATAACAATATTCCGTATGACATTATACTATGAAAGTAGCTAAAATACACTAATCTTGCCGTTCCAACATCAGTCAATTGTCTTATCTTTCCCACAGCATAAGCAGCTGAACTTGAAGCTGAACTAAGTCTTCCTGACAGAGTCTCAATATGAGCACCCCATTGCAGACGGGAATCTAAAGTTATTCCCAAAAAGGTAGTGGAATTACTAGTATCCAGTCGTTCATCTTTTACAATGATATTTGTTGAGACCTGCCTTACATTTGGCATTGTAAATTTTATGCATTTCGTTTTGCTTGCATTGAGCAAAAGATTGTTGGTACTAAACCAATGCAGAACCCGCGAGAGTGCATTATTTACATCTTCAAAAGATTCTTGACCTCTTTTAATTTTAAAGATCAGTGATGTATCATCTGCAAATAATGCCACCTCACATAGGTCGGTTGCAAAGTAAGGAAGGTCATTTATATAAATTAGAAATAGCAGGGGTCCTAATATTGATCCTTGCGTTACACCCATGGTAAGAGGTGACCCTGAAGATTCAGTTCCATTTATACATACTTTTTGAGTTCTGCCTGTGAGATAAGAGTTTAATAAATCTAAGGACTCTTTTGAAACCCCATAATGTTTCAACTTTTTTAGTAAAGTTTGATGATCTACACAATCAAAGGCCTTAAAAAGATCACAGAAGATACCTAAAGCATCTTGCTTACTCTCCCATGCATCGAATACATGTTTTAGGAGTGCAACTCCAGCATCGGTAGTATTTCTACCTTTTGTGAAACCGTTTTGTTTATCATGTAGTAACTTATTTAGGACAAAGTGAGATAAAAGTTGATTAAACAATCGTTTTTCAAAAATTTTACTAAGTACGGGTAAGATAGATATTGGTCGAAAATTGGGATCAGTTTTCTTACCCGATTTAAATACAGGAATAATTTTGCTAAATTTCATTAAAGTTGGGAATTCTCCATCATCAATACATTTGTTAAATATAATTGTAAGGTGAGGGGCTATTGCATTTATTATTGTATTAATGATATTGACCTTTGCCCAGCAGTGGGATTGAAAAGGTTAATAAAAAAAAAATGATATTGACAGAGATTCCCCATAGATCCTTAGTTTTTTTCATATTTAATTCCCTAAATGTTTTTAGTATTTCCTCAGCGTTTATATGTCTAAAATTTAATGGAGATTGACACTTATTAACACCTGACTTTAAAAGAGACTCAGCTAGTTCAGCAGAAGATGCAAGTTCTTTAGTTGTAGAGGTAGCTATGTTTGAGAAGAATTTCTCAAAAGTATTTGCAACTTCTGTGTTTGATTTAATTAGCTTATCTCCAACTTTGAGAGAGTAAGTGTGATCCCTTGGTTTTTGTCTACAAGTTTCCTTATTTATAATATTCCACGTAGCCTTCGCTTTATTAGTAGAACCTGTAATTATGCTATGTAGATGGTTTGACTTTGCTTTGGCACATACTTGTTTAAATATTTTAGAATACTCTATGATCTGTGGGTTCTGAGAATCTGCTTTTAAACTATACAAGTTATATAACGTATTTCTACTTTTATAAATACCAGGAGTAGCCCAATCATTGAACTTACTCTTTAGGTTATTTATTTTTATCTTTCTTTCCGTAAAAATCTGATCAAATTCATTTTTAATTATTTTATTTTTATTTTATTTATTGAGAAACTCAACAGCTTTATTACAATGTACATATTAGCCTAGTTTAACAAAAGTGACACTTAGCCAATAACAGAGTTTCATAGCATGCTTAATTTGTATTCGTACAAAGTTTCTTATTATAAGTAACAACAAAGTTAAACATCATTCATCCAGATGTGGCAAAAGTTGCTAGTTCTAACCAAGTAAGAGTACTGAAAAATTTTATGTTGTATTTTTTATTAATGTGAGTAGATGTATTTGATGTATTTGAGATAGTGCCGGTTGCCGCAAGCACCCGTCAAATAGAAAAAGAAAAGTCGCCCATTGGCTCATGGCACCTTACGCCAATAATAGGCGACAGTGAAAACCTGACAGGTGCCTGCAGGCAACCGGCACTATCACAATAAGTATTTTTAAGGTATAAGGTTTTTTTTTTTTTTTTTTCTTTATACAATGTATAAAAATTATTTAGTTTAAGTATTTGTCATTATTTATTTATTTTTTATTTTATTTGTTTATATTTTTTTTAATTGCCTTTTCAATGCACACTTATTCATGTTAAAAATATCAATACATTTATATTTAGCATTGTATGTCATAAGCAAGCGGGTCAACACAGCATTTCGCGCATAATTAGTACGGTGCTTAGGTATGTGGAATAACGGTGTGTGTCTAGTGCGAAATTTAGGAGTGCAGAAATTAATCCCTGACAGAAGGTTAGGGGCATCTAAGTTATTGTTTATGATGTCATATAGCAAACATATGTCCAATGCTTCACGTCGATATTCAAGTGTTTGGAGATTGATTATTGAGAATTAAGCCAAAAAGATTCTCGCATAACTCATCAGCACTGTGGTCAGTCGTAGGTTTTATTAAATGAACACCATCATTAATTTTTTCCTTAAATCTGTCAATTCTATTGATGGTAACTGGCCTACAAACAACATCTACAATGTTCGAGACATGATGGTGTTCAAATGATGCCTTTTGTCCACTATGGTCCGAGCTTAGACAATTTAAAATAGATTTATCAATTACATCGCTATTACAAAAAATATTGTCTAAGCAAGTAGCCGATGTGGGGGTCACCCTTGTAGGTTCATTAAAAATATTTATTAAATTATACGACTTAAAAAGATTAGGAAAACGGATTGATGTCTGCGTGTTTACCAATATATCAATGTTAAAATCTCCACATACAACTATTTTCTTATTTGATTTACTGACTTTTTTTAAGACATCATCCATCGTGGATTCAAAAATGTGGTGATTCGCAGAGGGGGCCTATATACGCTAATTATTACATACTGCTCCAGCTCAGCACACGCTAGCTCAATAGTTTGTTCAACTGAGAGTGCTACTAAGTATATCTTTGCGTTCTTTACATTTTATTTGACTATTTAAAAGTATAAGTGACCCTCCTCTAATAGCAGACTCCCTTGTGAACGAACTACCGACTTTGTAATTATCAATATTTATTAATAATTCATATTTTTTAAACCAATGTTCCGTTAAACAAATCACATGAACATAAAAGTCTAGTAAAAATAACCCCAATCCTAACTCCTTGCCGGCCAGGCCTTGCATGTTTTGATGAACAATATTAAAAAACTCATTAGGCCCTGGCTTTTGTCTTGCTTCTCAGTTTAGTCTCAGAGGTTGTCAATGGAATAATATTTAAATTAGTAATAGTACTAATTAATATGATAATTGCAAATGTCAGTGTTGTATTTTAAATTAATACAGTTAATATTATATGCTAACAAAGTAGCTACTCGTTTTTTTAGTTTATAAGGCAGGTGTAAAGAGCTGCCAGTCAACTGAAAGCTATTGTTAATAAATTTATTTGTGTCAAAAAACACAAACTTGTCATTATGACGTTGAGTCATATTATAAATTAAAGTATTCAAAGAGTGAATACTGTCATTTTCTTGCACTGTCTGATTTTTACAGAAAGGTAGGGCACAGAAGAATATTTTCTTAACATTAAGGCCAGACAAAATTGAGTAATTTTGAATAATTTTTGTCTTTGTGAGTTTTTGACTATTTCCTAACATTATAACAAGGATCGAGTTAGAGTTAAATTGACTATTCTGGACACAATTAATTATTTTATCAAGTGTTGCACCTGGCATACAATTATTAATAACATTACATTTTAATTCCTTGCTTAGTAAGGGACCGTAACCAACTCCTAAACTATCTGAAAAAATAATTACATTGGGCTTGGTAATATAACAATTTTTATGTGGTGTTGACACTGATGGCTGCTGGCTAGCACTTTGTTGGGCACCTGAAATGCTGTTATCTGGCACCTGAGTTACTTTTATATTTGGTAATGATAAGAAATCTGTTTTATGATTCCCTATTTCTAAAAGTTTATTTGCAGCCAGGATATGTTCATTATATGATAAATCCATTCGCGCCACATGCAAGAACAAGAACAAATCTTTTAAAATCACGCGTTATTTTGTTTTAATTAGAGTGGATGACTCGATATCGGCTGATTGGGATGCATGGAAGAGTAAGAATAATTCGCCGGCCCTTGGGACCTGGGAGCTGGGAGCAGGGCAGTCGAATGATGATAAACATCACCATCTCTTATATCAGTAGAAAAGTACCCTACATTAGACATAATATCGTAATTAATGCAAACTTAAATAAAAATTCATGATTAGTTATATCTTGCTATCAAACAAGAAGGCTTACGAGTCGAGTCTACGATATAAGGAAACTGATAATATCAGAAACATTCCATAATACCTTTTCTCAGGCATAACAATCTATTACTACTAGTAACAGATGTATCAAATGTGAATGAAGGATTTCTCGATGCACCCGCACCATACGCTACGTTATATAATAACGTGTGATGTGAATTTCTCAAATTATTGTTACATAACATTGTAGTGTAGGTATTGGCTCTTGTGTATTTGACTTTGACCTACTGCCATGAAATACATAATACTTAGTTACTGCGAATTGATCATTAGTTTAAGAAAATATATGATAACAATTATTAGAATAAATAGGTGTTTTATTAGTGATATTATGAATTCTGATGATTATGATTTTCGATTATTAGTACTAAATATTGAGTGATCATAACGATGTAAAATGGTATGAGAAATATTTTCGGACTTTTGAATAGGCTTAAAATGTTATGTGAAAAAATGATCACCCGTCTGAAACAGAATCAGATATACGCAATTTGACGTCTTATACATATTTTCTTGTTAGTTGATGCTAAAGAGGAGGCCAAAGGAATGTTGGCTTGGCCTTACAAAAGCAATTTATATCTTTGCATTACTTTGTTGTATTAATATTGTTATTATAATATTTTTTTAGTTTACTCATGATATACATTTACTGAACCTTTAGACGAGGAAGTCTAAAGCATAGTTTCAACTAACGAAGGCTTCAGAGCTTAAAAAAGTACCGTGACGTTAATGAATTTTAAATAAAATTTATTTCATTTAATTTCAGTCATTAGTTTTTAAAACATCATCTCTTTCTTGGTGCATTGATCAAGAATACCATCTATGAGTAAAATATAACTATGATGCTCTGAAATGACGCGGGATTCTTCCGTTAAATAAGTCCTTAGAAAACTATTAAAAATAAGGGCAATAACGTTTTTTTTTTTTTGGAAGAAAGATATCTTTAGTTTAGGACCAATTTTCCATGATACGATTAGCTCAGAGATATCTAGCGATATCGAAACAGTATTATATATCCAGTCCAGTCATTTAACGAGTAGAGTCGTCCACCCCTTTGATTTACTACTTATCTGAAACTTTAATACGACAGGATTGATCTAACAATTGACTGGAAATTTACAATGTTTGAAAACAAACAAATTTGAAGCGAGCTGATTCGGTAGACGGAGCGTTCCAAAACTTTGTATTTGCCTAATTAAGCACATTCAAGGGACCCTTCCTTGATTAGATCACGTATCGGGCGGATCAAAACGGATCTCGGGGTAAATAGAAACTTTCTTTTATTGTTGTTTCACAGATTAAACTGCTGACGGACAAGCGATTGTCAATGGATCTGAAATTCTTCAAACGCCATTCCAAACGGAGATTGAAGAGTACGCTTGAATGTTTAATGTTCTCCATAAAACTCTTTTGAATGTAAATCTCAAATTGTCATCATTATTTTGTGATACTGTTTTTTTAGTAGCTGATAGAAAAAAAGAAATAGTGACTTTACTCTCTGTAACCTAATTACTATTTACTACTCGCTGACCAATCACGCGAAAATACGGTTTTGCTACAGACCCAGTTTGCAATAGCGATGATGACACTACTAACCAATTGACTTCCTTTTTGAAGCAGTTAACACGATTTGGACTGGGAATACATAGTTATAACACCACTTTTATGTAACCCAACAAGTCAAAGGACCAAATATTTACTGATTTCAAAGGAACTGTAAATAATTTTTCACAAATAAGGTATTATTATAAAGAAATTGTGTTTGGAATTATTCGTGAATATAGTGCAGGCATCCTAATTTCCCAGTTTCCCAGTTTGGTTTTTCACCCCTAATTCAAAAATAATTACTTAGATAAAGAGGATAAAAAGAGAAGTTCGCTTCTCGCGTCCTATTGGCGTTTGATGGAAGCCAGTCTTCTGTTGAGCTATTTGGTATTTTGGTATTATTAACATCTTCTTCTTACTTCTCTAAAAATCCTGTACAATTCACCTCATATGGTGCGCATATTTATCTATCTACATCATCATCATCATCATCATCATCATCATCATAACAGCCATCGGTCGTCCACTGCTGAACATAGGCCTCCCCCAATGACTTCTATCATTGAGGGGGATTGCCAATACATACCACGCTTGGCAGGCGGATTGGTGAGCGCAGTTTTTTTATAGGATTTTGCAC
Source organism: Anania hortulata (assembly GCA_963576865.1). NCBI lineage: Eukaryota > Metazoa > Arthropoda > Insecta > Lepidoptera > Crambidae > Anania > Anania hortulata. The sequence goes on along the minus strand of OY756392.1, from coordinate 14,188,560 downwards.
GCAGATGATGCTATACTGCACGCACGCAGATGCGCAGATGCTGCCGTCCCCACACGGCACTATATATCTACATAAGACTTTGTTAACGGCGTTAATACAAAATACTCTGTTACTAAGAACTTCAAAAGCACAAGAACATTTTCTAACGCAATCTATAAGGAGCCTCCGAATCTCAAATGCTCATGTCTTAACGCGTTTCTACATTCGTCACCATAAATACGTAATTGTACGACTTTACGCCTAAATGCGAGTGCTTCTGGAAAACGATGTGTTACGTCACCAAAAAAGATATTTTAAGCTTAGTTGAAAAGTTACTGTGGAATGTAACATCAGTTCATTAGAGAGCATTCAGGACGTCAGCGGTTGGTATCTGCCGACGCGGCAATTCGTTTACATCTGACCTAAATTTAACCTATATCCTGGCTACGTAGCGGCTTTTTTGGATGCGCGCGTCAATGTACTTTTCAATTTTTTATGGGTAGCGCCGATAGTCAATTGAATAGGTAGGAAATCCCATCGTATAATAAACTTACGGTTTATTATACGATGACGACCTCGAAATTAGATATTAGAGTGTAGAGTGTGTCTATTTTTTATTGTACACCACACAAAAGAAACAAATCAGATGAAAGGAAATACATTAAGAATAGTACAATTCAGGCGGTCTTATCGCTAGGAGCGAACTTTTCCAGACAATCTTCAGGTAGAAGACAGTTGAATTAAAATTGAGAGTGAAATGTATGACGACAAAGTCAAATTATACCAAGAATACATTAGCTAGGCAGAAACATAATATATATTTGCATAAATCTTTAAATTGATTTTTCCTAACTAATTTGGATTATCCTTAACAATCCAACTTACGAACTATGTAATTAGTATTTTTTTGAAAACTTGCCTATTGTCTCATAAAATGCATGGCGTTATACTGAAAAACAGTAACTGAGTAACTTTATTTCAACAATTTATTGTATACGCCCTTTTCATGGCTCTCATAAAACCCATATACAGCCCACTTTAGAGCCCACGTAAATTCCAATTGGGTTTTTCTGGTAGAGCTAAATTTAAATGCCATTAAAGCCAGACACACGAAGTCAGCACATCTGCATAAAACTGCGGTAACCTAAGTGCCTCAGTTCACTCCTATGTTGGATTCCTACTAATGAAACTATATACAGGGTGGGTGAATCACACTACTTGTTATAATTTGTGATTAAAGAGGAATCAAGTTTCTACATAATTAAATTTCGAGTCTAGATTAATTTATTAACTTAAAAGTTTAAACTATTTACCACGAGCTGGCATGAAATAAAACACCTACCTGATTTGTAATTGTACTTAAAAGATTAGGTTAGATGATAGCAGGCATAATTAGAGGCAGTCTTAAAGGTCTAAGAATCAAATTAAAATTAAAATTAAGCAACCCACGCCGCGGTTGTGAGGTGATGGGTGTCCATTCCGACCATATTTAGTGACATTTATCACAAACATCTCCGTGCTTCGGAAGGCACGTTAAAAGTTGGTCTTGGCTAATAACGCTTGACACTTAAAAGACGGCTTGATTACATCTGACAGAAAGGCTTAATCACTGGCCTTACAACACTCCTTTACCAACCCGCACTGGGCCCTCGTGGTGTAGTATGGCCTGCAGACTTCCCTGGGACGTATATGTATATGCATCTTTACTTTTTTACAAAATTATATTAAAATATTATATTGCATTGCCTGATTGTAAATAACTGTTGTAATATCCTTTTATGTTCTTTTTGCAATAAAATATTTATCTATCTATATTTATTCATTTCGGTTCACATGGCTGCAATACATTTTAATTTAGTTTGATACACAATTTTGTGTCCTATATTTTCCAATGGTTTAATTTATTCTAAAGTTAATCCTTCTCTTTTACTAAGGTAAAAGAAAAGACGAAGCTTCAATTAGTACTTAATTTGAATATTACTATGAATTCAAACGTATACCACGAATGGGCTAGTTTCCTAAAAAAATCTAATTAGTCCGTCAGTTGGATCAACAGAAAATATTGGACACGTATTTTTTATTTTCTCAATCAAACAAAAAATGATGAAGATATAGCCCGTTAAAGTTCCGCGTAACGTCACGCCTTGCGACACTTTTTAGCAAGACGTGACGTCACTCTCAAACTTTGATGCGCTTTATATTCGTCATTTTTTGGTTGATTGACAAAAGACAAAATATGGGTCCAATATTTTTTGATAATCGAACTGACGGACTAAATAAAATAATCATTTTTTGACCCAGGAAACTAGCCTATTGTGACATACATACAATTTTTAGGTTTTTGTTTAGTCATCATAATTTATATTAATAAACCTAGTCTATAAATGGAGTATACCTTATAATGTACATGATACGTGAAATTATTCTAATTATTCTATATTTAATCTTACTTCTCACTCTGTATGTCTCTATATTCATGATAATAGAGACCTCCTTTACCTAAGTTCTAACATATCAAAGTACTTGTGTTACGTAACTTGATTCAAATGCAAGCGTTGTCTAAGTTGAGGAAGGTATAATTATCAAATTAATAATGTATGTAATGCACTAGTTACCTACGAGCCTGACTAGATGATATAATTTGATATGTAACGATGTGTGACAGGCTTAATAACCATTGTTTTAGTGCGACATAGCTGAAATGTTCAACGAAAATGCAAACTGTGAAAATATCTCAGTTAGAACCAATTTTATTATTTAGTTTACTTAAAAATGGTAAAATGATTTTGTTTATTTATTTTTTTCTAAAACTAAACTAAACTTCTTCAATTTGAGCTAATGACAAATTCAAATATTAATATAAAGCAATAAAATTTTAATCAATCATAATATTCTTTAATGGGCAATGCCCGGTTTCTATCGAGAACGGAAATTATGTATTTTTTGGTTAATGTTAAAATTAATTAAGGGTGATACATACTTGGTAAAATAAACTAGGAGTTTTAGTTCACCAATGTAAAAAGACCGGTGTTATAAACTATTTTATTTAAATTGTGTACTATATTGTGCAAAGCTAAAAAGCTGATTAACACATTAAATATTTAAGTATACTTAATAATTGTTTAATTTGATCGATTACTGGGTAAATTTCCTATTAAGGTTTTTTTTGGCATTAAAGTCAACACTTACATATTTTTTAAATTTCAAATTAGGGATCCGGTTTTAGACTAACATACTGAAACTTAACTACTACCAAGAAGTTCTGAAATTGTTAGCGAACCGCTACATACAAAATACCAAAACTACGGAACTATTTCCTTGTGGTATCTCTATATTTGTGTCTTGGGAGCTTTGCCCTAGCAAATAATACATTAAGTGCGTAGTTTTTGTCAGCATACGTTGTAGGTTTGATTAAAGTAATAAATCGGACCGGAAACGGTTATCTGTGAGCTGGTTATCCGGGTAGAATTAAGCCGGAGACAGGAACCCGGGATTCGACTGTAAATTGTCTCTCTAAGCCTTCTTATGTTGAAAAAGGTTATAATGACAATGGTTACATTAATGAGAGTTGAATTAACATGTATAACAAATACGCTTTATAATATTCCTGAAGCTAAGTCAGATCCCTTAAGGAGTCTCAATAACATCTGACAGTAACGTTTAGTCTTACATCTGACAGTAAGGTTTGGTCTGAGACATCTCTCCACCAATTCGCACCGGGCCCACGTGATTGAGTATGGACTGGAGCACCTCATAGTTTGAGTTTCAAGTGAGGTACAGACCTCACTGGCCCTGCAGTGGGAAGTTTAAGCATTGTAGCGTTATTTTATTATAAATATAAAATAATCGTAAAATAAGCATTAACTTAAAATAAAGATATAATAAAATAAAATAAATAATAACGTTAAGTAAAATAATACAAAGGAACATTAATATAATTATAAAATAACCTTGACCAAACTTGAAAAACTAATTACGTACATTTCAAAATCAACATTAATTATCGATAAGTATCGATTTCGCTTTTATCGAGTAAGCCGTTTCCCTAATCTCGTATGGTTTACTCGCGAGTGGCGGAAGCGCACGAATACGTACGAATGTTCTCATCGCAGATTCGCGGCCGGGCCGCGCATTCGCTCGGGACCTCGGAGTTGAGTAGATGCTGCGACACTATTGTTCGCGCTTACGATCTTTCGCCCTAACGTCCTCCTAATATAATAATCTCCAAGTACTCGTTAAAATTAACAATCGTTAAAAATCAGTGCAGTGATTCCCCCTCTTATTGGGTAAGTGTGAACAATATATTTAATAAATTAGCTATAAGAAAGTTGATCTTGCTCGTATAGTTATTGCATCAGCCGTTAAGTGCTATAGGTATGGCTGTTGGCGAGTCAAAATGGCGTAATGAACTATGAAATGTGTTTTAGTCCGTAGGTAACGTAAATCGTAGCTTTAGCGCTCTTTTATTTTCTTGTAACAGTGAAATATATTATTAGATTTTTCTATATATATTATTCTTGCACTATCGTATCTGCGCTTATGTATTTTAGAGTTAGAAAGCGCCTGTACAGATACCGTATCTAATATTTAGGTACCTAAATTAGTTGTCTTTAGCTTTAAACATTTTCACATCTTTAACCTCCGTTCCGGTCCTTGTATGCCGCCACAAACAAACCATAGTTATTGTATTTTATTGTAACCGTAGGTCGGACTATCCAGTTGGCATACATGGACCATATTTTCATGTGTCCTAATCGGGTTCGATTGTTTATAGGGTCCACTGTACGGTCTACTTCAAGAGTGCGTCCTACGCCGCACCGCTGGCCTGCCGAAACTCCATTCTTCATTCGCAACCTCCAGGACAGTACCGCTCTGTACGGCAATCCAACCTTCCGCCATTGAACTAGGCCAACGTACCCACGGCCAGCTTATCCCTCTTTTTACCTTATTATAATTTAAAAAAAAAACCATATTGTATATAATTGTTAATTAAATTCACCAAAACAAAATATAAATATTTTATTTGTAAGCGTTTCGGATTTCTTTAAAATAATAAGTTCCCACGCTACAAGTGGCGCCTTCAACGCGGATTAAGTTCATTGTGTGGTCATATTTTGGATTGCTGTGTAGTTTGTGTTGTGAGCGTGCATTATGTTAAGCTTTGTTTTTTAGTTGCCTTTTATTTTATGCTGCTTTGTAACTAGGGTCTAGTGTGGAGAAATTTTTTATCGATATAAAATCGATAGTTTTTAATTGTAAAGTGTTTAATAATTTAAGGTCTTTTGACTGTAATTCAACACACGTAGACACTAGTTACTATTTTTTTTTAGTTCTGTGTTGTGCTCTTTTTTATAATTATTTTTATGCTTTTTTTCTACCTTCTTTCTTTTGTCTTTCTGTAGTCGTATGTTGGTGCTACTAAAAACAATTCTATGTAGTTGATTGTAACGGAACGGAATATATCAATTAGTAGTAGACTATTGTTCACATTTACCCAATTTTTTTTTTATCCACTATGTCGCACAATATTAAATTTTTGTCATTACAAAAAGCCGAACTTGCTTACGAAGTGGAAATAAGAGGCGAGAACCCAGCCGATACGGTTCAAGACCTGCGTAAACAAATTGTAAAACTAGTTCAACTGTTTCCTTCAGAAGACATTCTAGTGTCATCCTTCGAACCAATTGTTGACATTAAATGTATTAATGAGAGTCTTGATAAAGTTTACAAGAACGCCAAAGAACTTAACGCTAATTTTGAAAAAAAAATGTTGGAAAGAACTAACAACTTATTATGCCACATTTACCACAGATTAAACAGAGTTGACTGTTCAATTCAACCTGAAGCATTAGAACCTTGGAACAATTGCGCAAAACGCTTCGAAACTCTTCAATCTTCTCTTTCACAACTGTCTAGGGAACCCTCTTCCGCCACGGCTGATCCATCGGATAATACTGTTCAATCCATAACGGTTAACTGCGATCGTGGCTTGTCCTCTGATCTTTCAAAACTCAAATTTGATGGCAAAACTTGCGTGCGCGCTTTTATCCTTCGTGTAAATGATTTTACAAAAGCAAGAGGTATTTCTTCTAACAGGATTCTAGCGTTTGCAACTGAAATATTCTCGGATGATGCGTTACACTGGTTCCGAAGCATCCGGGAAAAGGTAGATTCTTGGGAGGAAGTTTGTGAACGGCTCAAATCTGACTTCGGTAATTTTGATTATGATTACCGTTTCCTGGCGGAGATAAGAGCGCGCACACAAGGCGAACGCGAAAATATAACTATTTATCTTTCGATCATGTCAGGAATGTTTGCTCAACTCGATAGGAAACTAACCGAAGAAGATAAGCTGGAAATCATCCTTCACAATATCCGTCCTTGCTATGCCAATGTGCTAGCATCTTGCCCGGACATAAAAGATATAGACACTCTTCAAGCACTTTGTAAAAATTTCGAAAACGTTCAGGCACGTCTGTCACAGTTTAGAGAACCCCCTAAAGTAACCGCGGATACCCTCGCACCTGAATTTGCATATTCACAGTCTTCAACTGGAAATAAAACATTTAAAGTAACTAGTAACGAACAAAACTATGTACAAAAACAAACTTACCCTAACTACAATAAAAACTTTATACAAAATCAAAACCAGAACTACACTAAACCTAACAATCAGTGGAATACAGGAACTACCCAAAAACCTGTTCATGCTGTTACCACTAGACCAAAATTCTGTCCTCGCTGCCGGGTAGATACCCATGGACTAAGGAGTTGCACGGCTGAACGCACTATCGTCTGTTTCCGTTGTGGACGTCCTGGTTTTCGTTTTTATGACTGCCCAGACTGTCAAAAACCATCTTGCTCAGGAGAAACAAAAAACGAATAGCGCAGAATTGCAGTTACACTAACAAACAGGAGTGGCAAGACTGGCTGTCATTCGTGAAAAATTTGTTTAGTATGTATAAAGTAACTTCAATTCTGCAGTCTAAACCAAATAATGATATACGAACTTATGTAACCATTCACATTAAGAATGCTGATATTTGTGGGTTGCTAGATTCAGGAGCTGCTATATCAGTTATAGGTGACACACTTTATAAAGAATTACTGAGTATGGGTCTCACCTTGCGTTCTGAGGACAAACTCCATATTACTGCGGCCGGTGGTCAGAATCTGCGTAGCATTGGTTACATTGAGTTGCCGGTACGCTTCGAAGAGTCGTTTGAAACTATTAAAGGGTATGTTATCCCAGACATCGATACTCCTCTTATACTCGGTATTGACTTCTGGCGTAAATTTAAGTTGTGTCCCAAATATATTGGCTCTATGAACATAACTCAGTTTTCTTTAGCTAACCCTTTACCTGCTGTTAATCATAATCACATTACCCCTTACGAAAATTTACAACCTTATGAACGTGTTATAGCGGATAATTTAGTTCAAGGGTTCAAGGAAATTTCTTTTGAACATAAAGGCTTAGGGAGAACTACATTAATTAGTCATCGAATAGACACTGGGGACTCGACGCCAATACGCCAGCGTTATTATCGTATGTCACCGGAGAAAACCAGAATCATAAATGAGCAGGTAGACGAAATGCTACAATTAGACGTTATTGAGCCTTGTGAGAGTGCCTGGTCTTCTCCGGTGCTCGTTGTAAATAAAAAAAATGGCTCACCAAGATTTTGTCTAGATAGCCGTAAACTAAACTCCGTCACTATTAAAGATGCGTATAATTTACCTTATATATCGGAGATTTTAGATAATTTAAGAGATGCAAAATTTTTGACTAGCATCGATCTTTCAAAAAGCTTTTGGCAAATACCTATTCGTCCAGAGGATAAAAACAAGACCGCCTTCTTTGTCCCTAATCGCGGCTCATTCTGTTTCAAAACTATGGCTTTCGGTCTGACTAACGCCCCGGCTACACAGCAGCGATTGGTCGATAAGTTGTTTGGACCTGAATTTGACCTCAGGGTGTTCTGTTACTTGGACGATATTATCTGTGTAAGTAACAGCTTTGAAAGTCACGTGACCCTTCTACGTCGAGTCCTGAAGAAGTTACAGGAGGCTAATCTCACCATAAACTTCGAGAAAACTCAGTTTTTCCGAGACAGCCTTCAATACTTGGGATACGTCGTGGACTCTCAGGGTCTTCGTACTAATACTGACAAGGTAAGCGCTATTTTAAACTACCCTACCCCAACATCCAGGAAAGAGGTAAAAAGATTTTTAGGAACCGCTTCATGGTACCGAAGATTTGTCCCTAACTTCAGCACTATTGCCGGCCCTCTAAATAAGCTTACTTCCAATAAGAAAGGTGCCCCGCCCTTTTCTTGGACTGACGAGGCTAATATCGCTTTTATAAACCTAAAAAAATTATTAACTTCCACCCCTGTTCTCTCTTGCCCGAATTATAACTTGCCATTCGAAGTGCACACAGATGCCAGTAACTATGGAATCGGCGCCATGCTTTGTCAGACTGTCAACGGTGAGGAACATCCAATTGCCTACATGAGCAAGTCCCTTTCAGGTGCCGAGCAAAATTATAGCATCACTGAAAGAGAAACTCTAGCTGTTCTGACGGCACTAGAACATTGGCGTTGCTATCTCGATAATGGACAATCTTTCACTGTCTTTACTGACCATTCCGCACTGAAATGGTTTCTGTCGCTTAGCAACCCAACAGGTAGACTGGCTCGTTGGGGTGTGAGATTGTCTTCTTTTAATTTTATAGTTAAACACCGCAGAGGCGTAGACAATGTTATACCAGACGCTCTGTCACGCTCCCTTCCCGTATGTACTATAAGCACTTCTAACATTTTTTCCAAAACCAATGACGATTGGTATAAAGATAAATACACAACCTGTTTAAAGTCTCCATCTAGCTTGCCCAACTTCATTATAAATAATAATACACTGTTTAGACTTTCCAAAAATAAATGCCGACTTACGTCAGAATTCGCCTGGAAAGAAGTAGTACCAAACGAACTACGTCAGGAAGTGATCTCAGCTAATCACTCTGAGCCCACTGCTGGTCACTTGGGTATTCACAAGACCTATCATCGTTTGGCTCTGCGCTATTTCTGGCCGGGCATGCACGCTGACGTGGTTAAATTTGTATCTGGTTGCCCCACTTGCCTTGCATATAAACTACCGAACCATGCCGCATTGGGCGTTATGGGAAGGCCAAAACAATGCTCCCGACCATTCCAGATGATATCAATAGATTTTATAGGACCTCTTCCCACGAGTAGGAAACAGCATGCATATTTACTAGTTGCAGTATGCTGTTTCACTAAGTATTGTCTCGCGTTTCCTCTTAGAAGGGCCAATGCCGATGCAGTAATACGCCACATGGAAGATTCTGTTTTCTTGGTCCATGGAGTTCCGCAAACAATCATTTTAGACAATGGCAGCCAATTTATTAGTAAAAATCTTGAACGCTTTTTCCAAAATTATAAAATACCAAATATTTTCTTTACACCTCGCTACACGCCTCAAGTTAACACCGTAGAAAGATATAATAAAACCATTATTACTTGCATTTCCACAACTATTGATAACGACCAAAGATCTTGGGATGTGAACCTACCTAAAATACTTTTTGCTATCAATAACTCTGTTAATGAGGTAACAGGTTTTACACCCGCTTTCCTTGTTTATGGTAGGGAACTTGTTACTTGTGGTTCACATTACTTAGATTCAGACCTTGGTGATCAGATTGTTTTTCTTCCACGGGACGCGTATGCTGAGAACATTGGTCATCTTGCTACAATTTTTAATGAAGTCCAAACACGTCTCTGGCACGCTCATGCTAAAAATACGGCGCGCTATAATCTAAGACGGAAGCCAGCCGAATTCCAGATTAACGACATAGTTTGGAAAAGAACATATTATCAAAGTGACAAAGATCAGTACTTTAGCAAAAAGCTTGCACCTAAATTTGTTAAGTGTCGGATAACTGGTAAACGCTCGCCACTTGTCTATGAATTATCTGATATGTCCGGAAAGGATCTCGGCGCTTGGCATATCAAGGATTTAAAACTAATGAATAGTCAGAATAATCAATAGTAAACTTGAACAAGTGAAAATATTTTTATTAAAATAAATTTTGGTTAATTAAGTTTAGTGCGGATTTTTTCTAACAGATAACAAAAATCCTCCACTAGCGAGCGGGGTACTTGTAGCGTTATTTTATTATAAATATAAAATAATCGTAAAATAAGCATTAACTTAAAATAAAGATATAATAAAATAAAATAAATAATAACGTTAAGTAAAATAATACAAAGGAACATTAATATAATTATAAAATAACCTTGACCAAACTTGAAAAACTAATTACGTACATTTCAAAATCAACATTAATTATCGATAAGTATCGATTTCGCTTTTATCGAGTAAGCCGTTTCCCTAATCTCGTATGGTTTACTCGCGAGTGGCGGAAGCGCACGAATACGTACGAATGTTCTCATCGCAGATTCGCGGCCGGGCCGCGCATTCGCTCGGGACCTCGGAGTTGAGTAGATGCTGCGACACTATTGTTCGCGCTTACGATCTTTCGCCCTAACGTCCTCCTAATATAATAATCTCCAAGTACTCGTTAAAATTAACAATCGTTAAAAATCAGTGCAGTGATTCCCCCTCTTATTGGGTAAGTGTGAACAATATATTTAATAAATTAGCTATAAGAAAGTTGATCTTGCTCGTATAGTTATTGCATCAGCCGTTAAGTGCTATAGGTATGGCTGTTGGCGAGTCAAAATGGCGTAATGAACTATGAAATGTGTTTTAGTCCGTAGGTAACGTAAATCGTAGCTTTAGCGCTCTTTTATTTTCTTGTAACAGTGAAATATATTATTAGATTTTTCTATATATATTATTCTTGCACTATCGTATCTGCGCTTATGTATTTTAGAGTTAGAAAGCGCCTGTACAGATACCGTATCTAATATTTAGGTACCTAAATTAGTTGTCTTTAGCTTTAAACATTTTCACATCTTTAACCTCCGTTCCGGTCCTTGTATGCCGCCACAAACAAACCATAGTTATTGTATTTTATTGTAACCGTAGGTCGGACTATCCAGTTGGCATACATGGACCATATTTTCATGTGTCCTAATCGGGTTCGATTGTTTATAGGGTCCACTGTACGGTCTACTTCAAGAGTGCGTCCTACGCCGCACCGCTGGCCTGCCGAAACTCCATTCTTCATTCGCAACCTCCAGGACAGTACCGCTCTGTACGGCAATCCAACCTTCCGCCATTGAACTAGGCCAACGTACCCACGGCCAGCTTATCCCTCTTTTTACCTTATTATAATTTAAAAAAAAAACCATATTGTATATAATTGTTAATTAAATTCACCAAAACAAAATATAAATATTTTATTTGTAAGCGTTTCGGATTTCTTTAAAATAATAAGTTCCCACGCTACAGCATATCACACACGGAACGGGCCGGCGACGGTTCGGGTCGGGAGTACCGCGTGTGTACGGAGTTTAAATAGGCGCCTCCAGACAGCCGGCGTGCGCGGCGAGCGCGTCGCGCTCACGCCTTCTGTGTGTTTTGCGCTTTATAGGCTAACTTTAATATACTTTTTACTTTTACAAATATGCACATTGAGTCAGATAGTGATCTTAAGAAAGTCTGTATGCAATGCCTGTTTAAATTTTCGTTGCATGATTAATACACACTAAAACGCGATCATTAAATACATATTTTACTTTTTATTTGCCTGCCGGCCCCACTTGTAATAACAGCAATGTTAATACAATAATTATGCATGTTGCACCCTGAATGATCTCTGATTCTAAGGTACTCGTAAGTAGCTAAAGCACATAAAAATCACAACGTGGGACGGGACCACAACACTCAGACCCGAGACAACATCGGAAAATTAGTTTTCTATCGAGCCGACCGGGAATCGAACCCGGGACGACGCCAAGTCCAGCTTTCTCGCCTCTGGGTTACAGAGGTCGTCATAATATGTTATGTTTATGCAAATAAATGATTTGATTGATTAAGCAGTTAAGAAGCAGAATATGACTAAAAGTGAAATAAACCTTCCCTGTATCATTTCTACAACTGACGCCAGAATTGATTCAACAAATTTGTTGATTTCAGTCTCAAATTCTCAATCTCATCGTAAAATTTATGAAACGTTTCCCGGATTCCGACCTGATAAATTATTCCTGGGAGGCAGTGGTGAAATCAGTTACTTAATACAACGTCGGTGAATATTATCCCATTTTACTCAGTTGCTCAAATAGAGCTTTATCTTTGAACTTCACTTTTGGTTCGATATAATGTATGTTACGTTAAGTGTTATCGTATACTAGCTGCTGCCCACGACTTTGTTCAAGTGGTCTTTGCAAAACCATAGCATTAGAATTTTAGAATTAAGATTCTAATTAGAGGCAGGTTTGTTAATCTCAACACTTTCTCTTGAACCCTTGCCATGTCTACGTTGTCTTTTAAGAATGTGCGTTGTAAGAATGTAACTGAAAAGAGAGATAAGTGTATATGAGTATTTCTTTTAACATTATTAACATATCGCTGCTTTGCACGAATAACCACACAATACAAAAAACACACATTTTATAGGGTAGACATTTGAAAATTAAACAAAATATTTACTGTCATAACTTTTCATGTATTTGATCAATAGAAGAATAGAATGTATAAATCGAAAGAGCGTTAATCAAGGTTTAATTAAAATCTAAATATTTAGGTTTCGAGCTGCAAATACCTTAATTAATAATTAAAAACTGTGCGTTGTTCGACTTGTTACAAAATGAGTTTTGGTATCTTATCATGAATAGAAACATAAATCAAAATAATATACTTGAGTAGTTCTCTATTTTAGTTTAAGAATGGTATAATTGGTAATATGATCTACAAGATATTAAAAAAAAACTGTAATAGTAACACAATTGCGATTAAGATAATATTAATGAAAAGTATGTTCAAACCCAAATCAATTTATTAGTCTTATGTTGAAGCCATCGGAATGATTTTTTCTATAGAATAACACATTTTTGTTTATCATATTAGTGCATTGTGCTAATTAACATGAAATTCAGAGATTAAACAAACCTGTGGAAAAGTATTTTAAAAGAAAATACTGTCATACAAAATATATTACATAAGAAATTAATAGGAACATCAAAATAGTCCACATTTTGTAACAATTTGCAGTATGACCATCACCCAGATACCTACCAGTACGGACATCAAAATGACATTAATATTAATAGTATTAGGAACTAAGAACATAAAACAAATCTAACAAACAATATCTAATATGCTTCTTAAAAGTAATTAGGAAAAATTACATTGTGAACCATAAACATAAAAAAATTCTAACAAAGTTTTGTTTTTAAAAATATTTAGGAACATTATGAACCATACTTAAACCCAAAAAAAACCTAAAATCCAGCAATCTTTTGCTTTTTAAAAATAATTAGGTTCGTAATCGTATAGAAAGATGACGTAAAATAAACTCTCGTTGCCTTTGTTTTTTCAAAAATTTCTTTGCGTTGGGATTCTGTAATCTTTTGCGTACACTTTTGTTTGCATTTATCAGTACACGGTGTTTTTAGAGACTTAGCAAGCACAACGGTTTTTCCTTTTTTAGAATTGGATATATAGGACTTACCAGAGTTTCTTAGGATTTTTGCCTTGTTACGCAACCAGTTATTAGGTGTAGATTTTCGTTTTCGTCCTTTATTCACAAGTTGTCTTCATAATCAAGTTGTATAGAATTGGTATTAGAAGTAAGTTCCAAAGAAGTTGGAGGTGTATTAGCTGTAGAACGTGAAGTTAAAGCTACTGGCTCAATCGAATCATAGCGAGAAGTATCATCTTCGATGCTTCGATATTATTTTCTACACTAGACTGAACCACTGCTGTTAAACGTTCATTATTCAATTCATCGTCAGATGAACTCTCGGAATCTGATGAACTATTAGATCCATCGCTTGAAATGGATGAACTAGATCCATCGCTTGAGCTGCTACTAGACTCTGTTTGCATGGGGGCAATCGGCATAGGTATTGGTGAACTTGTTTGGTTTATGGTGGAAACATCGTTACTGAAATTGTCGTATTGTTTTTCATTGAAATCTATTCCACTCATTAAATTTTTAAAAACTTCTCGGTGTTCATTTCTCAAAAGAGACCTCTTTGTAGAATAGGAAGTATAGATATCTACATAATCAGGATCCTTCACACTATCATCTGAGCAAAAGTCTTGACTAACATTAGATAAATCTTTATTTTCAATGTTATCTTTAGGCTTGGGAGATAAAAATTAACTGTTCATTTTCAGTGAATTGTTTGAAAGTTGAAGTCGTAGGTAGTTTGTTTTGTATAATATCTTCATTAACTTGCTTGAGGTTCCGGATTATTTGTAGGGTACGGGGATTCGGCACTGTAAATAATAAGAACGATTTATAAAATAACGAACCACACCATACTATGCCGTGCCATGTCATGCCACGCCCACACCACAATACAACACATCACACCACAACATACCACACCATACGATATCACACTACAACACACCACACCACTCCATACCAAACCATACCACACCATGCCACATCATGCCACACCGTAGCTACCATTCTAAACCACAACACAAGACATCATACCATTATGCCTGTAATAACCGAAGGTGTGGGCTGACGTGATAAATTCACCCGCGTTTCGGTGGCTATGTTTTTTAGGTTTCATGGATACGATATAGGGGCGAGCCCTTTGGCGTTCATCGGCACAATTTCTAACTCCGAGTTGCTATTAAGACTTTTCTAGATTAGAAATGACGATTACCACGTTTGCTGCTTGACCCAGGATTCGAACCCGGGACATCGCGGTTAAATAAGGCCCTATGCAATGAACCACCAGGCAGCAAAAAAAGTCAAAACAATGTTATAATTATATTATATCGTTAAAAGTAACTTATCTTGCTTTCGGTTCTAAATTATTGAGCTTTATTTCTAAGCAATAATAACCTATTTCGTAAATATATTAAAAGATTTTGTTATATCTATCTTGAATAAACGAATAAAACATAATTAGTATTATTGTCTTACTTACTCTTTCGTGAAGAATGTTGTAGCACAAAATGCAGCACTTTTCAACAAAAAAATAATCGAAAATTGTCACAATTTTATCTTGAATAATCAAACAACTCAAAATGAATCAATATTGCAGAAAATATTACTAGAATTTACACTTTAAACCCACGATTATTTAGAAATGTGATATTATTCCCGAAAGTTTTAATGTGGTCACGCGAAAACAATAATAGCAACTGGCGATCTTCGACTGTTGCACAAAAATCGCGTGATAAATCAACCAATCACATAACTACATTTTTGCGCGCCACTACGCCGGTTTTGTCGTTATGAATGTGAGTCTTACTGACCATGAAATATGGACTATTTTGCATTTGGCTGTCTTATAAACCAGTATTTACAAAATTTTGGTTTATGCGGGTATCCATGCAAAGCAGCGATATTGTAATTGTTTTAAACTTTAATTGTAAGTAATTTTTTGTATTTATTTGTTATCAACGAACGAATGACGAACTTTTCATATGCTGTCAAAACGCGATAAATCTATAGATTTTGTATGGGAATACTATAACTCACTTCTAAGTAACTTAATTCTTATTTTCCATAAATAAAAAAAAATATAAAATTATTAATAATTAGAGTGTTATTTTAATTATTGGTGTCTTGGAATTAAAATGATTTAATAATGAGTTAAGTTAAAGTGAAAAAACCTTTTTTTTTTAAGTTTTTCAAACTATTATAACTACTATTACAAGTTTAGATACGTTAGATACGTTACAAAGTGTACATATATATAGGTGCTTACCAATATGTAAATACCTAAACAATCATGTAAATTAGGGAAAATTATATCGTGCTATTTGCTTGTTATTAAGTAGGTAGGTACGCTCCGTAATTACTGTATGAAGTTTCGCAGGCTTTTCATGTTTGCAAACGAAGTCAAGCAATTTGCTCGAAAAATTAAATTTGGCGTTGCTTTTATTTTAAAAAACCTACTCACTTTTATTTTAGTAATTTTCTTTAGTCCAAATAAAAAAATAAAGGTGTAAAAACATTGAGTTTTAATTATAGGCATTTTGGTGAATACATCAATGTAAATGAACTTGGTAATTCTGTAGTTATGTGGTCTTTGAACCGTCGAACTCAAGAATACGTTATTTAATTAGATTATAATGAAAGTTCAGTCATACTTCACAAAAATGTTGCGCCTATATGTTTTTCACTATAATCTTTCCGAAAAATGACAAGTTTTCCAAAGACACATTAGTTGAATAAAAATAATAATTTGGCCCTATTACAGTGTAACGAAAAGATGAAATAAAACTTTATGGGGTTATTCTACGGCTAAATTACATCAACTTTTTCTATGGGACCAACATCGAAATCGCAAAAAAAAAAAACACTTTCCCATACTAAAACGCGACCAGCTGGCATCAGTTTGTATGGAAACGTCAATTTTTTTTGAGATTTCGATGTTGGTCCCATAGAAAAAGTTGATGTAATTTAGCCGTAGAATAACCCCTTAAAGTTTTATTTCACCTTTTCGTTACACCCTGTATATAAATTGCCAAACTGTCATGTTATCAATTTAGTATGGAAGGGTCAAAAATATTTTATTTCGTTTCTTAAGCACACCTATACATACAGAATTGTGGCCAGACATTTTTTTTTAAACAAAAAAATATTAGTAGTTTATTTATACACAGTAAGCCAGCCCGTCAGGGAACCAGTTCGAATCCCCGACGCCTAATGTGTTGGAATGTGTGTATCGAATGTATCTCTTAACACAAAACTAAGTTACTAGACTATGTTTAAACTATGTATGAGACCTTCGGTAATACAAATAAATCCCCTTAGTAAGGAACGCAGACAAAAGTAACGAAATTATGGTCTAGTTGGTCGTGCTTCAGACTACATACGCAGGTGGTCCCGTATTCGAATCTCGCAGGTGTTTGTATGATAAGATAAGCACGAGCATTTGTAGGTATTTGAGTCAGGTAATATTACCATGACGATCTCTGCAGCTGGGATTCGAGCATACCGGACTTGGTGTCGCTATCTCTGAGGTCCCGGGTTCGATATCCGCTTTGTCAATGTAGTAAAAATAGATTTTCTATACCAGTACCGTACGTCGATACTCCTGATTTCTGTAACACAAGTGCTTTGGCTACTTACCTTACGATCAACGCAATTTATATTATTTTTTTGTTATATTTATATTTATATAAATATATATAACGTTATGATTTATATTTATTATTGTGTTTATTGATTTTAGGAAGACTGTTGAATATTAAAATTTAGGTAAGTGTTTATTATCTTGTTAACACACAATCACAGTACAAATTCTGCTTAGTTTGGGGTTAAATAAAACTGGTGTAATAGGCTATTTGACTATTTTCTGGAATAAGAGTTATTATTGTTGGTAATATTTAAATAAAGCGTCAACAATTTTATTTTAATTTTTAAACCTTTAAAAATAATAAGAAATAGTATTTCATTCTTAATGTTTTTAAAAGCCAGCGAAAACGCCGTCGGTCGTCGATGCACTTGTTCGTGACGTCACGAGCCTTTACATACCCATTGAGTTATAAAGTACTAGAACAGGCATGTTAAAAACCTTCATCGACGGTCACACTACTCATACTATGTGCGAGCGTAGCGCATAATCTAGCTTTGGGATGTCAGTTCTAGTACAAAGTTAGTCAATGGTGACGTGCCTGTCATTGTTGCTGGCGTTTTTGACAATGTAAAATACCGAGAAAAATATAACATTCGAAAATGTATTTTTTACAGTAATCATATATTATTTTTAATAACTATTAATATGTTTCGGTTCCAATATGGTGCAATCTATTAAACTAAATAATTAGTTATGTAAATTTTGGTACATTAAAAAAACACACCAATAATTTGTGTAACAACTAGACAGTAATGTTAAATTCCTTAGATATACCAAAGCGTCCTATTTGGGCATTTCAACGCTGTCGGGAGTGTTATCATGTCTCCAGAATTAACGGCGGGAGGCCTCTGCACTGGTCTGCTATAAATTACAGCTGCCTCGATCTCGGTCCAGATAAATCAAACTCGGTCGAGAACTCGATGATGTTCTGTTTATTTCCATTTGGGATTTGCGAGATTGTGTTGTAAGTTGGTAGTCCTAGATTTCTTTTAATTTTTAGTCTGTCCTAAATTTAAACGATGCAAGTAACCGATCAGTTTTACTTATTTTTTTCGATTAATGGTAAACTAGTTTTGTAATGGTATGAGTGGTTTGTATTCTGCACACCCAGTCTTGTACGCACCCTTACAATAAGGCGCATCGATAGGTGCTTTGTCTTGTTTCTAGTCGTTGACATGATTCGATAAGTTTGATTACATTTGGAACCGATAAGTTTGATTACGTTTGGAACAGTTGCCACCTGACTTCTATAACACTTAGACAGCGGTACCTGATTATGTTGCATGGCAACAGTGGGCAACTTTGATGTAAATTATCAGAGCTTTTAATAATGTTTGTACTTACCGTAAGATAAGAGCAATGTATGTGATGTTGTCCAATATTTATTTATTTAATTTTTTGATTCAGGTCTATTTAAAAAACAATTTTTCTCAATTGGATGATCTAGGTTTATTTTATTAATTCCATGACAATTGGTTATGATATACGATAAAAAAATAACTTTGCGAATCATAGAGCTACGAGCGTCAGGTTACGAATGACCTTAAAATGGATTCTGAGTTAGTCCTCACGCTAGAGAGACGATTGATTTTCATGGCTAGATGTAGTGACGAAAGGTGAATGGCAAAAGCGAACCGCACAATGCAGTAGATTGGTTGTTTGATATAGAAAATATGCATAGAAACCGGGACCTGATGCCTATTTATTTCTATTTAGACCTTTCGCGCGTTTTGTGGGCGCGACGTGAGCGGCGTTTCTGACGTTTCTTGTTAGCGCGTGAATACACGTCAGGTGGGGCGAAGGAAATTTTACTTAAATTGGCTCAAGCCTCGCGTGCTCGACACGATTTGTAAACGTGCTTTTATTTGAATTTAATATTTTACGTGAAATAGCGTGAAAAACTTGGCCTGTTTGCTTTTTAGTGATCCGAAATAGTTCTTCGGTATGTGTCGTAGGAAGTTCCGTAATCGCATTAGACACGCCACGCTTGCGAATTGTTAATAAGTAGGCACAGTATTTATGCGAGAAATGTTATAAAGTTTTTTCCTGTAAATGTGCAAATTTGTATATCTAAAGGTATACATAAAACAAAGTCGGGTGTCATACTATTTATACGATATCAAGAACAGCTAGACCGATTTTTATGATCTTTGAATTGTTGGATTTATCTCCGCCCCGAATAGCATTCTGCTAATTTTCCAGTTGTACGATTTACATTCTGCTATTCGGAGATAAATCCAACAATTCAAAGATCATAAAAATCGGTCCAGCTGTTCTTGACGTATAAATATCAATGAAAATATCCCAAAATCTTGAAAGAAAAAAACTCCCAATCTTTGTATGAAACGGTTTTTCATAAATTATAAATTAATTAATTAAATTGTTTTTCACAATCACACCAATTACATATCTAGCCCCAAACTTGCTCTATCGCGACTAGATAACGGATAAACATACTTAAATACGTTTATAAATATCCTTGACTTAGGTACAAATGCTCGTGCTCATCACATCGCATTTGCCCCTTGCGGGATTCGAACCCGCAAGCGCTGGCCTTGTAGTCTATCCGGTCCAGTCCAATTAATATTTTTCCATGAAAATTAATACACATAAGCAGGATACGTAAATTGAAGTAAGTAGAGCAAATTTTCAAAATGTTTAAAAAAATATCAGTATGAAGTAATTTGGGTGCAAATATTACTCTTTTTCTGAAATTTTGTCTAATATTTATTATAACAAAGATTTTAGCCTTGAATGTTTTTTTTAAATGCCACGCGTCATCAAATCGCTTAACCCTTAAGTACGTCGTAAATATTTTAAATGTAACCTTTTTTTTATAACGAAAATGTCACAATAATGTCTCATTATAGTCATTATACATTTACCAACAATTAATTGTCGCGCTAATGTGCGAATAATAGGTAGCATCTAGTTGCAATATACATACCTACGCTCTGTATCAAACTGCACGTCAGTATTTATTAAATGATCTACTACCATGCAACTTGTGAAACAAATCGCACAAATTATTATAAAAATAATCAGGGTTTTCCTTATAACTTTAACTTAAACCAAAATTGCGATTTTCTTTATTGTATCTATACAAACTAACGTTCAATCTAGATGATAAAGTAAAAAGCAGCAAAATATTTTCGATGTTAGCCCAATAGAAAAAGTTTGTTGCATTGATGAACTCATAAGCCTTCTTAAATTTGGCGTATGTTTTAAAAGTAATGTTGCATATTAAAGTATTTAAGGCTGTAGATTTTGTCATCATCATCATTATTCGCCTGCCCTGTTCCCAGGTTATCTGGGGTCGGCACAGTATGTCTTTCTCATCCATGCAATCCGGTCACTCGTCACTGAGTCATCCACTCCCTTCTCAGTCGATATACCTCACACAATCCATCCATCTCTTCTTAGGTCGTTCTCTACTTCTCCACCAATCATATAGTATTTAGTTTAGACTAACTATGATTTGGCAAAGGCCACTCGAACGAAGTCGCGAGCAACAGATAGTAAATAAATAAAATAATTATGTACTGCTAAATCTGATCATGGTTAGGTGGTAGGGTATAGGACAAATGTGCGTAGCGCTTGGCGTAATTATCGCAGACAATAGGACGGCAATAATTAGCGAACCACCTGATGCGGATGTGCGAGATAATCAGACATAATCGACATTGAATATCCTGGATGCAATCTGTCCTTGAGATATATTGATATTGATGAATATCGAATGTCAACCTCTGTGATGCTGAACTTCGTTGATTTATTTTGAAAGGAAGCTCCTAAGTAAACGAAACAAAATATACGGTCATTTATGTCACATGTTTTGATACTTGCAAACTCACCTCTAAGGTATATCCAGATGAAAGACAATATTCAATATCTCACAGCTTAAGAAAACACAAAACACAGGTAATTATTATTCATTTTAACCTAACGTACTTACTTACTTAACGTCTAGCACTAAAACGTGTTATTTTTTTAAAATTTTATATTATAATACCATGATATTTGTACAAGTACAAAGTATAAACTTAACAACTACCTACCAACTATTCAATCTAAAATAAGATGAAGGAGTTCCGAGAAACTGTAATGAAGACGAAACCTTATAATTTTACTAACAACTGCCGCCGGCGTCTGCCGTGTTTATGATTTAAATGTTATTGAATCTTGTATTCTGTAAGTTCAGTGTGATTTTCACTTGACAGCCTTGCCTGAAAGTGATAATTTGGTGAATAATATGTCTATTTCTGTAGAAAGGTCGGTATTAAAAATCAAATTTGTCAAGTAAATACTTTAACTTACAACCTTAATTGATCTGATTAAATAAAAGTTAAAGTATCTTGGTTCAACATAATTAATAAACCTATGTTTAGGAAGGTTAAATTCCTTTAGAGAAAATTAATAACTTGATGTTTTATCCTTGTTATTTTAAAATAAATTCTAGTTTAGCTGCATTTTACCATTCAGTTATTTACCAATAAATTCAACACGAACACAATATAGAATCAACAGAATTTATTTAGCTTATCACGAGTATTGTTCTCTGCTGATTCCAAACATTATTTATAACGTCCGATAGATGCCGTAGGGAATTGGGCAATACAGTACAAGAGCATACGGAAAGATACGACAATACACCGGCCCACACATCCTTGGGACTACAACTCCAAGTTTTCACATAAATCAGTGGCCTAACTTTATTCAAACGACTCTCTGGCGACATTCGTTCGGATTCCACGTCAAGTAAAACTTTGTACCGAGTAGCTTCTTTGTAAAAGTGCCGCGAGTTACTCCGAAGAAGTTGGTTTGTCTCATGAACACGTGTGTTACGGGTGCTATTGAGTTTAGCATTAAATTTAACAAGGTAAAACAGGTTACACTGTGTGAATTTTTTAGAGTTAACGATCCGAGTTCTGGCTTGAGTGTGAATGTTGTTTGTTTAACGAGACACGGATTTCTGGAAGCAGATAATTGTGTGTATATTAAGTGTAATTTATTTATTATTATTTTTAGCGTACGACAAAGAGTTTACGGGCCAAAGGTGACCCTGTCTTTTGAAATGGTTGCGTGGGTAATTGTGTTATATGACATAGTAGCCGTTTCAAGAGCATAAATTCAAACCTCAGATATAAGCGGGTAAAATCATGAGGCTGTAGTCAAAAACTATCCTCATGATGGAGACGACGGGTCTCCCGGCGTATATAGACTCTTCTTTCTTCTAGCACTTTGTTTCATACTGGTAGATGCTACATACATTTTAAAACAATGTGCCTTTTTCCTTACAAAATTTTATCAAAATTGGTTTAACTTCCAGTACAAAAAGTAGCCTATGTCCATTTTCAAGGTCCCATCTATCTCTATACTAAAATTCATCAAAATTGGTTCAGCGGCTAAGGCGCGAAAACTCAACAGATAGATTGCATTTGTAATATTAAGTATGGATTTATTGTTAACGCATCGCTGTCAACTTGAATTTCACGTCATGTAATAATTTGGTGGACAAGCATCATTAACAACAGTTAATTGATTTTTTGCGGACATCACTCAAACTCAACACAGCTGTCGATGACAAAACATAATTAAATTCAGTTTTTCAGAGACCAAGGTAAAATAACTTAATTGAATTGTAATGGCTATAACGCCAAAAATGCCTTAATATTTTTTTTTTTTAAATCCGCAAAAGATAAGGTAAAAAGGATCACTTTGTCTGTCTGTCTGTCCATCAGTCCGTCAGTCCGTCAGTCCATCAGTCCGTCTGTCCGTCTGTCCGTCTGTCCGTCTGTCCGTCTGTCCGTCTGTCCGTCTGTCCGTCTGTCCGTCTGTCCGTCTGTCCGTCTGTCCGTCTGTCCGTCTGTCCGTCCGTCCGACAGTCTGAAAGTCCGTCTGTCCGTCTGTCCGTCTGTCCGTCTATCTGTCTGTCTGTCTAATACACAGGTGATATAAGCAAGAAATTAATATAGGTGCACATCTACTATCAAATTATAGTACTCCGTCCCCCCTAGCATGACCACCAAAACACGATATGATACGACGACGATATGATTTATCGACACCACCTGCAAAAATATGATAGAAATAGACGCCATGTTGAATCGCCGTGCCGGTGACGTCATGATTGCTGTTTCGAAAAAAAATCTAAATGGCGTCGATATCTATCATATTTAAAAAAAAACTTTGGTGACGATAAATCGCTATATCATATCATATCGTGTTTTGGTGGTCATTCTACCCCCAGTATGATAACCAAAACAAGATATGATATAATATGGCTGACGCTACTATTTTTCTCACAACAACCGACCTTTTAAACCGTAGCTACACAAACAGTAGACTGGTATTATTTAAATATGCTTGTATCATGGTTATAAGTGTTATATTGAATAAATAATACTCGCATCAAACAATAGACACCTTAAACCACTTATTAAATACAATTAAATCGGTGCTCACAAATTATTTAAAGTTTAACCAACCTCCCCACTTACAAATTACTATTTGTGAGAGGTTCACCACATGTTACAGTAATTACTTCGGGTAATAAATTATTAGGTTCATTTAATTATTTTCATAGCTTGTTGTCTTTACGTATCTACTTTAATAAATTTATGTCGTTGGTGTTTATGTTCATACGTACGTATTATTCGAAGTCAAATGTACCCTGGGTTGATAAAAGAAAACGTAATTAAACAATAATAAATTTAAAACAATTCCAGAAACATTGAAAAGCGATGAAGAATTCAAATAAAATGTACTTACGAAGTGTTATTATTTTACACTTTTCCTTTTTCCATGATCAAAGCAACTTGTGCTTTTGAAAGGGTACTTTTGCCAATTACAACATGCATTTGTTAGCGTAGTTTTATGAACTAAACAAAACAACGCAAAGAAAACAATGTTGTTTCACTGTCTTCTTTGCATATCTAAAATTTCTTGAGTAATATTTTTAAGATATGATCAACTAGCGACCTGCCTCATGGAAGCAATGATAAAAAAGAATTACGGTTGGTTATTCTTCGGACTTATTGAAGCAACCGAAAATATTGTTGAACAACTTCAAAATGCAGTTTTTTGCTACTTTCTATAAATTTTGGTACAATGTGCATGTCTTATTTAAACAAACCTTCATACAAATATATTCTTGAAATAAAAATGAAAATTCAGTTAAAATCCATTGCGTATTTTGATAAAACTTAGAGCATAACACAGACAGGCAGACATTAATAGTGACTTTGTATATGTCGTGGCCAGATCTTAAAATTGATCATTTCATGATGTGACCGATCATTTCATAAAATGGTGGTTATTCATGATATAGAACAGATCCTGCTGCCTACATCATGAAGTAGGCTGGCCAGATCAATGAATACTCAGCGTTTGACGATATTAACAGCTAAACGCACGACTACTTCATGAAATGGTCAAACATTAGTTAGTGATCATATCGTAAAATCGTTACATTAACCACCGGTAGAGGCGCTTATGTTGCTTTGTTTTTGTTTTGAATAATGGCGGCGGACAAATATTTTATTTAAAACTGAATTTTAAAAATCAAGAAGTTCGGAACGTAATTTGAGAGGTTAGTTAGGTTATTTAGCTATTCAAGTGTTTTTATTTATTAGTTTTATTGGAAAATAATAACCATTTAAAATATTTAATGTATCTATTGACCAAGATTACAAATAATAAACAAATTCACGTAACTTGTTAAAGTTTAATGATATATTATGGCCAAACGTGGATTGACATTTCATCGAATGTTGACGTTTAAACGATAAGGTCAGTTTTAGTTGGCCATATCATGAAATACCACCATTTTATGAAATGATCGGTCACATCATATTGGTCAATTTTACGATCTGGCTACGACATATATATATATATATATACACCATGTATTAATATCGATTGTTGATACTAATTTTTATTTTTTCTACATACCTACTTAGTCCCTCAGATAGTATCGATTAAAACTATTTATCAAACTATTAATCTCAAAGCAAAACTATCAATGTCGTTATTAAAATAAGTTCGTCTCTCGCTTCTATCTCTGGTAAAATTATGGTCTCAAACAAGATAATTTGATAGTATGTTCCAAAAGCAATTATTCGGATAAAACTTTGTTATGTAGTCAAACTCATCGGCTAACTAAGCTGTCTGGGATAATAATTAGCGTTTACCGAAAAGTTAGTAGATTTAACTACTCTACTAGACGCAAACAGTTCAATATACAATATTTGAATGCTTTTATTGCAAAAATGATATTATGTGACACCGTCAACTAAGTGAATTCAAACCACTTATTTTTTATAGGATCATATTTCGTTCTTACACACAATAGTTTTTCGACTATTTCAATTGAAATTATACGACATTTGTACCATTAGAAAAAATAACTATTTATATACTTAGAAGGCCTACAAACTTTTCACAGTTATATGGTTGTTTTTTAAATATATAAATATTGGACAACATCACATACATTGCTCCGATCTGATCCTATGATAAGTAGCTTAAGCACTTGTGTTAAAGAAATCAGAAACAACGACGGTACCACAACACCCAGACCCGTGACAATATAGAAAAGTTATTTTCCTACATTGACCGACCGGGAATCTAACCCGGAACCTCAGAGATAGCGACACCAAGTCCGGTATGCTCGCCTCTCAGCTACGGAGGTTGTTTGATGATTAGTGGACATTTAAAAGAACGCAGAACAGCTGACGGCCGATAGGGCAGAAAGATTTTAGCAGCTTAGGACGTCTCACAAAGACTCACAGCTTAGGACCCACAAGGTGGACAGACTACTGGTAAAGGTTCCAGCAAGCTGTTGGATGCAGGCCACTTCAAACCGGCCAATCTAGAAATCACTAAGGGAGGCCAATGTTAAGAAGTGGACGTCCTGTGGCTGAAATAAAAAAATTAAAAAAAAATTATTACTCAATAAATTTTTACAAGTGGTTAAGTGAGACAGCTCCAGGAAGTAATTGGATACCTACTTGTGTCGGAGTGACTCGCTCTTGACTTAGTGCTAGTACTTAGTTATTGAGCTATTACAAAACAATTGCATTAACTTAAATACAATAACAGTAGCTTTTAAAGAATTTTACTTATTATTAATTTACTTAGTAGGTATGCAACATAAGTACAAGCTTTGGACATTTTATATAATATTAAACATATGTATACGTGTGTGTGTGTGTGTGAGTGCGTGCGCGCGCGCGTGTGTGTGAGTGTGTCTCTCTCTTTTTAGAATTCTTTCGGTTTCATCGTGAGTTAATGTAGTAAGCCATTTAAGCACAGTATTTTTACATTCATACCTTAGCATATGGTTTCATTCAGGGGCGTGCATTGGTTTCAGATGGGGTAGGCTGTGAGTGAAAATTGAGTAAGTTTGCGTGAAACAGTAGGCGATCTCGCGGCAGCCTAACATTGGTAAAATTGCACAGTAACGATCTAAGTTGCGCGCTTTAGTAAGGAATAAATACAGGTAGACGACAAAATAGTTACAATATATTTATTGTTTATTGTTGAATACGTAATTAATAATTATGATCAGCCATTCTGTCGGTTTTTTATGAAGGTAGGCTCTGCATAATAGCCTATATGGGATGCACGCCCCTGGTTTCATTAGTGAAATGATGATGATGATGATAAAAGATAAATAGAAATTTGGAGGCCGCTATGTACAAACTATAAAATCTCAAAAAATAATAAGTCATTCATGCAGAAGCGGTGTGAATTTTTAAGAACGTGCAAAAATTATGGAAATAATTGATAATGATTACATTCTTAATTAGTGGTTTTGCGGCTTCGTATTTTCCATTTATATTGTAAACGTCCACTTATCACCAAAAAACCACATAACTGGCAAAATTTTGTAGTAATAATTTTGTAATAAATTTAATTTCTAGTAGTTTTATTGGACAAGGGATCAAGGAGGTCTCATAATACCGCGTCGTAACAATGGTACCTCGATTATTCATGGCTGACGTTTAAAATACATAAATAATCTGTTGTGGAGTATTTTTATTGTATTCATAAACTTCCGTTTTTTATTTATTTAAAATATAGATACGTCATAGATCATCATTAAAGATCAAATACAGATCAAGATCGTTAAGTCGTCGTAGCATCTCAACAGCTGTGTGCCGTACGTGAGGTAAAACGCACACAACCTAAAACCCGATCATTGAAAAAAAACAACAAAAAACTGCTAATTCTCTTTTTTCTTTTTAACCGCTTGACTGATAGGTAATTCGTTTATGCGTCGATTGATAGGCAAACAGAATAGCTACAAATTGAGCATAGGATTTATTATTCGAACAATTGCGTCCTTGCGAAAAGTATTATCTTCCTCAATTTTTGCTACCTAAAGACGCAGCGACTGTCGTAACAGCCACGTTTCATTGCGCGCTGTTATGAATGAGTTTTCGTCGCTAATTTAGGGGTACTACTCGCCTTAACAACAAATAACTCTGTTTTCACTTGAAAATGTAATGAAACTAAGGTAAAAAAATCTTTTACCAATTTATAATGTTAAATGGAACTCACACATGGAAATATTTTGAAAAGTATTCAGAAATGTTTTGGCAGACCATACTTAAAATAAAGCGCCTTTTTATTACTCAAATTTTAGGACTTCAGTGAGAGCTAATGTCAAAGTAAGGTTGTTTTAAAACGAAATAGGTAAAAGTTTTTGTTTCGCAACACCAGCTTGCGAAGTCCACATTGGAGTTGCCAGAGTCACCTGAGAGTCGAATAATACCTGAAAGCTTTTAATATCTCGACCCGCTCCAGCAGGTGCACTGGAGCCATCGCAGGGGACTCGGCATTCTTTCAACTTTGATACCAAATATAAATGGACGACTTTGTTTATTTTGCACAGATCAACCAAAATTATACAGTATGTAAAATAACCGAGGGCGTCCCGTTCGCCCAGTTTATCTACATGATTTACAGATTAAAATAAAAATATAAATTAACAAAAATAAGCATTAAAAATACAAAATCCAAAAAAATTAAATAAATCGAAACGCCCGTTTCAAACCAAAATCGTAACGCAGAATAGTAACTAGCGTACAATGCGTAAACTGACAACATCGCTTTTCTATCTTACTCGCACGGTGAAAAAAGGGTAGGACATTCATAATTTTTTGTTTTCTGAAAAATCATACATGCTACACATGCTACAACTATATCATTCCATATAGACGATAAAATTTTAAAATAGCTACTGCTTCATTTGGAAACCCACATCGTCCTTCACCGATCATCGATCCCACAACCTTTCACTATCCAAGCGAATGCTCTTCTAATTTAAACGTAATGAACCTAACTTAAACGTATGACTAAACGACTTTTTCTGGGCATAAATTATCTTTAAGTAATGCCTTTAAGCCAGATCTTTTTTTGTCAAATATTTTTCTTGTTTTCGTAACTTTTATTCATGTAACTAATAATTAGAATATTTGTTCAAGCTCTTTTACATACTTGATTAAAACCCACAAACTCTTTTTAATGTATTGAAAACCCTAATAATTTCTTAAATGCAATTTTGCCTGCCTTACGTCCATGCACATTGCTTTTTAGCCCTGTGTGAATACCTTGTGCATTTGTTGAATCTTGTGTTGAGTTGTGCTGACCTCCATAATACGTCACGTCTCGCGCGGCGCCAAAGCTTGTACAGAGAGGAAGGCCCAATATTATACCCATAGGTGTAACACACCTGGATATGACATGAATAGGACCGTCGATCGAAAACCAACGAACAATTAGTATCACTCGTAAAAGTGCATTTAAACTATATTACCTATATTTTACTTGAATTTGTATAAAATATGACATATTACATATAATATGACATATTACATGACATATAATTAGTTGATTCATAGTGACAAACTTTAAAACTTTTTTGGTTAATTTTCGTTGTTTTGTTTACAGATAAAACGTATTAAAGGTAAACAAGTCTTCTGGAATAGGTTAGTTTCCTGGGTCTAAAAAATATTATTCTATTTAGTCCGTCAATTAGATCATCAAAAATATTGGACCCATATTTTGTCTTTTTTCAATAAAACAAAAAATTACGAAGATAAAGCGCATCAAAGTTTGCATGTGACTTTTCTGTGTTCAGCATGTGACCTTGCGACACTTTTTACTAAGGCGTGACGTTACGCGGAACATTAACGGGCTATAATATCTTCATCATTTTTTGTTTGATTGAGAAAAGAAAAATTCCAATATTTTCTGTTAATCTACGGACGGACTAATTAGATTTTTTTAGGAAGTTTCCTATTGCTAAGTTAGGCTAGTTAGCCTATTGTGTACAGATACATTTTTAGAGATAAAAATTCCCAGCACTGTTGCACACACCGATGGAATTGTATCATGCAATATGGCACAGTGCATTTTTTTTTCTTATACCTGTATTTCCAAACAAGTAAACCACAGCTTCTTTTTGTTTGTATTGTGATTAAGAACAAATCCAGTATAAAAATTTTAAAATAAGATTTTTTCTACAGTTGGACATTCGAGGATTATGTGGTAATGATTCTCGAGCGTTCTACTCCTAATTATTATTGTTAAATGTGATTTCTGTAAAGTCTGAGTGAAAAAAATTAAACATATCACGCTTGCTCTATTTCTACGGTTTCTAGAAAGTCGTCGTCCACACGTGCGCCAGTGAATGTTTATTGCATTGAGATTGCGGCATAACTTGCTTCGGTCATAATAAGGGCGAGTTTGAACCTGAAATCGTACTACAGGTAATTACTACGGAACTAACCCAAACCTTAACAACGGGTTAGGTGAATTGGGATCAATTTCATAACTAATGGTCTTACCTGAGAACAACATTTAGGAGTGTTCAGTTTTTTTAAATCTGAATACCATTAACATCAATTCTTCAATGTTTAATAATCGACCTTAATAGTTCATTATATCAAACGCCGTGCCGTGCGGGGACCGTGACAAGTGCCGTGTGGGGACGGCCGTAAAGAATACACTTCCCCACCACTAACAGGAGGCAGAGTCTGCGTGCGAAATCTTTAAAAAAAAATCTGCGCTTCCCAACCCACGTGCCAAGCGCGGTGAGTATCGGCAATCCCCCCCCCCCCCCCCCCCGATGATAGATAGGTCATTGGAGGAGGCCTGTGTTCAGCAGTGGACTTCTTATGGCTGAAAATAATTACAATGACATCAAACGCTTAGATCGGTCTTTCATTACACACATCTAACCTTGAACGTTTATTAAATTGAGAGTTTAATACTTGAACGTTCATTACATAGAAAGTGTATTAGATTGAATGCTTATCACTTAGACGTTCATTACATCTAACGTTTATCACATTTAATGTTTGTTACTTGAACGTTCATTACATCGAATGTTTATTACATTGAATGTTTATTACTTAAACGTGCAATACATCTAATGTTTATTACATTGAATGTTTATTTCTTCAACGTTCATTACATCGAACGTTATAATTATTTACAATAATGCTCATTACATCGAACATTCATTTTAACCAAGACTCATTACATGGAAAGTTTTAAAAAAAGGTCTATTACTTTAAACTAAGCAGATATTGTCAAACGTATAATAAATCATCAGTTTATTATAAATCTGATGATGTCTCGTATATTTTGTATAATAACATTCCTATCAGAACCTTTGACGAAACAATAACGACAGAACGATATCTGAAGTAACAACAAGTCAATGCAGTACAGTTCTCGATTTTATCAAGTGGCGAGCTGGTGGTAAGGCCCATGTTCTGTGTCTGAGATAGTCGGACCCGAACTTCATACGTGGCTCAGAAACTTAAGCTATTGGGTATCGTCATGTGCAAGTTTTGGAGTTCCAGTGTAATCACACAAAGTAGTTCAGAAGCACGTACGTAAGTTCATTTAGAGGTATAAATTGTTAACATAATTTCCAAGCAAATTATTTTCAAACCCTACTTAACCCTAAAAAAGCCCTGAGTTCTCAAACTCTACACCTTAGTCATAATAATATGTAGCTTGGCCGTTTTGTTACTACATGAACTATTTTAACAGAAAAGTAGGTAGTGAACAGTGAAGACATTTTTCCTACCCATGTAACGTAGCGAACCGACCAAGCCACATATTTTGACTAATGTATAGAGTTTGTACAGTTAGGGCGTCTTCTAACTCTACAGTTAGAAGCTTGATTCTACATGAGATTCGATAATTTTTTGACAGTGCGAACCGTATGGTCTCATCTTGGCAACATTTTACATGAAAATGTTTTGGTGGGATCTTGTTTTCTCAAAGCATGAAATGCCAGCCAACCTTAGGGTCATACCCTAAGGTTGGCTGGCAGAGAATGATTTTTGCATTAAGTCTACCTATGGTATATTTGTATTATAAGTATGTATATTATGTATGTATATTATAGTTATGTGCAATAAGGCAAAATATATACTAAGTTATCAATATTTTAATGCCTACATAACCTTTTCGTTATTCTTTGCTTTAAGTGAGATACTATCATACTACCTAATCGTCACGGAAGACTTCAAAAGAAAAAAAGTGTGGTCTAACAAATGTAGAAACCGATAAATTCTTACACTAACGATGTTGATTCTTCGTAATAAAAGGAAACGAAAAACTTATCGAGTCGGACAGAAATTTGTATCTGCACCTATTAATTCACGTCGAGAAATTCTAGCCGCAATTCGCTTGATTTTCTTTTACAAGTTGCTGGAACGTTTTCCCTTTGCGTTCTTTGCACAACAAAGAGATAGGGGTCTGAGAACGAGTCAGGAGGCGGGTTTTAATTCTGGATGTCGGATTTTACGTGATGTTTATGTCAATATAATTTTAGACGCTGTTTCCATGATGAGATGAAGTGGAACATCTGATAATGAAACTGTGGGGTACCCCGCATGCGACATCTTTTTGATGTTCAAACAGCATTTGCTTTGTATTTTCGTATCATTCTAATAAAAGGGGTTTATTTGTCTGTCCCATTGTTGTAGATTTTCTGTTCGATGTTTAAGAGTTTATTAATTCTTTATTTTGATATTACTTTGATATCGTATTTCTATGTATGGTGTGCGATAAAGAGTACGTATATATCAATCGTCATTCATCATTTCAGCCATAGGACGTCAACTGCTGAACATAGGTCTCCCTCAATGACCTTCATCGGGGGGGATTGCCAATACTCGCCACGCTGGGCAGGCGGGTTGGCGAGCGCAGTTTTTTATAACATTTCGCAAACAAACGCAAACGCTGCTGCCGGTCTTGTGCTACAGGAATGAGTCGCCTCTTACGACCCTCCTCCTGTTGGCGGTGGGGAAGTGTATTCTTTACGGCCGTCCCCACACGGCACTATCTATCAATACTATAGTTAATTTTATAGTTTGTTGTCGTATGGTTTATTGCTATGGGGCTCTGCTGGATTAAATTAATCATCATCTTTACTATGTTGCAGAAAACTCTCTGATGGAGATTTTTATATATAATAATAATATTTACAGTAGTCTTACAATATATTTTTAAAAATATTATGTACGTTTAAAAAAATCTAAGTTTGTTTAGCTTCAATGGTGATTTTCATCATTATAATACTCGAAATAAAATAAAACTTACCATTCCAAGCTTCAGACTACTCAAAGTTTGTAATTCATTCTTGGGAAAATGAATTTTTTTTAAAATAAAGTACCGCAGACTTTTGTTTAACAACCTGTTAATGAGTTCAAAATCCTCTTTTTTCCTTATGAAAAAAGTTTTACAGTATTACATAGAAGACGATTATTTAACCTGCCTAGCTCCGTGTCTTATAATTGTATTTCCTGTAAAGAAAGCTGTCTCATCACCAGTTGATATGTAGTCCTGAAGCGGTGGTAGGGCAAAGCAATCTTTTTGGGACGTCTATAAGTGCCCGGAAGAGGGCCTATATACCGAACAAAGGGCTTTTATGACTATTATCTCTTTTGCCTGTGACTTTGTCAACTAAGATTTTTTTTAAATCCACCTTATTTAGAATCCCTTTATCTCAACAAAAATGTTGTACGTTGTTTGGTACCTTTAAGCGCTGCGCAAACGTGAACACTTTTAGTTTCCAGTTGCCGACACCGAACACTTTTTGATTGTCATGAGTATGTGTTAAGTGGAAGCAACTGGACACAAGAAATGTTTACGTATGCGCAGAGAGTGAATATTTCATACTGGTTCTAAAGAAATCAAATATTCATCGGTAGCTTGTGTCTGACACAAGATAAAAAACCAATTTATTTCTGTAAATAGGCCTAAATTAAGCTCTTTTACACGTCCCAATATATTTTTTTACCCTACCACTGTTTCGGGACAATATTGTGGGCTAGTGCCGAGAAGAAGCAGCGCAAGAAACTCGGTCACTATTGTCAGCCTCTTTTTAAATAGTGTGTTTACATTACAAGATAAAATGAACCTGTGCAAGTACGGCAGTATTTAATTCCATACATTTTTATCATTTAAATAGTCATTTACCGTGTAATAACCTTTTTTCATTAAAATCATCTTGACATGCGATTTAAATTCATACATAGGCAGTTCAGCAATGGACTTTGGTAATTTGTTAAAAAAGCGAATACATTTTCCCATAAACAAATTACCCACTTTATGCAGTCTGAAATTTGGAACGGCATGTCACTCTTTTTAGGAAATAGATGCAGGTTTTTGCGAATATACATGATATTTTCATAAATGAATTGAGACAAGACAACAAGACACAAGAGTGTCCATGTTTGTGCCCTCGCTTAATTATCAGTGGTTTTTGTTGTGCGTTTTTATGTTTGTTACTGCAAACCTATTCCACATATCGATTTTATTTCAAACGCAAAAAGTCAATTTCATCTAGCTTTGTTCACCAAAATGCACCACAGTACAACTACCAAATCCGCAATTGTATGACAAATCCGGCTAGCGTAACTGTCGGTATTTCCCTCACGTATACGTACACAAAGCCAGATATCTGTCTGCACTATGAATTTATTTTAAAACTAACCGGATTCTGACTGTGGCTTGTAGGAGACTAGACGCTAATTAGTATGTGTGTAAGATACTTCTTGCATGCTAAGAAGCTCTTTCTAGAGCCTGAAATCGGCTTAATTTTTTTAATATGAATAACGTTGAGTTTGCATATTTTAAACTTCGGCAATTAATTTGCTGGGAATCTTAAGAGCTTTATCATATGAATTTACTTACAATAATATTTAGTTTTTGGTTAGAACTTAATTGCTTTTTGATGTATAAACAACGTTTGGGTTTATATCGTTCGTTTTGTTTTACTATTTTCTCAATATTTGCATGTTTACAATATTATTTTCTCAATTTTTCTTACATAAAATATTTTAGTTTAATGTTGTTCATCATTCTTAGGACGACAAATGGTTATCAAAAGAAATAAAATTAAGACAGGTTCTTACTAGTATCAACTCGTGGCTGTCGCGCTCCTTGACACTGATGATCGCAGTGGGTAAAAAATAAAATTTTTCAAACATGTGTTATTTATATCTTTACAAAACACTGATTGGTGAACACCAATTGGGTTTTATGTTATTTTAACCCAATCAGTGTTTAGTAAAAATATAAATAAAACAGAAAAAAAATGTTTCGAATTGTATTATACTATTGGAAAAACGAATCACAAAGTTTATTCTAATAATCACCATACAGTCTTGGTTTTTAGCTAATAATCACAGGAAATATTCACTTTTTGTGTACTTACTAAGTGAAAGTAACGTCTTTTTCCTTAGGTAAATTAGGTAATTTCTTACAAATAAAAACAATTAATTTACACATTTTATTATAATCAACTAATAGGAAACAGTAACGAAAATTCCTAAGGCGGTCACTATATTTGTTAACCAATCTTCAATTTCGGAACAACTCTATCATTAATTTATCTGTAAATAAATTAAATCGAGCAATTTTTTTTAAAACCGCCTACGTGTTCGGTTTTGATTAGCGAGTTCGTGAGTATAGTAAATATTATGACAGAAATGAGACTGTATCTTTTACTCAGAACGTGAAGTGCTTAAACCTGCAGGAGATCGTTCATAGTACATGAAATTAAAATTTAGTATCATCGTTCATGTTCAACTCATTATCGACTAACAAGGATCTTGGCAGAAACACAGACGCTGGTGGACGGACGAGAACGTGATTTCTTAAAAGAGTTTTGGGGTACGGTTTAAAAAGTCCACAAATTTAATTAAGAAATTACAGCTATAGTAAATATTATAGCTACAATTACTTCTGAAGCAACCATAATATAATAATGTTGTTACGTGGCCGTTAATTATGCTCTTTGAAACATTAATAAAGACGTTTACCGTTAATTAATTAATAAAACATGACATGTTACTCGATAGAATTTGTAATTAAAATTCCGTCTCAGAAAACGTTTAAGATTTCGCCCCTTAATAACCTCATTTAAATTACGGCGTTCTTTCTTAGAATAAAGTCTTTGGCTCAACTGTTTACAAGAATTCAATATCTCGATGGAAAGGGTGCGTGAAACCCGATATTTTATTTCTTGATAATAACGAGCTAGCAACCTGGTAACCCAGTGGTCAAATCCGTAATTTTCGATATCTATGTATGGATATTGTTTATCGCTTAATATTATAAAAGTTGAACAACTAGATACGACCAAGTCCATATAACTTTAGATAAATTACATACATACATTTAGATTCCCATCTGCAATGGAGCCCTCTTATAAAGCTTTGTCAAATAGATTTAATTCGGTTGCACACGTCATAAGCAGCCTCCTTTCACCGGCCTAATATTTTTCCACAACAAACCGCAGGTTAAGCGATAAATTCGAACGTATGGCCATGTATGAAAGCGTTCACGCAAACGCGTCTAGCGATAATTCCGAGGCGGTGGTTGCTGTTTTAGTCGCGGCGACGAGGCACACGCACTATTGTAAATCCGAAAACACTGGGTGACACACAGCCGCAGGTGCTTTTGTGGTCTTCACCACAAGTGCTTTGCAATGCGCTGCGTTTCTGTAAATGAGGCCTCACGCAAGACTGTTGAAAGCCTGCGTGTATTATACACGATGAATAATGGTGACGTCACACGGATAAGTTTCGTATAACAGGGATCCGTCTTACACTACCATACGATAGACATTCCAATGCACCATCTATATGACCAAACAATAATTAGTGTTTGTGTTAACTGTTAATAGTTCAAACGATTAAGACTTGCCCATGATATCTGCGACTGAATATATTTGACGACCGTCTGGTGTAGTGGTTCGCGCTCCGGACTACGAAGCCAACGGTTGCGGGTTCGAATCCCGCAAGGGGCAAATGTTTGTGTGATGAGCACGAGCATTTGTACCTAAGTCACGGATGTTTATAAAAGTAAATAAGTATGTATATCCGTTATATAGTCGCCATATGTAACAGCTTTGCTTAGTTTGGGGCTAGATAATTGGTGTGATTGTGAAAACAATTTATTATTTATTTATTATCTGCTCCTAAAATGTAAAATTACAGGTCAATCGACGCACAGTGCCAACCATCCATCAAAATTGTACCTTTAAAAAGAATAAAATCCGATCTGTTATCTCTCGAAACAAATAAAAATAGTAACACATTAATAAAATAAGTCCTATTAATTGAATGCTACAAAATTATTACTTATTCAACGTAATATATCTCGGGACTGCTAAGAAAATTAAGCGACTGAAACCTGATAACGTTACCTAGCATTCATTATAATTAAAGAGAAAATAGTACCGTAAGAGGTAAATACGATCCGTCCGAAGACCCCAAAATACAAGCCTCAATTTGGTATTAGGTTTCCGTTATTATGGAGAAAGCATTTTTTCCTTACCGCAACAGGGAATTACGTAATATGCTATTACTTGCGATTACTTAACTTTAGTTTCTTTATGCCTACTTTTAATATAAGCTTATTAGATCTCAAACAATTACAAACATGAATAACATGTAAATATAATAAAAGTTGCCTTGCGATGTGCGTCCGAATATATAATAAGTTCCCAAATGAATTGAAAATTCTTAATAGTTTATTATTCTAAAAAGATCAACTGAATGGCCTAATCTCTAATGGCACGTCTGCGAGCAGACTAAATACATGGGGCACACTAAAAGTTTTGCACTTCTAGCTAATCGGAACTATTTGAATTTCGAATGTTATATTTTTTTAAACGTTGCAACCTTCTTAGTAATAAAAAAAACAATTTGCGGGAAATGATTTCTCAATTGTTTTTTTAACACACATTAAAGTACGCAACGAAAATGGAATTAAGTCGAAAAGATTTTAAAGCGATGATTTTTAATGATTTTAAAAGTTCTCTTTCTCCGCAAGACTGTGCCGCTCGTCTTCAAAATGCTTTCGGGAGAGATGCACCTTGTTTGAGCACCGTGAGGTGATGGTTTGCTAAATTTGAGAGAGGTCGAGTTTTTTTATATGACGAATTTCGTGAAGGGCGGCCTTCAACTGCCGTCAACGAAAATAAGGTGGCTACTGTTAAGCGGCTAATTGAAGAAAACCTGCGGATTACCTATGAGACAACTCGAGGACTATTGGGGATTGGTATGAGCCAAATTCAGAAAATTTTACACGAAGAATTGAAAGTTTGGAAACTTTACTGTCGTTGGATCCCTCATGAACTGACAGCGGAGCAGAAGCGGGCTTGCGTGGAATGGTTCTCATAGATGCTACTGAAGTACGACCACGGACATTCTAATGCTGTTTATGACATTGCCACAGGAGACGAAACGTGAAATTATTGTTTTGAACCCGAAAAAAAACCGTAATCTTGTGAATGGGTGTTTGAAAATGATAACAGGCCAACAAAAGTGAGGCAGGCGAGAAGCGTTGGTAATAAAATTGATCGCGTTTTTTTTCTCAGCTACGGGTCGGTGGTATTCTACCAATTGTTTACCCAGGGTGTTAGAAAAAGTATGCGAAAGATGACCCAAAAGCCGCGTTCTCCTACATCATGACAACGCTTCCGAAAAAGTACAACTCGTCACCCATCCTGCGCATAGCCCCGACTTAGCACCCTGTGATTTCTGTATTTTCCCTAAAATCAAAAATTTTATGAGAGGTTTTACTTTTACCAACTCCGAAGAGGCTGTGATAGCGTTCAATCAGCACGTAGAAAACATGCCTTCAGATCAGTGGTCCTCCTGTTTTAAAAAATGATTCGATCGCATGAAAAAAAGTTTAAAATGTAAAGGAGAGTATTTTGAAAAGCAATAAACATAATATTTCGGTTATAACATGTTGTTTTTTTAAGTTACGCAAAACTTATAGTGTGACCTACGTAAACGTACGTAACGTAATCTTTGTCAACTTCTAATTTTCTGTATTTTTGGCAAATAAACCTTTGAACTTGAACTTATGACATTTTTTTTATTGACAACTAGCTAGATTTTACTGACATTAATTACCATTAAATTTTGATTCCATATAATGTAATAAAGACTACTGACATAAGATTTGTATTCTTGTTTAATGTTATCAATTGTTTCTTTTTTTACAATGTTTTGTGCAAATAAACGATTTATTTATTTTATTTATTTGAATGTTGATGTGCTACTATTAATAATTATTGACTTAATTAAACTATATTAACAAAAATAGTATTTTATAATTATATTTGGAATAACGTAGTCATAAGACCTCCAGAATGTAATAAATAAGAAAGTAGCCTATTAGTAGTCATTCTAGGTGATAAATTTGGGAAAAATGAAAATGAAAATTATTTATTTGCTCAAAACATGGTGATACAAAGATGTTAATTGAATGCATGTTCTCATGTTTAACAATATTGTCATGCAAATATTAATATAAATTAAAAATTAAAATGTCATTATTTGAATTCAATTGAAATATCACAGTCACAATAATTATATTAGTCTTATAATTTTAAAATAGTAAAAATAAATAACGTCAAAAATAATTACATAATGTCACAAAATTCAATTCAAATCTATTTTGCATCTAGGTATTCCTGAATGGAGTAAAAACATTTTGTGAGTAGCCAATTATGTATACGCCTTTTAAACATTGGCAGGTTTTTAAAACTTTCGGGCAACTTATTATAAATTTGTATAGCCATGCAATAGGCACTGTTTTTAAAAAGTTTCAGCCTTCTATTGGGTATCATGAGTCTACCTTTATGTCTTGTTGACTTATTTTTATGTTCCCCTCTTGTGACAAAATATTTAGGGTATTGTCGGACAAATATGCATATCTGTTTTATGTAGAGGCACGGCAATGGTAGAATTTGAAGCTTTTTAAATAAAGGTTACAAGATTCAAGGAAATGAACTCGGCAAATGGCCCTAATACACTTTTTTTGTACTATAAAAGCCCTTTTTGCATCTAC
This sequence comes from Anania hortulata, assembly GCA_963576865.1. NCBI lineage: Eukaryota > Metazoa > Arthropoda > Insecta > Lepidoptera > Crambidae > Anania > Anania hortulata. The sequence goes on along the minus strand of OY756392.1, from coordinate 14,148,904 downwards.
CGAATTACCCCATAACAAAGTACCATAGCTAAGCAACGACGAAACATAGCCATGATATGCAGATATTGCAGTTTCAATAGATGATATGTTACTCAGTCGTCTTAATGCATAAACAAATCTATTTATTCTTGTACATATATTTTCAATGTGAGCCTTCCAATTACAGTGCTTGTTAAGAGTAAATCCTAAGATTTTTTTTTAATCTACTATATCAATAATATTACTATCATACTTGACTAACATCCACTGGTCTTGCATTGTAAGTTGAGAATTGAATACATTTTGTTTTGTTTATGTTCACTTTAAGATTGTTTAAGTTTAGCCATTCTATAATACTTTTTATTGTTTTGTTTATGTCATCGTTAAAGTTATTTAAATTATCACATTTTATCACAACTGTGGTATCGTCTGCAAATAAGAAGCACTTGTGTTGTATAATGTTCGGTAAGTCATTGATAAATAGCAAAAATAATAAAGGCCCCAGACCACTTCCTTGTGGAACTCCACATGGAATTATACGATATTTAGATCGGAAAGTGCAACCGTATGGGATGGATGGGACCGTATCTTTTCATTCAGTGTTAAATAAAATAAAATAAACATGTTACCTAAAATTTTCTCTTAATAGAACCTTGCATTATACTAGATTTTATGTGCCTAATTTCGATATGTGAGTATTCAATTTGAATTAGATTTTACTTTAAATTGACCAAGCTTTATACAAATAAAAACTTTAAAATAAAGTTTAAATGAGCTTGCAACATCCAACTTTACATACCTACCACGTGATTACTTAAGTGTAAACTAAATTAGATTTCACTCAACTGAAACTACCCGGCACCATTTGACAAATAGGCGTTAACTCTTTCGTGTAAAGATTTTATTTTATTTTTTCATTACATTTAAGATAAAGGAAAAACGCGGCAAAGTTCCGTTTATTGTACGGGGGACCTTTGCATTTTTTTAACTTTTTAAAGCTGCTTTAATAACACTATAACAGTAAAAACAGACGGACTGACGGACAGATATTCTTCATTTCTTTCTTATTTAAGTTTCAATTTAAATTATATTTCATCGAGAGAAAGAGTATTACATTTTATTTTACAGCTGAGATCCCATCACCAATACCTAAATAAAAATGCTGATAACTAAGAACCTAGTTAAACTAGTTTTATAGAGAACTACGAAGCTACTGACACACACTGATAAACAGACACACAGATATCCCTCTTTTTGCTTCAGAATTTAAAATTTTGTAGAATGTACTTAAATACTTAGAAAAATCACATCTTGAAGTCTAAAAACTGACTCATGGGTCGGTCTCCCCTTAAACAAAAATCAGTGCAATATCTTGCAAATAGAGACGCGGTTTCTTGCTGCTATGTAACCGGAACACACTCAGAAGTCAGACTGCGAGCAGCACGTAGTATAATTAGATCTAACGCTATTGGCATTAAGTTTAATTTTCTTCAGCTATTGCCAAATTAATTGCAGTTACATATGCAGTGCAGTAAAGGTGACGTGAACAGAGCAAATTGCAATTTCTATTACTTAACCCATACGTTTCTAGATGGCTTTTGATGCCACATAACTTAATTAACTGTTTAATTAAAATAATAACTTTTTTATTTGTATAAGTATATGTATGCTCCAGAAGACACGTCAATTGTCCTAGTCCCGAAATAAGGAATTAATATTCTTCTGTTACGAATTACCAGACAATGATTTTTTTCCCGCACACCTAGATTCAAGCCGATTTAGAAAAAAATGTTTTCTGAATTGGCTTAAACACAGTCAGGTCGTGTCATCGTATATTTGGTAACTATTTTATTTCTTGTTTTACTTACAATTATTAGTTAAAATAGTAAGACGTTTGTATGTTTTGCCATCTATAAGATAAAACAACAAAAACGCCGATAAAACCCGTTTTGTGTGACAATTCTTAAAATTGTATGACCTTTAAAACTTCTTTACTTTTATCATTTATTAGCAAAGCAGCCACACACTTTAAAAAACACGTAAAAAATAAATACTAGTTAAATAATTAAAAAGTTTAATCAGAAAACCATACACATAAATGTTTATGTTACGGGTAAGTAAAACTGCCAACAGTTGGAATACTCTTAGGTTTACCCGGATTTACTTAGTATTACCCAAGGATTTTAGGTGATGTCCAAATAATAATGAAAATAAGTTTTAATTCGAGATTTACCCACTCATTTACTAACTCACCTAGGTGTATCCAATGCTTACTGGGTAATGTTAGATTAATTACTGAAATTAAAAACTAAGGTTAACTAACATAGAAAGCTTTCATTATTTAAAAAATATAAAAAGAACATAATACGTTTAAAAGCATAAACTTATTAGCCTTAAAAGCAAAAAATATTAAATTTTTAAGTGTCAATTAATTTTAAAAAAAACATTTTAAACAAAATGTATATTATTTCATTAAGCAAGAAAAACTACTGTGACTTTAAGAATTGCAAAATTTTCCAGCAGCCTTTCTGCACTTCTTTGTGGCATATTTTCATAGTTGTAATAAATTTTCAAAATCAATCAATTTATCCTGGCACACAGATAACTGGTGGGCTGGTGCCACGCCACGTGCTCAAAAATGACGCAACACCTAACATTACCCAGCCAGAGTTGGGTAAACTTAGATAAGTATGGGTAAACTCCGAATTAAAATTTATTTTACTTACTATTCGAACTTTACCCAAAACGTTTGCGCAATACTAAATAAACCCAGGTAAACCTTGGTTTACTACATCTTTTAGTATTACCTGTAACAAATACATAGATACACACAATTATTATCATACATACTTATCTATACTAACTTACTGTTATATAACTGTACCTATAATGATACAAAGTACATCCATACCAATAGTAATGTTATGAAGAAGCGGTGCTACCTGCCACAAGTGTTCTTACTATCATTGTTTAGTATTAAGCTGTATACGACAAAAAACATCTTTATCTTATCTAATAGAAACCCGTCGGCAGACAAATTGTACGGAATATTAAACGTGATAAATGTTAGATTACTAACGACTTGTTTCATTAACTTAAATTAAGTAAATGCGTTTTAAAATAAAAATTAACGAGGCACAACAAACATGCTATACCACTGTGCCATAAGAGCACTGACATGTTTCCAATTATAAGCTTTGTTATTGGAGAATTGCCGGGTCGAGTGCGCGGTATTGCAAATACGGCACCCGAAACATCACGCTGGAGCACCAACGTATGAAACTAGAATGTAAGCAGATAAAATTTAATTGAACATGTGCACCGGTTCTCACCGATTCTCGGCAGTTGAAGCGCTTCATGCCGACAAAGTTAACTTGAATACAGTAGGCTTCGACCACAATAAGGTCCTAGCGTAGAGAAAAACAGTAAAAGATGTGATTGTCATTTGTCCTGAGGAAGAGAACACCACACCCCTAAGCGCAAGATACTTCAAAATAGTTTTCTGATTAAATGCAACCAGGTTCTTTTCCTGGTTGCATTACCAGATACTGTTGGTTGGTTGTTGTTGGTCGGTTGGATTCTGGAGTCCCAACTCTTGCGCTACTTTGTTTCTTTATTTGGTTGTGCTCTTTATTACAAGAGCTCAGCCTTGAGCTAGCTATTGGACCCCTTCAATAGTTATATGACGTAACAATTGGCCGACCAACCTGTAATGGGTTCATATCAAAATTGCATTAAAAACTTTTTTTTTTACACTTTGACTGCCACAAATTAGTCAAAAATAATAAATCTATTGTTCGTGGCTCACCGCTGAGCTGCGTTCAACGTGTTTATTTAACTTTATTCATATGTGACAAAAAAGACATATTCAAATAAATTATTCAAACATTCCTATCTTATCGTGACTGTTAGGGTAATAATGGAGTGAACACTCTAGCGAGTTTACTGTGATTTTTGTCTATTGTGTTACCGGTTTGAACTGGCTCAGATAAACGGATGGCGCGGTAACTGCGACCGGGCGCCGACTCTTCGACTAGTAAATGAATTTTAATGACCGGCTTAAGTGCACGGCTGATGGAAAACTTATAAGTAGTTATAGGTTGCCGCAGCAAAAATGTTTTAGGAGTACGTTAAAATGCAGACGGGATGAGTACGCTAATGGCTTTCCGGGTTCGAACTTTGTAATTTTAAATTTCCAAGTCTTATCTTTACCAAAGGAGGAGTTACTACATTTTAGTATGTATGTGTCTATAGCCCTTGAGATATGATGATCTCTGAAAGTCTAAGTTTACTTTTATAATTACGTTTCTTCTAGGCTATTGCACGTCTCTCAGTATACAGTAAATAGCATAATTCAGTGTTAATGCACCACAAACAACGAAGCGATTCTCCACACTAACAGCATTTCTAAATAGCACTAATGTCATTACACCCAAACAAATTGGAGCGCGATTAAACACGAGTCAAAACGGGATAAATCACTGCAAATATCTGACTGTTTCAGCGTAATTTCATAAAACGGGAAAGCACAGAAAGCCCGCGTATGTAAATAGAGGCTGAAATTGAGATCAGTAGACTATTAGGATACTTTACGTATTTCTTTATTTTAATTATCAACAACTTTTACTTAGTGACGGCAAGAAGAAATCAGCACATTGATCAGCAAAGAGCCATTCATTTTTGTCAAACCGATATTATTTCAACTTAATTTAATGAACAGCTGATTTATTGGTCAACATAGTAAAAGTTGTTCGAAATGGAGAGTTTGCATTCATTTGTCAATACACAAGTCACAACAGGTGTTTATACAACTAATTTTTAAAATCTTTTTAAAAAGTTAAAGGCCAATATTCGGTAGAAGAATACAAATTCAATTATTTAAAGTATCTTTGAGATTGTTGCGGTATCTAAAACCTATGTTTTATTTAATATTTTATTTATTTCGCACAGAAAAATAACTAATACTATTTATTGTTTTCGTGACTCATTTAGCGCGCTTTAGTGAGGGGGTCTCTCTGTCAATGCGTACATTGTGGTAATACGATGACGTTTATTTGCTAGTGTTTAGCAAACATACACGAGATGAATGTAACCGATAAATCGTATTCCCCACGCTAATGCAGCTGTCACCGATTGTTACTGTACAGAGTTGAATAAATTTTGATACTTTAGCTCGTGGCTTAAGTCATGGGTTTAAATCATATATCAAAGTAGTTTTGGTTAAAACTAAACTTTTACAAAAGTAAAAAATGCACAGAATCCTCGTAATTCCCAGTGTACTTTATGAAGAACAAATTAATAGCAGCAGTTTAGACCTGACATTTAAGTTTTAAACCAAAAATAACTGTCTAATGTGCTATATGTAGTACAAATTGTTAACCTTGTACTTAATACTTACTTGGTGATTTAATGGTAACTGTTTTAAAAAACTTTAATATTTTTTTAAATATTTTAAGTACAACGTATTTTTTTAAATTTCTGTAGTAGTAGAAGAGACACACTAAAAATATATGAAAAACCAGGCATAACCTTTAAAATAATGGGATTTTTACTTTCGGTCTAAAGCACTATTCTTAATAAGTACTTGTAGAAGTACATTAATTTGATTTAATTTTAATTAAGTCCACATTTTGTATGACTTTTTAATCTGTGCAATAAAGTCTAAATAAATAAATAAATTTGTTAGATATTTATTTCTTCTTTCTTTAAGCAAGTGTATTCACTTGCTTAAAAAATACAGGACTTACGATGATTAAAGAAATGTGACAAAATAATTTAAAAATCTTTCTCTCAAATCGTACTCTACTAAATCATATTTGGTAGTTTCGGTCTTAATATAAAATGTACAGAATAATAATTTGTGATAAAATAATTCGAATTTTAAAATGAAAAGAAGATTAAAAATATCAGTTTATTCACGATTGGATATAATAATGATATGCCTGTACGAGCTTAGTATATCATATATATAAGCTCATGCTGGCACATAATTGTCTAAAGCTTTTTGTTTTCACGCAAAGACAGCTTTATATAGCTATCCTCTGGGAGTGCCACTGCCACTGGTTGGATTTTATTATCGGGCAAGTTGTCGATACCAAAGGAGTTGTGGTAATGGTGCTAACGAGTTGTGGGAACGCTAAATATTTAAGGCGGTTGGTGTGTTTACGAGAAAAATAATATATATGTTTCAGAATGTTACGCTTTTTATGTCTATTTATTTATAAATACTTTTATCACAACACTATTTTGGTTAGACCTTATATAGTCCGACTCCAAGAGGTTTATGATGTAATATTTAATATTATCTTAGTGTAAATACTTACATTTAAATAACGATGAGCGATACATTTATACAAAGTGTAATTTGAAATAACGCAAAACCTCTTAGGGGCTTTTTAACCCGATTTCTTTACACATAGTTTATTTTAGTCGTCACGTCAAAGGTTAAACCAACTATCATTAAGTATTATTATCGATCAATAGCTATTTAATTTTGAAGTCCAATTAATAGCGACAAAGCGAAGCTATTAGCCAAGTAATTAAAAATAAGGACTCCAATTATTTTAATTATTAGTAGGTAGTGTCCAAACTTTAATTAATTGTAAACTAATTATTAAAGTTCAACTAGTGTTTAAGCAGATAGGCTATATCAGAAATCGATTAAAATTTACTCAGTTGTTTTAATTTTGTATTAATAGAGCAAATTAATTAGAGCGCTGATTCGTAGACTTTACGTGCAAACTAATTCAAAACGGCGCGACCTAACTGTCAATTTATTTGTAGCTTGTAATAGTAAATCGGTAATATTTACTTTAACGAGCTCTAGAAAAAGCTATAAGAACTTAGCGTGATTTCATGGAAAAATGGAAATAGAAATTGGAAAAATGGAATAATTTTCTACCAAAATTGGAAAACCATAAACCGTTGCAGCCCTAGCCTGGAAGTGAGTTTGTAGCCTAACTGTAACTGTGCGTAGCACGTAGTGCTAAGTAAGCGCTACATTTGTCGTAGTACTAAAGCTACATCGTAGACAGTCATAGTACTCTTAAAAAAGTTGCTACGATATTTAGTCATTCTATTACACTCAGATAAGTTAATTCAACCGTTACTTCTTAATGCTTGAACTACCATTATTATATTATTGCTATAAGTCCGCCTAAGTTGTACATCTTTATGTAAAAATCATGTGTATTTTACTTGTATGGTGTGCAATAAAGAGTATCTATCTATTTATCTATGTACCATGATCTCCATAGCATACTCTCAACATCAACATCACATTTTAAAATATCCTCAATCTTTGTTGTTTTAAATTTGTAAATGATTTTGATATCGCTTCTTCAACCACGATAATTTGGCAAGTTTAAATTGACTTAATTCACGCGAGACGACTAAATTCAAGATAGAGAGAGAAGATACGTAAATATAAGACTTTACATTTGATGACATTACTGTCAGTTATCTCGCTGTTCCCTCTTCATTGCACCAACAGCGTACCCCGGCTGGCGTCACTCCTTAAAGCTCCATAATTGGGTACCATTCCGATCACGTATCAAAAGCCATGTCGCTCCCAGACAGTCCGATAAAACGACTTTCGTGATGCGATTCATATTTCAAAAGGAATATTCGTTTTTATTTTTATTTATTTAGGTTACGCTGCAACTGTTGAAAGATTCTGCGGTCTTGATTTCATTGAAAACGTGTTAAATTTCTCGTTAATTTTTAGTGTTTGGTTTAGTGAAACAAAAATTACATTTGTAAATACATTTAAAAATGTAATATTTGATTGTTTTTTATTTTTTTCTGCAAAATATATGAATATCATAATCACTTTTTCTAGAGTATTCTTTTATCAGTTAATAAAAAAGATTAATACTGTCCTAAATATGTATGTATCAAGATAGCCTTTTTCCATTGTAATGTGTTTATTAAATAGACTGCATTTACCATGAAAGTCTAGTACATACACTCTCAGTAGCCCGTCAGTTAGATTATCAAAAAATATTGGACCCATATTTTGTCTTTTGTCAATCAAACAAAAAATGACGAATATAAAGCGCATCAAAGTGAGCATGTGACGTCACGTCTTGCTAAAAAGTGTCGCAAGGCGTGACGTTACGCGGAACTTTAACGGGCTATATCTTCATCATTTTTTGTTTGATTCGGAAAAGCAAAAATACGTGTCTAATATTTTCTGTTAATCTAACTGACGGACTAATTAGGTTTTTTTAGGAAACTAGCCCATTAGTACAATGTCATTACACACGGGTATTATCAAAAAAATAATAAAGCTAAACTTTGTCCGTGTGTATATTATCAAAGTTCTACAAAATTGTAGGTTAGAAACTAGTAATTGACATTTCCTTTCAAAAGCAACAAAAATTGTGTACATTTCTGAACGCAAGCCCATTACCAATAACAAGCCAGATATCAGCTGAATAGCTTCGGCAACAAAGCGTATGTCGCTGACTCAATATTTACGCGGCCACACCATGGCGGTGTTTGTCTAGGAAAATGAAAAATGCGCAAAAACCTTTGTACTAACCTACCACCCGGACCACAGATCGGAGATAACAACCAACTCATTTTGTTGAGAGGTTCCTCCTTAGTAAGGGCTCTCCGGTTCGTTCTTAGTCAAGGTCAAGGACCGAAAAGGTTACCCGTATAGGTTTAAATGGTTTATTTTAACGATTCGGCTGAAAACCCGACGTTTGCTCTTAATCCATAAAAACAAGTTAACCAAATCATATAAGAAACGGCTCCGGCCTAAGGTTCACTTTCGTTAAAATTTTTCAAGCTTCCAAATAATCTACGTCTCTGGTCAGGGTACGCTTGACTATAATCCTAGATGCAAGTGTAGTTATTACCTTTGGAGGGACTGGTATCCCCGTAATCCTTAGACTGGGAAATATTCAGTTTTCTCACGATGTATCCGTACATAGATTCCGAAAAATCAAGAGGTGCTTGCTTAAATTCGAACTTGCGAGTCATGGGCGGGAGGCGCGACTTAGCTTAAAAAATATATAAACATGACATTTACAGTCGAAATACTCGTATTACAATTTAGTAATGATTGAAAAGGTCTGTTACCTATTTGCAGTTATGCTTTTGGCAATGCGGTATTACGTGATCAGTTTTTGAGCTAATTATATCTTAATGACTGTGTGTGTGTGCCTTAAAAAAGAACCAATAATATAACTAACCTAACTGTAATGAATCTTCGATAGTAAGTGATAAGGAAACATAATATTAAAAGAGAACAATGGTAATGATTTAATTGTACCGCTCTGTACTATAAATCTACCATAAATCGCAACAAATCGCTACCGTACCACTTTGCTAACCTATCATACTAGATAACTGAGAAAAACCTTTTGTAAATGGCTGTGTTTCATTATTTATTTAAACAGTTGATACTCACTCTATTTTATGAGCCATATAACGTTTAGTTTTGATAGTGGTACAGCCAAATCAACACTGCCTATAATTAAAATTCCGCTAACTAGTGAGGTGAAGTTAAGCTCAACTCAGCATGTTGCGGTGTAGACTGGGCGGGCCGTTCTTTTTGGAATTAGCTACGTTGCAATCGAATGCAGGAATCATGGCATAAAAACACACGATTATGACTCTTCGTCCACTGTAATAGGTGTTTCTGAGTATCAAATAACGTTGGTCCGGGTTAATTATCGTGGTTACGTCGTATGTAGAAGCAAAGTGCCCATTATACGCTGTACGCGTTAAAAAAATCAGCCTCTCGAATGTTTGTGGCAACCTCTCATTTTTTAAAACAACGGCTTTTTACTACCAATAAAAGCACTCACCAAACAATCATTAGGATGTAGCATAATCTGTTGTTATATGGCAAAAATCGAGTTTTTATTGAGGACAACAATAAAAATTACATACTTATAATCCATCTTCTACAGTAACAAGGTCTGGCCTTCCTTAGAGATAGTTTACTTGTATGTTAGTTTAGGTAGCTTCTAAAATATTTAACTGTTAACTATTTAATTATCTGTTTGTCAATAACAGGGATTGTTAAAATTGGGTTTAAAATTGTTAATAAACTTGAATATCAAATGATTGTGAAAGCGTCTCGATAGACACCGCTGTGGAATATTTCGGAGTACAAAACCATTTGAAGTCTACAGAAGACTTTTAAAAAAGTCATGTTAAAAACGCATAATGTTTAGGTTAAGTACGGAAAATCATCTCTACCGCTCAAGATTAGAGTTTATAGGTATTAGAACAAAATAATTTATTTATGCGTTTAGTTTGAAATTAGCGATTAAAGTTCTGAAAATTACTTTTGTCTTGCTAGATGTTATTAAGCGTCTATTAACAATAACAAACATTACTTAGAAGTAGTTATAACGAGAACCCAATAACGCCTACACAACCAAATCTCAAACTGTTTCTAAATAGTTTTTTTTATTGTGTTTTGTACCAATTCACAGTTGCGTTAAGGCCTGTGCCCGATACTGAGACTTATATTAAAAGCTTACTTTACGTTTTAGAATTTCGTTGTCTGTCCGTCGGTTTGACACAGGGCTGTATCTACTGAACCGTCATAGGTAGACTTAAAAAAAGTTAAACCATTTTCGTGGACCCCATTCAACAATCGTATTTTTTTTCTCTGTTGTAATGATTTCTCTTAATGTGGTAATATTAAATATTGTACGATAATACGTACCTAACCCTTCGTGTGCAAGTCCGACGCGCACTTCGCCGGGTTTTATATTATTTGCTGTTTTATAACCACAAATAGTTTGTCAAAGTCATTGTTTGTGGCTCCGTCGTCGATCTTGAATCCGGCAACGGCGCCTCAAGAGCACCGTTCAGAAAGGGAATACATTTATGTAAATAGACACAGACCGCACCTAGCTCGGTCGGTCCTGCTTAATCTTGCAAATTTATGCAACTCGGCGACAACACGTCAAACTGTCTTCGCTTCGAGGACGTGATCCAAATCCGATTCAGGGCGTCATTTCGGCCGTAAAACGCTTAGCAGTTGGCACATTTGTCGCATAATTCCGACATCCCCGGGGGCCAATTCTGCGCTCCTTGTTATTCAAAGCCGTTATGGCGTGGATATGTGCACCGTGCGTAGAGGTTATAGCCCAATCTGTGAGATGCTCCAAACAGCTCAGGTTGTATCAATACTCGTGGAGTCCCTAATGGCGCATTAGGTGTATTGCCTTTATCATTTACGGGATTTACGAAGTCAGTTTGTGGAGATGCCGAATCTCGTCATTTGCCGACTTGATTTGTTTGCCGATATCGGTTGGAACTAGATAGATATTATACTTAAAGATGGTTTTAATTTACAAAAAAAAATGGTTAGGGTTACTTAAGAAAGCACTTTCTTTAAAGATTTCATTGCTAGTGGTCTCATGGGTTGATAAGTTAACGACTTTAATAAAATGTTGAACTTTGAAATGCAAATTTCTTCTATGATCATTATTAAAGAAAATTACAGAAATATTATGAAATAGGCTATTTTCCAGGGTCAAAAAAAGATTATTCTATTTAGTCCGTCAGTCAAATTATTAAAAAATATTTGACCTATATTTTGTCTTTTGTCAATCAAACAAAAAATTGCGAAGATAAAGCTCATCAAAGTGAGCACGTGACGTCACGCCCTGCTAAAAAGTGTCGCAAGGCGTAACGTTACGTGGTACTTTAATGGGCTACATCTTCGTCATTTTTTGTTTGATTGAGAAAAGAAAAAATACGTGTCCAATATATTGTGTTTGGGTTAACTTATTTTTTCTGTACTGTACTGACGGACTAATTAGATTTTTTTAGGAAAATAGCCCATTGTCTTAAAATATTGTAGGTATGAATTAAATACAATCTGCATTCAACAAACGCATGATTGATCAAAAATTTCTAGAGTAACTTTCAATTTTATTTCAGAACATGTGACTGTGACTCGTTTTAAAGAATTGTTTCAACTCCAAGTGA